>OV656716.1:8750000-10000000 GCA_927399405.1 Agonopterix arenella | reverse complement strand
CGTGTCTTGAAGTACATAGGCTCCATAGTTAAGGGCCTATGTCGAAAAATAATTGAAGTGAAATGGGCGTGTGATAGCTTATTATATTACTGCCTGATACGAGAAAAAGAGATGGAGCGACGCGCGCGATTTAAACGAGGCAAGCGTAAAACAAACTTTATTTAGTTGTGATTGTACTATTTATGTAAGTTAAATTCTGCACTAATCAAAATTTGTAAAACATAATTTTTTTTTTTAAATCAAGTCTTGTGTTTCTATTATTCACCGTTTAGCAGTTCCAAGTGTTTATAAATAAAAACGGAGGCTACTTTGGCTTGTTTTTCTATCGTGAAAATGTGTCTTAACACGTTCCGGGACAGTGACCGGCTATAGACGTGATAACAATAAAAGTTCTATTGTGTCTCGTTGACTGTCCCGGAACGTGTTAATCGTGTTTTGGCTCTTGTCAAAACTTCAATTATATGTTCAATTTACACATATCCGCTAATCATACTCCTACTGTTAGTACTTCATGATACATGACGCTTTTAAGAATTCAAATAGCCTCTTAAAGTTGTTCAGTTTGATGAGTTCACCGTTTTAGCTTGCGGAGGTGTAAAAGAAGCACCCTATTTATAATTAAAGGGGGTGGTTTAGACCCTCAAACTGAATCACTTTCACTGAGGTGCCAAATTCGAAATCGCAAATAAAAAAAATCATATCTTTCATACAAAACTGCAATACCTAGGTACTTGAATCAAATGTATGGGAAGGCAAATTTTTTACGACCTTGTCTCCATAAAAGTCCCTAAAAATTATATCATAAGGGTGTAAATTTAAGTGCGACGCTGTTTCCCCAGACAATGGAGCCAACATCAAATGTATGACCACACCTGTGTAGGCTGATGATGATGATGATCGCTTACCTGAGTATCATTTCCAAGCCACGTGCCGAGGGCCAGAGCCGGGATCTCTCTTCCATCGTTCAGCTTTTTCGTGGGAACCGTCACTTTTCCCAACTATAAACAAAAATAATTAATACAACAAAAATAAGTTTGTAATTAGTAATAATGCACGTTCAGACATATAGAAATAGTTCAATATTGGGTTGAATATAATGACTATCTAGCTAGACTAGCTTAGCTACCCTCTGAAGTTTGGAGAAGTCTATGAAAAAATCCTAAAAACGCTGCGTAAAAACGTAATTTTCTCCATACTAAAACAAATATTCAATTTTTTTTTCATGTTCCCGATAGATAGATTTTTTTCTACAGTATACAGGGTGAAATTAACAGTGAACGCGGTAAGAACCCTTTAAAATGTTTAATTCTAGATGATTGAGCAAGTGTTTGTCCTCGTGAATGTTGTATAAAAACAGGTATTAAATGAATATTAAAATGTACTCACAGCTAAACACGGTAACAGGGCGAGAACAAGGCTGATACGAGTCGCCATGTTGGTGTTCACAAACACACTGGTCTAACCACCCGGCACCGTGGCGTTAGGGCTGCCGAAACTTCATCTAACTAAACTATTATAAAACTGTAATAGAAGTGTGTCTGTAGATTGAAGATAAATAGCCCAGTCTTTTTACGGAGTTTTGTTAGGAGAGGTGGGAAGTAATTATTAATTCGACTTTTAAACTGTAAGCGACACCGTTTAGTGAACTACTGAAAACATATTTAAAAAAATTCACTACGCAACATAGAAACCCAAATTGTGAGTCCCAGAAGGCTTTTAAATTAATAATATGAATACCAATGCACTCATTTGAATTAGATTAACAATATAAATTATTATTGAGCAATAAAATAGGCATTGAAATTTAAAAAATGAGATTTTTATTAGAAAATACGAATGTATTTTTCAAAACCTTCTAAGTAGACAAAAATATTTACACCAAGTTTGAAGTATGTATAATGGTAATGCCTTAAATATGTGCAAAATAAAAATGACCCTCAGGTTTTTTTAACGAGATAATAGCAAAATTTTAAATTTGGAACTCTTGCTGACGGGATTTTTATTTAATTTTGGTACATTTCTAAGCTCAAATTGGCACTTCAATACTAAACCGAAAAAAAAATATCAGTTATTAATTAGTCCCGGCGCAAATCGTAAAATGACTAAGCTAAAAGGTATATTTGACGACCCGGTTGGTGTAATGGTTACCACGCCGGACTGCCAAACCAGGGTCCTGGGATCGAATCCCGGTTCGGTCATGGATGTTATATGTTCGTGCCGTTGGTGTATGGTTTCCAAATTGAAAAGCCTATAGTGCTTAACTTGGGATCATTACAATGTATGTGCCTGTGAAAAATTATGGTTTTTAGGTGTCCCTGACTCCAAATCCCCAATTTTTGGATTCTCTGTCTGTCTATTGGTTTATTTATTCGAGCATCACTCAAAAACTAATGAACTGATTTTAATGAAACTTGAAATCTGTCGCGCGTAGACTCTAGTTAAAAACTGTAAGCTAGAAACAAAGGACAAAAAGTAAAAAATATGAAAGCATAAGCATATGTTCACGACTATATTCCCCGTGGGGGGTAGTCAGAGATATTCTGAAACCTCAGAACATCCACGTTTCACTAGTACCGAAACTCTGTCCAGTGTGACGGGGAGTGAGCCCGTCGCCACTTGTAATGGACAGTAGGTACAATACATGCCTCGAAATTGAAAATGACATTAAAATAAATATAACCTAACATTAGAACTAACTGCTTCCACAGGATACATTATCTTGTTTTGAAGACTGTTTGAGTGTTTGAGGTACTTGTACAAAGAACAAAAGATACAAAACATGAGAATCAAATTAAAGATTGAAAAATTTGTCTCGGGCGGGACTTGAACCCGCAATTTTCCAAACCGGGGAACTGCGTTATCCAATTTCGCCACCGAGCCCACTACCCAGAGAACGAAAATTTTCAATCTGTTGCGTCTTAAGGGGACGTGAGCGCCATCTATTGGTAGTTATTACAAACTAACCAACCCGCAAGTCCAGCATTACAACTGGAATTCATACGATATAGATGACACACGCTGTTCCAATTTCAAATATAATAATAAAAAATCAATATTTGAAATTGGAACAGGGTGTGTCATCTATATCGTATGAATTCCAGTTCCTTAAGACGCAACAGATTGAAAATTTCGTTCTCTGGGTAGTGGGCTCGGTGGCGAGTCCCGCCCGAGACAAATTTTTCAATCTTTAATGTGATTGGAAATGGCACAGCATGGCTGTAACATGTTTAAAAATCAATAATATTTGAAATTCAAAACATGATAATTTAGAATTTAAAATAATTATCGACTATATTTTTAATTTGACTTATATTGCACAACCCTATGTGTATCCTTATCGATGCGTTTTTATCTTCAAGTTCAAAAGGTCAAGAGTGTCCCTGACATTTCACTTAAGATCTACCAATCGAAAAAATCAAAACTCATCTCAGTCCAGCGTTTTTTATACATATCATAAAATGAGAACATATATTTCATCCTATTACTGCAGGCAAAGTTACCTAAAGAGAGAGAAAGAGAGAGAGAGAAAGCGAGATAGTAGGCAATACTCCACCACGCGGCCCCATTTCTAATTGGTGAAGCATAACTTGCTGTTCTAGTATTTCGAATTCACCTCTATACTCTACAGTGTATAGTTGTGACTCTACGGTCGGTATAGAGTTGTAGGTGCCAGCGGGTTTCAAACTCCTTTAATGAATACATTATTTCGAGTTTGAGTTGGATTCAGGGGCAAAGTTGTAATGATAATTTGTGTAGAATTTGTGTAGACTAAACTCACCATCATTAGTACTAGAAAGCTTATTTGGCAAGGATATATACATATTAATACTTAATAATATTTAAAACGAAATTAATACTTAAAACGAAAGTCTTCGATCAGTGTGTGTTGCCAGTGATGACATATGGAACAGAGACGTGGTCGGTCACTCAAGGCCTCATAAAGAGGCTGAGTCACCCAAAGGGCCTTTGCTCGGAGTTTGCCTGCGAGATCGAATCAGTAATGACGAGATGCGCAAAAGAACCAGAGTAACTGACATAGCCCAAAGAATTGCTCAATTAAAGTGGCAGTGGGCGGGGCATATTGCTCGCAGAACCGATGGCCGATGGGGCCGAAAAGTTCTCGAGTGGCGACCGCGTACCGGAAAGCGCAGCGTGGGTAGGCCCCGCACACGGTGGACCGACGACCTTGTGAAGGCGGCGGGAACCCGTTGGATGAGGGCAGCGCAGGACCGGTCGTTATGGCGATCCTTGGGGGAGGCCTATGTCCAGCAGTTGACGTCCATCGGCTGAGATGATGATGATGATGAATACTTAATAATCCGATAATATTAAAAGCAATTAGCTTGCAGGTCCCGAATACACGGTTGCGGAGGGGGGCCAGGCCCCAATCATTTGCATTGCCCTCCTGTAGGACTAACGTTTTGTCGCACGCCCCGACTACAACAGCACTACGTATATTAAATGACATTTCCAAAGACGTCGACTTATTTCATTGTACACTGGCCAAGTTCACAGAATTGACGATTAAACATTTATGTGTACCTAAAATAAGTAAATAACAAAAATGTTGTTGTCAATGTCATCGAATTAGGAAAAAACCTGTAATGATGATATTGTGTATTGTAAACATAGAATAAATAAATAAAAAAATAAAAAATTAATCACGCCGACAAAGTGGTAAAATAAAATCTTGAAAATTTTTTTTTAAGGGTACCTCCTCATCTACACGCGACGTGGGAATGGAATTTTTTTTCTCGTCTACCCCATGGTGTGGGGTATCGTTGAAAAGGTCGTTTAAAAATATTGTGGGGTAGGGAAAACCATTTTTTGATTTACGGATCCGTTACCAAAATATTAAGCTTTAAAGTGAAAATTTTTGTTTAGAGTCAAGTGTACTCTGCCAGCTAAACGGTTGTTTCTGATTTAAGTGAAAAAATTCATGGCTAAGTAGGCTTTACAAGTTTACGAGTAATAGTCAACCAACTTATAAAATGTACTTTTTAGACTTTAATAGCCGTTAAACTGTAGTATAAAACTAAAAGACTCCTTCTAAGTCCATATTATATCGTGACGGGCAACTACGGAACCCTACCCTGCGCGTGGTCCGACAATTTTATGTGCGGACAGGTTTGGTCCCATAGTAAAAGTTGTTCGAATTTTTCTTACACCCTGTATTAGATAGGATAAGTTGTTCAGTTTGATGGTCTGGAGTGCGATTTTTTAATCTCACGCGTTGAACTCAGCAGTTGATTATGTATCGCGGAGATACGCATCTTTTTACTGCTTATTTGACTTTCAAAAATCACACACCTGGATTATGATTTTTGAAAGTCAAATCAGCAGTAGAAAGATGCATATATCTCCATTGTAATTTAAACATTTTCAACTGCTGAGCTCAGCGAATGAGATTCAAAAATCTCACTCCAGATCATCCCCTTAAAAAACCGCCAGCATGACAAAAAAGACCTTGTATGGGTAAGTTAAGTGTTGTATTATTCCTTTGTGAACAATCTTAATCATTGTTAACCTTATCACGTATTTGCAAACAATCCTTGAAGCCTTTGAAAGCTAAAATAGTCATAGAAGCGGTGTAATACGCAATCAATAATACCATTTACTATTTTCTAACTGGCTACCATATATGGGCGTCCACGCAAGAAGGGTCCAGCCAGTTGTCGAGGAGATTCTCAATTCGACTGTATTTTTTTTAATGTTTTTTACCTCAGAACTTTCGACTGGGTGAACCATAGAGATCTAGAGAGATGCCAACCAACGCGCTGAGTACGAAACCTAGTGTCGCATAACCACCAGTACCACGCGATTGAAAGTATTGTGTTAGCTTGAATGTGCTCATTATCTGTTGTGGTATCTGAACTCAACGTTCGAATAATCTTTAGTACTACGCAAGCATTGTAAACTATTTACACATAATAGCTCGACTGGCTTTCAGTCTCATAATATATTGAATCATTACTGTGGCGAGCAATGTGTTCCGTTTTTGTGCATATTGCTGCGACACTGGCCCCTCCCGCTTTTCACATCTTCCTTTAGTGTTTGTGATCTGTGGGGTGAACCGATTTTGATGATTCTTTTTTATTTGAAAGCTGGTGCTTTCCATTTTAATTTTGTGAAGATCTGATGAAGCGCTTCGGAGCTACACAATAGAACTCCTCAAAAGTTGACAGCAAATCATCGGCGATTGAAACATTTGCTTCGTATTGATGTACCCTTTGATGATGTATCTGATTGATATATCTGAGTCGAACTGATACTCATTGATTACTGATATTCATTGATGTATCTGAGTCGAACTAATGAATTCACCACTGAATTTTGTAAAATATCGACGTCGGTATCAAGCCAAGCCAATAAACGAATGCAAGCCCTTTCGCGGATCGTACCGGCTTGACAGCGACTTCAATAAAACAAATGAATGTTCTTACGATGCGAACGAAGAAGTCATATCAGCTACAATATTATTTTTAAAATTTTTCGTTTTTTTGAAGGCGGTTTTAATTTTTTGTTCATTTTTTTTATTATTCCATTTTGATCATGTGACTGATCTAGATGCTGAATCTAACCTTCAAAACCCGACAACAGGACTGCGATTTTTGAATCTTATACGTTGAACTCGCAGCAGTTGAAAATGTATGGAGATACGAGATACTTTCTACTGCTGATTTGACTTTCAAAAATCGCACTCCAGGAGTGCGAAAGTCAAATCACCAGTAGAAAGATGCATATCTCCATAGTAATTTTGACATTTACAACTGCTGAATTCACCGAATGAGATTCAAAAATCGCACTCTTGGTCAGAAGAAGATCGTTCTCAGAGCTAAAAAGCAAATGTCTCGATATATAAAAAAAATATTAAACAAACAGTAAAGCTTTTACTTACAGTACTTAACTTACCTGCTGCTTGATTTTATACTGTAGTGGAAGCATAGTCTAGAAACAAAAACGGGTTCTTAAGAACCTGTTTCCAATATTGTACTCGACTGGGATTGTGATTTGTTTAGGCTAGGTATAACCAGGGCTGCCATCTGTCTGGGTTTCCCCGGATTTGTCCTAGTTTGAAGGGCATACGGGGACGTCCGGGCGGGGTTTTCCTAAAGTGTCCGAGGGAAAAGCCGGACACTTCATGTGTTCGGGTAAAATCCGATTATTTCAGTATTATAATGGTAAATAAAAACATTAATAAAAACGTAACTGAAAATGCACGCGCAGGAAAAGTAAAAATAGATTCAAAATCATAGGTATAAATATATAAGGTCTAACGAAACTAGCTGAAACTATTTTAAGGGGATGATCAGACCATCAAACTGAACAACTTTCTCTGTGGGACTAATATCGAAACCGCAAAAAAAAAAAAACAGCTGTCCCCTACATTTAAGTCGAGTTATGTTTGCAGTTTTGTATCGGACAGCTGGTTTTTTTTTCGCGATTTCGATATTGGTCCCATAGAGAAAGTTGTTCAGTTAATAAGGTATATAAGGCTTATATAAGGTCTAACAAAATTAGTTGAAACTATTTTAAGGAGATGATCAGACCATCAAACTGAACAACTTTCTCTATGAAACTAATATCGAAATCGCGAAAAAAAATCAGCTGTTTCATACAAACCTACTCGACCTAAATGTATGGGACAGCAGATTTTTTTTTCGCGATTTCGATATTGGTCCCATAGAGAAAGTTGTTCAGTTTGATGGTCTAAGCATCCCTTTAAAATAGTTTCAGCTAATTTTGTTAGACCTTATATAAGTCTAGGTCAAAATATATTGCGAACCGACTTCAAAAAAGGATGAGATTTTATTTTTTGGTTCTGCACTCAGAAACTGAACTTACGCTACAACAAACCGCATGCCACCCCCGACAAAACGATAAAAATCGAGATGCTTATAAAAGACCATCCTTATTATTTTACGTATGCCAGAAAGAGCTCGCATGACGTTTTTTTTTGTTTAAGGGCCTATGTCGAAAATAATTGAAGCGAAATGGGCGTGTGAAAGCTTATATTACTGCCTGATGCGAGAGAAAGAGATGGGGCGGCGCGTGCGCCTGAAACGACGCAAGCGTAAAACAACTTTATTTAATTGTGATTATACCTACTATTTATGTGAGTTCAATTCTGCTCTAATCAAAATTTGTAAAATATCAATCTCTTTTTTTAAATCATGTCTCGTGTTTCTATTATTCACCGTTTAGCAGTTCCAAGCGTTTATCGATAAAGACGGAGGCTACTTTGGCTTGTTTTTCTATCGTGAAAATGTGTCTTAATCGTGTTTTGGCTCTTGTCAAAACTTCAATTATATGTTCAATTTACACATATCCGCTAATCATACTCCTACTATTAGTACTTCATGATATATGACGCTTTGAAGAATCCTATATTTTTCACATAGCCTCTTAAACGCTTTGTCGTGGGTGGCAGGCATGCTAGCGGTGCTGGAAAATAAGAGCTCACTACGCTTGCGCCAGCTTTTGTCTGCTACAAAAAACAACTTGGTTTCGGCATAAACTTCACAATCGAGCTATTACGTCTGTTTCTATTTCATAATGGCATGCCTCGCGATTTCGACATAACTCATTTCAATTCAAGGTATAATGTAGAAAAATCTCGAGCTCGCTACGCTCGCTCCTGGTTTTAGGTAGTGTTGATTGAAATAAAAAACCTTATCATAACTTTGCCGTAAAATAACAAGCTCGGTTCGCTCGCTCATGGTTGTGATTTTATCGAACGGCCTAACTAGACGCATATACCTACGGGGTGAAATTGATATCATTAGCATCCTTTTAAATTAAGAGTCTACCCATCAAACTGAACAACTTTCATTATGGGAGCAAACTGACATGAACTGCCAGTCGGTTTAGGAGATACAGCCGTTCAAAGGTCGGACAATGCATACTACAATTATATGATACGATCAGCCTTGCAGCTAAATCTTCAGATCGTAAATTTTTTACTGACCTTTAAACATCAGTAACTTCTAAACCGACTGGAGTTATGCAGGCAGAACTTGTCCATCCCCATCACAGAGATGCTCTACACCTCATAAACACTGAATCAGCCTTGCAGCTGATGGTTGCAAAAAGTACACTTATCTCTTAGTCTATAACGCTAGGCTAGGTGGTCCGTTTTGACATCGGATACGTGTAACGAAGTTATCCAGAAAAATTAAATGTAACCTAGTTGTAAAACCCAAGTAGACAATTTTCACGAAATTTATGTACTTTTAAGAAAGTGTTAAATCTTTTTCAGGGATTTATTTTTAAATTTTATTCAACTTTATTCATTATTTAATTCAACGATATTACACGTAGCACCATCTAGCGTCGAATAGCAGAACAAAATCACGCCAAAATACTCACCACTCGCTAACAAAGGGCTCTGCACTCTTTCAAGTTTTTGGAACATAATATAATAAATTTGGGAATCCAAATCTGAGCTACAATATTATAATAATATTATTTTTTTATAGAATTTCAGGTGTTTTCTATTAAAATCTCGTTTATTCGTACAAGTAATTTATTTCAAATAAGGACGACAAAATTTTCCGATTTCTATTTAGATTCAGATTACCAAATGTAATTTATTTATCAGAAAGATATACTATCCGACATATCTTGGACGGTACAAAAGCCGTTCTAAGAATAAATTAGATTGAGTTTCAAATCTCTGTTTCTGTTTCAAATTAAAGATTGAAAAATTTGTCTCGGGCGGGACTTGAACCCGCACTTTTCCAAACCGGGGAACTGCGTTATCCAATTTCGCCACCGAGCCCACTACCCAGAGAAAGAAATTTTCCATCTGTTGCGTCTTAAGGGGACGTGAGCGCCATCTACTGGTAGTTATTACAAACTAACCAACCCGCAAGTCCAGCATTACAACTGGAATTCATACGATATAGATGACACACCCTGTTCCAATTTCAAATATTATTGATTTTTAAACATGTTACAGCCAGCCAAAGATTGAAAAATTTGTCTCGGGCCGGACTTGAACCCGCACTTTTCCAAACCGGGGAACTCTCTGTTTCTGTAATGCAAAAAATAGCCTCAAAATTTTGTTGCTATTTGGAATGTAGTAGTATAGTTGTTCCGTGTTGGAAGTTCCGTCGCGAAACTAGAAAGGTCATCTTAGGACTTACGGGATCTCACACAGAGATCCCTCCGTGGGTACCTTACCTACCTTATGTCCAACTTAGATCCCATAAGTACCTAGTAGGTAGGTACCTTTTAATACCTATGCCATCTTCCTGGGCTGGGACCGAAAATTATATATATAAATCATAGAGATAGTAAGTGGATATCTATGATATTCAAGAGAATGCGAGTGAGTGCGGGTAAGGGTCAGTATAGACGGAGCGGCAACAAGCGCGCGTGGTTTTTAATAACACTGAAAAATGAACTTTAATTTCTACTAATCAAAAGTACAAAATTGATTGAACAACGTTGTTGTTGTAGCGGGTGACGCAAATTTTGGAGCACCCAACGAGCGACGCGCGCACTATTTTCAGTGTTGCTACAGCATTGGACAGGTCGAGATAATAAAGGAGATGATTATTTACATTTTATTGAACCCAAAAGCATAGAATGGTTTAAGTTTATGTTCACGTTTGAGTTTTTGTATTTAGTACCGACTAACCCTCTGTACTGGAGCCTCCGGGTTTGCTCCGTTTAGACGGGAAAAGACCGTACGGCCTGTCCCTCATACCCTGGTCCCGTGGAAAGTGTTTGGTTTGGGACGCCACCTGTGTCGACACTCTGGCACCCTCACATGTTCGTGCGTCTTCCTGCCGCGCAGGTGTAGCTGCTGCCTTAGCAGAATCCGAAAAAAAAAGGATCTACCAGGGATTGGGTGACAGCTATATTTTCCTGCCCTTCGCCGTGGAGACCCTAGGTTGCTGGGGTCCTGAGGGGAAAATGTTCCTCAAATGCCTCTCAAAGCGCCTATTCGAGGCTACAGGCGACAGGAGGGCTGGCAGCTATTTTGCGCAAAGGATCAGCCTTGCGATCCAAAGAGGCAACGCTGCCAGCCTCCTAGGTACTCTGCCCCGAGCAGGAGCTTTAGAGGACATTTTTTACCTTTAAGTAGCCTAGGTGTTTTTCTTTTTTCTGTTTGTTTTGTTTTTTCTTGTTCTATTAAGTTAGTTAAGTCACCTTCATATTAATTTATATTGTTACTTATATTGTTATTATTATATATAAATAAATATTTTATATAATTAACTAACGAGGTACTAACTTAAAAATTTTATACTTACTACATTTATGAAGAAACAATTTTTAATGTAAATATATCGCCACCTAGGTGCCACCGCGCTAAAAAGATAATAGTTTGCGGAAATCATTTGTCTTGGAATTTGAATCTTTTTGAGCTAAGATACCATCTTCTTTGTATCTATTGCGCAAAGAATAAAACTCTTTGGTCAAAAGAATAATAAAAATCTTTTGACCAAAAATTTTTTTCGCTTACGCTGATAGACTGAACCACAACGTAACCACGTATGAGACAGCGTTAGTCATAAAATCCTATACAATCCTACACAATTTATATAAAGCTAGATGACAGACTCCGGACCGGAGTCAGACAGCCGTCGAAGTACAAAATAGTGGTTACGTCGATAAGGACTGCAATAACTAGCGATCTCCTTTTTTAACTAGAACTAATTTACTATGTGCATCTCTTATTGATGAATATGACAAGACACGTGCTTCATTCCACCTTCATTCTAGTACCTTCTATTTCTACGGTTTATATTTCTTTGGTCAAAATTTTCCGGAATATAAAAAGTAGGTACTCTGTGGTCTAAATCAAACACTACAGTTTAATCATAGAGGTAATATCCAAATGTCCAAATGCATAGATGTTCTTTTACAGGAAGCTGGCATTGTTATTGTTTTTTTTATAATATATCTATGTCCAAATGTCAAAATTCATGGGAGAAGCATAGAGATAGGAAGTACGCATGAAGTACGGTGTATCAAAGAGAATATAATGCGGTGCATGGGGAGAAGAACTATAACGAATTACATTCTGTTTGAGAAGAACGAGGACAACATGGGTTTACCTTGGATTTTTCTTTTCCACCTTCCTGGAGAAGAAGAATAAATGAGAAGAATCCATGAAGAATCAAAGCAAAATACAAATAAAACCAAGAATGGAATTTAAATAACTTAAAAAACCAAACAACAGAAACCACAAAAACATAAAAAAAATGACGAAATAAATCAATTGTCATTTCCTTCGATCCACCTCCACCACCAGGTATCCTTCGCCAATATCACATAATAGGCACTTACAGGTACTTAGGTTTAGGTACACACGGCGACACATTAAGCTATACAAAACCAACATAAGCTGAACGCGCGTAGGTCGAGTAACGTATAGCATCACGCGGCCAGCTTATGTTGGTTTTGTATAGCTTGCTGGCCGTGTGTACATAGTAAGTATATTTCATACAGAATGCCCTGGTCACTCTGCAGGTAGTACCTACAATAGTATCAAATAGATCTATACAGGGTGAAATTGATATCATTAGCATCCTTTTAAACTAAGAGTCTACCCATCAAACTGAACAACTTTTACTATAGGAGCAAACAGATCGGAGCAAAAAAATCAGCTGTTGCATACATTTGAGTCGAGTAGGCATTGTAGTTTAGTATGGAACAGCTGATTATTTTTTTGCTCCGATCGGTTTGCCCCCACAGTGAAAGTTGTTCAGTTTGATGGGTAGAGTATGTGGTTTAAAGGTTAATGTAATGCTACTTTTCCTTACGCCCTGTATATCTATGCAGCCTACAGATATCTTCATAACCAAAATGGAATCAAAGAAACTGTTGCGTCCGAACCCAAACTTCGAGGAGGACTTGGAAAATGCGACCATCGTCGACCCCGCCATGCGGGAGAGGATCCTAAATTACACCAAGAAGGAGGTCAAGGAAAAATTGCCGTGCAAGTGTACGGTAAAGTAGTTTACTATACGTTATATAAACAATTTGTTTTTTATTCCTAACGAGGGTACTGCGCCTTAAGTGCTGCTCTCAATCGCAGACGTAGACGCATTAGCATAAGCATAGCACGATTATAATCCCCGAGGGGGTAGTGATATTCTGAAACTTCAGAACATCCACGTTTCACTAGTAGTACCGAAACTCTGTCCTGTGTGACGGGGAGTGAGCTCGTCGCCACTTTTAATGGACAGTGAGTACAAATATATGCCTCGAAATTGAAGCATGCAGGTTTCCTCACGATGTTTTCCTTCACCGAAAAGCCAGTGGTGTTACAAATCGTACATAAATTCCAAAAACTCATTGGTACGAGTCGGCCTGGACGGGGATCGAACCATCGCCTCCTGCATGGCAGGCAAAAGTTACTCGCCAGTGGACCACCACGGCCACCTGGACGCATTTAGGGTCAAAATTCCTTATGGTCCAAGATCCGATCCTAAAATTATGCACGTATTTTTGTTTGGCAAACAAAATGTAATTCAAATGAAAGTTTATACAATTTTTCCAATAATATCTGTTTGGGAAGTAATTGAGGTGCCATCGGAAGGATACCAATCTAAAGATCTGGAAAAACTATGGTTGCCACCTCTCAATCTGCCGCAACTCTTGGGACAAAAATGACTTTTTTGGACTTAGCAACCCTTGAGTTGCTGCAAACTGAGAGATGGTAGCCCTAGACCCCTAGTTTTTCCAGTTCTTTAGATCGGTCTCTTTCCGATGGCACCTCATTTACCTACTTCCCAAACAGATTTTTTAGGCCCCAGACCATGTAGTAAGTGCCAGCCACAGCTGGGCCTTAGGGCAAATCCGCCACTGTCTGTGATGTAGGCTATTGAAAATCGTACCATTAGCGTTTTTACTAACGTGAACCGAGGCGCTGGCTAATAACACCGCTCAACGTTATTATACCTTAAACCGCCATCTATCAAACGCTGCATGAACGATGACACTATCGTTTTGATAGATCGGATTTAAGATATAACAACGTTGAGCGGTGTTATTAGCAAGCGTCACACTTACACCCGCGTTACACTTGCCTCGGTTCACCTTATTGGTGTATGAAAGCTAGCCTTTTGCTTCCGCCCTACTTTAAGAAACTTACTACGCCCTCATCATCATCATCATCATATCAGCCATTAAACGTCCACTGCTGGACATAAGCCTCCCCCAAATGGGGGGATTTGCCATAATCGCCACGCTTGGCAGGCAGGTTGGCGACCGCAGTTGGATTGAATGTGTGTACTCAGAGGATGCTGCTGCCCATCTTCTGGTAGATCCCTTAGTCGCCTTTTACGACACCCACGGGAGGAAATGGGATTGTGCTATTCTTAGCCGACACCACGACACCGCCCTACTACCTTATATTCAGTTCTAGCTGCCCTGGTTTCGGCTTGATTCGCTCTAAAACAATTTTTATTTAATTACTATTACCTACTTTATTTCAGGAGGTCAAACGCAAGGGTCCTGTTCCTATGCTAAAGCTGAACAACGGGAGAGAGATGCCAGGATTCGGTATCGGGACATGGCTCGGTTTCACTAATTCAGTTAATAACGTTTCTTATTCTTATCGGGCTGGCAAGCGAGCAATACTTCGACCCTCTGGGATCTTTTGTGTTGGTCCCATTGACGTACAATACTATGGACGCCGGGTCTAATACAACATTCTCGAAAAAGTGTCCGAGACTAAACTACACTCGGGTTTGCTGGAAGAAATCTCTTTAGAGATAAGCTCGCCCTTTGTAATTGTCTATTATGTTGTTTTCATGTATATTTCCGTGTGTACAATAAAGTGTTAAAATAAAATAAATAAATACACAAATCTAAGTACGTGTAGTAATATAAACCAACTAAAAACATTGAAAATGATTAAATTCTTTTCCATTCGACTCCCCCATCGGGGAACAGCGCACGCCGCGTGCACGTAGTCGACCGATCAAACGAAGACTGTCACGTAATTGGTTCTCTTTTTATGTTTTGGTGCTCTTTTGGTTCGGACACTTTTGAGCGCGGTCCCTACGTCCTGTAGTTAGTAAGTCAATGGTTGGTCCTTATACTTTTTATTTTCTTCACCCTTCAAATACATAGTAGATGTAGGAGGCAATACCGTTGAGGGGAAGAAACCTAAGATCTCCTGGTTTTGAGGCACACACCGGATGTTTAGCCGCCAAGACATAGTAGTTGCAAAGGATATGATTTCCTGCTCTCCTTACGCTCGGCAGCTGGGATCTAGGATGAGTTTCATTTTGTGCATCATCGTGCCTTTGGCCACGGAATATTTAAGAGTACACCCATACACAAGTAGTACCCGGTGAAGGCTCCGATGCCGTGTAGCAGCCGTTGTAGCAGCGTGAGCGGGAAGACAAGTGGCGACAGCCGTCTCCGAAGCAAAAGCGCTACTTTGCATTTCTAACCCCTCTTATAATGTTCTGTGGCTCCTACGATGGCACGAGTCTTGCTCCTGTCGTTGTTCAGTATAAACTTTGAAACTCGTGTCACATTGCTGATAAACTTGCAGTGTTGTAATGTAATTACCAAAAACTTAATATACTATTAATCAATCAATCAATCAAATATACTTTATTTACTATCGTAATAGACCAACCACAGATCACTAAAACTAAAGGGAGATGTGAAAAGGGGGCGGGAACAGTGTCGCAGCAATATGCGCAAAAACGGAACACATTGCTCGCGACAGTAATGATTGAATACAGGGTGACTGGTAATTCGACCTATTCCTTGAAAGGGGTTATACTAGAGTTCATTTGCAACAATTTTGCCCCAGTTAACTGGGGGTCGAAAATCGCTTGTTTTCGAGTTATCTCATTTTTAAGATTTTTTTGAAAAAATCCATTTTTCCACCTAAAACTGACAATTGTGAAAAAAATACTCCACTCTCTGCACTAAGTAAGCATTTTTCTAATAGCTGATGAATGAGCGACTACATTAAACTAAAATACATGTGTAAAATACCCGAAACCACTGAAATAAAAGGTTATAAACCGCACGACAAAATTTTTTTATTTGGATTTCGTTTCAATCCAAAGAGGATTACTTAAAAAAAATGTATCACACTTGGCGTACAAATTACGGAAATAACTTCCTCAATTCCTAAACTTTCCAAAAAGGTGCAAATGTTGTCTACTTTGACAAGAGTTTGAAAAAAATTGTTAACAATGGCAGAGCAGGTAGCGGATTTCCTAGAAGCGAACCTTACAAGATGCCGATTTGCTTTTGTCTCTTTCATTTTATTGCTTACATTGTTTCTCTTTTGTAAGTATTCGGGAATGTTTGTACTAAGGTTCACAATCGAGGCCCACTCATTCGCTCAATTCATTAAGTAATCAGTTAGTTTCAACCATCTTGGAGTTCGGACGTGTCGTTGTTAACTAACTTAAATTCTGCGCTAAAACAGCTTCCTTTTCAAATGGCTGCTTACCAAAATGAAGAATACGCGGATATCATGTATTGTTACGGGTTTTGTGATGGTGACGCTGCTGCTGCTCGAAGAGACTATCAAAGACGTTTTCCTACCCGCCGTTTACCTGATGTCAGCGTGTTTGGTACGACATATCGGCGCATTCGAGAAACGGGATCGGTTCGACGTCGCCAAACCGACGCTGGTAGACCTAGCGTTAGTGATCCAATCGAAGAGGAGCAAATTTTGCAGTGTTTTCAAGCAGACGGCACTACTTCAACAAGAATTGTGGCTAGGCAGCTTGGTATGTCTCAGTGGAAAGTCTGGTTCACTCAGCACACAGCACGGCAGTATCCATTCCATTACACGCCAGTACAAGCTATCGAGGAGGGAGATCCTGTCAGAAGGATGGATTTCTGCAGATTTCTAATAAATGCAGACATTGAAGACCCTGAGTATCTAAAAACAATCTTGTGGACAGATGAATCGAACTTCGACCGTGATGGTTTTACAAACTATCATAATCTGCATTTTTGGGCCCCTAAAGGTCAGAATCCGAGAAAATCTAACGAAGGAGCTCACCAGCACAGATTCTCACTTAATGTGTGTATGGGAATCGTGCACAATAATTTAATCGGGCCATTCTTTCTGCCGGCACGCCTAACCGGCATCGCCTATGAAAACTTTGAGAAGAGTTACGTCCGCTGCTGGAGGATGTGCCGCTTACCACAAGAACAGCTTTGGTGTATCAACATGATGGCTGCCCAGCCCACTATTACCGGGGCGTGCGACAGTGGATGGATGAGAACTATCCACTGAGATGGATTGGTCGAGGCGGCCCGATCCCTTGGCCGGCTAGGAGTCCCGATCTAACCCCATGCGACTTCTACATTTGGGGTCATATGAAGACATTGGTGTATCGTACACCTATCTCTTCTCAAGAAGAATTAAGAGAGAGGATTTTGGTAGCTGCCCAACAAATTAAAGACACGCTTTCAACTCGAGTGACAGTAAGCGAAGTACGTCGCAGGCTTCGTGCTTGCATACGTAACGGAGGAAGACAATTTGAGCAAGACTTGTGATTTTTAAATGTAAAACTTTAAAACAAAATTTGTAATTTCATATGATTAGGTACTAAACATTATTATTTTACTCTTTTTTTTATTTTCACCAAACCAATAACTTTTTGAATAAAATTCACATCTGCGTGTTTAATAAGGTTTATTTTCCAAACTTGAACTAAAGTACACAACTTTTGCATCTTTTTGGAAAGCTTAGGAATTGAGGAAGTTATTTCCGCAATTTGTACGCCAAGTGTCATAAATTTTTTTTGAGTAATCCAAATTGGATTGAAACAAAATCCAAATAAAAAATTGTTGTCTTGCGGTTTATAACCTTTTATTTCGGTGGTTTTGGGTATTTTTCACATGTATTTTAGTTTAAAGTAGTCGCTCATTCATCAGCTACTAGAAAAATGCTTACAGAGTGCAGAGAGTGGAGTATTTTTTTCACAATTGTCATTTTTAGGTCGAAAAACGGAAATATTCAAAAAATTCTTAAAAATGAGAGAACTCGAAAACAAGCGATTTTCGACCCCCAGTTAACTGGGGAAAAATTGTTGCAAATGAACTCTAGTATAACCCCTTTCAAGGAATAGGTCGAATTACCAGTCACCCTGTATATTATGAGGCTGAAAGCCAGTCGAGATATTATGTGTAAATAGTTTACAATGCTTGCGTAGTACTAAAGATTATTCGAACGTTGAGTTTTGATACCGCAATGGATAATGAGCACATTTAAGTTAACAAAATACTTTCTATCGCGTGGTACTGGTGGTAATGCGACACTAGGTTTCGTACTCAGCGCGTTGGTTGGCCCTCTCTCTAGATCTCTATGAGACCAACCATCTCTTCATGATCGCATCACTGAAACTGAAATGTCAATATTATATATATATAGATTTTGGAAATCAATCTCTATGCGAAACGGTTTCTTTTTCACATATACAATATTTTTTGATCTTACACGAAATATTTGAAATAATATATTTTTTCTCATATCTTAACACGTTCCGGGACAGTGACCGGCTATAGACGTGATAACAATAAAAGTTCTATTGTGTCTCGTTCACTGCCCCGGAACGTGTTAAAAATTTATTAAATAATAAAAAATAATTTAAATTGTAACAGAATCTGCTTCAGCAACATGCGTCGTCAAAATTCAAATAATATATTATCTAGAAAATAGGACGTTTAATACATGTAATAAATGTATTACGAAATAATTTTAAGAATAACATTTATATGAAAAAAAGTATTACGAAAGTAGTACTGTACTAATGTTATTTACCTTTGAAACTTATCTGTATTTGATTTGCTGGTACTGGTACAAGTTACACTGCATTCGAACACAGAACATGATACCGTAATGATTTTTTATATTTGTCTTATAAAACACAAAATTAATTATAAAGAAAATCATAAAATAATATGAGATAATTTTTTGACAGGATACCAACCGAGACTGTTTAAAAGTGGTTTTACGGCTATAGCCGGCTTTAGATTATAATATTATAATCTCTTTCGCACGCGTAGGTTTTTCGGTAAGGTCGGAATCTCATTCGCACACTTTGTTGGTCTGCTTACGGTAGAAATATTAAGTTTACGGTAATAAAATAACACATTCTTATAACATAATACAATTACAACCCGGTTACATTATCTCTACAACTCTCAGCACGGCTAGCATGCCACCAAAGACAAAGCGTTTAAGCGAGAAAAACGTCATGCGCGCTCTTTCTGGCATACTTACAATAATAAAGATGGAGGCATATCTCGATTTTTATCGTTTTCTCGGGGTTGGCATGCTAGTGTTTCAATGCTTGTAAGTAGATTCATTTGTTTAATATCCATGGACAAAACCTTGATATTAAGTTGTTTAACACAGGGAAGGCGTGTCAGTGCGGAGGGCGGCAAAATAGAGAGTGCCCTACAGTGTGCTATCGACGCTGGCTACAGACACATAGACACCGCACACATTTACAATACAGAGGTCGAGGTAATACGCACATTTATTTTATAGCATAGCATAGCATATACGATATGCTCACGACTATATTCCCCGAGGGGGTAGACATTTATTTTATTTATTTATCAAATGAGGCTTTTTACAAAAGCAGTAGAAATAAAAAAAAATGAAAAAATATTTATTTTTGCAATAAACTTATTGTAGTTACATAAATATAGCACTCTAGCCCTCAGTCTAGGTATTCCTGGGTGATGAGGGCTAGGCTCTTTCGAAGAAGTAGCCTCATTGCAAACAATAAAGAGAAAATAATAAAGAAAAAATAACAATGTAACAAAAGAACAGAATCAAGCTATGTGATCTCATTTCTTTAAATAATAAAAAAAACAAGTAAAATTCACTACAACAGAAGTAAGAAATCGTTGCAGAAAATGTATACGAAATGGCGGAAGTCATTTTGAAAACGAGAATTAAATTTTTTTTCTAAAAATACAGTTTTTTTTATTTGCTTAAAAATCATAATTGACTCAAATCGAAGTTGTATTGACATAACAAAAGAAAACATACTACTAATAACTAAAGCTCAAGGTTAAGTTTTTTGTTGTCAAACGCCGCCACCACGGCCTTTGTTTAGTTTTTTAAGCCCCCTTTCTTCATTTTGGTTGGGGTAAGTTTATAATTATTACACTGTAAGTCTAAAAATAATCTCGCAATTTGTTTTAAGAGATGAATCTAAAGTTATTTAAGCAAAAATTGTTTCGTTTTAATTTGTTTGAAATTTTGGATTTGTCACCCTTAACTGGTTCATGCACCCTAATTTCAAAATTTGAAGAGACATCTTAGTAAATGATACCTCGAAAGAAAGGGCAATAACCAAGCATGTTTTTAAAATGTTTTGAACATCTGTAGATATTTTATTTATTTTTTTAAATGACATTAAAAGTACGATTTTTAATTAAAAATTTTTCTGTTGAAAGTTGAAATAGTGACACAATGGTGCCTTAAAATGCTTCAGTACAACAAAGGACACATTGGACTAATAAATTCAATTAAACAAAAATGACATTTCAGCTTAAACTAAACGTTATTAGCACTTAATTGACAAATTGTGGGTTTTTGGCACAAAAAACGTATTAGTACTCTAAAAAAAATATCAGACTTGGTCTAGGACAAATATGGCTCAACATGTTCTAAATGGTCTATACTAACGTCCCTTCAAATGTCCGCACCCACCTTCCAAACACCCTGTATAACTAAATGTCCCGTAGGTCAAGCACGTATCCAGACTTTAGTAAAAGAAACAATGAAAAAGTAAGTGCTGTAATCACTTTTCCATACAAATATATTTATATAAATCCCACCTATCCCCCCCCCCCCCCTGGATACGTGCCTGCCGTAGGTCGACCTTGGCTTAGGTCTATTGTATTGGCTAACGATAAAGTGTGGAGGGATGTAGGTAATGTAGTAGGAACTCCTTAGTCGTTGTGACACGGTAGTCTTTGGGTTGTGACAGTTGAAAAAGGAATTAATGAATAATAAATGATGTTGATTTTTTCGTAATTTCCCTGAAATACCCGCCTTGAAACGGATTAGAAATAAAGCAGGTAATACTATATAAGGTCTAACAAAACTAGCTGAAACTATTTTAAGGGGATGATCAGACCATCAAACTGAACAACTTTCTCTATGGGACCAATATCGAAAATGCGAAAACAAATCTGCTGTTCCATACAAATGTACTCGACCTAAATGTATGGGACAGCAGATTTTTTTTCGCGATTTCGATATTGGTCCCATAGAGAAAGTTGTTCAGTTTGATGGTCTGATCATCCCCTTAAAATAGTTTCACCTAATTTTGTTAGACCTTATATATAGGTAAGCTACGCTGCTACATCATTGTTTTTATACATAATACATGTATATGGGTCCGTGAATACATGTTATTAATTGAAAAATAATGTGATTTTTTCTTATAAAACGTTAAATTAAAAACGTAAATAATAGTACATAACAAATATAAATACCCAGGTATGTACTACCAATTAATAAAATATTAAATGATTAGACTTATTTCATATTGATTATATTATATTTATTTGATATTCTCTGAACATAATAGCATCAACCCTTAGCATGGGCGCCATCTTGCCGCATCGCCGGCGTGTCGCGCGGTACCTTAGAAGCGCACCTACTCTTATGGTATACAACGTGTTAATTAATTAGCGCAAAACCTCATACACTCCAACTGATTTATAGCAAAATAATTAGATTGAGACAGTAATTTCATTATTTTGATAGTTAAAATTTAAAGTTATTCGCATTTTAAGTTTTGAAGCAAAAATGATTTGTTATCATTTCAGCAATGAATGAAAGCGCTAACGTACTCATGGATACATTTTAATAATCTTGTTTTGGTAGTAAGTAGGGTGAGTGTGCCTGTAGGGTGGGTTGACATCGGGTTCAGTAAATTTTAAATTTTCAAACAAATAATTTAATATTTAAAAAAAAAATTACCCATGTTGAAACCATGATAAGTTTTGCGTTATGTCATTAACACGTTGTATATACTTTGGCCTAACTGTATCATATTTTCAGGTAGGTAGAGGTGTCAACTGGTTGATAGACGACGGAGTTGTTAAAAGAGAAGATTTGTTCATCACTACTAAGGTATAAATTGATATTTATTATATTCTAAAAGATAAAAAACAAATTTTTATTGCCTGCTGCTTCTTTATGTTATATTCTAAACAAGATGCGAAATCAATTTATTGTGTAGGGTTCCGTTTCGAACACTACACCTTAGACGCTTGGCTGTCACTTTATACAAATGTGAAAAACTGACACGAAGAGGTAAGCATGTGCGATACTGAGTGAGTGCGAGTGAGACAGTGATATACCATTGCTTATATTTTCTGCTTCCTATACCCGGAGGGGTAAGGTAAAGGTAAACATCCAGTTGGATCCGCCAAGGTTTCAAGATGGCATTTGTATACTGATATCTCGCTCATTCTAATTGACGTTTGTCATAAGCGTGAATAGGTGTCATGTAGCGTTTCCATCTACCCCATAAACTGTATCAATGTTCTATTATTAGTCATCATTATCATCATCAATTTAGCAATTCTTTAGGCTATGTTTGCTACTTTGGTTTTGCGAATGTCTTCTTCACTTATTCGATCTCGCAGGGAAAGTCCGAGCATAGCCCTCTCCATTGTCCTTTGCACAGAACATATATAATAATAATAATACGGGCCTCTACGTGTTGGCTTCGGCCCCACGCACGCCTCCCAAAGGTCCGGGACACTTATGTCCCGAGATAAGGAAAAGACATACAATAATAATAATACTGCCTTATAATTATAGTTATATAAGACTCTAAATTTGGGAATGGGAGGAAGGGAAAATAATTCTGTTTAATTACCCATTCTAACCTGGAATAACTTTGGCGCTGCTATCTTATTCATATAATCATGCTTTTTCTTTCTATTTTCCTTTTTTCCTTTTTTCTTTGGAGTTTTTCATTTTTGTTGTATTTTCTACTAAACTCAAACCTGCTTATACCTATTGCATGCCGTGGTTGCCTTTAATTGAGGTGGCACACGCCTTTTGTCTGTCTATGTATTTGTTAATAATATTGTGTTCACCTTGTCGGCGATCCTGAAGAAATAAAATAAAATAAACATGATAAGAGGGGTTGGAAATGCAAAGTAGGCGTGAGACGTGTCGCTACAGGTTATGCAATGGTTTGCATAACACCATAATGCACGCGGCGTGGTGCGAGCGAGAGGGCATGAGTAATTGTAGCAGCGTGAGCGGGAAGACAAGTGGCGACAGCCGTGCGTGCCGTGCGGCACTATTTTTCTAGACAACCTGGCGGCGTTGTATGAACCCCTGTGTAAACATTCACTAGAATCACATTTCACTCACCAAACAAATAGGTGCATAGTTTTAAGGTCAGACCTCGGTCCATAGGTATTTGTTAGTAACCTATGCATAATATCAGTATTATTTGTGTCAGCTATGGAACGACTCGCATGCGCGCTCGGCGGTGGTGCCCGCGCTGCGCGAGTCTCTCCGCAAGCTGTCTCTGGACTACGTGGACCTATACCTGATACACTGGCCAATCGGACTAAATGTGAGTGAAATGATGATTTTATTAATTAAATTTTAGTACACTTCTTGTATGCGTGCGTCGATTCGAGCGCTTGTATGTACATCATGTAAATATATATGTTTTTTCTGTGTTCAAGAGGTGCACAGGTGCACTCTAGTTGCCGAGCGTATTTCCGTTGCCCTCACTATCGTGCACTGTTAAATAACATAGTATTACAAGGTCCTGGGACAGTATGCCTGAGGACCTCGCCAATTGTACGTGCTGCTGGATCTAATTCGATACTTCGTCACATTCTAGTTTGCTATGGAGTTTCTTGCCATTTCTTCTCCATTGCAGTTTTACTTGTGAAACGGTGGTAAATGTAGAGTTTGTGAAAGTGATAAAAGATAATGATCATACGGAGTTCTCACCTTTCATTATCACCCACCCAGCTATGTACACGATAAGCACATCTATCGTAATTATCGTAATTAGTGAAACTCAAGTAATTTTCGCAATAACGCACCCAAACACATCCACACAACTTACACACACACACACACACACACACACACACACACACACACACACACACACACACACCACAAACACGCACACATAACTCACACTAGTTTCAATCAATTTACATATTGTTTGGTACCAGTCTCTCACAAAGACAAAATTCATAAGTGTAATAAATGTACTCTTATCTTATCACTGTTTTTTTATTGTCTGTGTGAGAGATCAAAATAAAATATTTTTTAATTTATTTGATAACACACGCATTTACACACCTCCACATACGCACACATACACACTAACAAATCGCCCCTAACTCAGTAAGATGTTTGTTTCATGAAGGCATCAGCGAGCGTTTTTTTTTTAACTTTTAAAGTAGGTAAAACATTAGACGTAACACGCAGCTCAAACAGGCCTCATAAAATGTATTCCATTCCATTCAATTCCGTTCCGTTCTATTCTCCTCACGAATAAGCGTCGTACCGTGTACACTAAAAAAAATATTTTGTCGTAACTCTTTCCTGATCAGGATGACGGTACATACGACAACACAGACTACCTGGAGACGTGGAAGGGCATGATGGACGCCAGAGACCTGGGCCTCACCAAGTCCATCGGTGTCTCCAACTTCAACCAGCACATGCTAGACCGGATCATCGCGCTGAGCCCGGTTAAACCGGCCGTTTTACAAATCGAGGTATGGTACAGGCAGGAAATTTGTCCTTGGCGGTCGGTAATAAAAAACAAATAAAATAAATATAAATAAAATCAATTTATTTCAGACAATGTTTATAGAGTGGTTTCTAATTTAATGACTTAAAAACTATGTACATTCTTACATGTCAATCAAGCACGTATCCAGTCTTTTGTTTCTGGGGGGAATATTAAAAAAAAAACAATACAAGAAAAACAATGATGGGGTCGGGGGTCGACCCGGTTGGTGTAATGGTTGCCGCAGGACTGCCAAACCAGGGTCCTGGGTATTTGTTTGTGCCGTTGTTGTATGGTTTCCTTATTAAAAGCCTAGTATATTATATAGTGCTTGCTTGGGATTATTACAATGTATGTGCCTGTGAGCGTTATTTATTTATTTCATTTTATTTATTAGCGTACAATTTTGTAGTAAAATTTACTTTTAACCTTTTTTAAATTCCAGATAAATTTAAACCTCCAGCAGCCAGCACTGCTCAAGTATTGTTGCGAGCATAACATCCAGGTGGTCGCGTACACACCGTTTGGCTCCTTAATGTACCATAGAGCCAACAAAGGCGCTCCCAGACCTCGCATAGACAACCTTGACCTTCAATATATAGCTTATAAGTATGATAAGACGGTACCAGAGATCGTACTGCGGTATCTGGTGAGTTCTTACAATGTGGCAGCTTCAAATAAATTATGTTGACTTTGACTTTGAGACGAGCTACGAGTTGTACATCGCGTTGCAAGTGCTATGACTACGCTGCTACGTGTTGCTACGAGCTACGAGTTTTACTTTACTCTGTTATGGCTTCGCTGCTGCTACGAGCTGCTACGAGCTACGAGTTGTACTTTATTAGGTCTGCTGGAAGAAATCTCTTAAGAGATAGGCTCGCTTTTTGTACATGTCTACTTTAATTGTTATAAATCATATTTAATGCATAATTATTTTACCAGAGTAGCTGACATAGCCCAAAGAATTGTTAAACTAGTGGCAGTTTTTTTATTTTTTTTTTACATATATGCATACATATTCTCACGCGTGTCTCCCACTGGGGTAGGCAGAGACAACGGAACGCCACCTGCTACAATCCTGAAATACCTCTCTAGCTTCCTCCAAATTCATAAGTCCTTTCATGCCTGCTCGTCGGTTTCGGGTAGATCCGGTAATTTTTTTTTGTTCGATAATAGCTCCAACAGAGGTTATGTCAACCTAAAGTGGCAGTGGGCGGGGCACATTGCTCGCAGAACCGATGGCCGATGGGGCCGAAAAGTTCACGAGTGGCGGCCGTGTACCGGAAAGCGCAGTGTGGGTAGGCCCCCCACACGGTGGACCGACGACCTTGTGAAGGCGGCGGGAACCCGTTGGATGAGGGCAGCGCAGGACCGGTCGTTATGGCGATCCTTGGGGGAGGCCTATGTCCGGCAGTGGACGTCCATCGGCTGAGATGATGATGAACCTTTAAACCACATACTCTACCTACCGAAATGAACAACTTTTACTATGGGAGCAAACCTATCAGAACCAAAAAAACGTCTGCTGCTACATTTGAGTCGAGTCGGTTATTGCAGTTTAGTATGAACCGGCACAGGACCGGTCGTTGTGGCGATCCTTGGGGGAGGCCTATGTCCAGCAGTGGACGTCTATCGGCTGAGATGATGATGACATAATTATTTTACAGCTGGAGCTTGGCGTGACTCCGATTCCCAAGTCTGTGACCAAGAATCATATTTATGAGAACATCAAAGTGTTTGACTTCCATCTGACGCAACAAGAGAGGGACTTCCTCCGCCGTTATGATAAGAACTACAGGTATTTGCTTTTATTTTTAGGGTTCCGTAACCAAAGGGTGGAAACGGGACCCTATTACTAAGCCTACGATGTCCGTTCATCCGTCCGTCTGTCGGTCGTACCTACTTAGATAAAGTATGTCTAGATAGAGCCTAACGCTTCTCCGTATTAAACAAAAGTGGAAACTTTCTTAGGTTGGTGTAGGTGAGGCGTCATACAACTTATCTCTGTGTGCGTGCAAACCGACACGGTATATCATCCCAGAGTTCGGTGATATTTTTATCGACTGTCTACTTTGACTATTTATTATAAGGACTAGCCTTGCGGTAGCATTTCCCCTTTGCCACGGTATAAGATTAATTAATCATGTGCATTTACATTCAATTTTATACCTTATCACTAAACGAGACAGCTTATAATTGCGAAACAATAATTTCGAACTTATGACATTTAGGGTTCACACAAGACTTCTTAACATGATTTTTAACGTTCAAAATTAGAATCTAAAGTTATGGGGAATAAAATCCAAAGTTGCGGATTTCATGTTACCTCGCCCCCCGCAAAAAGTGACAGAAATGTTGTAATAGCTAGTTCAGTTGACATTTTCACAGAATGTGCGTTATTACTTTTTATAGCGGATTTTCTAACAAATAATAAAAATGTAAAAAAGTTAAAAAATAAGGGGGGTAAGAAGTACAAGAAACTAGTTTTTATCAAAGTTTTTTTCTTCTCGCTATATTGTAAATACGGTAAAAATACAAGCGTCAAACTTGGTGTGATTTTAGAGCAAACTCTACAGTATAACAACAAATAATAAAAACTGGCCAAGTGTGAGTCGGTCTCGCGCTAAAGGTTCCAGAGAATTTTTTTTTTTTGTAAATTTATATGTTGTGTGGTACGGAATCCTCAGTGCACGACTCGCACTTGACCGGTTTTTTAGGCTGGCATGCACCAAAACGGTATTTAGTGAAAGCACTGCCTCTCACACTGCTCATACTCATGACAGTAATAGCAATATAAGGTCTAACAAAATTAGGTGAAACTATTTTAAGGGGATGTTCAGACCATCAAACTGAACAACTTTCTCTATGGGACCAATATTGAAATCGCGAAAAAAAATCTGCTGTCCCATACATTTAGGTCGAGTAGATTTGTATGGAACAGCTGATTTTTTTTCGCGATTTCAATATCGGTCCCATAGAGAAAGTTGTTCAGTTTGATGGTCTGATCATCCCCTTAAAATAGTTTTACCTAATTTTGTTAGACCTTATATATTTAAATTTTTTTCAGTTTTTGCACCCAGTTTTTGATGCACCAATATTATTTTTGATAAAATCGAAAATATGGTTAAAAAACTTAAAAATAAATAAATGGCAGTAGTAAGGTATTTTTTAGATTTTTTTCTAACCTATTTTGTCCCATTGTTGGGCAAAGGCACATGAATAGATATCTCGGCGACCAGAAGATAAGCTTCATACAAACGGGACGCCGCACCGCAGACCGCCGCTAGACCCGTATATACGCCATTTTGATCCTTAAAGCAATGGATTACTACTTTTTCCGCGAGTCTAGCGCCGTTGTGCGCGCGTGCCGAAGCCATCTAGTGGAATCTACAGGGTGAAATAGAAATCAATCGACAAAATTTAAGATAGTGTTATACTCGAGATAAGGCTGGTTTTAAAAATAGATTTAGTCCGAATTAAATTAAATCAGCTACAATGAATAATCGTAATTATATTTATTGTAGCTGATTTAATTTGTGACTGACTGTACAGATACCGGCGCGGCGTAGTTGAAACAATAGCGTCAGCGTCATCTGCGTCATTCGATTTTATTCTCTTACGATCACACCTGTTGAGTTTTGGTGAATTTAAACATTTAAAGTACGATATTTATCGGTATAAAAATCAATGGTATGCCATTTGGTATACCAAAAAGAGTAGTAAAAGAAAATGTCATTACCTAAGTGTATTTAAACAGATGTTCTAAGTGACCACCTCCGCCCGGCGACACTGGTTGTCTTTAAATTTTTGCAACACATAAGTTTGTGATTTAACAGAGTCAAATGCACTCAAAATGTTTTGTCTCAGATCACTCACTGTGGTCGATTCAGTTTCATACACACTTCTTTTAATTTCCACAAATAAAAGTCTAGGGGGTGTTAGATCAGAAGATCGCGGCGGCCAGCTGGTTGGCCCAGCTCGCCCTATCTACTGCCGATTTGTGTACGACATTTTTATACAAATTCAGGTTGAAACTAATATGACACTGCACTGAAATCCAAGTTCAAGTCCAATTCGTAAGCGGGGACTGATTGATTACAGAGCGGTAACCTCATTCGATCGCGATCGAGCGGGAACTGTTTTTGTTTTGTTTGCGTTGCGCATGCGACTGTGCAGTGCGGTGGGGTGGGGGAGGTGCGGATATGCTCGGCTCGCTGGAGTTGTGGGTGCCCCGCCTGCGAGGGGATGAACGTTGACCGGGCCGGGCCGGCCGGTAAAATGTACAGTTCGCTTGAGAAAAATGTTTTATTTAAGGAATTATTTAAAAAAATATATTTTATCTTTTTTTATTTAATGTTTATGATACACAGCGTTTATTAAGAACACCTTCTGAATGTTTCATAATTTATATTTCAAGAAAACCCTGTAATATAATGTCTTCGATTTCACCCTGTATTCATATGACAAAGGTCTCCCCCAAGCTTTTCCTTGGTTTTTGCCTTGGTATCCTCTGCCATCAGTTGCCATTTCGCTTCGTGGGCGTCCAGGGATGCTGCATGCATTTCGATTTAACTTTTAATAATAATTATTTATATTTTTTATTTAAATCAAAATCGCGAAAAAAGCTACTGTTTCATAGTTTTCAATAGCTACTCTACCAAAATGCATGAAACAATTTACAGTACCTACCTACATGTATTTTCGCGTTTTCATCGTTGTTCCAATGAACGTTCTTCTTTTCTGTTTTAAATTTAGTTCCAAAAAAAACTACAGATGGCAAGTTTATCGCTCCATAGACGTTCGCGGGATCCTGTAAAAATCATGTCAAGACTGTGCCTACCTTTTTTTAAAGGCCAAGGGATCGAGCCCATACAACCGTGTCAGACGTAAACAGTTTCATATTTTCGATTAAAATGATTCGTAAATAATGAAATATTCAATCAAAAGATGCGTTGGCATCTTTTTGATCATCATCTCCCTCTCTATTATTTTAAAGAAACACTTTTTGAAATTTTGACCTTTATTCGCACAGACCGTAACGCCCTCTGTCGAGTCCCTAGAAAACCGAAAGAAAAACGCTCTTTATAATTGTTGTTCAGTTTGATGGTCCGCGTCTAAAGCGGATCATAAAGTACCTATGTAAAGAGTTTAAATTTACACCCTGTATTTTGAATTCAACAGGACAATAGCAGTGATGCAGTGGAAAGACAGTATCTACTATCCATTTGAAAAACCTACATAATAGTCTTAATATTTAAATTAAACAGTTGCACAATTTTACTGCTTTTTATTTTAGTATACAATTCTTAGGTCCGCCACCTACATCCGGAATCGCGAAACGGAAACCGAAATCGAATCAGGATTCCTGATGCAATCCACACACATCGGAATGACAAGGCTCAGTTGCCAGACGCCAGTGGTCGAGTGCAGATGTCTTGTGGCAGCTGTGTTGCCAACTATGCGTTAACTACTATAATATGCATACAAAATGGCATTTATGTGCTAATCTATAACTATATAAAACAAGCAATTTTTGAGCGTAGGTGATTACCTAGCTATACCGCAACAGAACGACTTCACAACTGCACCGTCACGACACAATATCGTTCCGTTGATGCCTACGCTCAAAAATAGCTTATGTGATATGGCTGTAAATCTTTAAAAAATTCCATCAAAGAATGAAAAATTCACTAGATCTAGTGAAAAAGTCTCCGAAAACGACAACACTCCGTCAGCAACGGTGCGTTCCGTTCGGAATTTACGACTGTGTGTGGCAGACGCATACAAAATGTATAGGAGACTTGCATCCGGAACGGTTTTTTTCCGAGCGCAATTCAATCTGATCAGGAATTCTGGTTTGGACGAAAATGCGGACGGAATAGTTCTGAGGTCCGCCACATACATACGGAATTGCGATCCGGAATCCTGATTCAGGATTCAGTGTTGTCAACTATGGTTACAAAAATTACTTAGTGCTATTTAAAAAATGTCTAAAATCAAAATGAATGAAATGCCAAATTAATGATAATTGTATTTTTAGGTATCTAATAAAACGAAACAAACAATTTCTATACATGATAATTACTATCATGTGATGATGTCATGACGTTACGATGATGATTTGTAAATTGTATTTCAATATTATGCAACTATATCAAAAGACTATCAGTAGTTTTAGTATTAGACATAATCTGCACACAAAATGGTATAAACCATTATCACACAAGCGATTTTTGAGCGTAGACGATTAAGCAACTATACCGCAACGACGTCGAAACTGCACCATCACGATACGGTATCGTTCCATTAACGCCTACGCTCAAAAATCACTTGTTTGGTATGACTGTAAATCTTAAAAAAAAATGCCACCTAAGACAAAAAAAAATCACTAGATCTAGTGAAAAAGTCTCTGAAAGCGGCAACACTCCATCCGTAATCTAATTCCGAATCAGGTTTATTCAGTATGTATGTGGCGGACCTGAATGTGTGTGGTAGGTCGTTGAGTTTGTATGCAATCTCTGCATCCGGAATCCTGATTCGAAATTCCGATTCTAGTTTATTCCGTATGAATGTGGCGGACCTTAGGGTTGAACCTCATCTGGCAGCACGAAATCGAATTTTACGCTCCATTCTTTTCTGTCGAACAAGAAAGTCGATGTTCTAGAGTGAGAAATATAGCGGGAATGCAGCCGCACGTGGCAGCACCTGCAGTGCTGCGACCAAAGAGCATAGAGATAGTAAGTACTACGATGCCAAAGAGTAATATAAGTATATTAGAAAAGAGGACCCACTCGTGGCAACATTATGCATCCACCTTATGTCAAATTGAAGGCTAGCTAGCGCCATCTATGTTTCACCGACAGTAATTCAACCTATACTATACATACATACTTATATCTACTCATACTTTGGATATTATAGTTTTGAAATGCTAGTTTTCGTTCAATCCCGCACCGATCGAGTGAAATTCCCGTATCCCTACTATTCCTGTAACATTGGTAAGAGAACAAAAGAAACTCCAGAACATAACTAAATCGAAATTGAACGAAAACTACAAACAATACGCACATTACGTAAGATAGGTAGCTGTTTTGCGAATTTGTCAATTTTGTCAATTTGACATCGACATAAAAAATAAAAAAAAATTTTCATAATTCTGCGTTGTATTTACTAGATGGCAGCACAATCTATGCTAACTGAATTGGAAAAAGCCACCAAAAGGCGATTGTCCTCCGCCTGGCTGTGACCCTTCTCGCTCTAGCAAATGACGTTCCTGAGCGACAGAACAGCAGGAGTGCAATTTTGTTAACCTCATTCGTTGAACTCCGCCATTGAAAATGTATGGAGATACGCATCTTTCTACTGCTTGACTTTCAAAAATTGCACTCCTGGAGTATGATTTTTGAATGTCACCAGCAACAAAATGACGTTTTCAAAAGTAGTTCCGCTTTTGGCCATTCTACAGATAAGTTGGTGGCGCTGTACCTATGATGTAATCAACCAATGAGGGATTTTCCAAAGGCAAAAAAAATAAAAGAGTTAGTTCCTAATTTCTCGATAGATGGCGTTGATCAGAGAGGGGTCCAATAGGTATGAATTATATTAATTGTAAAAATACACAGTACAAACCCTTTCTTATTGTTGTTGGTTTATTATTTAGCAATCTCGGTGTTATTGTCCGTCAACAACGAATCGAGTATCGGACGTGGCTGTATGGGCTACGTATCCGTTTTGAATATATACGAAAAATAAACAAGAAACAATAAAAAAATACAAAAACCTATCAGAAACTGAGAATTTCAATAAAAATAAACCGGAAATATTTAAATCGTACGTCAGATTCCGTGAATGAAAAGCAAAGGCATAGACGAAAAATTTCGCTCTTTATTAGGAAAGCAATTTTAATATTCTTTATATTGAAAAGTGAAGTGACCAATTTAAGTATTTTTCGTATATTCAAAATGGATACGAAGCCTATACAGCCAAGTCTGATTATTCGTTTTTGACAGAGACTAAATAAATGATAAATAACGCTCACAGGCTCATACTTTGTAATGATCACAAGTAAGCCTTAGGCTTTTTGCCATTCAACAACGGCAGAAATATATAACATCCATGACCGAACCGGGACTGAACCAGTAATAACACCCAGATTGGTAATTACTTGTACCGTGTATTTTTACTATTAATATTAATTAATATATTTGCTCATACCTATTGGACCCCTCTCTGGTCAACGCCATCTATTGAGAAATTAGGAACTAACTTTTTTTTTCTTCTGGAAAATCCCTCATTAACTAATTATAGTACTCTGTGGTATGATGGTCTAAAGAAAAGTTTTAAATCTATGGTCTAAAGTCAAAACCACACCCCTTTTTGTTAACATAAAGGTTAACTGTATTTATACTACTCGCTACTAGATGGCGCTTCGTAACATAACAGGAAAAACTACATTTTGCGTTACTACCCAATCGGTAAAATTTTTTTTTTTGTAGTCTTTTACACTTTGTGTCCATATAAAATAATTTTAGTATGGACACAAAGTAGTTACTTAGTAAAGTAAAAAATGATAAAAGTCGTTGCAATAACAAAAGTCGTTACACTACTTGCCACTAGATGGCGCTAAATGCACTTTCGAATTCAAAAATAGCCGTTCAGAAAAAGATAGACAAAATGATATTTTTGAATCCGAATTCATGAGCGAGTATGTACAAACTTCATACTTTTCTACTGCTGATTTCAACGTACTTACCTATGACTTTCAAACATCGCACTTCAGAACATTTTCTATCTGTGCGCCAAATCCTATCCAAATTCGTTCATCCGTTTATGGTTGATTGAGTCACAAATATCCAAACTTCCACAATAGAGTCGCGTAGCAGGACTGTTAGTGGGCACGTGTCGGTTGCCTGCTCTCCGGCATGCCACGAAACCCCAACATTTATTAGGTGCGCCACATACATCCGGAATAAACCTGATTAGGAATTAGATTCCGCATGGAGTGTTGCCGCTTTCAGGGACTTTTTCACTAGATCTAGTGATTTTTTGATGTCGTAGGTGGCATATTTTAAAGTAAGTTTGAGCTTAGGCGTTGATGGAAGGATACCGTATCGTGACGGTGCAGTTGCGGTATAGTTGCGAAATCGCTTACGCTCAAAAATAGCTCGTGTGATAATGGTTTATGCCATTTTGAAGGCAGGTTGTGTCTAATGTTAAAACTATCGATAGTCTTTTGATATAAGATAAGATAAATGTTTATTTTTAACTTTTGCTTAAAACTATTACATTAAACGGTAGACCACAAAAAGAGGCAAGCCTGATACGCGAGGTCTACGGGGTTTTTATGTCGAGAAGTTTACAAACTCTGTTGTATATCCGGGGATGCAGAAATCGCGGAAAGCGACTCGCAAAAGTAGTGTTAATTATGGGCAAAGGCACGAAGTACACTCCTTTGGCAAGCATATAGTTGCATAATATTGAAATACAATTTACAAATCATCATCGTAACGTTCGTAACGTCATGACCTCATCACATCATGATAGTAATTATCATGTATAGAAATTGTTTGTTTCGTTTTAATAAATACCTAATAATGCATTTATTGTCATTCATTTGGCGTTTCATATATTTTTATACGAGGCATTTTTTAAACCGCACTCTAGTATTTTTTGTAACAATAGTTGACAACACTGAATCCTGAATCAGGATTCCGGATCGCAATTCCGTCTGTGTTTGGCGGACCTAAAAGTTGTTCAGCTTGATGGGTCCCTTATAGCCCAGTCATTTTACGGAGTTTTGTTAGGCGAGGTAGGGAGTTATTATTAATTCGGGTTCGAATCCCGTAAGGAACAAATATTTATATGATGAATGTGAATATTTGTACCAGAGTCATGGATGTTTGTATCTATATATGTATTCTATATCGTTGTCTAGTCATCATAATACAAGTCGAGGTACTTTAAATGTGACTAGATAATTTGTGTGACAATGTCCAAGTCATTTAATTGGACTTTTAAACCGTAACCGGTACCCTTTAGTGACAAAAAGACTATAATAAAACATATTAAAAAAAAATCGCTACACAACATAGATATCAAAATTGTGTGTCCTAGAATAAGAATAATAATAATAATAAATATCTTTGACATTGTCACAGGCTTTTAAATTTATAATATTAATACCAATGCACTCATTTGACTTAGATTTAACAATATAAATTATTTTTGAGGAATAAAATAGGTATTCCAATTTAAAAAATGAGGTATTTATTAGAAAATACAAATGTATTTTTCAAAACCTTCTAAGTAGACAAAAATATTTACACCAAATACCTATGTGCAAAAAAATTCACCATCAGGAGTGCGATTTTTGAATCTCATACGTTGAACTCAGCAGTTGAAAATATACGGAGATACGCATCTTTCTACTGCTGATTTTACTTTCGAAAATCGCACTCCTGGAGTATGATTTTTGAATGTCAAATCAGCAGTAGAAAGATGCCTATCTCCATAGTAAATTTAACATTTTAAACTGCTGAGCTCAGCGAATAAGATTCAAAAATTGCACTCCAGGTTTTATAGAACGAGATAATAGCTAAATTTAAAAATTGGAACTGTTGCTGAGGTGTTTTTTTTTTAATTTGGTACATTTCTAGTCTCAAATTGACTCTTCAATATTATACCGGAAAAAAAAAGTTGGTACCGGCTCAAACCGTAAAATGGCTGGGCTATTAGTTTAAAAGGATACCAAACGATATCAATTCCATCATGTATAAATACCTAATAAGTACTCTACTACTACGTCTTACTTTGCATGTGGCTATTAATTTATGTTTGGCTACTGATACGTTGTTTTCTCTGTCTACGCCTGTTCTTTGTTGCGTCGTAGACATTTTGCAGTGTCTACGCCACAAAGATTCTTAAATTTTTCAGTTCTGCAACTTCCCTTGTTTCTTCCCACGCTGTAATGTAAAAGTTCAACCTCCTTTGTTCAAGTTGGTTGAAGTACATAACTTTACATTTCGTTTCTTATGTAATAGATAGAAATCTTTAACCCCGGACTCCCTTATAAAAAATTCAGACTAAAGTAAACCTTCAATTTACATGAATAAGGTCGAAATTCAAACAAAGACAACTTTTGGCAGGTTTTGGCGCCACCCAACACCAACGAAAAAATAATAATTCTGAAATAACTCAGTAAACAATGAAAACTTAGCCTTCAATCGTATAATTTTAAGGCACAAATTCGAGTAGCAACAAAATTCTGTGGTCCCGAACGCATTTATATAGAAAAGTCAATACTGAAACTGCAATTTTTACTTCAGAGGAAATCGTACTATAATGGTAATATAACAAAGAACAAATTCCTTTGCTGATGCGTAAGTATTTAGGTCCTTTCAAAGTCGCGAGGGGGGAAAACTTTTGGCGCCAGACGGGCCGGCGCCATCTTGGGTAGCTTTTACTTTTCTGCGGAGGCAACGGCATTATTCTATTCTGCCAGCTTCCGCATTCGGCCTATTAAGGGAACCTAATTTACTGTTATGGGCGTAAGGGAGCATTTTGCTGAGGAAATTTGCGGCGAAAGTTAGTGTTACGAGATTTAGGCATTTTACATAATTATAAAAACTAGAGTTTGTCCGCCACTTTGTATCCTAGCTAGATAAATGATAAGCGGATTTGGTTTCCAATCATCAGTCAATCAATCAGTGATTGATTTCTAATCACAAACTTTCAGACACCTGGAGTGCGATTTTTGAATCTCATACGTTGAACTCAGCAGTTGATAATGTCTGGAGCTACGCATCTTTCTACTGCTGATTTGACTTTTAAAAATCATAGGTACTTCAGTAGTGCGATTTTTGAAAGTCAAGTCAGCAGTAGAAAGATGCCTATCTCCATAGCAATTTAGACATTTTCAACTGCTGAGCTCAGCGAATGAGTTTCAAAAATCGCACTCCAGAAGTTTCATCAGGGGAGCGAGTAATTTCTCTATGGTTTATCATCATCACAATCGGTGCCTGTGGGTGAGATATACGCAGAAGGCCTACAGCGCCCTACGGGTCCAGTACAATAACGCTTTCAGAATGCTGTTGGGGCGGCCGCGTTTCTGCAGTGCATCTTTCATGTTTGCCGAGGCGCGCACAGACGGCTTCCACGCTATAGTGCGTAAGAAAGTTGCATCGTTGATGAGAAGAGTCGATGGCAGCTCCAACAGCATTCTGAAGGTGATAGGAGGCAAGATCGAGTGTCCCATTGCCAGTCATTGGTCCGCACTTATGACTAGGTATAATATATAGATAGGCAAATTAATTTATTTTAAATTCTAAATTATTTCTTTTGAATTGTTATTTTATTAGTAATTGAAATCTTGACATTTAATTTTAATCATCGTTTAATGTTATTTACTAACATAGGGTGTAAGATGACATTATGTAATTACTAATCAAAATTGTATGGAACTTGTTTTCCGAAATAAATGTTTTGAATTGAATTAAATAACAAACATACAACTAAGCAAAGAGGCAGACAGACAAAAAATACAAAACTTTGTAAAAACAATAAAAGAATTAAGTATATAGAAATATTATCCACTTCAACTTTGTAATCTGGAGTTCGAATTTTGAATCTCATTCGCTGAGCTCAGCAGTTGAAAATGTCAAAATTACTATGGAGATATGCATCTCTCTACTGCTGATTTGACTTTCAAAAATATGCATATATTTTCAGCTGCTGAGTTCATCGTATGAGATTCAAAAATCGCACTCCTGGAGCCCGATTGCGCTAAGTTAAAACATCGAAGTTCTATTCTTATCCAATTTCAGGTCTAATCATATTGCAATCCAATTACTATTCAACTGTGCTGAATTCCGCATCGCGCTAAACTCTATGTAACTGACATCCAATAACGTCTGAGCCGATCTGTCAAAACGGCTCTAACGACTGTACCGCGATTAGCGCAATACTAAATGTGTCAAAAGTTATGGTTCGTACGTAGTCCAATAACGGTTCAATCACCGAATATTTACCGCGATTGCCTATTTACCTATTTCTACGTTGGGTATAAAGGGTGTATGTGACAGCCTAGCAAATACTGAAACGGTGAACTCAGACCATCAAACTGAACAACTTTTACTATGGAGCCTATCTCAGGAAAAAAAAAAAATCAGCTTTCCCATACAAAACTGCTATACCTACCCGACTAAAATGTATGGGACAACTGATTTTTTTTCACGTTTCCTTAGGTAGGCTCCATAGTGAAATTTGTTCAGTTTGATGGTCTGAGTTCACCATTTCACTATTTACTAGGCTCTTTGTACGACTTTTATTTGGCGCATGATTTGCCTAATAAATAAAATATATATATTATACAGGGTGTAAGTAAGTTGCAGCCTAGCAAATACTGAAACGGTGAACTCAGACCATCAAACTGAGCAACTTTCACTATGGAGCCTACCTCAGGAGACGCGAAAAAAAATCAGCTGTCCCATACATTTGAGTCGGGCAGGTACTGCAGTTTTGTATGGGAAAGCTGATTTTTTTTCGTGTCTTTTGAGGTAGGCTCCATAGTGAAAGTTGTTCAGTTTGATCGTCTGAGTTCACCGTTTCAGTATTTGCTAGGCTGTCACTTACACCCTGTATATTGGACATTGTCACACAAATTATCTAGTCACATTTAAAGTACCTGGACTTATATTATGATGACTAGACAACGATATAGAATACATAAATAGATACAAACATCCATGACTCGGGTACAAATATTCATATTCATCATATAAATATTTGTCCCATACGGGATTCGAACCCGCGACCCTCGGCACAGCAGGCAGGTTCACTACAGACTGTGCTACCGGGCCGTCAAAAAAATAAATAAATAATGCTCACAGACACATACATTGTTATGATTCCAAGTAAGCCTTAGGCTTTTTGTTATCGGAATCATACAGGCACGTATCCAGGGGGGGATAGGTGGGATTTATCCCCCCCCCCCCCCCCGAAATCCGAATATTTGTATGGAAAAGTGATTACAGCACTCACTTACTTTTTCATTGTTTTTCTTCTATGAATATCCCCACCCCCCGAAAATTATATCCCCCCCCCCCCGAATCAAAAATCTAGATACGTGCCTGGACTCATACAACAATGGCACCCTGGTTTGGCAGTCTGACGTGGCAACCATTACACCAACCGGGTTGTTGTAATGTTTAAAATCCTGCTTGCTATCCTACTATCCTATCCTATCCTATCTTACTAATATTATAAATGCTAAAGTTTGTGAGTATGGATGTATGTTTGTTACTCTTTCACGCAAAAACTACTGAACGGATATCGAGGGTGTAAGGGCATTAGTCCACCACGCGTGCCCAATGCGGATTGGTAGACTTCACATACACATCAGAATTTCTTCTTCAGCGTATACAGGTTTCCTCACGATGTTTTCCTTCACCGTTTGAGAGCAGTCGGTATTACGTACATAAGTTAGAAAAACTCATAGGTACATGGCATATTATCCGTGCGAATTCGAGCCCGGACCCCCATTATTGGGTGTCCATACCTCTCCGCAACGCGCCACCGACGCTCTCGTAAAATAAATAAAAAAACAAAATTGTTCAACTTTTTATAATTACGCTCTCAATATAATGGACAGAGAAAGTCGTAAGGATTATAATTGATCCAGTCCTTTCTTAATATAACATGTGCCAAACGTTGCCAACGTGTGCTATACGGTTTGTGGATTGTAGCGCCCTTTTGATTGCGCACAAAGTATTTTAGTACGCCTCGAATTCGCTATCTTTCTGTTATTAATGTGTTTACTTGAGATATCTGTAAATAAAAAAAAATGATGGCCCATTGAAACTCAAAAACGGGGCTCACCAGGGCTCCCCAGTGAGTCAAAAGTAAAGGTCGTTACGGACAGCCGCTATGTTTTTTTTTTTTTTTTTTTTTTTTTTTAAATATTGTACCTACTTTTGTGACTGTAAGTGTGGTTGAATAAACGTCTTTTATTATTATTATAATATACAACGCAGTATAGCGCGATAGATAACGGTGGTAGATTAAATGTCCATTCAGAGGAAAGGGACGTAAGGGTAAATGTCCGTACAGGGAAATGGACGTACGAGGAAATGGCCGTTCGGGGAAATTGTCGTACAGGGAATTCGGGCGATGGACGTTCAGGGAAAAGGACGTAACCGACCTGATCCGCATAAACTTATACGGTAGTAATATTAAGTTTATGGGTATAAGATGGTTGTAGATTTGGCGCGATATGTTCCGATATAGCGCAATAGAGCACAGTATAGCGCGATACCCCGCGACCATCAAGATGGCGGGATCAAATTTGATCCAAAAAGACATCATCCGATTTGGTCCAAAATGTGAGAGCGCCGGCCAAAAAAAATGCGGTATTCTGTCCTTATCCAAACGTTCGTCCGAATCCGTCTAAACCTTTGACTACTTATACAGGGTGTCCCAGAAATGGTGAATCAAACTGCTATGGGAGGCAGCTTGACTAATGTCCTATCCATAAAAAATATAAAAAAAAATAAACGCACATGACCATAAAAAAGAAAGATTAAAAAAAGAAGATTTCGGTTCAGAAAAAACAATTAAACTAAGTGGTCTGTGCCCGAAGTGCAGACATTTTTTTTGTAAAATGTTAACAATCAGTCGAAGCAACCTCTAACAATTAATATTGGCAGTTTGATGATTTTCCCGTTTTTTTGGATATTAGTTATGGGGAATAAAATACAAAGTTGCGGATTTCATGTTACCTCGCCCCCCGCAAAAAGTGGCAGAAATGTTTGTTAGTAGAATTACACGCGTAACTAGTTCCTATATAAGGTCTAACAAAATTAGCTGAAACTATTTTAAGGGGATGATCAGACCATCAAACTGAACAACTTTTTCTATGGGACCAATATCAATATCGCGAAAAAAAATCAGCTGTTCCGTACAAACATACTCGCGCTATACCTGCTGTACTCTACTGTGCTATAGCGTACTCTAATCTGTACATACATACATATGCTCACGCCTATGTCACACTACCGGGGTAGGCAGAGACAACAGATCGCCACATGCTACGATTCTGACACACATCTTTAGCTTCCTCAACATCCATAAGTTTCTTCATACAAGCTCGTCGGTTCCGGGTACATTTTATTTGGCCCTTCTTCAGTGCGCATCCGATTTGGTCAGCATACGTGCACCTAGGGCGACCCCTTTCAACCATTCCATTCACACTTGCCTTGTAAATTTCATACGTCAACCTACTCTAATCTGTTCGCTGTATATTATAGCGGCCGTCTGTGACGTTCTTAAATAAACAAATAAAAAAACAAAAAATAAAATAAAAAAGCACTTACTATCAAAAGATCTTCGAATATATTTGCTACGAGTCCTCCTGCGAACTGCATGTGTGTGTGCCTCACTGCTAGCTAGCCACATCCTTTGTGCACTAACAAAATCCACGATAAGTATTAATATTATAAAAAGTATAGTTAATTGTACAAGTTTCATCAAAATAATGACGCAAGGAAACAATACATCGTAGTCTAAAATAAAAATATTAAATTAAAATTTTTGAAGGTTATGTTTATAATATGTAAGGGATACCCAATTACCCATGCTATGTTATTTTAGTACAAAGTGAAACGCTGATTTTCTATAGACAGCTTCCGCCATCTATCGGTTATGTTTCGAAGCACTATGTGTTGAACTAGGGTTCATATCGGAGTATCAGCGCACTACACCTCACGCGCTGCGCTGTACTAGTGAGAGATTTCGCCCATATCAACCACTGTCTTGTTGGTCTAGCGGTCTAGAGAACCGGCTTACGATCCGGGTAGCTAAGGTTCGATCCTCGTGTCGGCCGATCGTCTTTTTCAATTTATTTCATAATGTGGCGCCCCCTAGTGCTAATAATTGGCAACTCAATTAGGACGTCCTAAAATTCAAGGCGAGTTACCTATCTATATCCAATATACATATTAATCTATGGGGATACCGCAGATTAGAGTCGCGACCAAGGAATATACTACTCTCTGGTCGCGAGAAGCCAGGATCAACAGCGGCGACCATTTACAACACTGGACAATGAAGTCCAGCGAGCCCGGGGGATGACTCTAATCTGTCTTGGAACCCGCAATGAATTAATCAAAGAAGATAGGAGGAGCAGGAAAACGAAATATCCGACTTCCCTCCATTGCAAACGGAAGACAGCAATAAGAAGGAAAAAACATGGCTATTAGAGAGTCAATTCAAGAGATCATTTATGGCAGTGTTGAAGACACGACCGCAAAAGCACCAAAAATACAAAATAAAACAATAGGAACCTAACATTGTACTGAAACTACGACCTATTTTGCTTCCAGTAATAAGTATGGCAAAAAAATCTGAACGCACGGAAATAATATAATAATATGTGTTAGGTATGTCGTTATAATCCAGCGTAAGCGAAATTCTTTTTTCATTTTCCGCTTACGCTGGGGCTCGGAGAGTATTATACCCATAGAGATAGTAAGATTATACCTAGTACCCTCTAGTCAGGGACTATACTTGTTCCTAGCTCCTAGTCAACTCCTAGTAGCATAGAGATAGGAAGTACTGGTGTATCTATGCCCAGTAGTACCTATTCCTTGACATATACGTAGAATTTTTCCCTTACGCTGGCTAGGAGCATTTTTTTTCTGTTATAACTTATAACCTGTCAGAATCAAACCTTCAAACTTGTTTTTTAGAAAATATTTTATTGACTAATTTTTTTTATACATCTTTTACAATTTTATAATTTATTTTTGTATGGCGATTTTAATAGGAATAATATTATTATCAAGGATAGCGGCGGGATATCCTGGAGAGGATGACCTCTTCCCTAGTCACGACCTAGGCTCGGATGTCTACGACAAAGGTAGATAAATGTATCTATCCCATTCATGCCACATTTGCACTCAGCCCTGTTGGACAGGTAAGTGAGCAGGGAAGTGGGTAGCGTGAGCATGTGAATAGGTCACTTGCGCTGCTACTGCTCATGCCGCTGCCCTTTGCCATTGCACGACTCTCCCTCGATTGTCGGTTGTCGGTTTTTCGTGCGGAAAACCGGGTGCGGTTGTTTGGTGGTTTTTCAACTCGCTTCAAGATACGGAACGATCACGGTTGTTTTATAACCTAACATTTTTACATTGACAGTAATATGGGCTTCCAGGGCTTCCATCATTTCCAAATACAACAAAAAAAACTCATCTTCCATGTTAGCGAATCAAAAAGTGAATAAAAATAATTTGTCAAATCAAGTCAAGTAACCACAGATAATCAAAACGTCAGAGTGTTTTTAACAAACGCACTAGCCGGCACCACGATTTTCAAAGGTTCCCCTCGATTTCTCTGGGATGCCATTATCAGATCCTGTTTTCCTTATCATGGTACCACCCTTGGAATATCTTCTTTCCAACAAAAAAAGAATCATCAAAATCGGTTCATAAATGACGAAGTTATCCGCGAAAACACGTAAAAAAATATATATTTACGGTCGAATTGAGAAACCTCCTCCTTTTTTTGAAGTCAGGTAAAAATGGCTCGCGAGCCAAAACACAGGTTTGCCGCGGTCGAACAATGCTCGCGCGGCGGCCGCGCGAAATCGATACACACCTTAAAGCATTTTATTTATAAATAGGTAGGTACTACATATGTATTTATAATCGAATAAAATTAATAAGATAGAGAAGAGAGTCGCATTATTGTAGAGTGTACATAACACGCGCGTACCCGAAAGTGCAGCGTGGGTAGGCCCGGCTCCCCACCAGGTGGACCGACGACCTGGCGAAGGCGGCGGGAACCCGTTGGATGAGGCCAGCGCAGGACCGGTCGTTGTGGCGATCCGAGGCGGAGGCCTATATCCAGCAGTGGACGTCCTTCGGCTGAGATGGTGATGATGATTTTGTCTCCAGAAGCTCCGAAGTTCCGCGGCTGGGACCCTGAGGATGTTATTGGTAGGCTCAAGCGCTTTGAGAACAACAGTCAGGCTTTGAACTCAAAGGCCAGCGATTTGGAGGATATCAAGGGTGAGCCTTCAAAACCACAAAATATTACCGTTTCAGGGTTGAGCCTCATAAATGTATGGGCCAGCGGTTTTTTTTTTTCGTTATTTCGATGTTGTTCCCGTAGAGAAAGTTGTTCAGTTTGATGGTCTGATCATCCCTTTAAAAAAGTGTCAGCAGATTAAGAAGGATCCTGTATTTCAACGGGTTTTAGACCGTCAAACTGAACAACTTTTATTACGGAGCCAACTTCGAATTCGCGAAAAAATACAGCTGTCCCATGCATATGAGCCGTACACACAGCGACATATCAAGCTATACAAAACCAACATAAGCTGACCGCGCGTAGGTCGAGTAACGTATACCGTCGCGCGGCCAGCTTATGTTGGTTTCGTATAGCACGATGTGTCACCGTGTGTACAACAGTTTTTTAAGAAACAGCTGATTTTTTTTTCGCGATTTCTAATTTGGCTCCACAGTGAAAGTTGTTCAGTTTGATGGTCTGAATCACCCCCTTAAGTATTACTATTGTGTTTTGTTACACCCTGTAGAATGTCAATACCTTAAATATAAACTTTTTCTGTAACCAGGAGCGCTAAAAGAAATACTTTCTGGCCGCAACATAGAAGAATTGTTCACGTTCGATGTCGAGGACACAACACACACACATGCAACATCAAGGTCACATAGACGATTCGGTAAAATGATTGATACAGAAACAAATGATGAAACAACCGCCCCAGACGAACAAGAACTCTCAGCAACACGATCTAAATATATATTACAAACAAAATCCACGGAAAAGATCGAAGAAGAAGCATTAAAGGTCGAAGTTGAAACAGATATAGCAGTTCCTTTGTACATAAAAGAAGAGAAACCTACTAGTAAACTCGGTGCAACGCCATTAATTTTACGCGCCGATGATATACAACAGGAAGATACTACTGATCTCAAAGAAATTTTACGTGAAGGTACTGATGATTCTTCAGAATCTCCTACAACGACGACCCCGTGGTGTTACACAACGGTTAGGACGACAACTTCTACTACCACTACAACGACTACACCAATACCGAAGATAGACATCCCAGCGCTCATGGACATCATATCGAACTTCACCTACGATTGGTTGTCGAATTTGACAAGACAAGTTAATGAGACGCTGCTCAAGAAAGGGTTTCCTACATGCGCAGAGTTAACCACACCAACCCCTCTTACCACCTACGGTGAGAATATGACTGGGACTTTAATGGGGAAGGTAGGTTTTATAATTGTCTAATGTTCCAAATTCAAATATTATCAGTTGCGGATTTGCAGTCTTGGCCGCCCTTAGGCCCCAGGCCATGTAGTAAGTGCCAGCCGCCCCTTTCTCAGCATCAGCACCCATCATAATAGACTACATAGTGAATTTACTTTATTGCCATCTTTTATCGAAATAGATTCAAAAAATAAATAATCAAAATCAAATCAAATCAAATATACTTTATTTTACACCAAAAACATAAACAGTAATAAGTGCAACAGTACAAATAATGTGCGCGAACATACGCGAATTCTTCAAAGCGTCATATATCATGAAGTACTAACAGTAGGAGTATGAATTTGGGATATGTGTAAATTGAACATATAATTGAAGTTTTGATTAGAGCCAAAACACGATTAAGACACATTTTCTCGATAGAAAAACAAGCCTCCGATTTTATTTATAAACGCTTGGAACTGCTAAACGGTGAATAATAGAAACACGAGACTTGATTTAAAAAAAAAGAGATTGATATTTTACAAATTTTGATTAGAGCAGAATTGAACTTACATAAATAGTACAATCACAATTAAATAAAGTGTGTTTTACGCTTGCGTTACAGTTGCGCGCGCCGCCCCATCTCTTTCTCTCGCATCAGGTATTAATATAAAAGCTATCACACGCCCATTTCGCTTCAATTATTTTTCGACATAGGCCCTTAACCCGCAACTTTGTCCGCACAAATTATATACCAGATTTTAAGTCAGATCATAAGCTATCAAACAAAAAAAGTTTCATCAAAATCGGTTCAGTAACCGAACAAACAAACTGACAGACAAAAAATCCAAAAATTGGTGATATGGAATCAGGGATACCTACAACCATATTGTAACTTTTTTTTGTTAATATCTTCAATGTACAGACAAACTTCCTGTTACAGTTTTATAATAGTTTAGATTAGGTACCTACTTTGAGTTATTTCTTGTTATCATAATCAATCAATCAATCAATCGAGTCACGATTTGCAGCCCTAGGCCCGGGCCATAGAGATCTAGAGAGATGCCAACCAACGCGCTGAGTACGAAACCGAATGTCGCATTACCACCAGTACGGGATAGAAAGTATTTTGATAGCTTGAATGTGCTCATTATCCATTGCGGTATCAGAACTCAACGTTCGAATATTCTTTAGTACTACGCAAGCATTGTAAACTATTTACACATAATATCTCGACTAGCTTCTAGCCTCATAATATATTTAATCCTTACTGTCGCGAGCAATGTGTTCCGTTTTTGCGCATATTGCTGCGACACTGGCCCGGCCCCCTTTTCACATCTCCCTTTAGTTTTTGTGATATGTGGCCCGGGCCTACTGGGCCTTAGGACAAATCCGCCACTGAATATTATTGATTATAAACACGTTACAGCCATGTTGTGATTCAAATCAAATAAAGAATTGAAAAATTTAGTCTCGGCCGGGTAGGTTGAAAAATTTCGATCTCTGGGTAGTGGGCTCGGTGGCGTAATTCGAAAACGCAAACCCCGGTTTAGAAGAGTGCGGGTTCAAATCCCGCCCGAGAATTAATTTTTCATTCTTTAATTTGGTCAAATGTGCCAAATACATTAATATGTATATTGGTTATAGATAGGTAATTCGCCTGGGATTTTAGGATGTCTTATTATTAGCGCCAGGGGGAGCCACATTGTGAAATAAATTGAAAATACTGTCGGCCGACACGAGGATCGAACCATAACCATCCGAATTGTGAGTCGGTTGTCTAGACCACTAGACCGACAGACAAGACATTGATTGACATGAGCTTAATCTCTCACTACAGGCCTGGCTCACACCGCACTTTAGGTATAAAAATGTACCTACGCGGCCGGGCCTCGACCATAGATTAATATGTATATTGGATATAGGGCCTTGAATTTTAGGACGTCCTAATTGCGTTGCAGCTTATTAGCACTAGGGGGCGCCACATTTTGAAATAAATTGAAAAAGACGATCGGCCGACACGAGGATCGAACCTTAGCTACCCGGATCGTAAGCTGGTTGTCTAGACCGCTAGACCAACAAGACAGTGCTTGATATGGGCAAAATCTCTCACTAATACAGCGCACCGCGTGAGTTGTAGTGCGCTGTTACTCCGATATGAACCCTAGTTCAACACATAGTGCTTCGAAATATAGCCGATAGATGGCGGAAGCTGTCTATGGAAAATCAGCGTTCCACTTAGTTTGTACTAAGATAACATAGCATGGCCTCGACGTCGAGGTTTAATTCAGTTGAGTCACAGAATATATAATAGTACTAGCGTACAGAAGAATCACTCCCTAACAAACAGCAAGTTTAGGTATGAAAAGATACCTACACTTTCCGGCGCCGCTTGCCTGCAAGCTAAATTGTATCTTATATCAGCGCGCGAACTGTGAATGTTCTTTGCGCGCCGCAGTTCAAGGACGTTGCCGCCGGCGATCGCAAAGGTTGTCACTTGCGAAGTTTTTGAATCTAATTTATAAATGCGATATTGATTTCAAACTAAGACATTATTATGTGTAACTAAGAAAACTACGAATCATTAAAATATTTAGTATAATAAATACACAACAAATCCATAGCCTAGCCTTATTATGAATACGAATAGGTAAGTACGTCGTACATACCTACATTCAGCGAAGCTGCTACCTTATTGGGAACTCTTATTTTCTATTAACTAGAGCAAAAGTTATTCATATTTCCTTAAGTAATTACCTTAAGCCGCGAGCCGAGCGGCAACCCACTGACGTTAGCCGCCCTCGGCGGCAGTTCGGCCGAACATACCTAAACTGCGGAGTGAACCAGGCCTGGTTGAGTGTCACGCGCTCATTGTATCGCACCGAAGGACCTTGATACTAGTTCTTTCGTTTCAAAATTAAATTAGTATCCTATACGTCGTCGGATGTAAAAAGTAATATCCTAATCGAAAGATTGCTAAAACATACTGTATTGCAATTATTCATTGATTGGAATTATTCTGATGACTAAGATGAACCAAAATGTGTTTAGTTAAGCGTAGCATAGGTTGTGTTCTTTTTCACGACTCTTTCTTGGTTCGGAATCGGAACGCACTACTACTTACATCCCTAGCACATTCACGCACAGTGAGTCCATGTGTGGGTGTCTTTCACGTACAGAGAGTCCCTGTGTGCGTGTCAGCCGTGCGTGGAGCCAGCGTTCTTAGCGCATAACATTAAGACGGGTTAGAAGTGCAAAGTCGTCAACCCTTAAACCTTAACATCGTTCATAATTCTGAATTTATAGAGCAGGTAAATCAAACAATATTTCTGGGTCTCGTTATAGATAGTAACTGCGACTGGAAGGCACACATTCAACGCCTCTGCGACAGACTATCCCAGTTTCTCTACCCTTTAAGGCGGATTGCACAGGGCTCATCAGATAAAGTGGGACTGATGGCTTATTTTGGTTATGTGCAGTCAACTCTAAGCTACGGTTTGATTTTCTGGGGAGTATACAAGCTTTCAAAATACAAAAGCGTTGCGTAAGAGCATTGGGGGGCTTGTCACAGAGACATTCTTGTAAACCCCTTTTCGCTAAATTTGAAATACTACCTCTTCCTTGTCTGTATATAAAGGAGGTATCATTGTTTGTTAGGAAACATCTAAGCCTCTTTGAGACGGTCAGCAAATTTAAAAGAAATTTAAGGCGTAATAACAAACTACTCTACTCAGCGGGTGGTCACAACTAAGCGTTTTACCACAACAGTATTTATTTTACGGCCGTAAAAATTTACAACAGCGTCCCTGATGATTTTAAACAGCTTGACTTTTTAAAATTTAAGATTGCAATTAATAATTGATTGCTCTCTAAGGTATACTACAGTGTTCAAGAGTTTTTAGATGATAAGATAAATATTTAATTTATGTATAATTGTAAGTAAAATTAACTGACATAAAGAATGACTGTAATTACAACTGAAAAGTAAGACATTTTAATAATAGTACATTATGGTACAAGTGTGTAATGTTGGTGATCACCGCTGAGGCGCCATTGAGTAACGGTAATCATCGCCACGGTAATCATCAATACACACGTATCATACGACGTTTTTCAACACACTTGTGAAGAAAATAATAATAAAAAATCATTTTATTTAGTAAATAAAAAGTTTATTTAGAGAATTTATTTGTACTATTGAATATGATCTTTTTTGTATCGAAACTTTTTTAAGAACAAAGCAACTCAAGAACTCAACCAAGAAGTTTAGATACCTACTATCTAAACCTATAACTCACTTGTGAATAATAGTAATGAAAAGTCACAGTTTGATTATAGGTGTCATTATGTGCCTAATTGCGGTGAAATAGGGGCCATTTTATGAGCAAGTGTATTGAAAATAGTTTTTTTTTTTTTTTATTCTTAATGGGTTTGCGCTTGGCTTCATCTCACCTGATGGGAAGTGTAGACGAAGCCGAGGATGTAGCGCGTTCACCCAGAAAAAGCCTATTAACTCTTCTTTTGAAAATATCCTGATTGTATTTGCTTGGAAACACAGACGCAGGGAGTGAGTTCCAAACCTTACCGGTTCTCATTATAAAAGAGGATGCGAACCTTTTTGTGCGGATTGTTGGAATATCGACTACGTATGGATGCAGACTCGCACTACGTTTTGTCGTACGTTGGTGGAAGGGGGATGGTGGAATCAGGTCATGTAGCTCCTGGGCACACTAGATTTAACTGTATCAAATCATAGTTATGTTGTCGATTTATAGAACTTTATCATATAATATTTTAATGTAAGATTATTGTACACCTTTTCTGATCAGCTATAGAGGTTCATAAGTATTCTGTACTATAATAATTGTAAGACCCTGTTACATCCTATAGTTTTGCAATAAAGACACTTTGACTTTGACTTTGAAAGTAGGCGTGGGACGTGTCGCCGCAGGTTATGCAATGATTTGCATAACACCGTAAGGCGCGCAGCGTGGTGCGAGCGAGAGGGCATGAGTAATTGTAGCAGTCTGAGCGGGAAGACAAGTGACGACAGCCGTCTCCGAAGCAAAAACGCTACTTTGCATTTCTAACCCCTCTTATAATGTTCTGTGGTTCTTAGATAGTGAATCTTCGGTTGTAGTCTTATCTTATATAGTGTCCTTCTTAATATGCTGACACTTTTTAAGGGAATGAAAAAAAACAGCTCTTCCTTACCGAACTGCAAACCTACTCGAGCCGAATGTTGGACCTATTAGATACAAATACAAATAATTTATTTGCCAATAAATAGGGTAGGTACAATTCAGATGTAATTAGATAAAAGTTTGATCACGCCTATTTAGCCATGTCAGTAGCATGCAAATATTAAGGTCATTGAGAATTATAATTAAATTTATACATTACGAGTGTTAACCCGCGACTTCGTCCTCACAAATTATATACCAGATTTTAAGTCACAAACAAAAAAAGTTTCATCAAAATCGGTTCAGTAGTTTTTGCGTGATACTCGTTCAAACAAACAAACAAACAAACACCCAAACATACACACAAACAAACAGACAGACAAAAAATCCAAAAATTGGTGAAATGGAATCAGGGACACCTAAAAACCATATCATAACTTTTTTTTTGTTAATATCTTCAATGTACAGACAAACTTCCTGTTACAGTTTTATAATAATATAGATTATCATGTCAGAACAAGACTAGGTCTTTCTTACTAGGGTTAAACCATGCATTGACTATCTGTTACCGTCAAGATCAGTGTACATCAAAAATTCGTCTACCGAGTAAAATGTTTTATCAAGGAGCCATCTGTATAATGATGACTTAAACCTATTAACAGGTAGCTCTTTCATGCCTGATGGTAATTTATTATATATAGCCCCACACATTGCATAGCAGTTGTTTAGAAAACGCTGAGTTTTAGGCACTGTCCCAAGAACGATACGATTTGGATATCTCATCCTTCTCTCTATAACATCTTTAGCCTGTATATTTAAGCTCTTGAAATAGGGTCGACAGGACACATCAGGTGCAATACCACATAGGGCTCGTATACAGCTCTTTTGTGCAATGAATACACTGTCTATTCCGGTACCATTACCCCATATTACAAGACCATATCGGAGAATGGATTCCACGTAGGCGTAGTATGCAGTTACAGCTGCATTTCTACTTGCTATTTTTGAAAGCTGGTAAAGTGCATATGAAAACCCACTTACTTTACCGCGTACCTTCTATATTCGCTCTTTCCAGTTAAATGTTGGCTCTACAACTAGTCCAAGAAAAATTACACTCTTTGCCGTCAACATAGAATGTCCGTTATGAGTAATATTAACTGATTGATTTTTGAAATTATTAAAATTAATTATATTTGTCTTAGATAGATTAATTTGTAGATTATTATTATTTAACCAATTTATTATTAATGTCAGTTTTTTGTTTATGTCAAGTTTGTGTTCGTCAAGTGTCATTTTCTTATCTGAAGTTACAATAACTGAAGCATCATCCGCAAATAAAATTGTTTTATGGGCAGTCACATCAGGTAGGTCATTGATATATATCAAAAATAATAATGGGCCTAGAACGCTACCCTGTAGAGAAAGTTTTTCAGTTGGATGGTCTGATCAACCTCTTTAAAAAGTGTCAGCATATTAAGAAGGATTCTGTATATTACGTGCTACTACAGCGGTGAGTTGTAGCGCGCTATCACACCTGTTTAGATATGAACCCAAATTCAGCATTCAGTGCTTCGAAACATAACCGATAGATGGCGGAAGCTGTCTATGGAAAATCAGCGTTCCACTTAGTTTGTACTAAGATAACATAGCATGGTTGGCACCTGTAGTGCAAGATAGTTCTTGGCCTGATGTCGCCAACTTCTCATTGTAGCCCAGTCATTTTACGGTTTGAGCCGGGACTAATTAGTAATTGATATTTTTTTCGGTATAACATTGAAGAGCCAATTTGAGCATAGAAATGTAGCAAAATAAAAAAAAAATCACGTCGGCAACAGTTCCAATTTTAAAATTTACCTATTATTTCGTTCTAAAAAACCTGACGGTAAATTTTTTTTTGCACATATTTAATGCTTTACCATTATACATACTTCAAACATGGTGTAAATATTTTTGTCTACTTACAAGGTTTTGAAAAATACATTCGTATTTTCTAATAAATACCTCATTTTTTAAATTTCAATGCCTATTTTATTGCTCAGAAATAATTTAATATTGTTAAATCTAAGTCAAATGAGTGCATTGGTATTAATAATTATTAATTTAAAAGCCTTCTGGGACACACAATTTCTATGTTGCGTAGTGAATTTTTTTAAATATGTTTTCAGATAGTCTTTTTGTCACTAAATGGTGCCGGTTACAGTTTAAAAGTCCAATTAATAATTACTCCCTACCCCGCCTAACAAAACTCCGTAAAATGACTGGGCTAATGGTGCGATGGACATGCCATCTGTTGAGTTTTTTAGGAAGTAAATTTAAAAAAGGAAAGAATAACGCTCTTGTTATATTTCTACAGCACATTCGTGTATCTTTTTGTTTTTTGCAGTGTTTTTTCTGCGGTCTCGACGAAGTTAATCTCCCCCGGCGTGCTTTTTGCGCAGACGCTTTCGCCGGTGATTTCCTGCCGCTTATGCCCGTCGATGCTAAAGCCAGGGGTATGCTCTCGAAGTACAGAAAATATTGCCGTTATAAAAATAAACAGTAAGTAACACCACGCCTAGCTCAGTCTTCTATGAGGACACAATGCACCACAAAGACTGCATTATATTCATATTCTTAGATTCTTTATTGTACACAAAAACACAATTATCACATATAATCATATCATAATTATCATATTCATATATTTATTGCAATCACATGGTACAGTTAAATCTTAAATGTAACAAATTTTGATCTACATAATATGATATTGATCTACATTACGTCTACATTTACATACGATTTGATCTACATATCTGCGCATGACAGCTTAATGCAGCTTTGATCGCTACACTTTAAAAAAGAGAGAACAAACCCGGCAATGTATGCCGAAATCGGCCCTAAATGTTGGGTAATGTAATGGCTACTTAAGTACACGGGCGCGGCGCCGCGCCGGGGGGAACCTAATTTTAGGGTCCGCCACACACAGACAGAATTGCGATCCGGAATCCTGATTCAGGATTCAGTGTTGTCAACTATGGTTACAAAAAATACTAGTGCTGTTTAAAAAATGCCTAAAATAAAAATGTATGAAAAGCCCAAATGAATGACAATAATTGTATTTTTAGGTATTTATTAAAAAAACAAACAATTTCTATACATGATAATTACTATCATCTGATGAGGTCATGACGTTACGAATGTTACGATGATGGTTTGTAAATTGTATTCCAATATAAATGAAACTATATCAAAAGACTATCGATAGTTTTAACATTAGACATAATCTGCATACAAAATGGCATGAACCATTACATTATCACACAAGCGGTTTTAGAGCGTAGGCGATTTCGCTACTATGCCGCGACGACGTCGCAACTGCACCGTCACGATACGGTATCGTTCCATCAACGCCTACGCTCAAAAATCACTTTAAAATATGCCACCTAAGACATAAAAAAATCACTAGATCTAGTGAAAAAGTCTCTGAAAGCGGCAACACTTCATACGGAATCTAATTCCGAATCAGGTTTATGACCTCATACATACGGAATACTGTGATTATACCGACTTATCGTAATAAATACAGGGTCTAAGGGAATTGCTTTCGAAAACTCAAAGGGGTGAAAGTACCCATCGCAATATGAACAACTTGTACTATAGACCAACTATAAAAAACTATAAAAATTCTGCTATCTCATACTATCATTAAATTCCTACCGCGCAAAATGCATGGAGGAGCTGATTTTTTTTAACCTCATATTTAGTCCCACTGTAAAAGTGCCCCTTCTTTACCCAACGCACACTTGGACATTTTGTTTACCGTATAAACCTTCCTTGGACTTCCACAAATATTTCAAAACCAAAGTTAGCCAAATCGTCCAGCCGTTCTCGATTGATGGCGTGACCAGGGAAATAGGGATTGATTTTTACATATAGGGTGGTCCAAAGGAGAAGACCAAAATTTTTTTTTAGATTCCTCACCTCTAGGTGTATCCGAAAATACCCCCCCCCCCCCCCCATGAATTTCCCGCGATTTTTTGTATTTTAGAAGTTATGAATTGTTTAAGGTGTATTTGAGAATTTTCTACCGGAGCGGCTTAAAACTGTCATAACTTTCTTGATAGGAAGAATATTTAAAATTTTGTTTGTGTAACATGATTGTCTGGAAACAGTCTTCCATACGTAAAATAATTAGCAACACAACATCCATACAACTTACCGAAAAAAGGGTCGAAAATCATAATTTTTGGTTTGGGCTGGACGGAGCAAAATTGTCAAAATTCTCTTAAAAATATGAAATGGATGCAGTTTTTGAGATTTACGCGGTTATTATTTGATCTAGAAATAAATGTTTATTTCTAGATGAAATGGATGTTCCATAGGATGAAACTAATTTCAAAAATTCAGTGATTATTCAACTTACCAAATAAGAAACAAAGAAAGTGTTTCTGAATAGGCCATTTTACGCTGGAATTGGCTTCCAAAGTTCCAAAGGTATTTTCATCAGCTAAGAAAAAAAAATTTCGAAAAAATTTTTGGTATTATACATTTTTTTTATTAAGTCAAATATTATAAATAAAATTAAATAAATACCTCTAGGTGAGGAATCTAAACAAATTTTGGACGTGTCCATTTGGACCAACCTGTATTTATGTATAGATTCATATGGTACTATCACTTTTCAGCCCTTACTATATGGAGAGAGGAGACACTAGAAGCGTGTGGGGTGCATGGACCGGGGGATGCGCAGTCAGGTGGGTTGATCTCAGTGGGATTTACACGCAGAGGACGTGCCGAATTAGGAACAGGCCGCTCCTTGGCAAGCACTATGGCAGCAAGAGGATGGCTAAGTTGGAGCTGGCGTTGCAGGTAAGACGTTTTGGGAAGTGGTCCTTATGGAAACTGGTCTTTATGGAAAGTGTTCCTTATGGGAGGAGGATCTTATGGGATGTGGTCCTTATGGGATGTGATCCTTATGGAAAGTGGTCCTTATGGGATGTGTGTGGCCCTCATGAGATGTGATCCTTATGGAAACTGGTATTTATAGAAAGTGTTCCTTATGGGATGTGGTCCTTATGGGAGGTGGATCTTATGAAATGTGGTCCTTATGGAAATGGTATTTATGGAAAGTGTTTCTTATGGGAAGTGGTCCTTATGGGATGTGGTCCTAATGGGTTGTGATCCTTATGGAAAGTGGTCCTTATGGGATGTGAGTGGCCCTTATGGGATGCTATCCTTATGGAAACTAGTCTATATGGAAAGTGTTCCTTATGGGAAGTGGTCCTTATGGGATGAGGTCCTTATGGGAGGTGGATCTTATGAGATGTGGTCCTTATGGAAAGTGTTCCTTATGGGAAGTGGTCCTTATGGAAAGTGGTCCTTATGGGATGTGTGTGGCCCTTATGAGAAGTGATCTTATGAGATGTGGTCCTTATGGAAATGGTATTTATGGAAAGTGTTCCTCGGGAAGTGGTCCTTATGGTATGTGGTCCTTATTGGTTGTGATCCTTATGGGAGGTAGATCTTATGGGATGTGGCCTGACACTGCCTAAAGAATTCTGAACAGACCGAAACAGGTGGAAATCTGAAGGTGCAAGGTCAGGACTATACGGCGGATGCATTAGTACCTAACAGCCAAGCTCTCTTGATTTTTGCTGAGTGGCTAAAGATGTGTGAGGTCTAGCGTTATCATGATGAAAAACCACACCCCTTCTGTTGATTAATTCCGGCCGCTTTCTCTCAACTTCTTGCTTTGATCTCATCAGTTGTTCGCAGTAGAGTTCAAAATCGATGGTCCTGCCTGGTGGTAACAGCTCGTAATGAATAATGCCCTTCCAATCCCACCATACAAACAGCATCACCTTGTTGCGAGTTAACCCGGGTTTCGCCACAGTCTGTGAAGCATGACCGGCCTTTGACCACGACCTTTTTCGCACGTTCTTGTCGTACGTGATCCACTTTTCATCACCAGTTATCAGCTTCTTCAAAAATGGTTCGGTTTCATTACGTCGTAATAAAGAATCACAAATGAGTACACGGTTCATTAGGTTTCTTTCAGTGAGCTCGTGAGGTACCCAAATATCGAGCTTTTTTGTGTACCCAGTTTGTATATAAAACGGACTCAAAATACGCGACTCACAACTCACAAAATTATGCTCGTTTGGCTTCACCCTAACACCCGTCTCGTAATTAAATAATAAGTATATGGAGGTGCTACTTGGGAATGTTCCTCCATTGAAAAGGGAAGATCTTCCACCAGGCTATGTGTGAAGCCTGGGGACCGGCCGTGGTCCAACAGTTCTTAGTTGGACCTTGTATATGTATCGAAACTCTGTGATAATTTCTCTTGCGCGATTTATGTCTTGCATTCGATTGCGAACCTTATTTTTAGTAGGTTCCGAGTTACGTATTCACGGTGAACGTTGTCTATGTATGGAGCATATTTCTGAGAGCGACGGTATCGCCATCTGTTGGCATCTTTGCTTCTAAGTATTAAAAAAAATTCATTCAAAAACACATTGAATTATTAAATTAAATTTATTTATTTCCAGAATGTCGACAACGGCTGCATTATCAGTCCGATGGCTTCCCTGGTGCCTTTTTCTCGCGGTATTTCACTCTATGCCCGTTTCCATGCTTGCGTGTGTAGCGGATACTGGTGCAACCGTGCTATGGTCAGCCAGCCATGGACTATGTACATCGCGATCATATCCATGTTTGTTATAGCTAAAGATTTTATAATAATTTGTTGACGTCATTTTGGTGTTTTGAAAAGGCTTTTTTTTTGCTAATCCTCGTACTTTTATGAAGGTGTATTGTTTTATGTTTACTTTTTTACCTACATGTGGCTTCACAAGATTTTTCTTATATTTTGTTTTGTTTTTTAAGTATATGCATGGTAAATAATGTTATTGGTTTTTATTTATTTTACGTGGATGTTCTGTTCTGAGCTTTCAAAATATCTCTGACTACCCCCTCGGGGAATATAGTCGTGAGCGATTATTATGCTTATGCTTATTTTTTGTACTAAATACCGTTTACCTAAAAAGATTTTCAAACCATCTTAATAGAATTTTTTTTTAGCATCGGTCTATTGTACAGTGTTAATTGTAACGTTACAATCAAACCTATGAAAAGTGTTAGAATTATCCCTTAGTGTCAATTTTAGAAAAAAGCTATGGTACAAACGAAAATTAACTTCAGAAGTTACAACTTAATGAATTGATCGAAAATAATTACAGCGACCGCACATAAAATTCCTTCATCTCCATCGGTGCGTCCCGTATCACGCCAAAATCGCAATAGCGGCAGCGCTGTGAGCGCGATAAATGTCGTTCCAATTTGATCGTGAGCGCGACCACCGTCGAAATCGTGACGTTATTCATGATGTCACTACCGACGCGATCTTGCAATAACCGGGCTGCGTTCAGAACCTACGCCCCAGGTGCAACTTTTCGCACTAACGCCGTTCCGAGCCCCGGTGAACGGTTCCGGTCGTCGTGTCAGGTCGTGAACGCAGCCCAGTGATCACGGCTCCGCACTGTGAGCGAGTTGTCAAAAGTGACGTTTGACAGTTTTGTTGTTAATTTTTGAGCGAATTTTCAAAAGTGACGTTTAACAGTTTTGCGATCGTATATTTTTGGTTTGTTTAGGTCTCGATTTAGGTTTCTTTAGTAGGATTATGTTCGATTATGTTCTAAAAAAGCCGAACAAAAGTTTAATAACGATTAATGATGAAGAAAATAATGGGGATATTTGAATATTGTGATGTGAACGGTGTGAGCGCGATATCTAGCGTTCCGAATTGATAGAACGCTATCAGCGCTGTCGGCGCGCTCACGCAAATGAAACATGCGTTGTAATCGCTCACAGCGCTGTTTTTATTAATCGGAACTTACAGCATGTTCCACGCGCAGCCATTGGAGAGTAGGTCCGGACATGCAAGAGCCATCATCTCTTTGCATACACATCCTTGCCTTGTTTAGTTACCGAAATATTGTCAATGTTACTATTAACCCGCGTTATAATTAACCCGGGTCTACCCTACTGCAAGTTTTTTACACCCTTTACTTAGGCAATGATACATATTCCAGTGAAACGGTACCCGCAGGGCCCTGGGGAGCTGAGGCCAAGAAGTTTATAAAAGACCAGTAGGCCTAGCATGTCACCCCCGAGAAAACGATAAAAATCGAGATGTGCCTCCATCTTTATTATTTTACGTAGGCCAGAAAGAGCACGCACGACGTTTTTCTCGTTTAAACGCTTTGTCATGGGTGCCATGCTAGCCGTGCTGGGGCGTTTCTTGTCCAACGTATCTCTTTTGCGGGCACTACATTCTCGCCGAGAAGGAGAGTGTGGATGCCCTTCATTGTTCTCGTGGCGTCATAAGCTGTAGTAATTTCCCTTGAAAGTTCTCGCCGAGCAGTTCTCGCGAGAGTGAAGTGCCTGCTTTGAGCCATCCAACGTGGCAATTTTGCTTTTCTACAGTTAGCCCAGTCATTTTACGGAGTTTTGTTAGGTGGGGTAGGGAGTACTAATTTTACTTTTAAACTGTAACCGGAACCATTAAGTGATAAAAGGACTATCTTAAAGCATATTTTAAAAAAAAATTTGCTAAGCAACATCGAAATCAAAATTATGTGTCCCAGAAGGATTTAAAATTATTAATATTAATACCAATGCACTCATTTAACTTAGATTTAACAATATAAATTATTTTAGAGCAATAAAATAGGCAATGAAATTTAAAAAATGAGGTATTTATTAGAAAATACGAACTTTCTAAGTAGACAAAAATATTCACACCATGTTTGTAGTATGTATAATGGTAAAGCCTTAAATATGTGCAAAAAAAAAATTTCCATCAGGTTTTTTAGAACGAGATAATAGCTAAATTTTAAAATTGGAACTGTTGCTGACGTGATTTTTTTTAAATTTTGGTACATTTCTAGGCTCAAATTGGCTCTTCAATAATACACCGAAAAAAAATGTCAATTACCTACTAATTAGTCCCGGCTCAAACCGTAAAATGACTGGGCTAAGTTTGTTATTACAGTGAATAGTTTAGGTTATATGTATAACGAACGACATAGACATGCGACGAAAACATTGATAACTGTTCTTTATACAGGGTGTAAGCAAAAGTATCATTTACCTTTGAAACTATTTATACTAAACGTTCGATTAGCTAATTGTTAAGGCGGTTGCAGAGGGGTCAATTTTATTCAAAACTTTGACGCACAATACGCGTAGACGGTATTAATATAAGTAACTTTGTATATATGGAAAAATAGTTTGGAAAATTTAGTTGCCGCGTCACAAATAACATTTGCAATTTATAAAATAATTACGAAGATATAAAGCTTTGAAATTTTTTATACAAAATTTTAAAAGCTTTATATCTTCGTAATTATATTATAAATTGCAAATGTTATTTGTGACGCGGCAACTAGATTTTCTAAACTATTTTTCCATATATAAAATATTACTTTTATTAATTCCGTCTACGCGTATTGTGCGTCATACTTTTGTATGGGCGGAAACCACCTTACTAATGGTAAAGTACGTCCAAAAATGTTTTTGCTAACTTCCTTTAGGTTTCTTGGGAAAAGCTGGTTCAGTATGGGTACAATCACCCCTTAAAAGTAACGCAACTGTTTACCCTAACACTGTATTATATGATTCAAAGGTAAACTATAACATAACATAACATAAATATTCTTTATTTGCACACCACTATACCTATCCTTCCAACCCGACCCGTCCCGTCCACCCACTGGAATTTCCCACTGGTGGGTGGAAGGGTAATTCACGATTGCCCCTCCACCCACTGCGCTAGTGTGAATCGAATTAAGTACCTATAGTCTAGGAAAAATATGGTTTGAGATTGCATTAAAGACACTATAGTAAATTGTGTATGAACTAATATTACTGTTAGTTTATAACACTTTTGTCGAGATTTGGTGGTTATATAATTCAAAATTCAAAATTCAAAATTTTTTTATTCAAAATAATATCACATAGATAGCTTTTTGACGTAGGCTGAGGACCCTGAGAAATACCTTAAAATCGATATAAATGTACAAAGGGCAAGTTTATTTCTAAAGATATTTCTACCAGCGTACCAGCAAAAGGGACAGTAAAATATCACAAGGACAAACAAACAGTAAATAATTAAGTTTTGAGGTTAAACGTTTATAAACTTACAATAACATAATAAACGTAATACTTACAAAATATTAAATATCTACTCAAAGGAGAACGGTCACGGCCCATAGGATAAAAACCCAGGCCCGACAGTAACGAGACATAATGTCATTTTTTTGTTATTTTTTATACAGTAGAAAAAAACAAAATTTATATTCAAAATCGATGGCTAACACCAAAATATTGCCTTATGCTTTTATTGAGGCGTGACATTAAAAAATATATATAATGCCTATTTTTACGTAAATGCATGTGAGCAAATGATGATACAATAGCTATGGGATGTATCCAGCCTAGCTAGCATGCCACCCCCGAGAAAACGACAAAAATCGAGATGTGCCTCCATCTTTATTATTTTACGTAGGCCAGAAAGAGCGCGCATGACGTTTTTCTCGTTTAAACGCTTTGTCGTGGGTGGCATGCTTGCTAGGCTGGCAACCTTATAGCTAGGATTCATTACCAACTTAAGGCTCCTACACAGGGGTTCTACGATTTATAACCAAGAACATAAAATAAAAGCAGTTATGTCGAATCACCCTGCACTAGGTATGGATTATGTTTTAAAGGACTTAGAAATTCAATAAAACTGAAAATAAACCATTATTTCGACATAACTTCTTTAATTTTATATTCTTGGTAATAAATCGTAGAACCCGTGTGTTGTATAAAGGAGCCTTAAGTTGTATAAACAATAACAAAAAAAAAACATATGTCTCGTTACTGTCGGGCCTGGGTCACAAATGACCGTTCTCCTTTACGATTACTATTGTTAATACGAATTATTATTGTTATAAGTAAAACGTATTGAACGAAGCCGTCTTGTACAAATCACCAGTTTTCCATTTGTTCATACCTAAATTTAATATTTTGAATTGAGAATTTATGTTTTTCTGATATGTATCTACTAATATTTCCAACTATCACCTAAAGTGTAATTAATGCAACCTACTCCATACAAAAATCCGTGGGTTAACACAACTACTAGTTTCATCCTGTATAAAGAATAATTATAAAATTGTTTTCGTCTCTAGAGATATTTGTAAACTATCGACCTCTAATACAGAACAATTGATACTCATTCAGTTAAATGTGTAGTTAGATAGGTAGCGTACCTATTGTTAAATAGTTCGGTTAACATTTCCAATGAAGACGGCGACGGACTAGAAATGTTGAAAGTCATTGTTAAACGAAAGAGTGCATTATGTGTTTTACTTTATAGTTTACAACAGTCCCAAAGGGTGTAACAAATCAGTGTCTGTTCCACATAGGATGGTGATTATCAACACATGAGATATGGTCGGATGTGACTTTGAAACGGCGACTAAATACTGTCAATGTTTTTGAAATATTGAAAGTATACAATATTAAGAGGCTATGTGAAAAAAATACGATTCTTCAAAGCGAAAAAGCATAATAATAATATCATGAAGTACTAACAGTAGGAGTATGATTAGCGGATATGTGTAAATTGAACATATAATTGAAGTTTTGATTAGAGCCAAAACACGATTAAGACACATTTTCTCGACAGAAAAACAAGCCAAAGTAGCCTCCAGTCTTTATCGATAAACGCTTGGAACTGCTAAACGGTGAATAATAGAAACACGAGACTTGATTTAGAAAAAAAGAGATTGATATTTTATAAATTTTGATTAGAGCAGAATTCAACTTACATAAATAGTACAATCACAATTAAATAAAGTTTATTTTACGCTTGCGTCGTTTCCTTGGACCTTGCGCAAGCGGCATACATACTAGTCTTCTTCTTATCGTGTGGGCACAGCCCTGGTGTCAGAGTTTTTTCACACCGCATTATGGCCTCTGACGTGGTTTTTTTTTACATACTAGTTTTCTTTTTATTGCACTTTCTGCGTGTGATAGCTTATATTACTGCCTGATGCGAGAGAAAGAGATGGGGTGGCGCGCGCCTGAAACGACGCAAGCGTAAAACAAACTTTATTTAATTGTGATTGTACTATTTATGTAAGTTCAATTCTGCTCTAATAAAAATTTGTAAAATATCAATCTCTTTTTTTAAATCAAGTCTCGTGTTTCTATTATTCACCGTTTAGCAGTTCCAAGCGTTTATCGATTAAGACGGAGGCTACTTTGGCTTGTTTTTCCATCGAGAAAATGTGTCTTAATCGTGTTTTGGCTCTAATCAAAACTTCAATTATAATTATGTTCAATTTACACATGGATATGTGCTAGTCATACTCCTACTGTTAGTACTTCATGATGTATGACGCTTTGAAGAATCCTATTTTTTTCACATATTATCCTCTTAATTCCTTTGAACGGTCGCACACGTTTCATACAATCTGGATATCGGTCTCGTCCAGTTTTTAGTATGGAAGTCCCGACTCTCATAACGTAGTGAGTTACATTCTCTTTGATCCTATGTTGGACACACTATAGTAAAAACAAACAAACAAAGAAAACTGAAGAAGTGGCTTCGGCCTTAATTTTACTTAATATAGACAAAGAAAATTAAAGAAGTGGCTTCGGCCTTAATTTTACTTAATATAGACAAAGAAAATTAAAGAAGTGGCTTCGGCTTTAATTTACTCGGAAATAGGAAAAAATACTGAAGAAGTGCCGAAATTAATTAAAATCGAAATAAGACGATCGCTGCATGGCTCTGCCTTTGCAATAGATCCCAATGTGTTGAACTAGGGTTCATATAGGAGCGACAGCGCGCTACAGCGGTGACGCTGCGCTGTTGTTCAGATCTTGTGTTACAGGTCAGTTAACTAAAGCTGGCGCGTTCACAGTACAGGTCTGTTAACTAAAGCTGGCGCGTTCAACACATTTACACATTGCGCTTGTGTAGTGTCTGTGAATAAGCGCGCGGCGTGACGTCGTACTGCATACGCATCATGAAAAGTCTGCCCGTCTCTCTCGCGCGCGGTCTATCTTATGAGCGTGAAGGGGACAGTTATTGTTTTTCTTTTGCTACTGTTTATAAATACAGCGTGATGTTAAATGTTAGCGTCAGTCAGTCACGTGTGATGTAATAACCATAATAAAAACAAGTAACACATATATTTGTATTTATTTATCTACAACGCACCCATTTTACTAAAAACTAACTCTAGTCTACACTTATGAATCAATTATTTGAAAATCATTTATTTTTAAACATCCTGTATAGTGAAATTGTATAAAAACTGGCGCGTTCACAGTACTCACACTTATGCAATTTCACTATACAGGATGTTTAAAAATAAATGATTTTCAAATAATTGATTCATAAGTGTAGACTAGAGTTAGTTTTTAGTAAAATGGGTGCGCTGTAGATAAATAAATACAAATATATGTGTTACTTGTTTTTATTATGATTATTACATTCGCGTCGATCACACGTGACTGACTGACGCTAACATTTAACATCACGCTGTATTTATAAACAGTAGCAAAAGAAAAACAATAACTGTCCCCTTCACGCTCATAAGATAGACCGCGCGCGAGAGAGACGGGCAGACTTTTCATGATGCGTATGCAGTACGACGTCACGCCGCGCGCTTATTCACAGAAACTACACAAGCGCAATGTGTAAATGTGTTGAACGCGCCAGCTTTAGTTAACAGACCTTGTGCACGTAAGTATGTACTTCATTATTGTGATACTGCAAATAAATACTGAATACTGAATAATGAAATTTCGCCCATATTAATCACTGTCTTGTTGGTCTAGCGGGCTAGACAACCGGCTCACGATCCGGGTAACATGGTTAGATCCTTGTGTCAGCCGATCGTCTGTTTCAATTTTATTTCATTACGAGCGTTAACCCGCGACTTCGTCCGCACAAATTATATACCAGATTTTAAGTCAGATAATAAGCTATCAAACAAAAAAAGTTTCATCAAAATCGGTTCAGTAGTTTTTGCGTGATACTCGTTCAAACAAACAAACAAACACCCAAACAAACACACAAACAAATAGACAGACAAAAAATCCAAAAATTGGTGAAATGGAATCAGGGACACCTAAAAACCATATCGTAACTTTTTTTTGTTAATATCTTCAATGTACAGACAAACTTCCTGTTACAGTTTTATAATAGTACGAGCGTTAACCCGCGACTTTGTCCGCATAAATTATGTACCAGATTTTAAGTCAAATACTAAGCTATCAAACAAAAAAAGTTTCATCAAAATCGGTTCAGTAGTTTTTGCGTGATACTCGTTCAAACAAACAAACAAACAAACAAACAAACAAACACACAAACAAACAGACAGACAAAAAATCCAAAAATTGGTGAAATGGATTCAGGGACACCTAAAAACCATATCGTAACTTTTTTTTGTTAATATCTTCAATGTACAGACAAACTTCCTGTTACAGTTTTATAATAGTATATAGATGTGGCTCCTCCCGGTGCTAATAAGCGACAACGCTAATAATTAGGAAGACCTAAAATTCAAGGCGACTTATCTATCTATATCCAATATACATACTAATCTATGGCTGGCCGCGCGTAGGACGTTTAACGTATGACGTCTTGCGACCAGCATTATATTGGTTTTGTAGAAGTGCTTACTGAAATAAATATTTTTTTATTAAAATTTATTTCATTTATTTATATTAAAGCACTACATACATAACCATTAACCTAAAGAAAAAACAAAACTAATACTACTTACAAATAAAAAATGTCCTCGAAATTTCCGCCGCTTGGCGGCAAGGTGCCTAGGAGGCTGGCAGCGTTACCTCTTTGTATGGCCAGGCTGATGCGCTGACCGAGGTAGCTGCCAGCCCTCTGGTCACCGGAGACCTCGATTAGGCGCGCCGATAATTCTTTAAATAATCGGCGCGCCTCTGGCCCCCACGGACCTAATGTCTCGACCCCAAACGGTGCAAATATGTAAGCCTCGCCGAGGTTTACATATAAGCGCCGTTTGAGGTTTTCCGCGGTAGCCGCCGCCGCACCCGCATTGGATGAGGTCGCATGGACGTGAGACGGTGCCAGTGTATCTACACAGGTAGCGTCCCAGACCAGCGACCTCCCCAATTTCCATGGAACGAGCGTTATTCCGTCGGGCCTCTTCCCATCGCTCCGTATTAGACCTCTAGGTTCTAAGATCGCGGGTACATTGGCAGTAACAAGGGCCCGACGGATAACGTCGTTCAATGTTGCGTGGCTTGACCAGCTCAAATATTTTTGTATTTTTTTTTTTTTTTTTGTATAACTTTTTTTTGTACTAATTAGAAATTGGCTGCGATATTCATAATTATCAGCATCTGAGGCTGTTTGTTTAAAAAAATGAAGAGATTTAGTCCCGGACCCTACATTCATGGATTTAGTTCTAAATTAGTGTTAGCAGTGATTGTAATACTTCATATAGTATGGATTACGGATTCTTGGAAAAATGTTTACGGTAAGTTTTTGTGATACTTAGCGCTTAGAGACGAGCGACACTTCGCGATCGCTGTGGGTCGCAGAGAGTCGCGCTCATAGAATTTACGGTCGTGTGACTGTCGCGTGACCCTCCGCTACCGCAAAGTGTCGCTCGTCTGTAAGAGCGCTTACGCGTGTAAGGTCCGCCACACACGTATGGAATTGCGATCCGGAATCCTGATTCAGGATTTAGTGTTGCCAACTATGGTTACAAAAAATACTAGAGTGCTGTTTAAAAAAGTTTTGTTTAGGTCGTCTGTCCAGTGGCTGGGCATCCCACACTAAGCATGCCAGTTCGTGGTCTCCCACTCTACAACTCTGACACCATCGGTAGTCAGTTCTTCGGCAGATATGACCAGGCCATTGCCACATCTGCTTGCTAATTTTGCGTCCCACACTACACCTGTCAGTTCGTGGTGTGACAAACTCTCGTAGAACTCTGAGACCCTAATAAGGACCCTAAATTCCAGACCATAGAGATCTAGAGAGATGCCAACCAACGCGCTGAGTACGAAACCTAGTGTCCCATCACCACCAGTACCACGCGATAGAATGTATTTTGTTCGGTTGAATGTGCTCGTTATCCATTGCGGTATCAGAACTCAATGTTCAAATAACCTTTAGTACTACGCAAGCATTGTAAACTATTTACACAGAATATCTCGACTCACAGAATGTCTCGATTCAGCCTCATAATATATTAAATCCTTACTGTCGCGAGCATTGTGTTCCGTTTTTGCGCATATTGCTGCGACTCTGGCCCCGCCCCCTTTTCACATCTCCTTTAGTTTTTGTGATCTGTGTTCCAGACGATACCCTGAGCACACCAGGTTGTGCAATCCCCAACTATAACCTGTCGTTCGCCGAGGAGCCGGAGTCTCGTCAGCCGGCCTGCCGCCGCCTCGTCGAGGTGGAGAAGGTGGCTCAAGACAGGATCAAGTTCGTGATGAGGAAGCACATGGACTCTTGCTGCTACAGCTTCATTCACAGCTATATTGGTTCCGAGGATCAGGAGATGAGGTTCGTTTCACTTAGCCTTGCAAGGACAACATCCCGAAAGGACAACTTTGCAAAAGAACCACTTCCCACTTCCTGGAAATGGGGTGACAAAGTCTGAAAATCGAGATGGGTATGGTTTGTTTGGTTTATCGGGTCGCTGATTACGAAAATTACAATTTTAAAATCCAACGTGGCGAACATGACATAATACCATCATCCCTTGTTGGACTGCGATGGGGTTGAAATGTCCAAAAATACCAGTTCCTTAACTTTACTTTACTTCCCAAAAAATGCAACATCCTAAAAGAAAAGCAATGCTAAATTATATATACCGCAAAAAGTGCAAAATATAAAAATACCGAGATTAACCTATTTATACATACTCTTTATTTTACTCTCTCTGAAATCAGATATTCTTTATTCAGGATGTACCTACCTATAATTAAATGCGTTAGATATCGGACAGTTTGCTACAGTTCAGACCGTTCAGACCATCAAACTGAACAACTTTCACTTTGGACAATGGGAAAATCTCAATGGCTACTTGACCCAAATATATGGAACAGCTGATTTTTTTTTTCAAATTTCGTGCCATATTAAAAGTGGTTCAGTTTTATGGTCAGGAGTGCGATTTTTGAAAGTCATATGTTGAACTCAGCAGTAGAAAATGTCAAAATTACTATGGAGATATGCATCTTTCTACTGCTGATTTGACTTTTAAAAATTCCAGTTCTGGTATGATCTTTTAATGTCAAATCAGCAGTAGAAAAAAGCGCATAGTGGCCGGCTTGTCGGTCTTCTAAAGATTGTACTTCGGTGAGTGTGCCCAAGAGCTACATGAGCTCATCCCACCTTCCCCTTTCTACTATCGGACTTCCAGACGCACTGCGGGATATCACCCCTTCTTGATTGATATCCCACATATCCGCACGCGCCTTTCAGAATCTTTTATAATGCGCAAAGCCAAGGAGTGGAATGACCTGCCTGCGTCAGTATTTCCGAGCGCTAACAAACCGAATTCCTTTAAAGTACGAATGAATAGGCTTCTTCTAGGTAAGGTCGCTACATATTCGACCCCATCTTCGTCCTGAGGACTGAATTGAGGTGAAGAGCAAACCCAACCTTAATAAAACAAAAAAAATATACATTCCCACAGATTCACCCCCTGCGTCCCTTTCAAGGATGAGACAGAGACGAAGTTAGTCAGCGATGTCCTCAACGTGGAGTGCGATTCCGACTATGAGACCATCTACGAGGACACATATTTCCTTGTCAAGGAAGTGGAGATGGATAGAGACAACACTACAGCTGACAAAGCGTAAGACTTTATTCCATAGTCTAGCTAGCCTTTCGCCGACATAAACACTGCACAAGACACCTTTAATTCCTTGCGACATGCACGGGAATCATAGATTAATATTTATATTGGATATAGATAGGTAAGTCGCCCTGAATTATCTAATTTAGTTACACGTATCCAGGATGTTAGAGTAAACAGGTGCAATACTTTAAGGGGTGATTGTACCCATAATACTAAAAAACTTTTCTTTAAAAACCTACGAAATTCGTTTTTTTTTAATTTACCATACTTAATGCAATCAGCTGATCAAACGTTTGTATGAATTGAGGTATGAATAGAATGTGACTGCTTACCATTGACAAACAAAATAGTGGACGCCGGGTCTTGTAAAAAATTCTCAAAAAAAGTGTTCGAGACTAACCTGCACAAACCTACGTAGTGTATATAACCTCTAGACGTGTGCTAAAGGAATGGGCCGTGGACCATAGCCGTAAGCTCTGGTCGGATACACCAGGACCCTCAGTCATGCGAAAGAACTTGTGACCGGCTTTTCAAACAGACATACCTCAGATGCCATCAATTCAAACCGCAACGACTTAAGGCTCTTAGTACGAGCCTTAACAGGACACTGCAAGTTAAACAAACACCTACACAGAACGGGGCTTGTAGACTCACCCACTTGCAGATTTTGCTGTGAAGCAGAGGAAACGCCCATACATCTCCTCTGCGAATGCAAAGTGCTCATTCACAGCAGGAGTCGCCATCTAGGTGGATACATAATAACACCTACTGACATTAGGGACCTCCCCTCCAAAAGCATAACACGGTTCATGAAGTCCGTGGGCCTAGGAAATGACCTTTAGGTCTAGGGTGACAGCTACAATAGATCTATCTAGGTCGCAGTAGCTATTTGGTCATTGACCAAGCCCTTATAACCAAAATAATAATAAATACGTAGCGTATAGTAATATAAACCAACTAAAAACATTGAAAATGCTGAAATCCTTTTTCATTTTGCTTGCGTAGTTTTTACCCCATCGCAGCATGGCGCGTGCGCGTGCTCATAGTCAGCCGATTAAATGAAGATTGTCGCGTAATTGGTTCTCTTTATACGTTTTGGTGCTCTTTTGGTTCGGACACTTTTGAGAGCGGACCTGACTTCCAGTAGTTTGTAAGTCAGTGGCTTACCCTTACACCCTGTATTTCTATGATCATTCTTTTTTACCAGATGGAATGTGCTAGTTCTGAATATGGAAGGAGTGTCAAGGAAGAGGGCCTACAACACCCTCCCCCGCTCCATACAATTCCTCCACAGAAACGACTGGTTCGACTTCAGAGGATACAATGCGGTACGTACGTAGGGGAGTAATTATGAATGGTATTTTACTTACTGGTACTGTAACCGGCACCATTTAGTGACAAAAGGACTACCTGAAAACATAATATTACAAAAAAAATCAGCTACGCAACATAGGAATCAAAATTATATGTCCCAGAAGGCTTTTAAATTAATACCAATGCACTCATTTTAATAGATTTAACAATTTAAATTATTTTGAAATTAAAAAAATGAGGCATTCATTAGAAAAATACTGATGTATTTTTCAAAGACTTAAAAGTAGGCAAAAATATTAACACCATATTAAAATTAGAAGTATGTATATTGAAAGTATGGATAAAGGCTTAAACATATGCAAACAGAAATTTACCATCAGGTTTTTTTAGAACGCGATAAATGCAAAATTTGAACCGAATACGATTTCGTCACGTGGGCAATATCTTTTGCAAGTTCATGACGTAGAACTGACAACCGAGTCCCACGAGTTGTGTAAAGTGGACCACGATCTATCCCACCACGCGTGCACAATGTGAATTGCCAGAATTCACATACGCATCAGAATTTCCTCTTCAGCGTATGCAGGTTTCCTCACGTTGTTTATTCTTCAACCTTTGAGAGCAGTTAGTAATACACACGGCGACACATCAAGCTATACAAAACCAACATAAGCTGGCCGCGCGACGTTATACGCAATGCAACCTACGCGAGGCCAGCTTATGTTGGTTTTGAATAGCTTGATGTATCGCCGCGTGTACATAGGACAGAAAAGCTCATTGGTACATAGATATCCGTACGAATTCGAACGCAGACTGTCCACTACCTCTCCGCAACGTGCGGATGATGCTCACTTCACACTTCACAACAGAATTTCTTCTTTAGCGTTATAGTTATAGCCCAGTAATTTTACGGTTTGAGCCGGGACTAATTAATAATTGATATTATTTTTTTTTGTATAATATTGAAGAGCCAATTTGAGCTTAGAAATGTACCAAAATAAAAAAAAAAGGAACAGTTTCAAATTTAAAATTTAGCTATTGTCTCGTTATAAAAAACCTGATGGTTTTTTTTTGCACATATTTAACACGTTCCGGGGCAGTGAACGAGACACAATAGAACTTTTGTTGTTATCTCGGCTATAGCCGGTCACTGTCCCGGAACGTGTTAAGGCATTACCATTATACATACTTCAAGTATGGTGTAAATATTTTTATCTACTTAGAAGGTTTTGAAAAATACATTCGTATTTTCTAATAAAAACCTAATTTTTTTAAATTTCGGTGTCTATTTTATTGCTCAAAAATAATTTATATTGTTAAATCTAAGTCAAATGAGTGCATTGGTATTAATATTATTAATTTAAAAGTTTTCTGGGACTTACAATTTTAATTTCTATGTTGCGTAGCGAATTTTTTTTAAATATTTTTTCAGATAGTCTTTTTGTCACTAAATGGTGCCGGTTACAGTTTAAAAGTCCAATTAGTAATTACTCCCTACCCCGCCTTACAAAACTCCGTAAAATGACCGGACTAAAAGTACAATTTGTTTAAAAGTCTAATTAATAATTACTTCCCACCTCTCCTAACAAAACTCCGTAAAATGACTGGGCTATTATGAAAATTTAAGAGTCATTTAAAAACTAAAGTATTTTGAGTTGCATCAGGAATTGCAGAAGAGAGATCTCGAGACCGTCAATTCCTGAACTAGAAGTCCTATTTGGAGTCTTATTCCATCACTGCTCTTATTTTTACGTAGCATGTATCCATGGAGATAAGAAACCCTTCCATTCTTTTCTTCGTGCATGTATCCCACTGCTAGGCAAAGGCCTCCCGTTCAGGGTTGGATTTTATACTATAATTATAGTATTTATGCTATAATTTATATATAGTATACTTAAGTATTAAGTATTATTATACGAAGTATACTTGAGTATTGCTGTGTGATATGGTCCCCCACTTATGCCGTACATACAGACTCTATTGAATCGGTTCAGAAGCGTTTTCTGCGACATCTGTCGTCGAGATTTGGTCAGAGAAGAATATTACCCACTTATGAGGACCGATTGCGTAAGTTCGAACTGGACAGTTTGGAGATTAGAAGATCCTTTAACGACTTACTAATTCTATATAAGGTACTCAACTCGAAGCTCGATACGGACATCCTTCACCACATTTCACTGAGACCATGTGCTCGATCTAGTCGTTACCAAAATCTATTTGCTTGTTCCTTAGCTAGAAATAACATCTCTCATAACAACCCTTTGTTACGTATGTGTAGAACATATAACGAACACTGTAAAGATTTCGATATATTTCATCAAAATCAGACTCAATATGTTAACTCTATTAGATGCATTTTAAAAACATTTAAATAACAATTTTCTCAATTCCCAACCATAATGTCTAGATTTTAAGATAATGTTGTGCGCAGTTGTTATTGAGAGGCAATCTTAGCCCTATTGTAGATATAATATTTGTATATAGCATATGTTTTATATTGTCTTTTGTTACTGTGCCTATTAAAATAAAATAAAATAAATAAATAAATAAATTTCGCCCTTTGTACTATATACTATCCACATCTAAAGATAGTACGCTAAAATACTATAATTTCAAGTTTACTCCCGAATGCTTAGTTTTACGTCATATGAATATTTCGACCGTGCGTGTATCCGGATTCCGATTCAGAAAAGTGGTAATTGTACTGATTTTATTTCTACTGAGGATATGACGATGAGAGGCCGAGATTTAGAGACGATTTTTACGAAATCCATACATTTTTGACCCTACTTAGTTCAAACTATGATTTAAAAATCGTCTCTGAATCTCAGGCTAAATGCCAAGAATGAAAATAGAACTAATAGTAATATTCAAGAACTGATAAGTAGAAGAGGAGTAAATTTTGCCTTGACTGGTGTTGATTTTAATGACCATCTTTCTAAGAACCAGCCTCCCCAAAATGGGGGGATTTGCCATAATCGCCACGCTTGCCAGGCGGGTTGGCGATCGCAGTAGGATCGAATCAATGTGTGTACTCAGAGGATGCTGCTGCCCATCCTTCAGTAGATCCCTTAGTCGCCTTTTACACTTTGACACCCACGGGAGGAAGTGGGATGGTGCTATTCTTAGCCGACGCCACACGGACATAATGCACATTATGTCATCAATAATGATAACAATGTCTTTTCAGATCGAAAACGCAATGGTCGCCATGCTAACAGGAACCATCTCTGGCAACAGCACACCGCTCTGGCTCACATACCAAAAGTCTGGGTACGTGACAGCCTCGAACCAGGAAGCTCTTCTCTTCACAAACATCTCAGAAAAGCCCACCCATTACATCAGCCCTTACTCATTGGCCGACGAAATCAACTGCACAAAACAAACTGCCGACAGAACTTTAGATTACATTCTAGATTTTACTACAACGTATAGGAACAAATTCTTTGGGTTCTTCTCTTTTAAAATCCTTAAAGATCAAATGTTGGCGAACTTTTTGAACAAGTTAACGCTTACAGGAGTTTTGTACAACACTTTTGTAGTTTTAACTAGCAATGGCGGTGATCCTTTGAGCTCTAATGAAGCTTTTTATGATAATAGATTGCCCTTATCATTCATGTGGGCTCCGACCACTTTTAGACGTAGATTTAAGACTCAGCTGTCTTTCTTGAAATTGAATCAATGGCGATTGGTTTCCCCTTTAGATTTTCATTTAACTTTACTTAATGTTTTGAGAGTACATACGCCATTTCCGACCTGTCCAAAATGCAGAAGTTTGTTTCATAAGCTGAGTGAGTATAGATATTGTAGCGATGCTGGTGTCGACAGGTATTGGTGCGCATGCCATAATTTGACCGCTGCAAAACTAGACGACAATTCAAAACACAGTTTATTAAAAGCTGTAAGTCTTATAGAAAAAGAAGCCTCGAGTCAGGCAACAACAATGTGTACGACATGCAAGAAATCAAGGTTTAAAAACTGGTTGCGAATTCATTATTCTGAAAATAAAACGGGCATTTTTTACGTCGTAGCTTTTGTGATGACGCCAGACGTTGCAATGGAGATGTCCATAAAATATTTGGACGATGAGGAGATCTTTTTTGAAATATATAAGATAGAAGTGCTTTCTGAAAGAGACAGGGGTGCCTGTCTTGTTAATCCAAAGAGTATTTATCATAGTTTATGTGTCTGTGAGGCGAACAGAGAGTGTTTCCTAAGTGTGATGTTGTCAGCTGAAATCTTAAGAAGGCGGGCCAAATTGAGTAAGTTTGACTTAAGGAGTTATTTAGCAGGTAGTATTCAACGATAAAGGCATATTGTACGGGTGGTCATCGAGGGTAGTATAGGTAGGTACCTACCCAACTAACAATTTGGTCGTATACGTGTCGTATAGGCGAACATTAGACGCATGAAGCACCAGTATATGATAGATCTATCTATCTATAACGTCACGCCTCTTTCCCAGTGGGGTAGGCAGAGACCAGGGCGCGCCACTTACTACGATCCTTACATACTTCTTTTGCCTCATGCACATACATACATCACTTCATACATGCCCGTCGGTTTCGAGTACTCCGCACCTCCCCTTTTTGTAGGACGCAACTGGTTTGATCAGCATACGTCCTTCGAGGGCGCCCCCTGCCGACGCTTCCACTCTATTAGCAACATATATCTCTTTCGTACATCTGCTGTCACTTATCCTCTCCACATGACCTAACCAACGAAGCATATCTTTCTCTATTCTTGTCACTAGAATATATAAGGTCTAACAAAATCAGCTGAAACTATTTTAAGGGTATGATCAGACCATCAAACTGAACAACTTTCTCTATGGGACCAATATTGAAATCGCGAAAAAAAAAAATCAGCTGTCCCATACATTTAGGTCGAGTAGGTTTGTATGGAACAGCAGATTTTTTTTCGCGATTTCAATATTGGTCCCATAGAGAAAGTTGTTCAGTTTGATGGTCTGATCATCCCTTTAAAACAGTTTCACCTAATTTTGTTAGACTTTAAATATATGATAAAATTACCGTAAAATAACTTTTATAAGTCAAAATAGTCATATAAATGGGGGCCTAATACGACCAAATTGTTTGCTGGGTACTTTTCCTAACCAACGACCGCAGCATAATACGCACAAGGCGTATAAGAGATAGACGCACTTTTTGTTATCATCAACTGCAAGGCTGATTCAGTACTCATAGGGTGTGGATTATCTATGTGATGGGGATGGACCAAGTCTGCCTGCATAACTCCAGTCGGTTTAGGAGTTACAGCCGTTCAAAGGTCTGCTTGGTCTGCTATGGTTCCTAAACATTAATATTCATGAATATTCAGGTATTATTGTAATATGCACTGTAGCTATGCGAACAGTACAAAAACTGACATGGTCTGTCAGTTGGTTTAGGAGATACAGCTGTCCGATGGTCGGCGGACCTTTGAACGGCTCGCACTCAATTGCAGACACGCTCATTAAAGTTAATCCTACATTAAATCTCTGGCTGTCACTTTTTGTCTTGTTGACGTAGTAAAAGCTAACAAGAGATTTAATGAAGGATTAACTCTTATAAGCGTTTCTGCAACTGAGTGTCTATCTCCTAAACTGACTGACAGAACATATCAGTTGAATACCGAATCAGCCTTGCAGCTGATGATAACAAAAAGTACGTCTACCTCTTATACTACTATATCGCGCCTTTTATCACACTGTAGGTATGTAAATAGGTACTCTGTCTTATAATGTGCTGTAGGCGTCCTACGCCTACGCCAAAAAATTAAAAAAATCTGTATCAATCAAATCAAATCTAAATTTTTTATTCAAAATAATATCACATAGATAGCTTTTTGGCGTCATTTTTTGAGTCTACCATCGCTATAGAATAGATGTGCCTCGATCTTTGTTATTTTACGTACCTATGCGAAAAAGGGCGCGCATGACGATTTTCTCATTTTGTCGCTTTGTCGTAGGCTGCCGCCTACGCCTTACTGCTAGCCGTGCTGTAGGCCTCGCATGCCACCCCCGAGAAAACGATAAAAATCGAGATGTGCCTCCATCTTTATTATTTGACGTATGCCAGAAAGAGCGCGCAAGACGTTTTTCTCGTTTAAACGCTTTGTCGTGGGCGGCATGCTAGCCGTGCTGGTATCATAAGTATTATTTTATCTCGCTAAGATGTAATGACAGCGGATCTGCAGCTGCGAACGTTATCGCTGGCAAAAGTTACCTAGTAAATAATATCTGTCAAATAATACATATACTTTACTTATACAGGGTGAAATTGATATCATTAGCATCCTTTTAAACTAAGAGTCTACCCATCAAACTGAACAACTTTTAGTATGGGAGAAAACCGATCGGATTAAATAAAAAATCTGCTGTTGCATACATTTGAGTCAAGTCGGCACGGCACGGCGCGGCGGCACTGTAGTTTAGTATGGAACATCTGATTTTTTTGCTCCAATCGGTTTGCTCCCATAGTAAAAGTTGTTCAGTTTGATGGGTAGACCTTAGCTTAAAAGGATGCTAATGGATATCAATTTCACCCCGTATCTTCCATCTTTTACAAAAGTGTACATAAAATACAATAAATATTATTATTCATTTATTATTAGTAAAATATACACAAAATATACTATAAAATGCCTTTTCATTTAGGGTTCCTTACCCAATGGGGTCCACAGAGTACCTACTTTAATTACTAGTACCTACCGCTAGCCCATTTTGTGAAAATTTCAACTTGCATGGGTAACAAGATGTTCATTCAACTTGAAAAAAGATGTTCACTCAATGTATGTGTTTATTAATTTGGATTTGCTAACAAACAAGTACGATTCGGGACTCGGGCAATATTTTATAATAAATAGTCGAAGGATATATAGCTGATTAGTGATTACTTAATGGATTTTAGACTTTTGACTATTTATTATAAGGACTAGCCTTGCGGTAGCATTTCCCCTCTGCCACGGTATAAGATCAATTAATCATGTGCATTTACATTCAATTTTATACCTTATCACTAAACGAGACAGCCTATAATTGCGAAACAATAATTTCGAACTTAGAACGTTTGGGGTTCACGCGAGACTACTTTAATGATTTTTAACGTTCAAAATTAGAATCTAAAGTTATGGGAATAAAATCCAAAATTGCGGATTTCATGTTACCTCGCCCCCCGCCAAAAGTGGCAGAAGCGTTTGATAGTAGAATTACACGCGTAACTAGTCCCTATATTAGTTGTCAAAGATTTTAGAGCATAAGCACTCTAAAGTAACAACAAATAACAACAATCAGCCAAGTGTGTGTCGCAGACGACAAGTCATGTACAGTCAGCATCATAATGATATTTAAAAACCTCTTGGGAGACCAAAAAGATCTCATTTACAGAATTTCAATTTTATCTACGCAATTAGATGCTCGGTGTTTCTCTGAGAGATCACATCAGAAATGAAGTGATACGTCAGAGAACGAAAGCTGTTGACATAGCTCAGAAAATTAGCAAGCTGAAGTGGCAATGGGCTGGTCATATATGATGAATACCGACTGCTCTCAAACGGTGAAGGAAAACATCGTGAGGAAACCTGCATACGCTGAAGAAGAAATTCCGATTAATCCGCATTGGGCACGCGTGGTGGTGGTGGCTGAATGCCCACACACCTTGAGTGTTAGGCCTGTGCCCAGCAATGGGATGTATAAAGGCTGCGATGCTGAGATGGTGGTGATGTTTGTGAACTTTTCATTTAATGAACCGATTGCTATGAAATAAAGCCTAAACTTACTTAGATGTGTATACCTTTATAGTGTCAAATACATTTGCTTGTTGTTTAGATATAACTGAGCAGAAGAAACTTGTGTAATATTAAGACCTTCTAATGTACCTGTCTCAATGCAAATAAACCATTCTATTCTATTCTATTCTGAATGTTAATTCAAACTAAGCCCCATATGCTTCTGTGGAAACCCTATCTAAATCGGTTCATTAGTTTTTAAGTGATGCGTGCACTAACAAACAGACTAACATTCTAAAAATGGATCCTTCCAATGTCAACTCTATTATAATGAAATTCTGACCGAAACGGCCTTGATATTATATCGAAAATCGAAAGTCCGGGTACAGGGCCAGGGTCCTTTCTTAATATGCTAAGGGTTTTTTAAGAAGATTCTTAGACCATCAAACTAAACAACTTTCTCTATGAGACCAACATCGAAATCGCGAAAAAAAAATCTCCTGTTCCATACATTTGGGTCGAGTAGGTTTAGTATGGAAAAGGATTTCTTTTTCGCTATTTCGATGCTGGCCCCAAAGAACAAGCTGTTTAGTTTGATGGTCTAATCATCCCCTTAAAAAACCGTCAGTAAATAATAGATTTCTAACACTTTTACTGCTGCCGACCTACGTCGTAGGTCAGCAACAAATGTACCGCAGTGCGCACGACTCGTCCGGTGAGTCAAAATTGTATTGCACTGCGCGAGGATCATTGTTTTGATATTAGCAGCGAAAGTGTTAATATTGCGTGGTGGTACGGAACCCACGGTGCGCGAGTACGACTCACACTTGGCTGGTTTTCACCCTAAATTTTCATTCGTAAAATACAAAATGGCGTCGTATCGCCCACCTGTAGCACCCCGCTGTGATTGGCTGAAAATACACCTATCACCCATTACAACTTCAAAGTCACGGGAAACAAGCAATTTGCACCCTTAACACGTTGCCATAAGAGATTTTGATAGGATTTGCTACGTGGTATGGAACTGTAGGTATTAGGGAGCACTGCCTGAATATATTGATCCTTTTTCATGACGTCTTAGGGTGAGGTCCTGAGTGTTTTAGGTTCTCTCTGCAGCTTGAAAATTGTTACAACTCCGGTCATAAATATACATATCTAGTGTAGTACTTACTAGATATGTAGGCAATTATATCTATACAAAAAACTGTAACAGGAAGTTTGTCTGTACATTGAAGATATTAACAAAAAAAAAGTTACGATATGGTTTTTAGGTGTCCCTGATTCCATTTCACAAATTTTTTGATTTTTTGTCTGTCTGTTTGTTTGTTTGTTTGAACGAGTATCACGCAAAAAATTACTGAACCGATTTTGATGAAACTTTGTCTGTTTGATAGCTTATGATCTGACTTAAAATCTGGTATATAATTTGTGCGGACGAAGTCGCGGGCTAACGCTCGTATTATTAATATCTGGAAGGTATTTCACGGGCCGCAGCCCGGACCTTTGGAAGGCGTGCTTGGGGACACAGGTCCAACACGTATAAGCCCCTTTAGCCCAGTCATTTTACGGAATTTTGTTAGGCGGCACCATTTAGTGACGAAAAGAATATCTTAAAACATATTTTAAAAAATCCGCTACGCAACATAGAAATCAAAATTGTGAGTTTCTGGGACTTAGTTTGAGTAATAAAAAGCATAGAAATTTTAAAAATTATGTTTTTATTATAAAACGAGCGTTAACCAGCTACTTTGTCCGCACAAATTATATACCAGATTTTAAGTCAGATAATAAGCTATCGAACAAAAAAATTTCAACAAAATCGGTTCAGTAGTTTTTGCGTGATGCTCGTTCAAACAAACAAACAAACAGACAAACCAAAAATCCAAAAATTGGTGATATGGAATCAGGGATATCTAAAAACCATATCGTATAACTCTTTTTTTTACAAACTTCCTGTTACAGGTTTATTATAGTTAAGATATATAACTTTATATATAATATCTTTTCAGATAGTATTTTTGTCACTAAATAGTGCCGCTTGCAGTTTAAAAGTCCAATTAATAATTACTTTCTACCTCTCCTAACAAAACTCCGTAAAATGACTGGACTATTATTGCGGAGGTACTCGAGACGGGACGCCTGCCGGAACAACATGTCTCTATTTTGTCTAAAATGTCAGACGGCTATTATTATTATTAATTTGATGTTTTGGGGACTTGACATGCTTCTGTGCCACTTAGACCATCGTTGGTCCTTTGTGAACTCCCGTTTTAAAGTTCCTTACCGATCCCCACTGCGGCCAGAAAACGCAGTAGATTCTTGATAGGGATAGTTTGTATCTCATCTGGTGACAAAACCTGCCTACCTAGATGAGTACTACGTTTGTACATCAGGGGGCCACAGTCACATAGGAGGTGCAGAGGAGTCTCCATTTCCTCCTTGCAGAATCTGCAGCCGGTCGTGTCACTTAATTTCAGTGTGTGCATCTCTGCTTGTTTAATTTGCCTGTGAGTATAAGTTATGTAATACCCATATTTAGCCCAGTCATTTTACGGAGTTTTGTTAGGAGAGATGGGAAGTAATTATTAATTAGACTTTTAAACAAATTGTACTTTTAGTCCAGTCATTTTACGGAGTTTTGTAAGGCGGGGTAGGGAATGATTACTAATTGGACTTTTAAACTGTAAGCATTTAGTGACAAAAAGACTATCTGAATACATATTTTAAAAAAAATCGCTACGCAACAAAGAAATTAAAATTGTGTGTCCCAGAAGGCTTTTAAATTAATAATATTAATACCAATGCACTCATTTGAATTAAATTTAACAATATACATTATTTTGGAGTAACAAAATAGACATTTAAATTTAAAAAATGAGATTTTTATTAGAAAATACGAATGTGTTTTTCAAAACCTTCTAAGTTACCAAAAATATTTACATCATATTTGAAGTATGTATAATGGTAATGCCTTAACTATGTGCAAAAAAAATATTGCCATCAGGTTTTTTACACCGAGATAATAGCTAAATTTTAAATTTGGTTGCTGACGTGATTTTTTTTTTAATTTTGGTACATTTCTAAGCTCAAATTGGCTCTTAAATACTATACCGAAAAAAATATCAATTATCAATTACGAGCTCTCTCAAAACTCAAGCCCGACACTCTTTTTTTGCCGCAGTCGGGTAACATGTCAGTCAATTAAACAGTATAGCATCGTATAAATGATTTGTATCTCCATTAATTAGAGGACTGAGTGGACATGTGGTCAGCTATGGGACCCCAATGGGTAATAAAAGAAGATATCTTGCAGAGGGCATCGATTTTAATTGCGCTGCGAGATGAGGAGCCAACTTTAGTATTGTTTTTCATCTTCTTAGATAAGAAAATTGAAGAAGTTTTACTATTTCAGCGACACAACACAATTCGTGTCGATCCCGGTACAAAATGGTATCGGACCAAAATGGCTGGTCTTACGTCCGCCACACACAAACGGAATTGCGATCCGGAATCCTGAATCAGGATTCAGTGTTGTCAACTATGGTTACAAAAATTACTTAGAGTGCTACTTAAAAAATGCTTAAAATCAAAATGAATGAAATGCCAAATTAATGATAATTGTATTTTTAGGTATTTATTAAAACGAAACAAACAATTTCTATACATGATAATTACTATCATGTGATGATGTCATGACGTTACGATGATGATTTGTAAATTGTATTTCAATATTATGCAACTATATCAAAGTACTATCGATTGTTTTAGCACTAGACATAATCTGCCTACAAAATGGCATAAACCATTATCACACAAGCTATACATACGCCACACACAGTCGGAATTGCGATCCGGAATCCTGATTCAGGATTCAGTGTTGTCAACTATGGTTACAAAAATTACTTAGAGTGCTGTTTAAAAAATGTCTAAAATCAAAATGAATGAAATGCCAAATTAATGATAATTGTATTTTTTGGTATTTACGAGCGTTAACCCGCGACTTTGTCCGCACAAATTATATACCAGATTTTAAGTCAGATAATAAGCTATCAAACAAAAAAAGTTTCATCAAAATAGCTTTAGTAGTTTTTGCGTGATGCTCGTTCAAACAAACAAACACACAAACAAACAGACAGACAAAAAATCCAAAAATTGGTGATATGAAAATGAAATGAAATGAAAATGTATTTATTGTGTATGTAATCAGGGATACCTAAAAACCATATTGTAACTTTTTTTTTGTTAATATCTTCAATGTACACACAAACTTCCTGTTACAGTTTTATATTAGTTTAGATTAAAACGAAACCAACAATTTCTATACGTGATAATTACTATCATGTGATGATGTCATGACGTTACGATGATGATTTGTAAATTTAATTTCAATATTAATGCAACTTTATCAAAAGACTATCGATAGTTTTAGCATTAGACATAATCTGCATACAAAATGGTATAAACTATTATCAATGATGATTTTTGAGCGTAGGCGATTTCGCAACTATGCCGCAACAACGTCGCAACTGCACCGTTACGATACGGTATCGTTCCATCAACTCCTACGCTCAAAAATCACTTTAAAATATGCCACCTAAGACATCAAAAATCACTAGATTTAGTGAAAAGTCTCTGAAAGCGGCAACACTCCATACGGAATTTAATTCCGAATCAGGTTTATTCCGGATGTATGTGGCGGACCTTATTCAGTGTTGTACCCTTCTTTTTGGTATACAGGGTGTCCCGTAAACCGATGTCAACCCGGCGGATGCTGATAGGTTAGGTCATGACTAAGCTGAATATCAAAATTTGACTTTAGTAAAAGTGTCTTAGTTTTCGAGATATTGACAGTTTTAACACAGATTCTGCATAGAACATTTGTAGCCGTGGCACTCAAGATAGTGACTAAGGTAAAGAGTTTCACGAATTTCATAAAACTGTCCTTATCTCGAAAACAAAGAACCTTTTTCGAAAGTAAAATGTTGACAGATTGATTGATTGATTGACTGATTTTTTATTTTATTTTTGTATATTCTGGGTAGGCATGAACTAACCTATCAGCATCGTCCATGGGTTGACGTCGGTTTACGGGACATCCTGAATAATATCATTGGTTCTACCTATTTTTTTTTTTTGTGGTTTTAGCATAAGAATAGTTAATAATAGTACATTTAATCCGCACAAATTCTAAGATTTTAAGTCACATCACAAGCTTTTAAACGAAAAAAGATTCATCTAGAAATAAACATTTTAACAGGTTCTTACCGCGTTTTGGTATATTTGAGTTCCCGATAACCGCGTAACTCTCAAAAACTGTAAAAAAAAGTTTCATCATAGTCGGTTCAGTAGTTTTTGCGTGACGCTCAAACAAACAAACAGACAGACAATAAATCCTAAAATTTGTGCATTTCTTTTACAATTGTATAATAACTGGCCTGCAAAACTAAGTATCACACTTTTAAAATTGCAATAACTTTTTAAGTACATAAAATATACTTTCGAAATAAAAAGGACTCAAAAAAGAGTTTAATTTACTAAGAATGAAAGAACGTTTTTTATTTTAAATCCTCAATTTCTATAGTTTAGAAAAAAATTAAATATTAGAAGTGTAGTACTTAGTTTTGCAGGTCAGTGTAGTTTAGATTCTAATTGTAGCTAAGGTAGGTAGGTACTATAAAGATTCTGGCCGCATCTTTTCTACTTACAAATAAAACACCTTCCGACGCGGTGGTACAAGTCAAAAAAATTACGTACAAAAGCTATTCTAGTTCTATATGATATTATTTTGAATAAATTGAATTTCAAACTGGATTCAGGCTTTTGATCAAAATAAGAGCGCTTCAAGAGCTATCCTCTCATGAGTTACATAATCATGTGCCAAGCATAGGCCACGTCCACTATAACGTCATGACCTAATCTAACGTCGACACACATTACTACACACACACATTGTCGACACACACATCTAATACCTCCGCTTCTTTCTATCCTCCGTGTTGCAGTGTTAGGTTACTATACCTACTGGTTTTCACGAATGTGGTTTCATCAAATTATTTGAATTGAATTGAATTGAATCATCATCACCCTCAAGGAAGGTGTATGGGCGTTAGACCACGCGTGCACAATTCTGATTGGTACTTCACATACGTATCGGAATTTCTTCTTTAGTGTATGAAGTTTTCTTCACGATGTTTTCCTTCATCGTTTGAGAGCAGTCGGTATTACGTACTTACTTCAAAAACTTGTCAAAACGCATTGTTTTTTTTTAAATTAAAAATGGGTTTGCTCTTGACCTCAATCCAGTCCTCAGGACAAAAATAGGGTCGAAGATGTAGCGAGCTTACCCAGATTAAGGCCTATTCACTCGTACTTTAAAGTAATTCGGGTTGTAAGCGCTCGGACACTCCTTGGCTGTGCGCATTATAAAAGCATCAGAACCAACCAAGAAGGGGTGGTATCCCGCGGTACGTCTGGAAGTCCGATAGTAGAAAGGGGAAGGCGGGATGAGCTCATGCAGCTCTTGGGAACACTCACCGAATTACAATCTGTAGATGACCGACAAGCAGACTACTCTGCGATTTTGGTACATACAATGGCATGTCATCCGTGCGGATTCGACCCTGGACCTTCAGATTGATTTCCATAGCTATACCATTTCCATGTTCACAAAATATGTTGAGGTCAAAGATTATTTTTTGTCTAGTCGCTCCCCGCTACCTTTTTTATGTCGTCTGTCCAGCGGGCAGCAGGGCGTCCCACACTACGTCTACCAGTTCGCGGTCTCCACTCCAGAACCCTGACACCCCACCGGTTGTCAGTTCTTCGGCAGATATGACCAGCCCATTGCCACTTTAGGTTGCTAATTTTCTGAGCTATGTCAACCACTTTAGTTTTCTGACGTATCACTTCATCATTAAAAAAGCCAAAAAAAAAGAATCTTTGGTTGAGGGCTTTAGAGACAAGAAACCATTTTTAAGTTCACTCGCATCTTTTAATCAATCTTCATCAAAAAATTAAGCAGACGATAAATCAGAGCACTACTTCAACGGCCCCGTCCGCCCCTACGATCAAGGGGCGCCAGTGAACTGGGGGCGCTAGATTTACATACGAGCTTGTGCTCATGAGAGGCGACGTTAAATAACCCGGAAAGATTTATTGCTTCGTTTGGATATCTTTATTTTGGATCTATTGTTACAATGTAAGTCAGTTCAAAGTTCAAGAGGTTTTATTCAAAATAATATCACGTATCAGCTTTTTTAATGATGAAGAGATACGTCAGAGAACTAAAAAAAAAAAATATATATATATATATATATATGTCTATGTCTGGGGTTTTTGGCGGTTATTTGTCAGTGACGGTTGGAGTCCTCATATTTTATTGAATTTTTATTGTTTATAGTGAGTTTTGGTTCGTAATATTGGTGTTGTTTTGTGTAACAAAGTTTCGTGCAAGTGAACAATATACAGTTCAGTGAAATATGATGGTGTATGGGTCGTAAACAGGAAAAGTGTTCCGTCATTTGTAGCGCGGCAAAGCGGTCGGTTCACCTCTTTCCTGTGGACTTCTCTGCGGTTCCTGCGTCTTTCAATTGTCTCCAAAAACTCTAAAGAAGCGTCAAAACGTCGAACACCAACGTTTTAATTGCTATAAGTGAAAGAAATTTATTGAAGACATCGGTTGTATGGACCCTTTACCTTGAACTGAACCAAAAAAAACAACATTTATGTCTAAGTGGTTGACATAGCTCAGAAAATTAGCAAGCTGAAGTGGCACTGGGCTGGTCATATCTGCCGAAGAACTGACAACCGGTGGGGTGTCAGAGTTCTGGAGTGGAGACCGCGAACTGGTAGACGTAGTGTGGGACGCCCTGCTGCCCGCTGGACAGACGACCTGAAAAAGGTAGCGGGGAGCGGCTGGATGAGGAAGGCCGAGGATAGAGTTTTGTGGCGCGACTTGGAAGAGGCCTATGTTCGGCAGTGGACGATGATAGGTTGATGATGATGATGTAGCTTTTTTAATGATTTTTTCTCCTAATGCGTCGGAAGGTATTTTTAGGCTGGAGCTGTAGACAAAATCTTGAGGTCAGAAACGTAGGTACCTAAGTAATATCCTTTCAAAGGTTCAGTTTTCAGCAAGATTAGTTCAGTATTCAAATCAAATCATCATCATCATTGTCTTGCCCATTTCCCATATAATTAAATTAGTGTACACCATTTAACTAAAAGCAGTGTACAGTCATTAAAAAGCTATAGAAAGCAACAAACCAAATACTATTACCGATTTACTGAATTACATGTCTTGGGCATGCGGTAGATCTGCCAGGTAGGGAAGTAGTTGCGAAATCGCCTACGCTCAAAAATAGCTTGTGTGATAATAGTTTATAACAATTTGTATGCAGATTTTGTCTAATGCTAAAACTATCGATAGCCTTTTGATATAGTTGCATTAATATTGAAATACAATTTACAAATCATCATCGTAACGTCATGACATCATCACATGATAGTAATTATCATGTAAGTATAAAGATTGTTTGTTTCGTTTTAATAAATACCTAAAAATGTAATTGTCATTCATTTGGCATTTCATTCATTTTGATTATAGACATTTTTTAAACAGCACTCTAGTATTTTTTGTAACCATAGTTGACAACACTGAATCCTGAATCAGGATTCCGGATCGCTATTCCGTATTGTGTGTGGCGGACCTAATAATCTTATTTTCAACACTTCTTCGTGTGGAATCGTTTCAAATCGTCAATTTTCAGTATCTTGCCACCTCTGTCGCACTGGCTGATGCGCTCATTAGGTCCTCCTCTCCACATTGAGGTCCACCTGTACAAACTGTTAGGTGCGGGGTGGTGGTTTGTGGTACGTGTGGTGTTTACTCCAGTGCTTCAGGTGACATATCAAAAGTAAGTATACGTAGTATATAAGGTCTAACAAAATTAGGTGAAACTATTTTAAGGGGATGATCAGACCATCAAACTGAACAACTTTCTCTATAGGACCAATATTGAAATCGCGAAAAAAAAATCTGCTGTCCCATACATTTAGGTCGAGTAGGTTTTTATGGAACAGCTGATTTTTTTTCGCGATTTCGATATTGGTCCCATAGAGAAAGTTGCTCAGTTTGATGGTCTGATCATCCCCTTAAAATAGTTTCACCTAATGTTGTTAGACCTTATAGTATTGCTGTTTTGGGGGATAATTCCTCATTTTATAAGATTTTCCTAGTCATTTTCAACACAATAAGTACCTATATAATTAAATTAGCATACACCATTTAACTAAAAGCATTGTACAGTCATTAAAAAGCTATAGAAAGCAACAACGACTCGACTAATTCGATAAAATAAACAATAAATACTTATTCGGCCGCCCCCTGACTTTCGTCGCGATAACGCTTGGCTGACTCGAACATTTTTACTTTTGCAAGTGGGGTCTGGAAATTACTTGGGGATCATTTTGTCTTTTGATATATTTGTTAGTATTTGGTAAATAGCTATGGAACCGCGCTCTTAGGATCTCCATCCATGTAAGGTATGTACGATGTACCTGCGCAGGGCTGCGTTCCGAACCTACGCCCCAGGTGCACCCCGAGTGCAACTTTTCGCACTAACGCCGTTCCTAGCCTCGGTGGAAAACGTTCTATTGCAACTCGGTTGTCACAACTCAACCGGTCCGAACCTCTGACCGGTTGCAACTTTTAACCATCAAATTCGATGGTTAAAAACACTCTGACGGACGTTTTGATTATCTGTGGTTACTTGACTTGATTTGACAATTTATTTTTATTCACTTTTTGATTCGCTAACATGGAAGATGAGTTTTTTTATTGCACTGGGAAATGATGGAAGCCTAGCTAGCATGCCACTCACGACAAAGCGTTTAAACGAGAAAAACGTCATGCGCGCTCTTTCTGGCCTACGTAAAATAATAAAGATGGAGGCACATCTCGATTTTTGTCGTTTTCTCGGGGCTGGCATGCTAGCTAGGCTGGAAGCCCATATTACTGTCAATGTCAAAATTTGAGGTTATAAAACAGCCATGATCGTTCCGTACCTTAGAGCGAATTGAAAAACAACCAAACAACCGCACCCAAAGGTCGCGAACGCAGCCCAGTTGACAAATTTTAATAGCGCACGAAATTACGTTGACCAATCAGGATGTGCCACCTTCAATGCCTTGCAACGATTGGCTAATTTGTTTTCGCGCCCTTTTCGATGCTATCCTACTTTGCCTTTGATTACTAAACGATTTCGGGTTTTCTCGGGAACTCTGCACAAACGAAGATTGCCAAGTTGTAATGTTTAAGTTAAGAATTATGTAGGTAAACGGGGAAAAGATTTGTAACGACAGTCTGCTTCCGCCATTAAAGTATTGAGTGCTAATACGCGTCTTTTAATTAGATATTGCTCCCAAACATAATACAAGTATAATTATTTTCCTAGTCGTACTGTACATAAGTATTCTCCATCATTTTGTATGGTGTTGAATCCTGGACTCTCACGCAACCTATGTGCAAACAACTTGAGGCTCTTGAGATAAAGGAGGATGTTAAAGATATCATGGACAGACAGAATTAGCAACGAGGTAGTTACTCGTATGCAGAGGATGTAGAAAAGAGTAGAAATCCTGAAAACCATAATAACTCGGAAATTTTAGTACAGTGCGACCAGGAAAATAATCCCGCTCTCCCGCTCGTCAATCTTCGTTTGCGCAGAGCAGTGCAAAATCGGGTATTCTATATCTCGCTCCAACTCGAATAGCAGACTATGGAAGCTTAGGCAGCGAAAAGGGCGCGACAGCAATAAGCCAATAGCGGCAAGGTGTCACAACCTGATTGGTCAAAATAATTTCGCGCGCTTTTAAAATTTGTCAACTGCGCAGGTACATCGGTACCTACGATATTAACCAAAGATTATTATTGTTATTAAGTAAAACGTATTGAACAAAACCGTCCTGTACAAAATCACCAGCTTTTAATTTTTTGTTCATACCTAAATTTAATGTTTTGTAAATGTCTTAATTATTCCATAATACACAATACAAAATCGGGGATTATTCAGAATTTATGTTTTTCCTATGTATCTACTAATATTTCAAACTATCACCTAAAGTGCAATTAATGCAACCTACTCCACACAAAAATCCGTAGATTTCACCCGACTATTATACGTTACTCAACCTACGTATTTTGGTATTGTATACCTTGATGTGTCGTCGTGTGTACATGGCATGTTGTCCGTGCGGATTCGAACCCGATGCACCGACGACGGGGCGACGCTCTAAAGAAACAATGATGCACCAAAATAAAGAAAGTGCAAGTCAAGGAAAAAAAACTCAAATAACTCGGCGACAGTTGGCAGATCGTGTAGCTTCCGGCGCGTCGGTTCCGGTGACGTCATTGCCGGTTCCGGTCGAACGGGAGACGAAGGGCGGCCATGTTGTTTCTAAAACATCGAGGGAAAATGTTTTTCGGTTGGAAACCCTTCCCTTCCTTTATATTGAAAATAAATAAGGAACTATAGCTTCGTCCGCGTGGATTACCGAAAAATCATTTCTTAGTGCACCCCAAAGAGTAATATAAGTATATTAGAAAAGAGAACCCACTCGTGGCAACATTATGCATCCACCTTATGTCAAATTGAAGGCTAGCTAGCGCCATCTATGTTTCACCGACAATAATTCAACCTATACTATACATACCTACTTATATCTACTCATACTTTGGATACTATAGTTTTGAATGCTAGATTTCGTTCAATCCCGCACCGATCGAGTGAAATTCCAGTATCCTTACTATTCCTGTAATCTAAACATTGGTAAGAGAACAACAGAAACTCCAGAACATCACTAAATCGGCACGAAATTGAACGAAAACTACAAACAACCCGCACATTACGCAAGATAGGTAGCCATTTTGTGAATTTGTCGATTAGACATTGACATAGACAGTAAATCAAACTATATAACGTCTAACAAAATCGCGAAAAATAAATCAGCTACCCCATACAAAACTGCAAACATAACTCGACTCAAATGTATGGGACAGCAGATTTTTTTTTACGCCATTACGTTATTGGTCCCATGGAGAAAGTTGTTCAGTTTGATGGTCTAATCACACCCTTAAAATAGTGTCAGCTAATTTTGTTAGACCTTATATTTTACCCGAATTTGCCTCCCCTAGTACCCCCTAGTACCCCCCAGGTGAAGTGCCGCCGCGCCCGGGGCATTTGCCTTCGCTACGCTACTGGGAACATGGGTCCATGTTCCTCAGGGAAAGTTTAGATTCATGGTCTGAATACATACACATACACCTTTAAAGTTATGTTAATAATTAAAAACTAGTGGTGTATTGTATAATTATAAAAGAATTCCGTGACTGACTGACAGACAGACAACGCAAAGCTGCGTTCAACAAAAATCTGCTGTCCCATACATTTGAGTCGAGTTATGTTTGCAGTTTTGTATGGGGTAGCTGATTTATTTTTCGCGATTTTGTTAGACGTTATATAGTTTGAGCTCTGTCTATAGTCGATTCGCAGGGCAAAGAAAAGTCGAGACTTCTTCGCTCACTATCTTTTTTAATAACTGTATCTACACATAGGTACGTAATCCTAAAGAGTTCTGACTTCTGACCACAGCTTTGCTAAGACGTGGTGCTAAAAATGTCGAGCTTGCTTCGCTCGATCCATAGCTTTTACTCAGTTTGCTTTGCACATGTTATGTATGTAAAAAGCTCTGGGTCCAACCGATTCGTATTAAGGAGAAAAGTCGAGGTCGCGGTATGCATGTATAAAATGTATATGTGTAATGTACTGTGTTTTGTGAGAAAATAAATAATTAATAAATAAATGTCTGACCACAACATGTTAATAATGTTACCTACCACCTTTGTCTGTCACTGTTTATCCTGTATGTAGTAGCAGGTTTATAAGTCTCCCCGATGTACCTGCGCAGTTGACAAAATTTAAAAGCGCGCGAAATTATATTGACCAGGATGTGACACCTTGCCGCTATTGGCTTATTGCTTTCGCGTTCTTTTCCCTACCAAAGCATCCGTCCAGCATAATTCTGCTATTCGAGTTGGAACGAGATAGAGAATACCCGATTTCGCACTGCTCTGCGCAAACGAAGATTGACGAGCGGAATTATTTTCCTGGTCGTACTGTATCTATCTAACTAAAAGCATAGTCGTGCAAAAAAAAATCGAGCTCACTTCGCTCGCTCCATTATTTTTACGACATAGTTGTGCAAAAAAGTTTCGACCTCGCTTCGCTCGCTCCGTTATTTTTTGTGTGGGTTTTTATAAGGGGGCGGCAAAATCGTTCTGTGCCCCGGGCGGCATCTGTCTCATACATCATGAAAATGTCGCGTAATTCATGAAAATAAAATTATCAATGAATCAAAAGTGGTCACATTCCTGGGGATTGTTTTGGACAATAACTGCATTTGGAAGCATCAAGTAGATGAGATATGCTCCAAATTGAATCGTTTTTCATATGCGCTTTGGCGATTAACAAAAATTTGTGACAAAAAAACCGCGATCCTTGCATATCACGGTTATGTTGCCTCAAGGCTGAGGTATGGCATTGTTTTATGGGGAAATTCGGTGGAGGTAAATAGAGTTTTCCTAGCACAGAAACAATGCGTGCGTGCTATTTTTAACGTGTCACAAATGACAAGCTGTAAACCGCTCTTTAAAAAACTAAATGTGTTGTCTCTGCCATGCATGTACATTTATGAAATATGTTTGTTTGTTAAGTCGCACCCAATATTGTTTAATATAAACTGTAATATATTTAGGGACTATAATAGGAGACGTCCAAACGATCTACTGTTACCACGTATGAAGACAAGTCTATTGAGTTCAAATTGTTATCCAATGGCTGTAAGAATTTACAACAAACTGCCAAATGAGTTTAAAAATTTCACTAAAACTAAACTTAAGAGAGAACTGTACAAATGGTTAGTGGAAAATTGTTTTTACAATGTTCAGGAATACTTGAACTTAAGAGGCATGTGACATTGTTATTGTGATTGTACTTTTTATTTTATTTTATTTTGACATTGTTTTTATCCATCAGATTTCAGTTGTATAACTTTTGTAAAAATTATCTTGACATTAATTTTGAATTATTATGTAAGTAGGCATAAATTGTAAACCTTGACATTTCATGTTGTTCTATGTCAGAAATGACTAAATGTGTGAGTCTCTGCTTATTTATCTGTAATGTAGTATCTCAATGTACCACATTTATTACAATAAATATAATTCATTCATTCATTCATTCAATTCATTCATTCATTCATACATTTGGGTTCAGTCGAGTATGTTTGCAGTTTCGTATGGAACAGCAGTTTTTTTGTCATTCATTCAGTTTATCTGTCATTTTAAAATAGACTGCTAGTAAAATGGCTATGACAGGATCGGACGGACGGAAGAACAGACGGACTGGACGAAATAATAAAATAAGGGTTTCGTGTTTGCCATTTGGCTACGGAACCCTAAACAGAATCATCTCAATCGGTTTTGAAATGCCGATGTTATCGTATAAATTGTGTAACATAAAAAGGAAAAAAACATACTTAGGTAACCTCACACACACGAATGGAGAACCTTCTTTTTTAAGTCGGTTAAAAATCGACAGACGGCTTCTAAGTAAATTATTTTTTATTTTATTCCTTTATAATTTATTTGTCATATAAAATTAATTAAAAAATCTGTCCGAAAAAGAAGCATAAAGTATCTAGTACCGATACCAGCCAATAGATGGCGCTGATCGTTTTTAAATCGCACTATCGTTTGTGTTCTCTCGAATAATAAGTTTTTTCCTATGTAATTGATAAGACATTCCTATTTGTATGAAGTGTATTTTTGGAGTCACTGCTATGGTATAGACTGTGACGTGTCTATTAGTAATAGTAATAACGAGCGTTAACCCGCGACTTCGTCCGCACAAATTATATACCAGATTTTAAGTCAGATCATAAGCTATCAAACAAAAAAAGTTTCATCAAAATCGGTTCAGTAGTTTTTGCGTGATACTCGTTCAAACAAACAAACACACAAACAAACAGACAGACAAAAAATCCAAAAATTGGTGAAATGGAATCAGGGACACCTAAAAACCATATCGTAACTTTTTTTTTGTTAATATCTTCAATGTACAGACACACTTCTGTTACAGCTTTATAATAGTATAGATCACTAAACAAAATACTAAAAACGAGGGGGTAAACGAGACAGCCTATAATTGCGAAACAATAATTTCGAACTTAGAAAGTTTGGGGTTCAAACGAGACTTCTTAAGTTATAAATTATAAGAATTGAAAGTATCGATACTGTACTCATGAGTAGTATCGAAAAAAAAGAATCGTACTCACAAAAGTATCGATACTTCAAGTATCGAGTACTTTTCTTAGGGCTTAGGGCCTAATGCGCATACGGTAGGGTAGGGTCGACAGGCAGGACGTCAATGCCAGTCAGAAGGTAAGTAACGTCAGATTAGCAACTTAAAAAAACAAATGGTACATACATTTAATACAATAATAAAAAAATAAATTCACAAATTAAAAAGTTTCAAAAAATATTAAATTATTTGATTATTTATTTTATTACTTTAGGCACACATTAAAGTTCCCAGTCCTCCTCCGTACCACAGAATAAATACTAGTCCGTACCAATAGTGGACCAATCACTCACTCGATCGGAACGAACGATTTCGATTCGAACTTCATGTAGAATAGGTAGGTAATGTTTTTGAAGTTTGAGCACGATTGAACTACATGGCGTTGCCATAAACATGAGCCGTAACCGTAAGGCCAAGTTTTAAGTCGGTAATTTTTAAGATTTATTCAATACGATACCTGTCGAAAAGTACTCATTGAGTAAAAGTATCAAATAAAAAGTATCGGTATCGAACGGAAACGTACTCGATACCACAAAGTATCGATACTTTTTTCGTGTCCCTAATTCTACAAATTAATTTCATATTAATAACTAAATTAAATTAAATTAAATAATATTGTAATAAATATATTACTGAAAATTTCCACAGAACATGCGTTGTTATGGCGGATTTAATATAGGAATAGGATAGATAATTATTTTGATTTGGAATAAAAATTAGCAAATAGCAAAGATATTTTTTTTGTTACCTACCTATGAAACAAAATCTTTGGAAAATAGTTTTTATCCGTTTTTTCTTGCTCTATCGCAAAAACGAGGTAAAAATGGTAAACACATACAAGTTCCTCTAAGCATACAAGCGTCAAACTTTGGTCTACAAACTACAGTATAACAACAAATAATAAAAACCGGCCAAGAGTGAGTCGGTCGCGCTAAAGATCCCGGAGAAAACAAATCTTTCTTGTAAGTTAAGAGGCTAGGCGGGCTGAAATGCTAATTTGGAGAATAGGTCACTTTTCTGACTCTGTACGTATTTATCAGATGCGCCCCACCCATACACTCCGCCGACTAGAGTGCGAAAGAGACAACTGTAGCTCGGACCGATTTTATATTTAAAAAAATCGACAAAATCAGCATTTCGTATTCCACTGTTTCCTCCTCCAAAACTAAACAGATTTTAATAATTCTTTCAAAAATAATGTAATTGACTAAGAGATAAGTGTACTTTTTGCAACCATCAGCTGCAAGGCTGATTCAGTGTTTATGAGGTGTAGAGCATCTCTGTGATGGGGATGAACTAGGTCTGCCTGCGTAACTTCAGTCAGTTTAGGAGTTACAGATGTTTAAAGGTCAGTAAAAAAATAACGATCAGCTGCAAGGCTGATCGTATCATATTATTGTAGTGTGCACTATAGCTATGTGAACAGTACAAAAACTGACATGAACTGCCAGTCGGTTTAGGAGATACAGCCGTTCAAAGGTCGGACCTTTGAACGGCTGTATCTCCTAAACCGACTGATGAACATGTCAGTTTTAGTACTGTTCACATAGCTAACGTGCATAACTCCAGTCGGTTTAGAAGTTACTGATGAACCATGTCAGTTTTTGTACTGTTCACATAGCTACAGTGCACACTACAATAATATCATACGATCAGCCTTGCAGCTGATCGTTAATTTTCTACTGACCTTTAAACGTCTGTAACTCCTAAACTGACTGAAGTTATGCGGGCAGACCTAGTTCATCCCCATCACAGAGATGCTCTACACCCTATAAACACTGAACCAGCCTTGCTGCTGATGGTTGCAAAAAGTAGACTTAGGTATCTCTTAGTCTATGAGAAAGACTTTGGTTATGTCCGTATGTTTTGATTTTTTTGTTTCATCATCATCGTATCAGCCATTAAACGTCCACTGAATGGGGGGGGGGGGGGGGGGGGGGGGGGGTTGCTTGGCAGGCGGGTTGGCCATCGCAGTTGGATCGAATCAATGTGGTACTAAGAGGATGCTGCTGCCCATCCTTCAGTAGATCCCTTAGTCGCGTTTTACGACACCCACGGGAGGAAATGGGATGGTGCTATTCTTAGCCGACACCACACGGACAACCGGACGGATTTTATTGTTTATATTCGTCAAATTTATTTACTAAAATGTATGGGACAGCTGATTTTTTTTCGCATTTCCTGAGGTAGGTAGGCTCCATAGTGAAAGTTGTTCAGTTTGATGGTCTGAGTTCACCGTTTCACTCCCTCATATTCTGTATATAACAACTCTCGTATAGTAAAGCAAGTCATTGTGGTTCAATAGAATAATGATTAATGTCAATTTCTTTTGGATCACAAAGTTTCTATAGAAGATGAGTGGCAACATTATTTTCTTTTAAGACCAGCATTTTGCAGCATCTCAGATTTCCCCCTACATTACTATAAACAAACATTTACATAAACTTAATAAATAAGAGGATATGTGAAAAAAAATAGGAATTCTTCAAAGCGTCACATATCATGAAGTACTGACAGTAGGAGTATGATTTGCGGATATGTGTAAATTGAACATATAATTGAAGTTTTGATTAGAACCAAAACACGAATAAGACACATTTTCTCGATAGAAAAACAAGCCAAAGTAGCCTCGGTCTTTATCGATAAACGCTTGGAACTGCTAAACGGTGAATAATAGAAACACGAGACTCGATATAAAAAAGGAGATTGATATTTTATAAATTTTGATAAGAGCAGAATTGAACTTACATAAATAGTACAATCACAATTAAATAAAGTTTGTTTTACGCTTGCGTAGTTTCAGGCGCGCGCGCCGCACCATCTCTTTCTCTCGCATCAGACAGTAATATAAGCTATCACACGCCCATTTCGCTTCAATTATTTTTCGACATAGGCCCTTAATAAGTAGATATTTGATGACCCGGTTTGTGTAATTCATTCATTCATTTATATTATTTCAGATCATAGATCCATAGTGGTGTTAGTAATGGTTACCACGCCGGAATGCCAAGCCAGGGTCCTGGGTTCGAATCCCGGTTCGGTCATGGATGTTATATGTGCCATTGTTGTATATCGTTCCTATAGCAAAAAGCCTAGGGCTTAATTTGGGATCATTACAATGTATGTGCCTGTGAGCGTTATTTATTTATTTTATATATTTAGCATCCTATTTTATTATTATTATTTCAGCCATCGATGTCCCATTGTTGGGCAAAGGCCTCCCTCCATTCTCTCCATGCATCCCGGCTTCGATAGGCCAGTTCTTTAGGAAGCTATCGATTTTATCCCGCCACTTTTTCTTACTCTGCCTCGACGCCGATTTCCTTTTTCTGGGGACCAGTTGGTTGTGGTTTTTGCCCATAGGTCACCACTCATCAGGGATGCGGCAGACATGTCCAGCCCAATCCCACTTTAGATTGGTAGCGGTGGTGGCGACGTCTGTCACTTGGGTTCTTGAGTGCGATTTTTGAATCACATTCGCTGAGCTCAGCAGTTGAAAATGTCGAAATTACTATGGAGATATGCATCTTTCTACTGATGATTTGACTTTCAAAAATCATACTCCAGGAGTGCGATTTTTTAAAGTCAAATCAGCAGTAGAAAGATGCGTATCTCCATACATTTTCAACTGTTGAGTTCAACGTATAAGATTCAAAAATCGCACTCCTGGAGCGAATGATCTCATTTCTGACCAGGTCGATCAGTTTCAAGTCAAGGATGCTGCGCTCCATAGCCCTTTGACAAACCTTGAAGCTTGAGTCTTTAGTCAAAGACCAAACCATCAAATCAAATCAAAATCTTTTATACAAAATAATATCACATGGATAGCTTTTTGACGTCATTTTTTTTGACTCTACCACCGCCGCGTCGTTGAGAACAGATGCGGCCATAGAAACTCTACAACACACATGTTTTAAACAAAACAAAATATACAAAGTACAATTAAAATACGGAGGATTTTACCCGATAAATAATATAGTAGGTTAAGTTAATATTAATTGAATTCGCTACTTAGAGTAAACTATTGTGAAACATAACATAATTCTAATAATATAAATAGAACATTAAACTTCATTAAAATACAATATTGCATTACATAGAGTAACATTGTCAAGACCAGACATTTTGGTCATTCAAATAGTCATCGAGTTTATAGTAGCCTTTTTTACAGAGGACTTGTTTAACATGGGACTTAAACTTTTCTCATCCTATAGCGTAAGTATATTTTCCAACTAAGCTAATATTCACCAAAATACTTGAGATTTTAAAAAATCTTCGTGCCAACAAACCCGCCCCTAAATAAATATTATTTCTTTCATCCCTCTCCGTCGCGGCGTGATGGCTAAAACTATTTCGTCTGTGACAATTAAAACCCAGTTAATGGTTAAAATAACAAATGTTATGAGTCTCCGGGGTTGGGGACGATTTAGGGGTAGTTTAGAGTCGCGGTACGGTTAGGTACCTACATTTAACCCTATAAGTAATACCTTTTTGTTGCGAAGAAATACGACTAATTCCATTAATTTTTAGCTTTACCAGAGCGTCGCGACCCTGAATTCATGAATTTATGGAGGTGCTACTTGGGAATGATCCTCTATTGAAAAAAAAGGCATAGGCTGTTCCTGTAAGCCAGGATCAACAGCGGCGACCATTCACAACAATGGACAATGAAGTCCAGCGAGCCCGGGGGATGACTCTAATCTGTCTTGGAACCCGCAATGAATTAATCAAAGAAGATAGGAGGAGTAGGAAAACGAAATATCCGACTTCCCTCCATTGCAAACGGGAGACAGCAATAAAAAGGAAAAAAAACATGGCTATTAGAGAGCCAATTCAAGAGATCATTTATGGCAGTGTTGAAGACACGACCGCAAAAGCACCAAAAATACAAAATAAAACAATGAGAACCTAACATTGTACTGAAACTATGACCTATTTTGCTTCCAGTAATAGGTAATAATTCCTCTATTGAAAAGGGAAGATCTTCCACCAGGCTATGTGTGAAGCCTGGGGACCGGCCGTGTTCCAACAGTTCTTAGTTGTACCTTGTATATGTATCGAATCTCTGTGATTATTTCTCTTGCGCGATGTATGTCTTTCATTCGATTGTGAACCTTATTTGTTGTATGTTACAAGTTACGTATTCAGGGTGAACGTTGTCTATGTATGGAGCATTTCCGAGAGCGACGGTATCGCCATCTGTTGGCATTTTTGCTATAACTTGTGGGTGCTGACATCTGTAGCAAGTCCCCACAAATTTGTTTAGTTTGATGGTCTGAAGTACCTAGTACCTACCTCCTAATGACCACTGGGCGGCGATATTGCTTGCAGAACCGTTGGCCTATGGGCCGAAGAGTTCTCTAGTGGCGACCACGTACCGGAAAGCACAGCGTGGGTAGGACCCACAAGGTGGACCGACGACGAAAAGGCGACGAGAACCCGTTGGATGAGGGCAGCGCAGCACCGGTCGTTGTGGTGATCCTTGAGGGAAAGAAAGAAAGAAAAATCTTTATTCACCATTAAAGGCACACACACGAAACAACAGAGTACATCAAAAGAAATAGTAGGTAGTAGCGTTTGTGCCACGACGGTAAATAGGACACGACTCAACGTAGTGCCTTACTTGGTAAGCAAGGCGTTGATTTTCTGCCGTGCCTGAACAGAGCAGGAGTGCAACTTCCGAATCATGCTCGAATGATGCATGGGGGAGGCATATGTCCAGCAGTGGACGTGATATGATGATGATGATGAAGATCCGAGTAAGGAATGTATGTCAAATCGATTAAGGGCCTATGTTGAAAAATAATTGAAGCGAAATGTGCGTGTGATAGCTTATATTACTGCCTGATGCGAGAGAAAGAGATGGGGCAGCGCGCGCGCCTGTGACGACGCAAGCGTAAAACAAACTTTATTTAATTACGAGCGTTAACCCGCGACTTCGTCCGCACAAATTATATACCAGATTTTAAGTCAGATCATAAGCTATCAAACAAAAAAAGTTTCATCAAAATCGGTTCAGTAGTTTTTGCGTGATACTCGTTCAAACAAACAAACAAACAAACACACAAACAAACAGACAGACAAAAATCCAAAAATTGGTGAAATGGAATCAGGGACACCTAAAAACCATATCGTAACTTTTTTTTTGTTAATATCTTCAATGTATATTCTGGCCATATTTCTGGACCTCGCTAAAGCTTTTGACACTGTCTCCGTACCCACCCTTGTTGCAAAAATGGAAAAAATAGGTGTTAGAGGAACCCCGTTAAGTCTTTTCCGGGATTACCTGACAAATCGAGTCCAACAGGTAAAAATTGGTGATTTTCTAAGTTGCGACGCTCCCATCACTTTTGGCGTCCCTCAAGGCAGTGTCATCGGTCCTACGCTTTTTCTGATCTATATTAATGATCTGTGCGACATTTCGCTTCGCAAAGGTCGCCTTTTTACTTACGCAGATGACACTGCTCTTGTATTCCAGGGAGATAGCTGGATCGATGTATATAAAAATGCTGAGGAAGGATTCCAGAAGGTGGCCGACTGGTTAAGAAACAATCTCCTAACTCTAAACCTTACTAAGACTAAATATGTCCCATTCTCTATTCAAAATCGGTACCAACCGCCCACATCGCTGAGTATTAAAGCTCACTATTGTAACGTAGTGGCTCCTTTTGTAAACACCTGCTCCTGCACCCCACTTGATCGAACAGAGTGCATCAAGTACCTTGGCGTTCTTCTCGACAAGAACTTGTGCTGGAAACCACATATCGAGGCGCTTACGGCCCGGTGTAGAAAGCTAGGTTGGATTTTTAAAAAACTCAGGCACGTTGCTGACCCTTCTCTACTCAAATCCATATACCTATCGTTATGCCAGTCCATCTTGGCATATTGTATCTCGGCCTGGGGAGGTGCACATAAAACTCACCTCATAAAGTTAGAAAGAGCTCAGAGATCAGTGCTGAAGATAATGACCTTCAAACGTTTCCGCTTCCCGACAAAAGTCCTTTATTCATCCTGCCAGGTTCTTTCCGTTCGTCAACTCTTTACACTTCTCACTGTAATCAGACACCACACCTCACTTATTTTTGACCACTATCATTATTCAAACACCCGGAAATCTCACAACATCTGTAAACAGCCTCAGTTTCGTACAACCTTTGCATTCCATCAACACTGTCACCTTGCACCATACTTATATAATAAAGTAAACCGAATACTTGACATCTATCCTAAAAATATGATTGCTTGCAAAAAAGAAGTACATAATTTTCTATTAAAATTGGATTATACTCAGACTGAAAACTTGATGCTCACAAATTTTTGATGTAAAGCAGTACACAGTAACGTAAATTTAAATCTCTAACCTGTATTGTAAAATTGAAAGTATTTTTCTCTATATTTTGTTTCTTTCTCCTCTTGTCTCTCGATTAGTACAGTAATGCACCTACTGATAAATTATTTTTATAGAATTCTTTTGGTACCCCTGCCTGGAGGAGGGCGCTTGTATCAGTACTTCAGACTCTGTCTGCATAGATACCAGCGCGCCAACCATACACTATATAAAAAGCTAAAAATGTCTGTACCTAAATATGCCTAATGTTATTATGAACCTAATAAATTATTTGTATTTGTATTTGTATTTCTATGTACAGACAAACTTCCTGTTACAGTTTTATAATAGTATAGATGATTGTACTATTTATGTAAGTTAAATTCTGCTCTAATCAAAATTTGTAAAATATCAATCTCTTTTTTTCTAAATCAAGTCTCGTGTTTCTATTATTCACCGTTTAGCAGTTCCAAGCGTTTATCGATAAAGACCGGAGGCTACTTTGGCTTGTTTTTCTATAGAATCGTGTTTTGGCTCTAATCAAAACTTCAATTATATGTTCAATTTACACATATCCGCTAATCATACTCCTACTGTTAGTACTTCATGATACATGACGCTTTGAAGAATCCTATTTTTTTCCACATAGCCTCTTAATTGGGTTACGTATCTCACCTTTTGACGCAATAATACAATCTGCGATCAGTATCAAATCCAAAGTCCTTACCAAAACATCCCCCAATCTCTTATAGTATCTGTTCAACCCTCTGAAGCCCTTAAGTTCATCAAGTGAAGACATTATCACCCCGTCATTATAATTTGTAAGTTTTTATGTTTTTGTGAGAAACAACCGCTGTTTTATATTTAATTGTTATTGCTTTATTAATCGTTAGGGGATGATTTTTGGATTGTTTTATTGCTAATTGGGTTGTTAGTGACAGTTGTTTTTTGTTTCATTTTCTCAGTAAAGAATTTTCATAAGTTTGATAACCAACCCGAAAATAAAGTTTGTGTATTCCGTTATAGTCAAACCATTCTACTATTGATCATCATCAGCCTACACAAGGACCTTCTTAATATGCTGACACTGTTTTAAGGGGATGATCAGACCATCAAACTGAACAACTTTCTCTATGGGACCAAAATATAAATAGCGAAAAAAAATTTGCTGTCCCATACATTCGAGTAGGTTTGCACTTGCAGTTTTGTATGGAAGAGCAGATTTTCTTTTGCGATTTCGTTATTGGTGCCATTGAGAAAGTTGTTCAGTTTGACGGTCTGATCATTCCCTTAAAAAATTGTCAGCATATTAAGAAGGACCCTGATTACGTTCCACTGCAGGGCACAGGGTCTACCCTCAAGGATGATGTATGCACATTTGTCCACCACGCGTCCAGTTTGTACCGTTGCCTGAAATCTATACTATTATAAAACTGTAACAGGAAGTTTGTCTGTACATTGAAGATATTAACAAAAAAAAAGTTACGATATGGTTTTTAGGTGTCCCTGATTCCATTTCGCCAATTTTATGGTTTTTTGTCTGTCTGTTTGTTTGTGTGTTTGTTTGTTTGTTTGAACAAGTATCACGCAAAAACTACTGAACCGATTTGTCCGATTTTGATGAAACTTTTTTTGTTTGATAGCTTATGATCTGACTTACAATCTGGTATATAATTTGTGCGGACGAAGTCGCGGGTTAACGCTCGTAAATTAATAAATAAATAAAATAAATTAACGCGGATTGGTAGATTTCACATATTTACTTACCTACTATGCTGGCTCAGGGACCCGAAGTGGGTCTTGGCCTCCGACAACAAAGCACGCCATTCATCTCTTTGTGCCATCTCAGTCCAGTTGGGCACCTCCAGCTCCTCGAGATCCTTGGTAACCTGGTCTATACAGCGATACCTGGGCCTACCCATTGGGTGACGCCCAGAGGGTCGCCCCAGATTAGCTAACCTTCCGACGCGGTGGTAGACTCAAAAAATGACGTTAAAAAGCTATCTATGTGATATTATTTTGAATAAAAAAATTTTGAATTTTTGCTCTTTTCACCGCACGGTCGTCCCCCATCCGTTCCATGTGTCCGAGCCAGCGTAGTCGAGCAGATTTTATCTCTCCCAGTACGTTGGGAGTAGAGACTAGGTCTACTATTTCCATATTTTTCCTTATTCGCCAGCTCCCACTTCTACAGGGTGGAAAAAAAAGGCCGTGGTTGGAGGGAAAGTACCCTTAATATTTATGATGCCAAATTTTACTGAAAGGAAACATTCCTTTGCCACCGACCCGTTCTTTGTTATATTTCCTCTACCCTAAGGTTGTCTGGAAGAAATCGCTTTTTAGCGATAAGACCGCCTTATTTGTACCATATTCAGTTTATGTTTCCTATTGTGCATTGTATTTTCTTTTGGTGTAAATAAAGTATATTTCATTCATTCATTCCTTTATTTTCAAATTTAATTAAAACTGAATTTAAAGATTTTTGAAAAATCATCTGCTTACCCGGGAATCGAACCGGTGAAACGTGAAAAAAAAAACATCCTGTATTTTATGATACCAACCGAAAGAGTCATTCATAAGGAGAAGGAGTTTCTTTTAAACAACATAGTATCTTAAATTAAAGAAAGACCAAGAAAAAATGATTTTTTTATTGTTAAACTTACTATCTAAAGAAAATTCTTTACTTTACTTATAATATGTGCAACGAATCCAATAATCACTTATTATTATGTGCATTTACAGTAACTATTTAGCATCATGTGTGTGTCTGTGGGGCTGTGTGGGGGTGTGTGTGTGTGTGTGAAATTAAAATTGAACAGAACAATCTAAAAAGCATATAGAAAAGTACAAAATTACTACGCAGTATTTGCTACCAATTAACAGATATTCTTTTGACAGTCGAGAACACAGAGTTTACATCGTTTTTTTTTTAAAGTAAATTTTGACGTCATTTGTCTCAGAGGTGGGGGCAAATTATTCCAACATTTGGTAGCAAGATAGCGAAAACCGCCATCAAACGCCACGGTTCTATGTATCTTGAGAATGAGCAGATACTGGGATGCTCAGGTGTTATATCTATTGAAAGAAGATGACCATTGCAACTTGGAGTATAAATATAAGGTCTAACAAAATAAGGTGAAACTATTTTAAGGGGATGATCAGACCATCAAACTGAACAACTTTCTCTATGGGACCAATATTGAAATCGCGAAAAAAAAATCAGCTGTCCCATACATTTAGGTCGAGTAGGTTTGTATGGAACAGCAGATTTTTTTTCGCGATTTCAATATTGGTCCCATAGAGAAAGTTGTTCAGTTTGATGGTCTGATCATCCCTTTAAAACAGTTTCACCTTTTTGTTAGACCTTATATACAGGTTTTCGGAATTTGACAACATCGAAAACCAAGGTAGCCAGATGCAGTTGCCTTCCGTCCTTTACTAGTGAAACGTGGATGTTCTGAGGTTTCAGAATATCTCTGACTACCCCTTCGGGGAATATAGTCGTAAGCATATGTTATGCTATGCTGTACTAATAAGATCAATCTTCAAATATACCTACCTCGATATAACCATAACCCTCAGCAGTTTCATTCCTTCGGCCGTGACTTTAGCACTCAAGCATGGCATTCACAGTAGGTACATAGTTCAAGTTATTTCATATTTTCCTAGTCGTATTGTATACGCAAGTCACTTCCTCCCCTCTCCACCCCCGTGAGCAATAAATCATGGCCATCACAGTTTTATAGCCTTGTATCTCCCGACGTCTATAAGTTTTGTCTGATCAGGGTGGAGATTCCGGAAGAGATAATTTTTTATTTAAACCAGCCGTAGCATGTTACGCGCTTTGACTACATATATAGGGACAAGATACGCGTGTAATTCTACTAACAAACATTTCTGCCACTTTTTGCGGGGGGCGAGGTAACATGAAATCCGCAACTTTGGATTTTATTCCCCATAACTTTAGATTCTAATTTTGAATGTTGAAAATCATGAAAAGTAGTCTCGCAATTATAGGCTGTCTCGTTTAGTGAAAAGGTATAAAATTGAATGTAAATGCACATGATTAATTGATCTTATACAGTGGCAGAGGGGAAATGCTACCGCAAGGCTAGTCCTTATAATAAATAGTCAAAGGTTACGCGTGATATGGCTATGTCGCGACTATTATCTCGTTCATTTGAGCGCAAATATAAAGAGAGCGATCACGCTGCCATACTACGGCGAAAGACGGACCCCCGAGAAAATGACGAATATCGAGACGCTGTCTTTTTTAGTTTTAATATGAGAATATACTGTTTTCTCGTTTTGTCGCTATGTCGTGCGTGGCATGCTTGCCCTACAGCTTTTGGCCGCGACTTCGTCCTCGTGGATCTCATACGATTAACACAGGGGTTTATTTTTGAAAAATCTTTCTTATTGCATATTATATCGTGTGTAGGAATAATACAGGGTCTTTCTGCCGGTTTTTAAGGGGATGATCTGACCATCAAACTGAACAACATTCTTAATGGGACCGTTTTAAAACTAACACTACAATTTTGGAGAATCGCTATATTCTAAAAGCCGTTAATTAAAAGCCGTGGTGGTCCAGTGGCGAGTAACCTTGCCTTCCGTGCAGGAGGCGATGGTTCGATCCCCGTCCAGGCCGACTCGTACCAATGAGTTTTTCGGAATTTATGTACGATTTGTAACACCACTGGCTTTTCGGTGAAGGAAAACATCGTGAGGAAACCTGCATGCTTCAATTTCGAGGCATGTATTGTGCCCACTGTCCATTACAAGTGGCGACGGGCTCACTCCCCGTCACACTGGACAGAGTTTCGGTACTAGTGAAACGTGGATATTCTGAGGTTTCAGAATATCTCTGACTACCCCCTCGGGGAATATAGCCGTGAGCATATGCTATGCATGCGCTATATTCTATAGCATTAGCTTGCAGCATGCTGATGGTTTCCTCACGATGTTTTCTTTCACAGAAAAGTCTGTGCTGTTACAAATCGAATGTCCCAAGCAGAAAAATTTCACGGCGTTGCTGAAATCGGTAGTGCAGAAGGCTGACATTTTGTTGTGTAATTTTTTTCTGGACAGAAAACGTAGTCCTTTACCTTAAGCTAAGAATCTTATTTATAACCACAGACCATTACTGGTCTGTGTTTATAACAAAAAAATTTATCATCACGGTGGCTTGTCCGCAACACTTTTTTGATTAATAATTGTAACTCGAAAACTATTTATTAATAAATGAGAAAGAGGCGTCGGCGTCGGTGGCGCGTTGCGGAGAGGTATGGACACCCAATTATGGGGGTCCGGGTTCGAATCCGCACGGACAACATGCCATGTACCAATGAGTTTTTCTAACTTATGTACGTAATACCGACTGCTCTCAAACGGTGAAGGAAAACATCGTGAGGAAACCTGCATACGCTGAAGAAGAAATTCTGATGTGTATGTGAAGTCTATTAATCCGCATTGTGCACGCGTGGTGGAATAATGCCCATACACCCTCCCTGAGGGTAGGCCGATTATAGGCTGATGATGATAAGTGAAACAGTTTCCTGACTGACTGACTGAAAGACAGCACCCTACAGCCTAAACCACTGAAGATAGAAACATATTTGGAATGCATATTCTCACAGATCACAAAAACTAAAGGGAGATGTGAAAAGGGGGCGTGGCCAGTGTCGCAGCAATATGCGCAAAAACGGAACACATTGCTCGCGACAGTAATGATTGAATATATTATGAGGCTGAAAGCCAGTCGAGATATTATGTATATATAAATAGTTTACAATGCTTGCGTAGTACTAAAGATTATTTTAACGTTGAGTTCTGATACCGCAATGGATAATGGGCACATTCAAGCTAACAAAATACTTTCTATCGCGTGGTACTGGTGGTAATGCGACACTAGGTTTCGTACTCAGCGCCTTTGTTGGCATCTCTCTAGATCTCTATGGATATTCTACAGACTACAGATCAGGAGTGCAATTCTCTTTGCGCAAACCGGTTTGCGTTTTAAACACAACGCGTACCGAATTGACAGCTCGCCGATGTTTGCGCTCAGAGAATTGCACTCCAGAGCAAGTCCCTATAGGGATGCACTAAGAAAGGATTTTTCTTAAATCCGAAATCCACAGGAACGAAGTCGCGGACAAAAGTCGTACATAATTTCCGAACGAGACATTGGGAGGAGTCGGCCTGGACGGGGATCGAACCAATCGTTACGGTTACTAGCCACTAAACCACCACGACTTATAGCATTAGCACCTAACAAAATGCATTTTTGTACAATATCTCTAAGCACCCTTATAAATCCTTTCAACTAAAACACAGAGCTTATCTCGCGGGGGTGATGACGTATGGACGCCGAAGTTTAAGTAATAGCACGTCATAACTATATGAAGGGACAAGGGTGTAACCACTTTAGTTGATTAAGTTGGATTAGTTTACTGCTTGTTGGTATTACTGTGTGGGTTACTTAGGGAAGATCTCCAAAAACAATACAGAAACATACAGGGTGTTACAGAAGTAAGACGAAAATTTAAAACTTTTAAGGGGGTGGTTTAGACCAACTGAACAACTTTCACTATGGGACCAATATCGAAATCGTGAAAAAAAAAATCTCTCGTTTCATATATTTAGCCCGAGTAGATCTGTAGTTTAGTATGGAACATCGCAAACGCATCGCATCATGGCGTTTATGGCAAATCTCCTCATTTTGGGGGAGGACTATGTCCAGCAGTGGACGTCTATCGGCTGATAGGATGATGATGATGATGGAACATCCGATTATTTTTTCGCGATTTCGATATTGGTCCCATAGTGAAAGTTATTCAGTTTGATGGTCTTAACCACCTAGCCCAGTCATTTTACGGTTTGAGCCGGGACTAGGTAATTAGTAATTGACATTTTTTTTTCGGTATAATATTGAAGAGCCAATTTGAGCCTGTACCAAAAGAAATGTACAAAAATAAAAAAAAAATCAGCAACAGTTCCAATTTTAAAGGATTTTGACCAAAAGCAGGCGCTGAAGATGCGTCATGCTTCATCACCATTCATTAACTAAAAATATTGGTCCGAATTTTGAATCACTTGAGTTTTTTTATAGCCCTGTGCGAATGGGGGTATTAAATAAAATAAAATAATAACGTAACTTGATTTGTTTCGCCAAAGCTTTAGTTCCTTCCTCTTAGCGCCCAAGTTTTACCGGCCCATAGACTTAGCCCATAGATGACCGTAGGAGTTAATAGACAATACCTATGCCACCTTCCTGGTAGTGAAGCAGAATTAAAATCAATATTTTGTCAAAAATATATTACAGGTACTACCTTTTAGGTATCACTATTTTATTTTATTTGTTTAGTACAGCACAACATAACCCATGTATTATTAATATCTTAACATAGAATAAGTATAAGTACTTATTTTTAATCCAAGCTTAGACTAAAATCTTTTTGCAATCTAAGGCATTATGGCTGCGTACTGGTGAGTTGACACGATATCTGACATGACTTGACAATGCATTCCACTTTTTACTCACAGGTAACCCAAAGAGAATGGAATCACTACGTTTTAAGAGTCGGCACTGCCTAACTAGCTTCGAAATCCAAAATAGTATGAAGCTAGTGTAGAGCTAGGGTATTAAATCTTTGGAGCCCATACAATCTAGTGAGGTTCATACAATTACGATTTTGTTCTGAGTGTCGCGGCACTGAGGTAACCGATGGAGGTATTCTTTGTAATTAATGTTATACTCGTGATTCGAAAACATTCAGCTCCTGAGGTCATACCTGCACCAGAATTTGGACACCAACAAGTTTGTTTTGGGTTGTGGGAGATTACGTTAAGATCTTGATCATACAGAGTGTCAGCAGAATGCCCAGAAACACATATTATTCTCAGATTTACTCCAGTGCATCAGGTGACATATCAAAAGTAAGTATACGTAGTATATAAGGTCTAACAAAATTAGGTGAAACTATTTTAAGGGGATGATCAGACCATCGAACTGAAGAACTTTCTCTATGGGACCAATATCGAAATCGCGAACAAAAATCAGCTGTCCCATACATTTAGGTCGAGTACGTTTGTATGGAACAGCTGATTTTTTTTCGCGATTTCGATATTGGTCCCATAGAGAAAGTTGTTCAGTTTGATGGTCTGATCATCCCCTTAAAATAGTTTCACCTAATTTTGTTAGACTTTATATTACGTATACGTAGTATATTATGTTGTCTATTCGGTTAGGTCTAGTTCAAATTCGTTTAATACGTTTAGGAGAATAAAATAATAGCTATATTTACATTACATTTTACAGTTCAAGACTGACAAGAGTTTGTGGTGCGTGTTGGCGATCAGCTAATAGAGAAGCATTCAAACAAAGGAGAATGCCTACGTGACTATAGGATATTGTATCGCTATCAAATCTATTATGCTACATTGTTATATGGGCTTAGTCGTGAGTGTTTTTTTGTGCATAACAAGAAGTATGTTTTTGTCCACCCCGAAAGGGACTACGTTCTTGAGTACATGTACGTGTGTGTAACAAGAAGTAACTAAGCTAAAAATATATTCTAATTAAGGAATGGATGCTTTTGTTTTTATAACCTATCTTTTTATAAATTAGGATTATTCCAATTTCCCATCAAATAGTTTAACAATTTTCAATTTACAATAATCCTTAGAACATTCCCAGTCTTTTGACGAAAAATTGACCAGACGCAAGATTAGCCTGACTTCCATAGAACTTTGGGCAATCTCCTTTAGCTATTATCTCGTTCTAAAAAACCTAATCGTAATTTTTTTTGCACATACTTAAGCCTTTACCATTATACATACTTCAAACATGGTGTAAATATTTTTGTCTACTTAGAAGGTTTTGAAAAATACATTCGTAATTTCTAATAAATACTTCATTTTTTAAATTTCATTGCCTATTTCATTGCTCAAAAATAATTTATATTGTTAAATCTAAGTCAAATGAGTGCATTGGTATTAATATTAATAATTTAAAATCCTTCTGGGACCCATAATTTTGATTTCTATGTTGCGCAGCGATTTTTTTTTAATATGCTTTAAGATGGACTATCTTAAAGCATATTAAAAAAAAGTTGTCAGTTAATGGTTCCGGTCCGGTCCAATTAGTAATTACTCCCTACCCCGCCTAATAAAACTCCGTAAAATGACTGGGCTAACCCTCTTAAATGTTCATTTGTATTTTTGTAACACCCTGTAATATACTTAGTTGATAAAAAGATTGAAAAATGTTCGTATCGGACCGAATTTGAATCAACAACTTAGCAATTCGGAGATCTGGGTTTCATCCAATGAGGGATTTTCCAAAAGCAAAAAAGTAAAAAAGTTAGTTCCTAATTTCTCGATAGATGGCGTTGACCAGAGAGGGGTCAAATAGGTATAAGCAAATATATTAATCAATATTAATAGTAAAAATACACAGTACAAACCCTTTCTTACTGTTGTTGGTTTATTATTTAGCAATCTCGGTATTATTGTCCTTCTACGACGGATCGAGTATCTGACGTGGCTGTATAAGCTACGTATCCGTTTTGAATATATGAAAAATAAACGAGAAACAATAACAAACAACAAAAACCTAACAAAAATTGAGTGACCAATTTAAATAGTGTTCATATATTCAAAATGGATACGAAGCCCATACAGCCATGTCTGATACTTTATTCGTTTTTGACAGACAATAAATAAATAATAAATAACGCTTTCATCACGCAAAAACTACTGAACCGATTTTGATGAAACTTTTTTTGTTTGATAGCTTATGATCTGAATTAAAATCTGGTATATAATTTGTGCGGACGAAGTCGCGGGTTAACGCTCGTAAAGATTTATATTTGTATTTAGTATTGTATTTTTATGCAGGTTCCTCACGAAGTTTTCCTTCACCGTTTGAGAGCAGTTATGTTACAACGTACCTACATGAGGTCTGCCACATACATATTACACGATCGTTCACCCGCGACTTCATCCGCACAAATTATATACCCGATTTTAAGTCAGCTATCAAACAAAAAAAGTTTCATCAAAATCAGTTCAGTAGTTTTTGCGTGATACTCGTTCAAACAAACAAACAAACAAACACACAAACAAACAGACAGACAAAAAATCCAAAAATTGGTGAAATGGAATCAGGGACACCTAAAAACCATATCGTAACTTTTTTTTTGTTAATATCTTCAATGTACAGACAAACTTCTTGTTACAGTTTTATAATAGTATAGATACATACGGAATTGCGATCCGGAATCCTGATTCAGGATTCAGTGTTGTCAACTATGGTTACAAAAATTACTAGAGTGCTATTTAAAAAATGTCTAAAATAAAAGTTAATGAAATGCCAAATTAATGACAATTGTATTTTTAGGTATTTATTAAAACGAAACAAACAATTTATATACATGATAATTACTATCATGTGATGAGGTCATGACGTTACGAATGTTACGATGATGGTTTGTAAATTGTATTCCAATACTAATGCAACTATATCAAAAGACTATCGATAGTTTTAACATTAGACATAATCTGCATACAAAATGGCATGAATCATTATCACACAAGCGGTTTTTGAGCGTAAGCGATTTCGCAACTATGCCGCAACAACGTCGCAACTGCGTCGTTACGATACGGTATCGTTCCATCAACGCCTACGCTCAAAAATCACTTTAAAATATGCCACCTAAGACATCAAAAAAATCACAAGATCTAGTGAAAAAGTCTCTGAAAGCGGCAACACTCCATACGGAATCTAATTCCAATTCAGTTTTATTCCGGATGTATGTGGCGGACCTTAGAATACCTCGGTACACGGCATGTCATTCGTGCGGCTTCGAACCCGGACCGTCGTGATAGAGTGTCTTTATCTCTCCGTAATGCGCCACAGGATCAGAGCTCTCACAAGATGAGTAAGCAATATAATTTGTATATAAGGTCTAACAAAATTAGGTGAAACTATTTTAAGTGGATGATCAGACCATCAAACTGAACAACTTTCTCTATGGGACCAATATTGAAATCATGAAAAAAAAATCTGCTGTCCCATACATTAAAGTCTAGCTATGTTTGCAGTTTTGTATGGGACAGCAGATTTTTTTTCGCTGTTTCGATATTGGTCCGATAAAGAAAGTTGTTCAGTTTGACGGTCTGATCATCCCCTTAAAATAGTTTCAGCTAATTTTGTTAGACCTTATATTTATCAAATATTTTATCGTTTTTACGATATCCCCTCCCTCTTTATACATTCAACGTAGAACTTTATATTCTTCACGTCTCATTGGCTGTCGACCGAAACTAACATTCTTTTACACATCACTAACTTTTATTACCGTTCATAAAGTTGTTAATTGTCGACTTTGAGCTCTATTTCTTTGGACGAAGGGTTGTAGAGGGGTTGTTTGGGTGTAAAAAGCCAAAGCGACATGACATTAAGTTTCCTAGCGTGGTAGATTCGCGAATTTGTTAGATTTTTTTTTTGGAGACATTTTTATTGATGATAATTTGTGAATGCCTAGAGAATGAGATGCTGTTTTGAGAGATTATACATGTTTTTGCTTTTTAATGAAAATACTACCTCCGTGGTCTAATGGTTAAGGTGGTTGCAGAGGGGTCAATTTTATACAAAACTTTGACGCACAATACGCGTAAACGCAATTAATATAAGTAACAGTACTTCAGAACTGTTTTTCCAAAAACAAAAAAAATCAAGAAAGAAAAGAAAAGAAGAAGAAAAGAAAGAAATTACAAATGATATTTGTGACGCGGCAACTAGATTTTCTAAACTATTTTTTCCATATATTATACGAGCGTTAACCCGCGACTTCGTCCGCACAAATTATATACCAGATTTTAAGTCAGATCATAAGCTATCAAAGAAAAAAAGTTTCATCAAAATCGGTTCAGTAGTTTTTGCGTGATACTCGTTCAAACAAACAAACAAACACCCAAACAAACATACAAACAAACAGACAGACAACAAATCCAAAAATTGGTGAAATGGAATCAGGGACACCTATAAACCATATCGTAACTTTTTTTTGGTTAATATCTTCAATGTACAGACAAACTTCCTGTTACAGTTTTATTATAGTACGAGCGTTAACCCGCGACTTCGTCCGCACAAATTATATACCAGATTTTAAGTCAGATCATAAGCTATCAAACAAAAAAAGTTTCATCAAAATCGGTTCAGTAGTTTTTGCGTGATACTCGTTCAAACAAACAAACACCCAAACAAACACACAAACAAACAGACAGACAAAAAATCCAAAAATTGGTGAAATGGAATCAGGGACACCTAAAAACCATATCGTAACTTTTTTACGGAATTAATAAAAGTAATATTTTATATATATAAAAATAGTTTAGAAAATCTAGTTGCCGCGTCACAAATAACATTTGCTATTTATAATACAATTACGAAGATATAAAGCTTTTAAAATTTTGTATGAAAAATTTCCTTTTAAACTAAGAGTCTACCCATCAAACTGAAAAACTTTCACTATGGGAGCAAACCGATTGGAGCAAAAAAATAATCAGCTGTTCCATACTAAACTACAGTGCCTACTCTACTCAAATGCATGCAATAGCTGATTATTTTTTTGCTCCGATCTGTTTGCTTTGACTCTTAGTTTAAAACTTTGACTACTTATATAGGGACTAGTTACGCGTATAATTCTACTAACAAACATTTCTGCCACTTTTTGCGGGGGGCGAGGTAACATGAAATCCGCAACTTTGGATTTTAATTTTGAACGTTAAAAATCATGAAAGTAGTCTCGCGTGAACCCCAAACGTTCTAAGTTCGAAATTATTGTTTCGCAATTATAGGCTGTCTCGTTTAGTGATAAGGTATAAAATTGAATGTAAATGCACATGATCAATTAATCTTATACCGTGGCAGAGGGGAAATGCTACCGCAAGGCTAGTCCTTATAATAAATAGTCAAAGTTTCCTTAGATTAAAAACTTTTCGCGGTTGGTTTCTTTATGTCTAATTTTTTTTTCTATGGTCTTGTTTATGTCATAGAGTAGTATATACCCCGTATGTCATTGTCATCCACTCCTGTTCATATGATAGTTTGTGCTCCTGGTGTCTATTTTTGTTATTAATAATTTATTAAATATTTAATTAAGTTCACATGCCACTAATAATAAAGAGATTACATTTATACTTTTCCATCAACAGAATATAATCAAGAATTGGGTTTAAGGTAAGTTATAAAAATTCACCAAGGGCCCGCGTGGTCCATAATAGCCAGCCACAAGTCTGCTATCTGGATGTTGAAGCAGATACCAGGTGGTCCTTGGCTAGGATACCGAAATATCAGAATTTTCTACATTAACTCTAAAATCTGAGATACATTTCTTGCGAGCTGGGTTTTTTTTTTCTATGGGACTTGGTCGTCCTCTTCAATTCATTCTTCTTACAGATGTGTACTTTGAAAATGACCCACTGACCCCTTATCTTTATCAAAATAGGTGTGCATTCAAATCAAAGTGCGCGCGGCAAACGTCGAGGCACCTTTGAGCAAAGCAAGAAAACCGACACCGCATTACTCGGTCTAGACTAAGAGATAAGTGTACTTTTTGCAACCATCAGCAGCAAGGCTGATTCAGTGTTTATGGGATGTAGAGCATCTCTGTGATGGGGATGAACTAGGTCTGCCTGCGTAACTTCAGTCAGTTTAGGAGTTACAGATGTTTAAAGGTCAGTAAAAAAATAACGATCAGCTGCAAGGCTGATCGTATCATATTATTGTAGTGTGCACTATAGCTATGTGAACAGTACAAAAACTGACATGAACTGCCAGTCGGTTTAGGAGATACAGCCGTTCAAAGGTCGGACCTTTGAACGGCTGTATCTCCTAAACCGACTGATGAACGTGTCAGTTTTAGTACTGTTCACATAGCTAACGTGCATACTACAATAATATGATACGATCAGCCTTGGGCTGATCGCAGCTGATCGTTAATCTTTTACTGACCTTTAAACTTCAGTAACTTCTAAACCGACTGGAATTATGCTGGCAGACCTGGTCCATCCCCATCACAGAGATGCTCTACACTTCATAAACACTGAATCAGCCTTGCAGCTGATGGTTGCAAAAAGTACACTTATCTCTTAGTATAGTCGCGGCTGCGCTCGCGCAGGCGAGGCGACGCGTGGGTTTGCCTCGGGCGAGGCATTCCACACAGACCGAGCTGCGCGCGGCAAATGTCTCACCTAGTGGCCTAGAGTATTCTTCTTATCGTGTGGGTAGAGCCCTGGTGTCAGAGTTTTTTCAAACCGCCTAACGGCCTCTGACGTGGTTTTTATGTAACGATTATTACCACCAGTGATAGTCGGGACCAACGGCTTAACGTGCCATCTGAAGCACGAAATCATCTTTCTTTTCAGACAATCAGGTGATTCAGCCTGCAATGTCGTACTGAGGAAAAACGAAAAGTAACATTTTACTGGGTGTCCCCCGTGCGAATTGAACCCACGACCTCCGTGTCAAGAGCCCAATGCTCTTAACCATTAGGGAGGCAGGCCTGCATGATCACAATCACAAATAGCTCCAGCAATTTATTCTCCAATCTTCTTTCAGATAAATTAAGAATGAAAGCAGCCTGCTTAATCCTCAGCATGCTCATCTTGGTGGCCATTATGGTCGTCTGCGTCATGGTCAAATTCGCCACAGAAATAACAGTGGACGAGAAACTCAGAGAAAACTTCGCTGGTCAAAGCATCTTCAGGTTCACCAAGTCCATGGGCATCATATCTTTGTCAGACAACGCTCTTCGTACAGTTGCCGAAAGGTTCCCATACGTAGCTGCGATTACGAGAAATTCTTCCAATACCTGGTCTTTCGCCTGTTTCGCGAGTGTGGTGTTAGTTAAATGGGTGGTAACCTCCGCTCATTGTAGGAAAGCAGGCTCGACTCATAGAGTGCTCCTGTACCATGATTTTATCAGGAACTATACGCATACGTACCCAATCCTATTCTGGAGGCTGCACGAGAAGTTTAACTTATCACATCCGACGCCAAGATACGATATCGCAGTTGCTAAATTGAATCTAGAATATTATCCGTTCACGATAAGATCAGCAAAGTTTGATGAAGAAGAAACGATTTCTGAAGTAGCAGAAGCTAGTATTTGGAAAACTGTCTCCACTATGGACAGAAGATTGTTTTTGACTAATGAATTTGAAAAATTGGAAGTCAAAATAGTTTCACATAGCCGCTGTTACGAAAGCTATGGAGTATTCCTTGACAATAGCATGCTGTGTATTGATATGTCTGATAACGAGGATTGCTTTATACACGAGTTTGGACCGATTTTTTTGGCGGATAAACTGCTTGGTTTAATAGCAATTAAACCGAGAGAATGTGATATGAAACTGGCTATATTTACAAATGTGTCGTATTATACCAATTGGATACTAAAAGCTACGCGGACAACGAATTATGGATGATTTTGTTGATCGTTTTTTGTTTGGTATTTTTTTTTAATTTATTTAATATATTTTTTCAATTGGTTTGAGGTTTGTTTATGTATTAAGCATTACTGTTCATTATTCTCCAGGCATTCATTGCCTTATTGAATAGTCTTCAGTCAGCTAATTACAGAAACTAACTGCCTCCATGGTCTAATGGTTAAGAGCATTGGCTCTCGACACGGAGGTCTTGGGTTCGATTCGCACGGGGGACACCTAGTGAAATGTCACTTTGTGCGTTTTCCCCAGTTAGTTAGGACATTGCAGGCTGAATCACCTGATTGTCTGAAAAGAAAAATGATTCCGTGCTTCGGAGTGCACGTTAAGCCGTTGATCCCGGCTACTATCTCTGGTAGTAGTAGTCATTACATAAAAACCACGTCAGAGGCCGTAAGGCGGTCTGAAAAAACTCTGACACCAGGGCTTGCCCACACGATAAGAAAGGCAAAAACTAAGTATGTAGGTACTATTGGCTTCTGTTAAGTTGTTTCGTACCCCGTGCGAAGCCGGGGCACGTGAAAGAAACATTGTATAGCTCAAATTGAGACCTAATAAAAAGCGCCGCGTATGAATCATTACTCATTACTCGAATATACTCAAACTAAAATTGTTTCATTTAGGTCCAATAATATTACATCTATAGATAGCTTACTGGCGAAATTTTTTGACACTACCACCGCGTTGGAAGGTGTTCTGTTGTAGAGAAGATGCGACCAGAAAACTCTACAAGACACAACTTAAAACAAAACAAAATACGTATACAAAGTACCTACAGTAAAATTAGAAACAAGTAGGTACAATATTGAATTATTTGCGTAACATCGTCAAGACCAGGAGTGCGATTTTTGAAACTCATTCGCTGAGCTCAGCTGTTGAAATTGTCAAAATTACTATGGAGATATATGCATCTTTCTACTGCTGATTTGACTTTCAAAAATCGCACTCCTGAAGTATGATTTTTGAAAGTCAAATCAGCAGTAGAAAGATGCATATATCTCGATAGTAATTTTGACATTTTCAACTGCTGCGCTCAGCGAATGAGTTTCAAAAATCGCACTCCTGACAATTTGGTCATTCATATAATTATAGTTTATATTAGAGTTTTTGTGCAGAGGACTTTGTTTAAGGGACTTAGGTAAACTTTTTGTCTGGCAAGTTAAGAATATCCTCTGTCATAATAGCGTAGGTTTTAAAATTTCCTACCTTTTAAAACAAAAATCTCCCTAGCCCAATCCTTAATCCTCCCTATTATTGACTACGCAGATGTTTGTTATCTCGATGCCACTGAGGAGTTGATCAACAAACTGGAACGACTCCAAAACCTAGCCATACGCTTCATTTTTGGCTTACGGAAGTATGACCACGTGTCCGAGTACAGGGCGCAGTTAAAGTGGCTCCCTATTCGCAAGCGTCGTGATGTCCATATCCTCTGTCTCCTCCACAAAATCCTTCACAATCCTTCCGCCCCTAGCTATCTCCGTGATCGTTTCTCCTTCTCCCGCCCTCCTGACAAACCTTGTCGATCTCATATCCGTACCCAACTTAGAATCCAGACCCACTCCACCGACTTCTACTCCTACTCTTTCACTATCCATGCTGCCCGGTTGTGGAACTCACTCCCCGCCGATATTCGTGATTGTCAAACATTTGCGTCCTTCAAAAGCAAGTGAATGAACACTATCACTCTCTAAAATAAGCCATAGTTTATGTATGTTTATTGTGTCTATTTGTTTATTTATAATTATGTTTATTTATATTATATTTATATATATATATATTTACATATATATATAATTAACTTCCATTTAACTACAAGTATCTAGTTTTTATCATTTGTGCTGTACACATTTTGGCTGCCTCACACTTCAGAACTGTCTCTGTTGCGGGTTTGCTGGAAGAGATCTCTTTAGAGATAAGCTCGCCCTTTGTACATGTCTTATGTGTACAATAAAGTGTTAAATAAATAAAATAAATAGGTATAACAATGCCTAATATCTACGCAGGGTGTTAGGTTAAACAGTTGCATTACTTTAAGGGGTGATTGTACCAATGATACTGAACAACTTTCCCTAAGAAACCTATAGGAAATACGCAATTTTTTTCCGACTTTTCATACAAACGTTCGATCAGCTGATGATCAGCTGACTCAAATGTATGAGACAGCAGATTTTTTTTTGCGATTTCGATATTGGTCCCATAGAGAAAGTTGTTCAGTTTGATGGTCTGATCATCCCCTTAAAATAGTTTCACTTAATTTTGTTAGACCTTAAGTACGTTTGTATGGAACAGCTGTTTTTTTTCGGGATTTCGATATTGGTCCCATAGAGAAAGTTGTGCAGTTTGATGGTCTGATCATCCTCTTCGAATAGTTTCAGCTAGTTTTGTTAGACCTTATATAGTGCTTCATGAAAGATATCTTCACCTTATCTAGTCGAAAATGTTGTAATCAGGAAGCTGGCATGGTATAGAATTAGTTGATGGTGGGAACACTAAATTATTTTTATTTCTTGTAATTATGAACGTCACTTTTTTTTGGGAAAGAGACACATTTTTGCGAACGTATAAATTATTATCTATTATCTATCTATCTATCTAAACTATTATAAAACTGTAACAGGAAGTTTGTCTGTACATTGAAGATATTAACAAAAAAAAAGTTACGATATGGTTTTTAGGTGTCCCTGATTCCATTTCACCAATTTTTGGATTTTTTGTCTGTCGGTTTGTTTGTTTGTTTGTTTGTTTGTTTGTTTGTTTAAACGAGTATCACGCAAAAACTACTGAACCGATTTTGATGAAACTTTTTTGTTTGATAGCTTATGATCTGACTTAAAATCTGACGAAGTCGCGGGTTAACGCTCGTCGTAAATAAAATTCACTGTAGAAAGTCAAAATGATTAATTATCTTCAAAAAGATCTCGTAGAGAATCTCGATAACGCAGATTATAAATGGCTCAATCATATTTTTCGATACTCTTATTTCCGAACGTTATTTTCCGACCCGTGACCCCTTCTCCCCCTCTGCAGTCAACCATGTCGACGAATCAAAGTGCAAATCTGTACAAATATCCCAAATCTCCCAGGATATGGGGTCAATTGTTTCATATTAAACGTACTGGAAGCGCTACAGAACCCTGCCCTGCAGAATTCGATATCATCAACAACATTTATCGTCATTACTAATAACTATTATACTAGGTCCAGGTTCTCGGTACTGGAGTGCGATTTTTGAATCTCATTCGCTGAGCTCAGCAGGTGAAAATGTCAAAATTATTTGGAGATATGGATCTTTCTACTGAAAGAATGAAAGAAAGAATACTTTTATTTGCAAACACCACAAAACACACTGACATAATCTATACTATTATAAAACTGTAACAGGAAGTTTGTCTGTACATTGAAGATATTAACAAAAAAAAAGTTACGATATGGTTTTTAGGTGTTCCTGATTCCATTTCACCAATTTTTGGATTTTTTGTCTGTCTGTTTGTTTGTGTGTTTGTTTGTTTGTTTGTTTGTTTGAACGAGTATCACGCAAAAACTACAGAACCGATTTTGATGAAACTTTTTTGTTTGATAGCTTATGATCTGACTTAAACTCTGGTATATAATTTTTGCGGACGAAGTCGCGGGTTAACGCTCGTTATACATAAAAACTAAACTAACACACAATTTAAAAATTACATAATTAAGAGCAGTATGTGCCGCAGCAGCAAACAGGGTTACGACTCAGCATTATGCTGGGCTCAACGAGCTCAGCGCTGATTTTCAGTCGCACCCCAGAAGTGCCATTTCTGAAACTCACACCACAAAAGTTGTGATCGAATGATGCATAAATTATGACATTTTCACTGCTGATTTGAACGTCAGACCCCCAAAAATACCATTCCATGAGAAAAACGCAACGCAAAATTTAAATAAATAGATAATTTATACTGGACAGAATTTTGGTACTAGTGAAACGTGGATGTTCTGTGGTTTCAGAATATTTGACTACCCCCTCGGGGAATATAGTCGTGAGCATATGATGATATGATATAATAAATGTTACATATACATTTTTGTGATAGGTACGAATAAAAACTAGAAACTGTTGTGGATAAGTATAAATGTTTTCTTTAACTACCTACTTTATGTGTATGAGGTTTTGAATAGAGGAAAATTACTTTACAACTGACTTTTCGACTTTCGCTACACGAGCTTGGCTTGTTCCGCTAAAAGATGTATTTTGTAGTGATGTTTGACGACTGATTTTGAAAGAGGTACTCTTCGTGGTGGGGGGAGGTTATTCCAACATTTTGTGGCTTGGTATCGGCTGTTTTGACTTAAAAAAAAACGTACTCCTGGAGTATGATTTTTGAAAGACAAATCAGCAGTAGAAAGATGCATATAATATTGACATTTTAAACTGCCGAGTTCAAAGAATGAGTTTCAAAAATCGCACTCCAGAGTAGTAGAGGGTAGGTAGTGCCCCACTTTTTGAAAACGCTTCATAACTATTTCCCGATTCAATGACAAGAACAAAAACTGGACAAGTGCGTGTCGGACATACGCAGGGTAGGGTTCCGTAGTCGCCCGTCACAATATAATAAGGACATTGAATGAATGAATGATCGAATGAAATATACGAAGAAGGAGGAGGAGGCGGAGGCTTTTTGTTTTATACTACGGTTTAACGGCTAAAATAAAGTCTAAAATTCGACTATTACTCGTAAACTTGTAAAGACTACTTAGCGGTGATAGTTTTCCTTTTAATTTCGTTATATTTACTACTGCCATGAACTTTTTTGGAGAGGGGGGCGGGGGACACTTGACTCTAACAAAAATTTTCACTTTAAAGCTTAATATTTCGCTAACGGATCCCTTAATCGAAAAATGGTTTTCCCAAACCCACAATATTTTTAAACGACCTATTCAACGATACCCCACACCATGGGGTAGACGAGAAAAAAAATTCCATTCCCACTTCGCGTGTAGGGGAGGTACCCTAAAAAATATATTTTTCAAGATTTTATTTTACCACTTTTTCGGCATGATTAATGTGCATATCCATGCCAAATTACAGCTTTCTAGTACTGAGCGTCTCTGAGCTAAGCCGCGGACGGACGGACGGACAGACGGAAGGACATGGCGAAACTATAAGGGTTCCTTGTCGACTTCGGAATCCTAAAAATGTATACGATGTGATGGATACGATTCATAATTTCCATAGTAATTTTGACATTTTCTACTGCTGATTTCATCTTGTGAGTTTCAAAAATCGTAATCCTGGACCACGTATAGGTATTACGTATTAGTGTATTGTAAAAACTCGAAGCCACTTCCATGAACTCTACCCACCCTCAATAAGCTAATGCGTCCGCGCGACTGCGTGTTGTCAATATTTGTGGCTTCGCTTAACTACTTGCTCACTTAAGTAACTTTATAACTTACTGTCGGTTTTGTCACAGTTGCCTAAGCCACCGTTGTTCTGTTACCGGTATCAAAGGATAAAAATGTTCATGCTCGGATTACCAGGTCTTAGAACCGAATAGCCGGACAGACCAGCCATTCCGAATGTCCATGTTTTCAAGAAAGAAATTTGTAGGCTGTAGGGCAATCTAAACTATTATAAAACTGTAGCAGAAAGTTTGTCTGTACGTTGAAGATATTAACAAAAAAAAAGTTACGATATGGTTTTTAGGTGTCCCTGATTCCATTTCACCAATTTTTGGATGTTTTGTCTGTCTGTTTGTTTGTGTGTTTGTTTGGGTGTTTGTTTGTGTGTTTGTTTGTTTGAACGAGTATCACGCAAAAACTACTGAACCGATTTTGATGAAACTTTTTTTGTTTGATAGCTAATGATCTGTCTTAAAATCTGGTATATAATTTGTGCGCACAAAATATGTATCTTTTTAAGAGATACATATTTTGTTTCTCATCGTCATATCCATTGTCTGAAATTAAAAACCATGAAGATTTGCTATCTGATTTGGGCACTGTATACGCTATTATAATAAGATACCAGAGGATATTCTAAACTTGCCAGACAAAAAGTTTAAGTCCCATGTAGTCGGGGAAATCTACAGATTTTTGTATGGAGTAGATTGCATTAATTGCACTTTAGGTGATAGTTTGAAATATTAGTACCTGAAAAACATAAATTCTCAATAATCTCCGATTTTTTATTGTGTATTATGGAATAATTAAGACATTTAAAAAACATTAAATTTAGGTATGAACAAAAAATGGAAAACAGGTGATTTTGTACAGGACGACTTCGTTCAATACGTTTTACTTATAACAACAATAATCCCCGGTTAATATCGTAAATTTGAGTAGATATTTAATATTTTGTAACTATTCAAAAATTATAACCTCAAAACTTAATTATTTACTGTTTGTTTGTACACAATAAATTTACCTTGTGATAATTAACTGTCCCTTTTGCTGGTATGCTGGAAGAAATAAGTTTGCCCTTTGTACAGTTATATCGATTTTAAGGTATTTCTCAGGGTCCTCAGCCTATATAACCACCAAATCTGGACAAAAGTGTTATAAACTAACAGTAATTTAGTTCAATCACAATTTACTAAAGTGTATTTAATGCTATCTCAAACCGTATTTTTCCTAGACTAATGTTAAACAAGTCCTCTGTAAAAAAGGCTACTATAAACTCGATGACTATTTGAATGACCAAAATGTCTGGTCTTGACAATGTTACTCTATGTAATGCAATATTGTATTTTAATTGTACTTTGTATATTTTGTTTTGTTTAAAAGATGTGTGTTGTAGTTGTGTGTGTAGTTTCTGGCCGCATCTTCTCTCAACGGAACACCTTCCGACGCGGTGGTAGAGTCAAAAGATGACGTCAAAAAGCTATCTATGTGATATTATCTAAACTATTATAAAACTGTAACAGAAGTGTGTCTGTACATTGAAGATATTAACAAAAAAAAAGTTACGATATGGTTTTTAGGTGTCCCTGATTCCATTTCACCAATTTTTGGATTTTTTGTCTGTCTGTTTGTTTGTTTGTTTGTTTGTTTGTTTACGAGTATCACGCAAAAACTACTGAACCGATTTTGATGAAACTTTTTTTGTTTGATAGCTTATGATCTGACTTAAAATCTGTTATATAATTTGTGCGGACGAATTCGCGGGTTAACGCTCGTTATCTTATACAAATATGACCAGGCTATTGCCATATCAGCTTGCTTATCTTCTGCGCTATGTCATCCTGACGTATCACCTCATTCCTGATGCCCTCTCCATAGCTCGCTGAGCGACTTTGAATTGTTGTACTAATCGTCAGGGTCCACTTTTTAGCACCATCACTGGCAGGATTGAAATCCTTGATGCACTGATTGAAATCCTTCGTTTGAGGCATTATGGTAGTATAAACCTGAGGAAAATATACATTACGAGCGTTAACCCGCGACTTCGTCCGCACAAGTTATATACCAGATTTTAAGTCAGATCATAAGCTATTAAAAAAAAAGTTTCATCAAAATCGGTTCAGTAGATTTTGCGTGATGCTCGTTCAAACAAACAAACAGACAGACAAAAAATCCAAATACTGGTGATTTGGAATCACTCTTCACACTTCTGTTACAGTTTTATAATAGTTTAGATTAGATTATACCTAACGAGGTCAGTAAGTTTGACACACGCATTTTGTCAGTTTATCTATACTATTATAAAACTGTAGCAGGAAGTTTGTCTGTACATTGAAGATATTAACAAAAAAAAAGTTACGATATAGTTTTTAGGTGTCCCCGATTCCATTTCACCAATTTTTTGGATTTTTTGTCTGTCTGTTTGTTTGTGTGTTTGTATGTTTGTTTGTTTGTTTGTTTGTTTGTTTGAACGAGTATCACGCAAAAACTACTATACCGATTTTGATGAAACTTTTTTTGTTTGATAGCTTATGATCTGACTTAAAATCTGGTATATAATTTGTGCGGACGAAGTCGCGGGTTAACGCTCGTGTAACTATAATAATAAATATTTTGTTCACCTTGTGGGCGATACAAAATAAGATAGAATACTGTACACACTTCGACACATGAAGCTATACAAAACTAACACAAGCTGGCCGCGCGATGCTATACGTTACTCGACCTACGCGCAGTCAGCTTATGTTGGTTTTGTATACCTTCATGTGTCCCCGTGTGTACATAAGTGATAGGTAGGTGGGTATGTACTTTTCTCATACATACTCATAGAGATCTAGAGAGATGCCAACCAACAACGCGCTGAGTACGAAATCTAGTGTCGAATTACCACCAATACCACGCGATAGAAAGAATTTTGTTATCTTGAATGTGCTCATTATCCATTGCGGTGTCAGAACTCAACGTTCGAATAATCTTTAGTACCACGCAAGCATTGTAAACTATTTACACATAATATCTCGACTGGCTTTCAGCCTCATAATATATTGAATCCTTACTGTCGCGAGCAATGTGTTCCGTTTTTGCGCATATTGCTGCGGCACTGCCCCAGCCCCCTTTTCACATCTCCCTTTAGTTTTAGTGATCTGTGGTGCCCATGGTATGTCAGTCTCGAATTCACATACAAACAAAACAAAACGATCCTGGAGACAGAGACATAAATCCAAATAAGAATAACACTTGCTTTCCCAGTGGGGGGCTGCAACCCTTAAGATATCTATCTGCAATTCATTCTCGAAGTCTGCCGCCTGCACTCTTAAACGCACTGGTATAAGTTTGACTTTGGCTTGATAAGAGGGACTTGGATAGTGGACAGAAGTATAATGCATTGCTATTGGATAGATATTGATGATAGATACACTTTTATTGCATCGAGATTGTAGTTTCGAGACAAATTCTTCTTAAGGCGGTTGCAGAGGGGTCAATTTTATACAAAACTTTGACGCACAATACGCGTAGACGGTATTAATATAAGTAACTTTGTAGGTATATATGGAAAAATAGTTTAGAAAATCTAGTTGCCGCGTATCGAATAACATTTGCAATTTATAAAATAATTACGAAGATATAAGGCTTAGAAATTTTTCATAAACATTTTAAAAGCTTTATATCTTCGTAATTATATTATAAATTGCAAATGTTATTTGTTACGCTGCAACTAGATTTTCTAAACTATTTTTCCATATATAAAATATTACTTTGATTAATTCCGTCTACGCGTATTGTGCGTCAAACGTTTGTATGGACTTAAACCACCTTAACCGTCTTGTATAAAGGAGGGTTATGTATCCTTAGTAAGAATTTTTCATAGGTAGGTAGCAGGGTATAACAGAATTCGTTGGCATCTATCCAAATAAATACATTTCAGCCTCTCTTCTGACTATACGCATCGCAAAAAAATGTGCTGCTCCATACTTTAAAATCCGATAAAAGTCTAAGTTAGGCATTTTTTTATGGAACGGCTGTTGTTTTTTACTTTTCTATTTATTATACAGGGTGGAAAAAAGAGGCCGTGGTTGGAGGGAAAGTACCCTTAATATTTATGATGGCAAATTTTACTGAAAGGAAACATTCCTTTATTTTCAAAAATAATTAAAACTGCATTTAAAGATTTTTGAAAAATCATCTGTTTGAGCCGGGAATCGAACCGGTGAAACGTGAAAAAAAACATCCTGTATTTTATGATACCAACCGAAAGAGTCATTCATATGGATCAATTTCTTTTAAACAACATAGTATCTTTAATTAAAGAAAGACCAAGAAAAAATGATTTTTTTATTGTTAAACTTACTATCTAAAGAAAATTCTTTACTTAACTTATAAATTGCTCAAAATGAGACCCAAAAAGAAAACAGCCAAGTGCACAGATAATAAAATGCAATTACATTATTTATTATGTTCTATTTACAGAAACTTTGAAGTTGATATTTTAAATATTCAATCAATTCGAGATAAAAGACGACTCGTAGAGAATTCAGTCGTAGAATACATACTTTAAAGTATTTTCTTTAGATAGTGAGTAAGTTTAACAATGAAAAAATCATTTTTTCTTGGTCTTTCTTTAATTTAAGATACTTTGTTGTTTAAAAGAAATTGATCCTTATGAATGACTCTTTCGGTTGGTATCATAAAATACAGGATGTTTTTTTTCACGTTTCACCGGTTCGATTCCCGGCTCAAACAGATGATTTTTCAAAAATGTTTAAAAGCAGTTTTAATTAAATTTGAAAATAAAGGAATGTTTCCTTTCAGTAAAATTTGCCATCATAAATATTAAGGGTACTTTCCCTCCAACCACGGCCTTTTTTTTCCACCCTGTATATCAGGAGTATGATTTTTGAATGTCAAATCAACAGTAGAAAGATGCATATCTCCATAGTAATATTGACGTTTTCAACTAGAGTAGTAGGTACTGTAGTGCGATTTTTGAATCTCATTCTTTGAACTCAACAGTTGAAAATGTCAATATTACTATGGAGATATGCATCTTTCTACTGTTGATTTGACTTTCAAAAATCGCACTCCTGGAGTATGATTTTTGAAAGTTAAATCAGCAGTAGAAAGATGCATATCTCCATAGTTATTTTGACATTTTCAACTGCTGAGTTCAACAAATGAGATTCAAAAATCGCACTCCGGGTTGCAATTTTTTTTCTACGTTTTCGTAGCTTCGACTGTATATCTTGACATATAACTTATCCAAGCTCAAAACCTATAAAAACCCACCCATTTACCGACTATCCACTTTATTCAGATTTAAATAATGTCAAAAAAATTGAATCTAAAGGTAAACGTAGTTGACACAGAATTAATACAAAGTCTCTGACACAGATAACCAATTCGCTAACTGTCAATACTTCTAATTAAAACGACACCCCTAAGTGCAATTTTCATAAAAGAAAACAAGAAACTCAAAATTAAATCGCCTCTCCAGTTACAACAATTATCGAATCCATAAACTACCCCTAAAAACTTAAAACATTAAAAGCATCCCCTTTGTTGCACTTAATTTAAGTGATAGCAAAGTTTCGAAAATAGTTTTCGTCCCCTAAACAATAAAAGTGTTTCTATCCCTTTTTTACTTTAGGATTTTGGTCCGTGGAGAAAGGAGACGGGAAATTGTTATTTGTCAAAATTCTACAAGGGTCGTATGGAGATAAAATTTGAGATGTTTATCCAGTTTTGGGTTTGTAAGGGAAGAAAATGAAACAAGTACCAATAAGTAATATCTAAAAACATGATTAACTCCGATTTTTTTTAAATACAAAAATCAGAATAAAAAGATACCTAGGTAAGTATATAAATTGTAAAAGCTTTGGCTTTCTTTTGCTTAATTCGCGATAATTAAAATTAAAACTAAAAACTTTTTGTCGAAAAAATTCAGCAATCATCAATAATTTTAATTAGTTTTCCACTTTGAAAAAACTGTAAATTAAAATATGAAAACTGCAAAATAGAATTAAGAAAAAAATTCATTACTTAGTACTACCTACTCGACAAAAGATGGCGCTGTGACTAGTTCGTTTTACGTTCAGAGAAACGAACGGAAAAAGAGTAAAAATAGAGAAATGAAATGAGTATATAATTCACAATTAAATGATTGTAAAACACGATACGATTACAAACAAAAAATTAATTTACTCTGCCTATGCCCTGCAGTAGGATGTGTTTGATCTGTGGTTTGATAAATAAATTAAAAAAAAAGGTATATAGGCTGATGTGATGACGATGACGATGGAGTTATGGTATACAGGGTGTAAGTATCGGGTAGGTACAGCAGTTTTGTATGGGACAGCAGATTTATTTTCGCGTTTCCTGAGGTAGGCTCCATAGTGAAAGTTGTTCAGTTTGATGGCCTGAGTTCACCGTTTAAGTATTTGCTAGGCTGTCACTTACATCCTGGAGTGCGATTTTTGAATCTCATTCTTTGAACTCAGCAGTTGAAAATGTCAAAATTACTATGGAGATATGCATCTTTCTACTGCTGATTTGACATTCAAAAATCATGCTCCAGGAGTGCGATTTTTGAATCTCATACGTTGAACTCAGCAGTAGAAAATGTATGGAGATACGCATCTTTCTACTACTGATTTGACTTTCATAAATCGCACTCCTGGAGTATGCTTTTTGAAAATCAAATCAGCAGTAGAAAGATGCATATCTCTATAGTACTTTTGACATTTTCAACTGCTGAGCTCAGCGAATGAGATTCAAAAATCGCTCTCCACGACAAAGCGTTTAAACGAGAAAAACGTCATGCGCGCTCTTTCTGGCCTACGTAAAATAATAAAGATGGAGGCACATCTCGATTTTTATCGTTTTCTCGGGGGTGGCATGCTAGCTAGGCAGCATGCGCGCATGACGTTTTTCTCGTTTAAACGCTTTGTCGTGGGTGGCATGCTAGCTAGGCAGGAGTGCGATTTTTGAAAGTCAAATCAGCAGTAGAAAGATGCATATCTCCTCTATAGTAATTTTGACATTTTCAACTGCTGAGCTCAGCAAATGAGTTTCAAAAATCGCACTCCTGTATGTATATATATTATATAAGGTCTAACAAAATTAGCTGAAACTATTTTAAGGATATGCTCAGACCATCAAACTTAACAACTTTCCCTACGGAACCAATATCGAAATTGCGAAAAAAAAAATCTGCTGCCCCATACATTTGGGTCAAGTTGTGTTTGCAGTTTTGTATGGGACATCAATTTTTTATTTCGCGATTTCGATATTGGTCCAATAGAGAAAGTTGTTCAGTTTGATGGTCTGAGCATACCCTTAAAATAGTTTCAGCTAATTTTGTTAGACCTTATATATCTTTCATCATATCAGCCATTAAACGTCCACTGCTGGACATAAGCCTCCCCCAAAATGGGGGGATTTGCCATAATCGCCACGCTTGGCAGGCGGGTTGGCGATCGCAGTTGGATCGAATCAATGTGTGTACTCATAGGATGCTGCTGCCCATCCTTCAGTAGATCCCTTAGTCGCCTTTTACAACACCCACGGGAGGAAATGGGATTATATATCTTTACCCTGACTGAATCTAAATTTTGGACTAAATAGCAAAATAATGAACAGCAAACATTGCTAAAACATTTTACCAGGCGTTAGTTACCCCACCCATACGATACGATTTTACTGCAGAATTTTCGACGAAAGGATGGGCGAAGGCCCCATTATATTCGGCGTAGGTACCTACTCATTATCATAGCCACACCCTAGCTTTGCCAAAAATTATAGCTCCATAAACAGAGTCTGGAGAATCAGACCATTTTCATTCATAAGCACTTGTAATAAAGGATGATTTTAAGACTTTTTATGTCTATTGAACTATTAATGTTCTGGTTTGCGATACCGAGCCGAATTCAGTAAGTATACTTAATATAAGTATGGAGAAATTGTATCTCTATAGGTTTGTTAGATTTTATGTTTAATATTGTAACTACAGCACGGCTAGCATCCACGACAAAGCGTTTAAACGAGAAAAACGTCATGCGCGCTCTTTCTGGCATACGTAAAATAATAAAGATGGAGGCACATCTCGATTTTTATCGTTTTCTCGGGGGTGGCATGCTAGGGCCTACTGAATTGAAGTATGGAGAAATATATACCTACTTTTGATAGAATGTGAAAAAAATAGGATTCTTCAAAGCGTCATATATCATGAAGTACTAACAGTAGGAGTATGAATAGCGGATATGTGTAAATTGAACATATAATTGAAGTTTTGATTAGAGCCAAAACACGATTAAGACACATTTTCTCGATAGAAAAACAAGCCAAAGTAGCCTCCGTTTTTATTTACAAAAGCTTGGAACTGCTAAACGGTGAATAATAGAAACACGAGACTTGATTTAAAAAAAGAGATTGATATTTTACAAATTTTGATAAGAGCAGATTTGAATTTACATAAATAGCACAATCACAATTAAATAAATTTTGTTTTACGCTTGCGTCGTTCCCCCATCTCTTTCTCTCGCATCAGGCAGTAATATAAGCTGTCACACGCCCATTTCGCTTCAATTATTTTGGACATAGGCCCTTAACATAATTTATTTTAGAATTTTGCAAGTTCGGTTACCTAAGTACTTAGGTAACCTAACTAGATATAACCTATACCTGTAACCTACCTAGGTAAGTACCGTCTACTTATTTATAAAATCACGACCGACGGAAGTTATATTTTTCGCGGTTTTTCAAACAAATGTCAATAACAAGAAAGGGGATTACTTTTGCAGTGTTTCTGTGCTATTATGGGAAATCAGTAAAATTAGGTACGGTAGGTAACTAGGTATCTACCTACTGTGTTAATTAGGTATCCATTAATATTTGATAGTGTTATTTTTGTGTTATTTTATTTATACGCGCCTTAAACCGGAAGTAACCCACGTCTGGACCACAGAGTTAATACAGATTGGGTGCGTAAATAAAAGATACTTCACTTGTTACAAAAATGAATGGTTAGGTTATAAAATATTATTGAGACTCTCGGCACAGGTCCGGTACTTTATAAGTTTTAAATTTGACAAAATGGCGTCTGCTAAGTGCAGGGCTGCGTTCACGACCTTTGGGTGCGGTTGTTTTTTCAACTTACTCTATTGTAGAACGTTTTTCACCGAGGCTCGGAACGGCGTTAGTGCGAAAAGTTGCACTCGGGGTGCACCTGGGGCGTAGGTTCTGAACGGAGCCCAGGGCTGAACGAAATTGCGTCATCTAAAGATAGGATTTATCCCCCATCATTTCTCTGTGCACTGTAGGTACCTATCAATAGCGGTGAACATACACGAATGATAGAGTATTCTGTGATGATAGAGCACAGTTTTCGATTCCAACCCACGTACAACCTTGCCTTATCTCAGAAATCAAGCAACATAGCCGACTACTTTCCATATACGGTCAAGTCCCCACATACCGCGTTCCTTACCTAATACGTTCTATTTAACAAATACGTTACCTACTCTTTGAAAACTAGAAACAAAAATATCGATGAGTCAAACTCAAAATTACAAAGTTGCGCGAATTTCAGACACGGTGTGTGAATCAGCCTCGAATCAGCTGCTCGGAAAATCAATACTGACGCGCTATTACGAATCTCGTCTCTAATTCGAAGGTGTGTGGACGTTGTTCAATATAAAAACAACAATTAAAACAATCTTTTGTGTATTTTAATAGCAGTTTCATTGAGAATTAAACTAAATTCGAAGTTAATAACTATAATTAGTGACTCAAAATTAAATTAAGAGACAGGTGTTTATTTAGCTGCAAGTTGCAGTTGTGAAATCGTGAATAAGCACGCCAGATGGCGCAGTCTTCGCGTGATGTTGATACATGTATGGGCGTGTGAGTGCTTGAGTGAAAAATTATGTGTTTTGTGATATTTTAACCCGCGAATGGAGGATAAAAACGGTGAGTTTAGTGACTTAACACCACATAGAATGCAATACAATAATTACAACGCTGCGAACTTTACAGAAAACTAGTAGGAAACGAGAAACCTCACATCTGTCCGATCAGACGTATAACCCGACTGAATTTAGGTCGCGCATTCTTCGTTGCACTTCCAAGAATTCCCTGCCTATTGCATTTCGACGGGTTATATTCCCGCCATCTTGGGCTGGAGCTTTCAGGATTTTCGTATAAATATATCGATCGGCAGCTTTCCGTAACCTAATTCCTTGGTTATTCTTGTTCTAAATGAAGCATTGCGTTTACAAACCAGCGCTGTTCAACTTCGCGTTAACCACATAGATAAAATGTTAACTTTTGTTGACATAATGAAACTGGGTTTTGGGGTTGAAATTTCGACTTTTTACTTGGTTACTTAGAGCGGAAGCCCTATCGAATCCTAGAGAAGCGTCCCTCCTTTCTGTAAAACTATAAAACACAGCTTAAAAACTTGAATTTAACATTTTATGCTGACAAAATCGTTGGCCTTGTTTGCGCCTACATTGCCGCAGAAATGACATCACAAATTTTTAAATAGAAACAAGAAAACAGTCTTTTAGTCATGGATCGATTATCGAGCGTCCACGGCTTCGCTTTGCCCGTACTGTAAACACTTTAAAATTACGTGTTTTCTTTATAACATACCTTGAAACTTGTAAATAAGTATGACATAATACTACATAACATTTTGGTCGTTATTCTATTGAAGAATAGAATTATAGTTCATGCAGTATTATCTTCTGTTTAGAGCAGTCGCCAATTCTTGGATATTTTTCTTCACTTGACCCCAATATTACCTATGTCCTATTCCTTGATCGCTGGTTAAAAATGTGTGAATGAAATCTTAGAAAATATGTTTGTATTGAAAAAAATCAATAACCTGTTAGATCATTTTATTATTCATGCTATAGTATAAATTCATTCATACTGATGGTATCACTGCTATGAATAATTACATTTTATATATTTACCTAAACCTTATTATATCCATCTATACTATTATAAAACTGTAACAGGAAGTTTGTCTGTACATTGAAGATATTAACAAAAAAAAAGTTACGATATGGTTTTTAGGTGTCCCTGATTCCATTTCATCAATTTTTGGATTTTTGTCTGTCTGTTTGTTTGTTTGTTTGTTTGAACGAGTATCACGCAAAAACTACTGAACCGATTTTGATGAAACTTTTTTTGTTTGATAGCTTATGATCTGACTTAAAATCTGGTATATAATTTGTGCGGACAAAGTCGCGGGTTAACGCTCGTATAATGATAAAGGTAGGTATTGATTGAATTTTATAACTTTGTACTATATGTATAAAACATCAAATTGATACAAATCTTGACAATGGTGCAGTAACGGGAATCGGGAATACTTCCAATCCTATTTCACCTCAAAACTGTTAAATTTGAATTTCATTAGAAACTAGAGTTAACCCGCGACTTTGTCCGCACAAATTATATACCAAATTTTAAGTCCAATCATAAGCTATCAAACTAAAAAGTTTCATCAAAATCGGTTCAGTAATTTTTGCGTGATGCTTGATCAAACACACAAACAGAAAAACATAAAATCCTAAAATTGGTAATATGGAATCAGGGACACCTAAAAACCATATCTTAACTTTTTTTTTGTTAATATCTTCAATGTACAGACTCACTTCTGTTACAGTTTTATGATAGTTAAGATGCTACAAAGAAAAACGGTAATTTCCATTTCCTTGTGAAGTATGATTATCCTCATATTTTGTGTATAATTTTAGCTATTTGTATGTGTTCTTTTATCATACTCATTCCTTAGTTGTGAAACGATTATTTCGTCACATGGGAAATGTCTTTTAGTAAACATAGATATCTTGGACATTCTTAGGTCACTGTTTATCTTAAACAAGAATCTAGTAGGCTAGACTTATGTTATGTTTCTTACTTATATGTTAGACTTATGTTAGATACAAATACCAATGATTCGAATACAAATATTAATATTTATCACACAAATATATAAAACTTTACCCTAAATTGCACTACATATTCCGATCACTGGTTATATGGTAGATTTGACATGTGCATCAGAATTCCTTCTTAACATAATATATCAGAAAACATACAGAACAGATGTATGTTATGAAAACATCATCAAAGTGAAATAAATGTGACAAACTGCAGGAAGTTGATTACAAAACTGTAAGGAAGATTATATATAGCTTGTTATTCTAATACATATACCTACCTAACTAGTATACTTATATTTTTACTAGCTGGTGCCCGCGACTTCGTCTGCGCTTCGTCTGGACAATTCACACAATATCTTTATAAATTGTAGCCTATGTGTTATTCTGATGTATAAGCTATATTATTGTAAAGTTTCATTAAAATCCATTCAGTAGTTTTTACGTGAAAGAGTAACAAAAATTCATCCATACTTACAAACTTTCGCGTTTATAATATTAGTAGGATAGGATAGGTGATTGAAACCACATGTAGTACCATTATTAACATTATTAATTTACCTGCTTTTATTGACGTAAAATTACTTTTCAACCCTCCGAGCAGAAAGTGTCAACTTTCGTACCGCTGCGCTAAACGAAGTTTGCGCCTCCGTCGAGAAGAAAAATAGTATACAAACCTCGAGCAGTAAATAAGAAAGCCTCAGATCACATGTTAATAATAATAATAAATAACGCTCACAGGCACAAACATTGTAATGATCCCAAGAAAGCACTATAGGCTGTTTATTATGGAAACCATACAACAAAGGCACAAACAATATAAACATCCATGACCGAACCGGGATTCGAACCCAGGACCCTGGTTTGGCAGTTTGGCGTGGTAACCATTACACCAACCGGGTCGTCGAAGCAATCGGTCGTCAATGTTACATAAGATCTGAGACATTTCTTACTTTCCTGCCCTCGGTGTTCAATCTACTAATGATCAAGCAAATTTATGTTATACTTTTTAACTCTCTTTAAGACATTTTAGGTTTTTAATGTGTCGAGGAACGCAATGGATTGTAAAAATCTCATTCATAGCGGTCCCCTATGCATTAATTGACCTGGAATTATCTTAAAGAGAGTTAAAAAGTAGAACAAACATTTGCTTACATCAAAAATAATAGGTGATCAAATTAGTTTTTAAATGTTTTTAAAAAGAGACGCGGCATATCTACAAATCAAACGTCTAAATTGGTTGATGGGACGACAGTCTACCCTCTCACTGAACAACAAGCTGCTTGTATACAAATGCATCATCAAACCTATTTGGACATATGGCATTCAACTTTGGGGCTCTGCACGTAACTCAAACCTAGAGATACTCCAGAGGTTCCAAAATAAAACATTGAGATCAATTTCTGGTGCGACCTGGTTCACAAGAAATAATGAAATACACGAAATCCCAACTATCAAGGAGGAGGTCAACAAGTGCTGTATAAGATACAAGAAAAGGCTCAAAGGACTCACAAATAGATTGGCCAGATGTCTGTGCAGTCATAATCAGAAGACGTGGCTTAAGAGGTGGTATATTCTAGACCTCGATTCGAGATAGTTAAAAAATGGGCATGAGACTTGATGAAGAATCACCCGTAGAAGAAACTCACGAGCAAGAACATAGAAACCATCTGATTATGGCCATCGTTGGCCGATTGCAGATAAAATTCGTGAAACAAAAAAACAATGTTTTTTTGCCATTGGGTTTTTTTTAATTTCCATTTTATAACAGTAATATTGTAAACACTAAAATATATCGACTATCTAGCATTTAGACCTCTCTGGCACTATCTATCTAGACTACGCAAGGTCACAATCACAGACTTGTTTGTCTGTTTATCATTGGGTTCAAAGTTAACCTTGATTCTTAACCTTATTATTAAACAAACATTTTGTCCGCGACTTCGTCCGTACCTGTCCCATGCAACCACCATCATCATCTTATTTAAGAGCTACGCTCTTGTCGGTGGAGTATTCGCCAATCCTGTCTCATTATTTATTCTAAATCATAGCGAATCATTCCAATCATAGCGAGATAAAATATATACGTACATACATAAACTAAACTCACGACCATAATCCCTTTCGGGGTGGTCAGAACATTGCTAAAACTATTGAAATCAGAAACATTTATTCGTCATCACAGGTAAAAAGTACAATAAACAAATTATACAATAGCTGGAGTGTAGTTTTACAGGACCACTATGATGTACCATGAGGCATACGGATATAAAAACAATTATTATTCTTATTTATTATGATTATCTGATAATTATTGTATTATAGAATATTTATAAGATGTCAAATGTAAAAGCAAGGAAAAGTTAAAATTTTTAACTTCACAAATGACTTTTTGCAGCTTTCTATGGTTTTTAAACCACATAATATGGTTCTTATGCATCGTTTTTGTGCTCTCAATGGTACATTCCTGTAACTCGAATTTCCCTAAAAAATGATACCGTATCACACTGAAAATCGTAAGAGAAAATAAAAATTTCTGTGATCAAATATACAAGTCTTCTAACGCCTCGTATCATTCCGTACGAAACAAATCTTCGAACATACATCAACTAAAGAGAAGAGTAGTTATGACAATGAGTTCATCGCTCTGGCAAAGCGCCAGACGTTTGGCCAATGTTTGTCCAAACAATTAACGTTTATTAATGCACGGATTGGGAATTTGGGGCAAAATAGGGCAGCGAATACCGAGTCTTTTTAGGAACGAATGTTGTAAGAAGCACTGGTGGCATAGTGCCTCGTCTTCCGCGTAAGAGTTGAACCTCATCTGGCAGCACCGCATCGACTCTTTCTGTCAGCAAATAAGATAGATCGCCGCGCGCGATTACGTTCCGTCTATCTTATTTGCTCTAGCAAATGATAGACTAAGAGATAAGTGTACATTTTGCAACCATAAGCTGCAAGGCTGATTCAGTGTTTATGGGGTGTAGAGCATTACTGTGATGGGGATGGACTAGGTCTGCCTGCATAACTCCAGTCGGTTTAGAAGTTACTGATGTTTAAAGGTCAGTAAAAAATTAACGATCAGCTGCAAGGCTGGTCGTATGATATTATTGTAGTGTGCACTTTAGCTAAGTGAACAGTACAAAAACTGACATAAACTGCCAGTCGGTTTAGGAGATACAGCCGTTCAAAGGTCGGACCTTTGAACTGCTGTAACTCCTAAACCGACTGATGAACCATGACAGTTTTTGTACTGTTTACATAGCTACAGTGCATACTACAATAATATCATACGATCAGCCTTGCAGCTGATCGTTAATATTTTACTGACCTTTAAACATCAGTAATTTCTAAACCGACTGGAGTTATGCAGGCAGACCTGGTCCATCCCCATCACAGAAATGCTCTACACCCCATAAACACTGAATCAGCCTTGCCTCTATTATTATTATTTGGTTATAAGGGCTTGGTCAATAACCAAATAGCTACTGCGACCTGGACAGATCTATTGTAGCTGTCACCCTAGACCTAAAGGTCATTTCCTAGGCCCACGGACTTCATGAACCGTGTTATGCTTTTGGAGGGGAGGTCCCTAATGTCAGTAGGTGTTATTATGTATCCACCTAGATGGCGACTCCTGCTGTGAATGAGCACTTCGCATTCGCAGAGGAGGTGTATGGGCGTTTCCTCTGCTTCACAGGCTTCACAGCAGAATCTGCAAGTGGGTGAATCTACAAGCCCCATTCTGTGTAGGTGTTTGTTTAACTTGCAGTGTCCTGTTAAGGCTCGTACTAAGAGCCTTAAGTCGTTGCGGTTTGAATTGATGGCATCCGAGGTAAGTCTGTTTGAAAAGCCGGTCACAAGTTCTTTTGCATGCCTCAGTCCTGGTGTATCCGACCAGAGCTTACGGCTTTGGTTCACGGCCCATTCCTTTAGCACACGTCTAGAGGTGTTGCGAGAGATGCCGCAGTAAGGCTCGGGGCCTATGGCGTCCTCTTCCGCCCCTCTTCGTGCCAGCTCGTCAGCAGCCTCACATATGAAGGGATATCTTCACGATGTATGTATCCACCAAGCGTGCACAAATCATGCACATCAGAATTTCTTCTTCAGCGTGTGCAGGTTTCCTCACGATGTTTTCGTTCACCGTTTGAGAGCAGTCACTCTTTATTCCAAGAAACCATTTTATTTATAATTCAACCATTAGGCCACCATGACTATGATTCATTCTAATTCTTGATCTTGACTCACACAAAAAGGTTTTTAGATGACGAATTCGTCAATTGAAGGTGATTGAAGTGTCTGGAACAATTGTTACGTCATGTTATTTTGAAAACAAAACATAATCATAGCATAACAATATAACTTCGAGAAATCTGTGTAAAAAAACATAAGAACCTGTACCCACTAGTGAAAGACTTTTTATCCAAACCTCACAACCTTACGGCATAAAGACAGATTGGCTCTACCTACTACAAAGTTGCATTTAGTTAGCTCAGGTGTATACTACATGTCTATTAAATTTTTTAACAAACTCCCTGTACGCATAAGAAATATAGAAAAGTCATAATTATTCTACAAAGCTTTAGAAGACTTTTTAATAGCTAAATGTTTCTATAGCATTCAGGAATATTTTGAATGCAAAGACTAGAATAGTTGCACCAGCCTAGCTAGCATGCCACCCACGACAAAGCGTTTTAACGAGAAAAACGTCATGCGCGCTCTTTCTGGCCTACGTAAAATAATAAATATGGAGGCACATCTCGATTTTTGTCGGTTTCTCGGGGGTGGCATGCTAGGTAGGCCTGATGCAGAAAAATGTTATAATTTTTATATGATTTTTAAGATTTTTTGTTTTTAGATTTTATGTGCTGTTTTTGATTAGTTTTAAGATATTGCCGTGCCCTTCCAGGGTTTATGTGTGAGCTGTACCATATTTATAAGATCTTTTGTAACCACATAACGCAATTAAATGATATGATATGATGATATGATATGATATACTCACCACTACATTCTCAAGACTTCTGAAGAATTCCGATGCGTATATGAAGTTGGAAGACTTCAACATCATCAACACTGTGCACGCGTGGTGGACTAACATACATACACCCTCCTTAAGGGTAGGCCTCCGCCCTGTAGGGACTTATACATACATTCATGCATATAATCACGACCGTAATCCCTTTCGGGACTACAACTACCAACTTTATGTATTAAGAATGTAGTTGTAGTAATGCTTACATTTAAGTTTCAGGATGGAATGTGTCAAGTGTTCGTGTGTTCGCCCACATAAACACTACATAAGAAACCTTTAAATTCCTTAGTCGCCTCGTACGACACCCACGGGAAGAATTGGTGTGGTTCGTTCTAAGCCGGAACCACACGGCAATAATTATGACTATATTTACTTAGTCCCCGATTCTTTGAGCCCACCAAACTGAATGAAAATGATAGTGGTGGTGGTTAAGAGGATAGGCGGGCTCTCGAAGAAATTTGGAGAATAGGTCGCTTTTCAGACTGTATACGTATTTGTCCGATCCGCCCAGCTCAGACTGATTGTATCTACATAAAATAGACGAAATCAGCATTTCGTATTTCCCTGATTCCTCCTCCAAAACTAAACCGGTTTTAATAATTATTTTAAGAATAATATGAGAAACACTTTGGCTATGTCTGTATGTTTTGCTTTTTTTGTTTATATTCGTCAAATATGTTTACTGGATATTTGAAAGCGGGCGGTAAAATTGGTCATTTTCGAAGGTCCTTAGTTCTTACAGTAATTAATTAATGCAAAAAAACAAAACATAGGGCCATGGTAGAGATATCATAGATTGTATGGTAAAACAATTTTTGTTCAAGGAGGAAACAGGGGAATACGTTTGTATAAAAAAAACGGTGCCAGTCTAAAGCATGGTTCTGAAGATACCTTGATGAGTCAGTGGTTACTGGATGTTTTATTATTAAACATGATTATCCTGTTTTAGTGACACACTGACCTATTAAATGTTTATTTTGAAATGCATCTTACAAGGATAATGCAGTAAATGCCATTGACCCAAATATTTAATTCATCGAAACATTGTTTTTAATTTGTAACCACAATTATGTTTTTTCCCTTTCATGTAGTTTTATGACGAATTCATGACGTCATGATGAATGGAGACGTCTTTACCACATGTTTTACTACTGTGCACGTTTCTTTCGCCTCATTCCTGTAAGGTGGCGCGTTGCGAATAGGTATAGACATTCGAATCATGAAGGTCCGAGTATATATCGTGTCGGCGGGCAAGTAGATATTGCGTACTTCGACTATAAAAAAGCGTTTGACACTGTGGGTAACGACATTCTTTTATATAAACTAGCTGAAATAGGTTTTACTACAATATTACTCCGTTTTATTTCCAGTTATTTAAAGGATCGCAAGCAATACGTAGACTATGCGGGATATATATCTGACACCTATGTTACATATTCAGGTGTCAGTCAAGGCAGTAATCTGGGACCATTAGAATTTATCATTATGATAAATGATTTACCTGGGGTAGTACAAGACGCGGAGTGCCTTTTGTTTGCGGACGACCTTAAATTATTTTTGTCTTTTGATACGGAAGAGGACTGCGTACGCTTACAAAGGGATATTGATAGAGTAGTTCAGTGGAGTAAAGACAACAAACTTTCCTTTAACGTGTCGAAGTGTAACGTGATGTCATGTACACGGGCGTAGCAGCCACTACGCCACAACTAAACAATTGACGAAAGGAGTTTGTCAAGGATTACTTCTGTCCGTGATCTAGGGGTCTGCGTTTCACAAGATCTCACATTCCGTGATCATATTACCAGTATTTGTAAAAAGGCATATCGAAATTTAGGTTTTATTTTACGTCAAACACGGGATTTCCACAACATCGCCACCGTAAAAGCTTTGTACAATGCACTAGTTAGGAGCCGACTTGAAAGCAGCGCAATTATCTGGAATCCTCATGAGGCTAAATATATAACAATAATCGAAAAAATTCAATATAAATTCACTCGATATATTTACTGGAAATTGTATGGCGTCTATCCTTTTTACCCTCTTATGTACCCGACTCTTTTTGTTTTAGGTATGGTAGGTTATAATAGTTTAGAAGTCCGGAGAAAACTAGGCCTTGCGTTATACTTTTTTAAAATATTAAGAGGCAAACTTAATAATCCGAAAATATTAAAAGCAATTAGCTTGCAGGTCCCGAACACACGGTTGCGGAGGGGGCCCAGGCCCCAATTGTTTGCATTGCCCTCCTGTAGGACTAACGTTTTGTCGCACGCCCCGACTGTGGGCCTGTGTCCTGCACTGGGATGAATAAAAGCTGTGATGATGATTCAATTCAATTCAAACCAAATAATTTGATGAAACCACATTCGTGAAAACCAGTTAGGTATAGTAACCTATCACTGCGATCTAGGGGTCTCCATCACGGAGGATAGAAAGAAGCGGAGGTGTAAGGCAATTATGTATAGCGACATTAGATTAGGTCATGACGTCATAGTGGACGTGGCCTATGCTTGGCACATGATTATGTAAATCATGAGAGCATCCAACCGCATTGGCCACGCGTGGTAGATTATCTTACTCGTACATAGACCCTCCCTGAGGGTAGGCTTGTTCTCTGCAGTGGGACGTATTATACAGGGTGTTAGAGAAAACAGTTGCATTACTTTAAGGGGTGATTGTACCCATGATACTGAACAACTTTCCCTAAGAAACCTATAGGAAATTCGATTCTTTTTTTCGACTTTTCATACAAAAGTTCGATCTGCTGATTGCATTTAGTATGGGAAGTCCACGTTTTTTTGTTACGAATTTCCTATATAAGGTCTATCAAAATTAGGTGAAACTATTTTAAGGGGATGATCAGACCATCAAACTGAACAACTTTCTCTATGGGACCAATAGTGAAATCGCGAAAAAAAAATCTGCTGTCCCATACATTTAGGTCGAGTAGGTTTGTATGGAACAGCTAATTTTTTTTCGTGATTTCGATATTGGTCCCATAGAGAAAGTTGTTCAGTTTGATGGTCTGATCATCCCCTTAAAATAGTTTCACCTTATATAAGTTTCTTTGTGAAAGTTGTTCAGTATCATGGGTACAATCACCCCTTAAAGTAATGCAACTGTTTAACCTAGCACCCTGTAGACTGATGATGATGATAATGATGATTAGAGGTTCAAGAATGCATCAAAACACAATCGTATCAGCAGCATTGAATGACGTCACAGCAAGAAACTAGTTTCATTCGAATGTTTATTTGAAAAACCAAACACGTTTGTTTAACCTTGAATATTGAATAACTATTATGTGAAGTAAAACAAACGTTATTTATAATAATAATATCATCATCATCAGCCATCAGATAATTCAGGGTGTAAAATTAAATGGGACACTTACTTAAAGGGGTGCTTAAGACCATCAAACCGAACAACATTTACTATGGGACCAACACTGAAATCGCGAATAAAAATTCCGCTGTCCCATACAAAATTGCAAACATAACCCTGTAAAAACATTTTTTTTCGGGCATAGGCCGCTGTAACTCCTGTAGGTCTAGCATGCCACCCCCGAGAAAACGATAAAAATCGAGATGTGCCTCCATCTTTATTATTTTACGTACGCCAAAAAGAGCGCGCACGACGTTTTTCTCGTTTAAACGCTTTGTCGTGGGTGGCATGCTACCCATGCTGTAAGCCAGGATCAACAGCGGCAACCATTCACAACACTAGACAAAGAAGTCCAGCGAGCCTGGGGGATGAATCTAATCTTTCTTGGAACCCGCAATGAATTATTCAAAGAAGATAGGAGAAGTTGGAAAAAGAAATATCAGACTTCCCTTCGTTGGACATCAATAATCATCATTTATGGCAGTGTTGATGACGCTACCGCAAAAGCACCAAAATCTATCTAAACTATTATAAACTGTAACAGAAAGTGTGTCTGTACATTGAAAATATTAACAAAAAAAAGTTACGATATGGTTTTTAGATGTCCCTGATTCCATATCACCAATTTTTGGATTATTTGTCTGTCTGTTTGTTTGTTTGATCGAGCATTACGCAAAAACTATTGCATTATGAAAAAAAGTTTCATCAAAATCGGTTCAGTAGAGAGTTGAGAATTTGTGTGGACGAAGTCGCGGTTTAACGCTAGTAAAAAATAAAACAATAAGAACCTAACATTGTACTGAAACTATGACCTATTTTGCTTCCAGTAATAAGTATGGCAAATACAAGTTATCGAAACTTTGAACCGTTTCAAATTATTAGTTCAGTGCACGTCTCGAATATTACGCAACGTGTATTTTTGGTGCTGAATGCCAAACGGAATAAAGTCGGGGGCAGCGCAGGCCATCTTGTTGAAAGTGAATGGGTCACTTGTATCGCTCGCTGCATCTGATTACCGTATCAGGGTCTTTTTTTTTTGTTTATTTGTTTGTATGCTAAACTCAGTTTTCGGAGAAGTTTATTTCGAAGACGGCAGTCTTCGTACTTAGCGCGCTGTATTCAAACAAACTTCCTTCCTATTTTCAATCTAATATGAAATTTTTAAACACGATCTAGAAACCAATAACCATTAGTTTTAATGCTAAGACTAAGGGGATATAAATATAATTCGGAGCTCGCTCCATACAAACGAAGTTCGGTTATATTTTTAATACTAACCAATTAACTCTCACCGATCCCCGCTACCCAATCCGCCGCGTAGCCTCAGCAACATCCTATGCCGAGGTCCCGGTACCCCTCTGGGTGTCCCTAGGTCGGTTGCTTAAGTTCATTCACTTGGCTCGGTAGACCCTTCGTGGTCCCTCCAATAGTCCGCAGTAAAAAGCAGTAGTTGCTCCCTGACCAGAGCTGTAATGGTCATCTTAAAAAAAAAAACAATTAACGTCAATGCATTTTTTCAGAAACAATCTAGAAACTTATCTCTAGAAAGAAAAAAAAGAAATCTGACAAATGTAAAGCAAAGATATTGGTTTCTACTTCCTAGATTGTGTTTTTTTTACTTCAAGGCCAGGTATCCCTAGTGCAAGCGTCACTTTCTTACAAGCAAACATTTGCAATTAGCCATCCCGCTTCAATTGAAAACGAGATCGCAAAAAAACGTATTTTTCATCAATATCTGTATTTTTCTCTTGGGTGTTTGGGGTAAAACCATCGGGTAGAATCGCTGCTATAATTAATTACCTTTCAAATAATGGTATATTCAGAAGAAATGGTGTATGGTGATTCTTATAAAACTGGTTATAAATCTGAAATCGAACTTACTTTGGTCCTCTTCTTTAATTGAATCACGTTTTCAACGGTTAGATTCAGATGCGGAAAGAACGTATCTACACTGTTATTTGAACTATATGTAAGTATTAAATGTAATAATTTGGTTATCAAAAACCGGTTCGAAAACAGACAAAATAGGTTCAGCCCCCCCTCCCTTAATTACTAAATGCTCAAACTAGGACGGAACTTTGTTTTCGGAGCACCGTACATACGAATTGTATCTTCTTAAAATATCGAATCTTCAGATTTCTCTTAATCTATACTATTATAAAACTGTAACAGGAAGATTGTCTGTACATTGAAGATATTAACAAAAAAAAAGTTACGATATGGTTTTTAGGTGTCCCTGATTCCATTTCACCAATTTTTGGATTTTTTGTCTGTCTGTTTGTTTGTTTGTTTAAACGAGTATCACGCAAAAACTACTAAACCGATTTTGATGAAACTTTTTTTGTTTGTAGCTTATGATCTGACTTAAAATCTGGTATATAATTTGTGCGGACGAAGTGGCGGGTTAACGCTCGTTGACCTACAGTATAAAAGTGAACCAAAAACCGTCAGTTCGATATTGCGTCACGTCCGCTGAGTGGGTGCGTGCAAACCCACGCCTCGCAAAGGTTGCAGGGCCGACAGAGTTTACCGGAGAAAGTTGTATTGCAAGCACATTGTGACACTTTCGTGTTCTGACATTATTTCCAAACTCAAAATTATTTATTTAATGTAGGAGCTTGAAGCCCACTTATAGTCGGGGAAATCTACGGATTTTTGTATGGAGTAGGTTGCATTAATTGCACTTTCGGTGATAGTTGGAAATATTAGTAGATACATACTAGAAAAACATTTTTCCTACTCCTCCTATCTTCTTTGATTAATTCATTGCGGGTTCCAAGACAGATTAGAGTCATCCCCCGGGCTCGCTGGACTTCATTGTCCAGTGTTGTGAATGGTCGCCGCTGTTGATCCTGGCTTACAGGAGTTACAGCGGTGGGAATGTGTGGTGGGCCATACTAGAAAAACATAAATTCTCAATAATCCCCGATTTTTTATTGTGTATTATGGAATAATTAAGACATTTACAAAACATTAAATTTAGGTATGAACAAAAAATGGAAAACTGGTGATTTTGTACAGGACAGCTTCGTTCAATACATTTTACTTATAGCAATAATAATCCCCGGTTAATATCGTAAATTTGAGTAGATACTCAATATTTTGTAAGTATTAAAAAATTATAACCTCAAAACTTAATTATTTACTGTTTGTTTGTACATAATAAATTTACCTTGTGATAATTAACTGTCTCTTTGCTGGTATGCTGGAAGAAGTATCTTTAGATATAAGCTTGCCCTTTGTACATTTATATCGATTTTAAGGTATTTCTCAGGGTCCTCCGCCAATATAACCACCAAATGTCGACAAAAGTGTTATAAACTAACAGTAATATTAGTTCAAACACAATTTACTAAAGTGTCTTTAATGCAATCTCAAACCGTATTTTTCCTAGACTATTATCAAATCTTTTTTTTGAAGCTACCACCGCTTCGGAATGTGTTGTCGCTGTAGAGAAGATGCGGCCAGAAACTCTACAACATATTTTTTTTATTTTTTATTTATTTATTTACTTAAGGTGGTTTCAGTCCATACAAACGTTTGACGCACAATACGCGTAGACAGAATTAATAAAAGTAATATTTTATATATGGAAAAATAGTTTAGAAAATCTAGTTGCCGCGTCACAAATAACATTTGCAATTTATAATATAATTACGAAGATATAAAGCTTTTAAAATTTTGTATGAAAAATTTCAAAGCTTTATATCTTCGTCATTATTTTATAAATTGCAAATGTTATTTGTTATGCGGCATCTAGATTTTTCATACTATTTTTCCTTATATACAAAGTTACTTATATTAATACCGTCTACGTGTATTAAATTGACCCCTCTGCAACCGCCTTAATAACTAAACAATATACTTACATTCTTTAGCTAAGGTGTATACAGTACAATACAATACATAGTCTATTTAACTAAATAATTGATACTATACAGTAAACTACAGGGTGAATTTGATATCATTAGCATCCTTTTTACTACGGCAACTTTTACTATGGCAGCAAACAGATCTGAGCAAAAAAAAATCAGCTGTTGCATACATTTGAGTTGCGAACTCGCGCGTCGACATTACAGTTTAGTATGGAACAGAAGATCTTTTTTTGTGCTCCGATCGGTTAGCTGCAATAGTAAAAGTTGTTCAGTTTGATGGGTAGACTCTTAGTTTTAAAGGATGCTAATGATATCAATTTCACCCTTTATTAAGTTAGCGCACTCAGACCCAAGAATATGGGTCATTTAATTAATCATCCAGTTTATAATAAACTTTTTTTTTTGATCTGAGTTTTAAACATGTTTTTGGAAAGATATTAAAATATTCACGGGGATTTTATTATAACAGCGTATACAGTGACCCATGAAAGACGTGTTAAACCTACTAAGGCGAAAGTGTGGAGATATCAGTTTATTTTTATTTCGATTGTTGTAATTACGGACATCACAATGTTTTGGAAACAAAGACAAATTTTTTCTTACATATAAAATGTTTTCATAAATAAACAGTTAAAATATCAAATTCCTTAAAAAGGTCGCGAAATTTTAATGTGGTCCCTGTATTTTAACTGCCTCCGTGGTCTTATTGGACTCTCGGCAGTCGTTGGTTCGATTCCCACGGGGGACACCTAGTGATATGTCTTTTTGTGCGTTTTCCCCATTCTAACCGACAGAAAAAACGAAAATCGGTGATTTGGCAATGACATTATGAGCATTGGCTCTCGACACGGAGGTCGTGGGTTCGATTTCCACGGGGAACACTTAGTAATATGTCACTTTGTGCGTATTCCCCAGTTGGTTAGGACATTGCAGGCTGAATCACCTGATTGTCTGAAAAAGTAAGATGATTTCGTGCTTCGGTTAGCACGTTAAGCTGTTTGTACCGGCTATTATCCTGTGGTAGTAGTCGTTACATAAAAACCACGTCAGAGGCCGTAAGGCGGTCTGAAAAAACTCTGACACCAGTTCTCTGCCCACACGATAAGAAGAAGAATATGGTCCCATATACACTGTGGAATCGGGGTCGTTTTGAAGCTGGATCAGGTTGCTTCAAACCATCACATCATTGTGAGCCAACTAAGACCCATATCTAATTATTGCCCAGTCATTTTACGGTTTGAGCTGGGACTAATTAGTAATTGGCATTTTTTTTTTCGGTATAATATTGAAGAGCCAATTTGAGCCCAGAAATGTAACAAAATTAAAAAAAAATCACGTCAGCAACAGTTCCAACTTTAAAATTTAGCTATTATCTCGTTCTAAAAAACCTGATGGTAATTTTTTTTTGCATATATTTAAGCCTTTACATACATACTACAAACATGGTGTGAATATTGTTGTCTACTTAGGTTTTGAAAAATACATTCGTATTTTCTAATAAATACCTCATTTTTTAAATTTCATTGACATTGAAAAATAATTTATATTGTTAAATCTAAGTCAAATGAGTGCATTGGTATTAATATTAATAATTTAAAATCCTTCTGGGACACATAATTTTGATTTCTATGTTGCGTAGCGAAATTTTTTTTAATATGCTCTAAGATAGATAGATAGTATTTTGTCACTTAATGATTCCGCTTACAGTTTAAAAGTCCAAAACTCCGTAAAATAACTGGGCTATTATTGCAGTACCAGTATGTAGGCAATAGGGTTGATCTTTTACAGTGTTTGAAGTGTAAACAGATGGTTTCAAGATTACGTTGCGTTGAGGCCTATATCATAGTAACACTTGTATGTAGTGGCCTAAAAACGATTTAGCAATCTATTCTTACGTTAATTAGAGACATGAATACCAATAGCCTCACGACCTTAAACCCTTTTAGGATGGTCACATGCGTTGCCAGATCAAATGTACCCGGAACCGACTAGCGTGTATGAAGCTTATGATTGTGGAAGAGGCAAAAGAGGTATGTCAGGATCGTAGCAAATGTCTCTCTGCCTACCCCAATGGGACACAGGCGTGAGTATACAGGGTGAAATTGATATCATTAGCATCCTTTTAAACTAAGAGTCTACCCATCGAACTGAACAACTTTTACTATGGGAGCAAACCGATCGGAGCAAAAAAAAATCTGCTGTTGCAAACAGTTGAGTCGCGAACTCGCGCGTCGACATTGCAGTTTAGTATGGAACTGCAGTTTTTTTTTATTTGCACCGATCGGTTTGCTCCCATAGTAAAAGTTGCTCAGTTTGATGGTTAGACTCTTAGTTTAAAAGGATGCTAATGATATCAATTTCACCCTGTATATGTAGGTGTCAACTTTCAATAGATGGCCAGAAGCAATTTCGCCCACCAAAACGCTGCAGTAACTTTATCTATTCGTCGCTTCGTAAGACCTACACCCACGTGTAGAAATGGGATGGTCTGAGATCAAAGCCGGAACCACGGATTTTTAACGTTTCATTGGTTGGTAAGGTACTACTACTTTCCTTCTTCACATTCTTCTTTTCATAAATGGCTTGCTGTTTGATAACCAATAAAGATAAATTAAATTAAACTATCTGTCTCTCTCTCTGTCTCTCAACAGAGTTGAAGCAGTCGCCGTGTCCGAAATCAGTCAAAATTCCTATTTCTGTACCCGACTGCGCCAGAAGGAGGGTTATATTTTTTGAATCGTCAGTTTCGAAATCACGATCGAACGAATATACAAACTTCATACTATTTACGTCATTTTCTACTACTGATTTCAATGAGTGACTTTCAAAAATCGCACTGCACGAGCAATACAGACAGACATACTATCCCTACCTCTTTCTCTCACTTTCACTCTGTCTTGTACTCTTGGAAAGTGCTCCTTTTTGGAAACGGTCCCTCTGGAAAGTGGTCCTTCTTCATCTTATCGTGTGAGTGGGCAGCAAGCCCCGGTGTCAGAGTTTGGTCAGACCGCCTTACGGCCTCTGACGTGGTTTTATGTAAGCAGTACTACCACCAGAGATAGTAGCCGGGACCAAGGGCTTAACGTGCCATCCGAAGCACGAAATCATTTCTCTTTTCAGACAATCAGGCGATTCAGCCTGCAATGTCCTAACCGACTGGGGAAAAACGCACAAAGTGACATTTCACTAGGTGACCCCCGTGGGAATCGAACCTACGACCTCCGTATCGAGAGTCAATGCTCTTAACCATTAGACCACGGAGGCAGTGGTCCTTCTGGAAAGAGGTCCTTATCTATACTATTATAAAACTGTAACAGGAAGTTTGTCTGTACATTGAAGATATTACCAAAAAAATAGTTACGATATGGTTTTTAGGTGTCTCTGATTCCATTTCACCAATTTTTGGATTTTTTGTCTGTCTGTTTGTTTGTTTGAACGAGTATCACGCAAAAACTACTGAACCGATTTTAATGAAACTTATTTTGTTTGATAGCTTATGAATTTATGATCTGACTTAAAATCTGGTATATAATTTGTGCGGACGAAGTCGCGGGTTAACGCTCGTTAGAACCTAAAGGAATAGGTGGTTATCTTCAAAACAAAACACAATGGAAACAAAGTTAAAATGAATCACACAGCGAATAGATAAGTACAGTGAATGATAAACAGTCAATAGTAAATTATATAATGTTATAGAACAGTAGCGTCGTTGTCGCGTGCCGTATCTGCGCGCGCGCATGATAGCTGGCGTGTGCGCTGATTAATGCCGTGGGCACATTGGATGTTTTGATGTTTAAATCTGCAACTAAAATATCCCCTGGACTCTACGTTTTTATAGTTTTACTAGCGTTAACCCGCGACTTTGTCCGCACAAATTAGATACCAGATTTTAAGTCAGCTCATAAACTATCAAACAAAAATCATTTTCATCAAAACAGGTTCAGTAGTTTTCGCGTGATGCTCGTTCAAACAAACAAACACATAAACAAACAGACAGACAAAAAATCCAAAAATTGGTTATATGGCATCAGGGACACCTAAAAACCATATCGTTACCTTTTTTTTTTGTTAATATCTTCAATGAACAGATACACTTCTGTTACAGTTTTATAATAGTTTAGATTGCCCATTTTCACGTAAAAATGCGTAATAGTCATGCGTGATATGATATTTGCCAAAACCGACATGTGAACAAAGTGCAGTGCTGGCATATTACAGCTACAACTGAAGATAAGGCTTTACATAAATAGGACGTTGCAAAGGGAATGAGAATTCTTGAAGCTTTTGAACTTGCACATATATTAGTTTCTAGATCTTGTTTAAAAGATTTCACTGACGTTAATTGGTTTCGTAAGCATAAGCATATGCTCACGAATTCACGACTATACAGGGTGTAAGTGAAAGCCTAGCAAATACTGAAACGGTGGACTCAGACCATCAAACTGAACAACTTTCACTATGGAGCCTACCTCAGGAAACGTGAAAAAAATCTGCTGTCCCATACATTTTAGTCGGGTAGGTACAGCAGTTTTGTATGCGACAGCAGATTTGTTTTATCCTCGATCAACATCTAAGTTTTAAAGCACATGTGGATGCATTAATAACAATAACTAGGAAACTTATTTATATATTTAAAACACTAAGACACGTAGCTGATTATGATATAATACAAATGGTATACCTAGCACTGTGCCAGTCGATTTTAATTTACTGCATCTCGTCCTGGGGAGGCCCGGCCAAAACCAACCTCGAAAAGCTTGAGATTGCACAGAGAGCTGTTTTAAAGGTAGCAGCAACCTTTCGTCCATAATATATAATAATAATAATAATATATAATAATAAAAAACGTTCACATCTGACAGATTCCCAATGTCATTTACTTGGTTCTGGCCCGTAAATTGCATTTAAAAATTACCAGCGCAAGCTGAGAAAATGAAACAACCAAAATAATATTAATAATAATCTTGGAGATAAAGTTTGATTAGTGCAGAATTGAACTTACATAAATAGTGCAATCAAAATTAAATAAAGTTTGTTTTACGCTTGCGTGGTTTCAGGCGCGGGCGCCGCCCCATCTCTTTCTCTCGCATAAAAGCTCGATAGCTGTGTGAACTCAACTTTACAGAGTTACCGTATTAGGTCATGCCATAGTTGATTGCCTCAATGGAATCGAGACTGTATTACATGACAGTAACGTATGATTTAAAAAACCAGGCACGTGGAGTCATTTGCTTTGTTCTATGATTGTTATGTGTATCTAATAGTTCAATGTAGCCAAGATTTATTTCACAGTGGTTTGTTAGCGAAAGGGACACCACAGACAAATTAGTCTAAAAACTTAAATTGGCCTCTGCACTTCCCCTTAAAGCTGGATAAGCACAGAATATATCTCCTATCAGAAAATCAGCTTCAGACAAGTTCGTGGCGGCCTGTACATCCCTTCATGCGAAGTTTCTACCAATATGCCGCTCATTCTCGTACGTGAACGTTCACGTACTACGATTTATTGTTGTAGGTAGAATTCTGACCGCATCTTCTCTACAATAACAATTAATACCTTCCGTCGCGGTGACAAAAATGACTTCAGACAGATAGTCTACTCAACAATGGAGTTGTAGAGTGCGTGAGCTGGGATCTAAGCGATTTCTTCTGAAATTTGTTCAGGGTTCTTAGGGAGTAAACATACTAAAAGTCCCCTCTTCTAGGAGTCATGCCGGAGGGAGGGGGGGGGGGATGGGGTTAAAGTTCCCACTTTTGGGTTTTTCGCGAATATATCCAAAACGGTGCGTCGTAGAGAAAAGGGGTCTTCTAATAAATGATACTTTATAAAATTCTCTACACTTTTTATTTTATATACGTTTTCCTATTTCCCAATATTTTTCGAGCAACACGCTCCGGAAAAGTAAAAATTGTGGACTTTTAGTATGTTTACTCCCTAAGAACCCTGAACATATTTCAGAAGAAATCGCTTAGGTCCCAGCTCACGCACTCTACACCCCCTTATGAGATATTCATTGAGTGGACTAAAAGTTGTATGTATTATGATATTATTTGCATGCATATACTCACGACTATATTCCCCGAGGGGGTAGTCAGAGATATTCTGAATCCTCAGAACATCCACGTTTCACTAGTACCGAAATTCTGTCCAGTGTGTCGAGGATTGAGCCCGTCGCCACTTGTAATGGACAGTGGGCACAATACATGCCTCGAAATTAAAGCATGCAGGTTTCCTCACGATGTTTTCCTTTACCGAAAAGCCAATAGTGTTACAAATCGTACATAAATTCCGAAAAACTCATTGGTACGAGTCGACCTGGACGGGGATCGAACCATCGCCTCCTTCACGGCAGGCAAGGTGACTCGCCACTGGATCACCACGGCTCGGATATTATTTTGAATAATTTATTAAATTGATTGATCTTAATAGCTTCTATTCTTGTACGCCACCACTACAGGGTGTTAGGGTAAGCAGTTGCATTCCTTTAAGAGGTGATTCTACCCATGATATTGAACGATTTTTACGTTTTCGTAAAAAATATTTTGACTTTCCATACTAAACGGTACTTGTCCTACAGGCTGGATCCTTACCGCGGGTACCAACATACCGATACCTTATAAACCTCCTAATATATTGTATAATTAGTTATAATTATAACCTATAGTTATTGTCTCACTCAACATGATTTTTTTAAACTAATGTTTTCTGGTGAGTGAAAAGCCGCGGTGGTCCAGTGGCGAGTAACCTTGCCTGCCGTGGAGGAGGTGGTTTTTCGGAATTTATGTACGATTTATAACACCACTGACTTTTTGGTGAAGGAAAACTTCGTGAGGAAACCAGCATGCTTCAATTTCGAGGCATGTATTGTACCTACTGTCCTTTACAAGTGGCGACGGGCTCACTCACCGTCACACTGGACAGAGTTTCGCTACTACTAGTGAAACGAGAGAGAGATGTTCTGAAGTTTCAGAATATCTCTGACTAGGTACCCCCTCGGGGAATATAGTCGTGAGCATATGCTATGCTGTTTTCTGGTACGCAAATAAATATTTTTGTAGTTTTTTGTATAATCAGCTGATTAAGCATTTGTATGAAAAGTCGAAAAAAACATTTGAATTAGTTTTCTTTGGGAAAGTTGTTCAGTATCACGGGTACAATCACCCTTTAAAGTAATGCAACTGTTTACCCTAACACACTGTAGAAGCAATGAGAAATAAGACTCCGTTAGTCTCAAAATCATGCATAACCAAAATTGGCCATTTCTTGGATGGGTTCTCTTAAGGAAAATGGTGAAATTTCCCGGGACCGCTGTCAGGTTATGTAACAGGCTCCAACGCGTCGGCAGACTCGCGGCAGACGGCGCCGCGGCGGCTGGCGCCTGGAGGACGGGGATAGCGCGCCGTCCCGCTCCCTCGCAGAATTGTGGCGCCCAACACGGGGTGGGATTAGGGATGCTTGTTTCGAGTATTTCGGAGGCTGGGTACATGGGGATGCTGTGTTTATTGCACTCGTGTGGTTATAAAGCTAGTCATCATCATCATTAGCCTATAAACGTCCCACTGCCGGGCACAGGCCTACCCTCAGGGAGGGTGTATGGGCATTAGTCCACGCGTGCCACTAAAATTGTGTATGAAAAATTGCAAAGCTTTATGTCTTCGTAATTATATTATAAATTGCAAATGTTATTTGTTACGCGGCAACTAGATTTTCTAAACTATTTTTCCATATATAAAATATTACTTTTATTAATTCCGTCTACGCGTATTGTGCGTCAAAGATTTGTATAAAATTGACCCCTCTGCAACCACCTTAAATGAAAACTCTCATTCGGCAACCCTATTCTCCAAGAAAAGTTTCGGGGAGCTTCATAGCGTTTTGATTCGGTTAAATTTATTATATTGTGTGTCGTTCGATTTAGAATTGTTTCGGAAGATTATAAATGTTCAGTTTTTCTCATGATTGTACTGATTTATTGTTGTTGCTAGCTATAAAGATAAAACTACATTTTAAATTCACATTTTGACTGGGGGGTTTGGTAGAGACTACAGAATTCTATAACGATATATTTTTCACTTGGATAATTTATATGTCAAGATAGACAGTCGAAGCTACGAAAGCGTAGAAAAAAATTGCAACCAGTACTGTCCTGTAACCCATATACACGCACAAATACATAATTTGTATGACGCCTGACGCACACCAAGGCCACCAACCTTAGAAAGTTGGCACCTTTTGTTTTATGCGGTAGAAGCATGGGGCTCATTCTACAGGGTGAAATTGATATCATTAGCATCCTTTTAAACTAAGAGTCTACCCATCAAACTGAACAACTTTTACTGTGGGAGCAAACCGATCGGAGCAAATAAAAAATCTGCTGTTCCATACTAAACTGCAATGTCGACGCGCGAGTTCGCGACTCAAATGTATGCAACAGCGGATTTTTTTTTTGCTCCGATCGGTTTGCTCCCATAGTGAAAGTTGTTCAGTTTGATGGGTAGACTCTTAGTTTAAAAGGATGCTAGTGATATTAATTTCACTCTGTAGAAATATACTTTTTCAATCATTTTCATTTAATTTAGTATTTTATACATATCCTGGACATTGTCAAACTAATTATTTAGTCTCATTGGAATTACCAGAATCTTGCCCGGACTTGTATTATGATTTACTAGACTACGATACAGGTATCTGTAATTACTAACATCAATTAACATGCATTTACCTCTGATTCGAACCCTTGTTTCAGCAGGCAGGTTCACTACCAACTACATAGACCCGATAGCTCATCAGGCCGTCAAGGCTCAAAATGTTGTTCCATTATTATTATTAAATTAAATTAAATATCGTTTATTTGTACTCATTTGAACACGATTCAAAACAGTTGTTGCAAAGTCAAATTTATGCATTGTTCCAAAGGAGAATGGGCATTTTGGTACCCGCTCCAATAGCAATGACTGTAGTTACGTTCGATGGGTCTTTTTATGACCACCAATGTTTAATAAGACCGCTTGATCCAAATCATTGTGAGTTCGGAGATATACCAATATGAAAATGACAAGTTTTATAGAAAAAAAAATTAATTAAAATGGCACATGGTGTCTATTATTGCTATTTATATTTGTAATAAAATACTTTTATGCCAGAATGTTATATAATAATAATAAAACAATATTATAACAATAAAAAATATATAATAATAGTTAATAACAATCTATTATATATATAAAACAGCCGGGTTGGTTCGAACACTTATAACTCGAAAACGGCTGAACCGATTTCGATGAAACTTGGAATATAGATAGTTCATTACCTGGATTAACATATAGGCTACATATTATAAAGAGAGCTGGGTAGCGGGCGAAGCCGCACGGGTCCACTAGTAATATATATTAATTATGTGGTATACTAACATTGTATTATTGTGTTGTTGTGGTACTCTAAATAATACGTTGCAATACTATGCGCAATACTATGCTCGAGTAATACTATTGAAAATAAAAAATCAATATATTTATATATATATATATAAAACAGCCGGGTTGGTTCGAACACTTATAACTCGAAAACGGCTGGACCGATTTCGATGAAACTTGGAATATAGGCTACATATTATAAAGGGAGTTGGGCAGCGGGCGAAGCCGCACGGGTCCACTAGTAATATATATTAATTATGTGGTATACCAACATTGTATTATCGTGTTGTTGTGGTACACTAAATAATACGTTGCAGTACTATGTTCGAGTAATATTATTGAAAATAAAAAAAAACTAAAGATTTAATTCGAAATGACATTTATTTTCATTCAAGACCATCTACAATTACATCATTTAGAAATGATGCAGGGGCAGTAAAACCTTCATGTCTCGCATATCCAAGATACCAGATAATTGAAATAATATGAGCACAAGTGCCCATTGTACGTCGTCCAGTGAGGCAAGTACAATAATGTTGCACGATATCGTTGTCATTATTTGTGTTATTGTTTTTTACTAAAACATAACAATAGTACGTTTTCGATCTCCTGTGGCGTGACTGTACGCGCCCACGTAACAGCCAAACATCTTCGTTAATGCCGTAGTCTGGCAAGTCTTCCAGAGCGTTTTCTCTGTATATTTCGATTGAATATAAGCCATTCCTTAAATGCTCACTGCAATATGATCTCGCAAGCTTTAATTGGTATGTACCTAAAGAAAGCAAAATGACATGCTCTTCTGTTAGATGTGGGAAATTCTGAACATTATTTGCTTCTATTCTTAGAAAATCTGCTCTTCTGTTGTTTAATCTTTTCCTCTCTACATAATTGTGCAGAAGGTTTGGGGAATCCATTTTGTTTCGGATGATATTTAAATAGGATTCTACATTATTACTATCGGCGATGGGTTCGTGAAAATGATTTATAATAGCAGCGGCGATTTTAAAATCAGTGAACATGTGTGGAAGAGCTCTATTGAAATATTTTTGCCGTAAGAGCTTAAAATCTCGCTTGAACTTTCCATTCACTACTTCCACAACCCATCGACATATCGTCACCGATCTAGCTTCATTGGCCTGCTCAGTAGTCAGCTGTGTCTCGTTTCTATCTTTTGTTGGAGGCATGTATGATTCATAGCCACATGCTTCAATATCGTTCAAACTATCTCTGAATCCTCGGTCCAATATAAACACATCGTTTGCTTGCAGGAAGAAATGTAAAGGATTCTCTCCATTGTTCATTATATCACTCATTATATTTGCATCAGTCTTTGTTGCAGCGTATGGACCCAGTACGTCAAGAATGTATCCATCAGTGCATACTATCAAAAAAGGTTTTAAAAGATTTTGGAATTTTTGCAAACTGTATGATTGTCTTTGAAATAAAAAGTTCGAGCTTTTGTTTATGTAAATATAAGTGCCATCATATATTAGTATCACTTTATCATTTTCTTCGTTACCAAACAAAGCTTTAGGAATTGTGAGGTTTCTTTCTAATACCTCATTTCTATTGATGTGGTCCAGTCCCAAATGTAATATTACATATTCATTAGCTAGGCATTCACGCACAATAGCTAATAAACGCTCCAGTTTTCTTCGAGACACATTAAATAATGTTGCCAATCTCTCATCGGAATCTCCGGTACGTAGTTTTGTAAAGTATATACCTAATGCAGTTCTTGGTTCCTTGCATCTCTCACTTAGAGAAGGCACCTGATCCAGTATGGCATCGAACTGTTCGCCATTACGTCCGGTCCAAAAATGCATTTCTTCATTGCTCAATGAACCTCTTGTGTTAAAGTCGAGCCTAGATCCACGTTCTAAAGCCCTTCTCATCATGTCACAGACGTCTGTAAATTGTTGTGCATTGAAATGATGAGTGACATTGCAAGATTGAGGCAGTTCATCCCAGATGTTGCTCTCAAGGTGTTGGCTGCACACTCTAGCGCCCTCAGGAATATATAACTTATGTTCACAAAACATATTAAGTTTGATAGTCTCAGGTATGCGATTACGGGTTGGGTTTCGGCAATCGTTGAATATACAATGCCTTGGTGTGTTTGGGGCTCGAACGTAGTCTGGAACCTGAAGTTCCTGGGCATTTGGTTCTGCTTCTGGTATAGCAGGTACCACGTCGTCATTGTGTCTAACAGCGTTCTCAATTCTCTGCCAACATCGATGACAGACACATCGAGTATTGTTGAACGCCACCTGAAAAGGGTAAAATACGATGTAGATGTTTTTTTATTTACTCTGGCTTGATAACGTTTTGTCATAAAAACCTAATTCGGTCCGGTCAGTAGGTATCTATAGTAGGATTATTTACTCGGTGCATACTCCGATGATTTATGACCGAGTTTCCAGCGAGATAATAGTATAGAACGATGCCACATAATCGTAATAATTCGAAACAATAATGTAAGCAGGTAGAAAATGTTGACCCTTCTAGTGCTTATCAGAACCGGTTCACGCATCGGTCGGCGCATATTTCTTTCATTATTCCTTCATTTGTTTTACTGTCCACGTGCACAATAAATGCCAAAATGTTTTGTTATTTAGTGAATCACTACTGGTACGGACAGAACACCTGAATTCCGTGAACTGATAAAACGAGGTTGGAGTTTCGTACGCAGGCGGATTGCCCTATCCATACACTATATTAGGAAACGTTTTTGATAACACTCTAGAACATACTTCCAAAACTTAATAGTTAATACGTGTTTATCCAGTGAAATGTTCATGAGTCTTATTGTAATCCGTTATTTAATGTTGCTAAACGTAGCTTAGAAACATTGAAAAAGTAAAGCTTAGAGAAGATATGGTATGGCGTTTGTAGTTTAAGACCAATTACATTCAAGCTGCATGACAGTTGACAATCATACGCTTTTCAAAAGAGCGCTATTTTCTAACATTAAAAAGTGAAGCTAAGAGAAGATATGTTATGGCGTTCGTTGTTAATGCGGTATGACAATCACACGCTTTTCAAAAGAGCGTCATTTTCTAACACTGCTAACAATTTCGTAATAAGGAGAATCACCTGTGACACATTTAAATAGTATAACGAAGTGGGTACTAACCTCCAATTCAGCATGTTCTTGTATGTACGCCGCAAACGCTGGTCGTGTCCTTGGGAGGTCATCGGTCAAAACATGTCGCTGGTATCTTGCATTATGTAGGCCTCGCCGGCACACCACACAATTGCTATGTTGTTCCATTGCAACAGTCCAAATCGGTAACGAAATTCACAAAAACACTTCACAAGCCGAGGTCAACGTTTAAAGCAGGTAGAAAATGTCCAAAAAGAGGTGCAGGGGTCGGTGATAAAAGCGAGATGAGAACGTATTCTGATGAACAGCAGCGGGACGTCGTCTTTCGTACGGTACGATTGAACGACTGGAGTGAAGGAGCCGATCCGATGACGCGCTAAACTGCCCAAGCGCATCGCTCCCCACCACTCCTAGCTGGGATATAGCCGCGCGCTCACATTCCTCTTCTTATAACCGTCGGTTGTCGTCAATGTAATAAATATAATAGGAATTATTTTAAGAATATATGCAGTTCTATTTTATTTATTTGATAAAAACAGACAATAGACGTTACATGGTTAATTACATAAGTTTACAAAAAAATAGTAGTTTAATTAATAGTTCGTAGCAATTAGTGTAATATTATAGTACATTTATTTATTTATTTATTTTAGGAAGATTTACAGCATTACATTTTAATAAACGTTCTTATATAAATCTAAACGCCATTTAAAAAATCTCCACATTTAACATATTATTTTTAATATATTAAATAAAATACATTAAAAAAAATATATATAATAAGCATATTATGTATATAATATGTATATATAATTGTAATAATGACATTAAAAAAATAATTGCCTAATAATGTCGAAAAACCAAAAAAAATAATTAAAGAATCATCACGAATAGCTCCGTTCCCACAGCGAATGATGACAAGCGTCCTAGTACACATTGATGTACATAAAGTAACCTTTAAAATCTGATATATATTATGTCTATTGGGGCGGGTACCACATTTCATACATTTTTGCCCATTGTCCTTTATATATTGAGTGAGTATTGTACACAAACAAGAAGGGTTACAAAACGTGGCCTTATAACTAAATGTGATTTCTTCCAGATAGCCAATGGATGGATTTGAATTTAATTAGAGAAATGCTTCTGATATATGCTGATAATGATAATAAATGAGATGGCATTTCCATCAAGAAACTCATCCAAAAGATATTTCCCTTCTAAACGTGAAGTACAATAGGAAGAAATAAATGCTTCATAAATTTGGACGCGCGCCAGTATAACTTTCTATCCATCTGTCATATAAAACTTTATGTTATATGTAAAATAACTAGGAACATATATACAAACTAAGATAAAATCATATGCTCTTACATGCCGTGTGGTATCCGACTCCGAATATACGGACGGGTGTCGTAAGGGGATACTTCTCATCAGACTACCGTTAAGGGCCTATGTGGAAAAATAATTGAAGCAAAATGGGCGTGTGATAGCTTATTATTACTGTCAGATGCGAGAGAAAGAGATGGGGCGGCGCGCGCGCCTGAAACGGCGCAAGCGTAAAACACACTTAATTTAATTGTGATTGTACTATTTATGTAAGTTCAATTCTACTCTAATCAAAATTTGTAAAATATCAATCTCTTTTTTTAAATCAAGTCTCGTGTTTCTATTATTCACCGTTTAGCAGTTCCAAGCGTTTATAAATAAAGACGGAGGCTACTTTGGCTTGTTTTTCTATCGAGAAAATGTGTCTTAATCGTGTTTTGGCTCTTGTCAAAACTTCAATTATATTTTCAATTTACACATATCCGCTAATCATACTCCTACTGTTAGTACTTCGTGATATATGACGCTTTGAAGAATCCAATTTTTTTCACATACCTAGCCTCTTAACATCTCTTCAGCCCTTACTTACTCTTCTTCTATCGAGTCGATGGCAAGACATCAAAAATTTTCCAGCCCAGTATTTTGCCACACGGATAGCACTGCCGCCGGCAGCGTCCATAAGCTCCGTTCGCGTGCAGGTGTCAGGGCAGGAAGGGCAGGATATGAGGTGGGCCATAGTGTGTGGGGAAACACCGCATTCACCCTGGACGTCAGACCCGTTTATGTAACCCCACTTGAACAGGTTGTCTTTATTACGGCCGACCTCAATTGACAGTCTATTTAAACATCTCCAAATTGGCCTGGGCAGCTCTTGGCCTGGAGGCTCTCCTTAAGAGGGACAAATGAGTCAGGGAGAGTGGTGTTTTCCAGCCAGAGACCGCGTCTAGCTTGAGAAGCCTCACCTTGAATACTTAGAGACGTCTTCCCCCCGCGATGTACCAGGGAAAAAAATTAAGCAGACCTCAAAACTAAAAACCGGCTAAGTGCTAGTCGGACGACTTGCGCACCGAGGGTTCCGTATCACCATAAAATATTATTAACAATTCGCAGTCTATTTAAACATCTCCAAATTGGCCTGGGCAGCTCTTGGCCTGGAGGCTCTCCTTAAGAGGGACAAATGAGTCAGGGAGAGTGGTGTTTTCCAGCCAGAGACCGCGTCTAGCTTGAGAAGCCTCACCTTGAATACTTAGAGACGTCTTCCCCCCGCGATGTACCAGGGAAAAAAATTAAGCAGACCTCAAAACTAAAAACCGGCTAAGTGCTAGTCGGACGACTTGCGCACCGAGGGTTCCGTACCACCATAAAATATTATTAACTTACCACAAAAAACTTTGCTTTTTCCGGAACTTTTACCGCGAACCCGACTCGCACTTGGCCAGTTTTTATTATTGACACCAAGTTGGACGCTTGAATTTAAATGTATTACCGTTTAAAATAGAGCGAGAAGAACATACAAACCTTTGAAAACAGGTTTTTTATTCGTCATCAAATCCAAGAGAATGATGCAATGAATGATGAATCAATCAATCAAATCAACCCACATTAACCCACTGCTTGGCATAGGCCTGATGCATCAAGCACGTATCCAGTTTGGGGGAAAAGGTGGGATTAATCCCCCCCGAAATAGAATATTTGTATAGAACAGTGATTGCAGCTATAATTTTTTCATCGCTTGTGAATGAACCTAGATTACGGTTCAGAAGATACAGCCTTCTGTAGCTAGGACGGACGGACCTTCCACGTAGGCTTATGAATAGGGAAAACCGGAGTTTGGGAAATACAAAAAAAAAATTTACTTTTCGTACAAACATTCAATCAGGGGATTGCATTTAGTATGGAAAGTCCAAAAATTTTGTTGGAATTTTTTTTATATAAGGTCTAACAATATTAGCTGAAGCTATTTTAAGGGGATGATTAGACCATCGAACTGAACAACTTTCTCTATGGTACCAATATCGAAATCGCGGAAAAAAAAATTTTGCTTTCCCGTACATGTCAGTCGATTTATGTTTTCAGTTTTGTATGGGACAGCAAAATTTTTTTTCGCGATTTTTATATTACAAAAAAAAATTTACTTTTCGTACAAACATTCAATCAGGGGATTGCATTTAGTATGGAAAGTCCAAAAATTTTGTTGGAAATTTTTTTATGTAAGGTCTAACAATATTAGCTGAAGCTATTTTAAGGGGATGATTAGATCATCAAACTGAACAACTTTCTCTATGGTACCAATATCGAAATCGCGAAAAAAAAAATTTTTGCTTTCCCGTGCATGTCAGTCGATTTATGTTTTCAGTTTTGTATGGGACAGCAAAATTTTTTTTCGCGATTTTTATATTGGTTCCATAGAGGAAGTTGTTCAGTTTGACGGTCTGATCATCCCCTTAAAATAGTTCCACCTAATTTTGTTAGACCTTATATATTTATGTTTTCAGTTTTGTATGGGTCAGCAAAATTTTTTTTCGCGATTTTTATATTGGTCCCATACAGAAAGTTGTTAAGTTTGATAGTCTGATCATCCCCTTAAAATAGTTTCACCTAATTTTGTTAGACCTTATATAGGTTTTTAAGGGAAAGTTGTTTAGTATCATGGGCACAATACTTTGACTACTTATATAGGGACTAGTTACGCGTGTCATTCTACTAACAAACATTTCTGCCACTTTTTGCGGGGGGCGAGGTAACATGAAATCCGCAATTTTGGATTTTATTCGCATAACTTTAGATTCTAATTTTGAACGTTAAAATCATGAAAATTAGTCTCGCGTGAACCCCAAACGTTCTAAGTTCGAAATTATTGTTTCGCAATTATAAGCTATTTCGTTTAGTGATAAGGTATAAAATTGAATGTAAATGCACATGATTAATTGATCTTATACCGTGGCAGAGGGGAAATGCTACCGCAAGGCTAGTCCTTATAATAAATAGTCAAAGGTACAATACAATCAGCCTATCAACTCTAATCTAATCAACTCCAATTGTTTTTCTAAGTAACTAATAATTTTACATCTCTCTTCCTCAGGTACAAAGAAAGCAATGTAAAGAAGAGGAAACACACGCCGGACGAGTGCCTTATTAGTATAAACAAACATACAGCCAAACGAACAGTGCCTATAATATAGATATATAGTGAAACGATACGATCGAATACGACTAACGAAGGTTTATTTCATTTGGTAAGTTTTTATATTTATTTACTGTAACATTTAATACAACACTCCAAGAAATTTATTAGCAATATGACAACTAGTGTTTATACTGAACAATAGCAGGAGCAAGGCTCGTGCCATCGTCGGAGCCCTCACTGGGCACTACGCCACAGGCACGATGATGCACAAAATGAAACTCACCTTGGATCCCAGCTGCCGAGCGTGTGGAGAGAATGAGGAGACCATGGAACATATCCTTTGTGACTGCGATGTCTTGGCGGCAAAACGCATGTACCTCCTCGGAGATGGATACCCAAAACCGGGAGATCTTAGGTTTCTTCCTCTCAATGGTATTGCCTCCTTCATTGACCATGTATTTGAAGGGTGAAGAAAGCAAAAAGTATCGGGGCTAACATAAAAGATCCCACTGGGTCGAAGTGTTGCTGGCTTGCCAGGCCCCCCAACAAGATAAGATAAGATACTTTAACATTTATAATTTGACTAGCGACCCGCCCGGCTTTGCAATGTTAATGCAATGGGTGCAATGCTATTATATACATATAAACCTTCCTCTTGAATCACTCTATCTATTAAAAAAACCTCATCAAAATCTGTTGCGTAGTTTTAAAGATCTAAGCGTACATAGGGACAGACAGACAGACAGGGGAAAGCGACTTTGTTTTATACTATATAGGGATAGCGACTAGTTTTTGGTTGTAAGGGCTTGATCAATGACCAATAGCTACCGCAACCTGAACAGATCAGAAGGTTGCGTGTTCAGATCACGTCGGGGTCACCAATATGGAGGTGCTATTGGGAATGTTCCTCCATTGAAAAGGGAAGATCTTCCACCAGGCTATATGTGAAGCCTGGGGACCGGCCGTGGTTCAACAGTTCTTAGTTGGACCTTGTATATGTATCGAATCTCTGTGATTATTTCTCTTGCGCGATGTATGTCTTGCATTCGATTGTGAACCTTATTTGTAGTAGGTTACGAGTTACGTATTCACGGTGAGCGTTGTCTATGTATGGAGCATATTTCCGAGAGCGACGGTATCGCCATCTGTTGGCATCTTTGCTATAACTTGTGGGTGCTGACATCTGTAGCAAGTCCCCACAGATCTATTGTAGTTGACATGACTAGTTTTTACCTTTGATTAAATAAAAATAGCAAGATAGGTGACGTTCTAGCATTACGTACTCGAACAATGGATCTGATTTTCATGTACACACGGCGACACATCAAGCTATACAAAACCAATATAAGCTGGTCGCGGCACGTTATACATTACTCGTCCTTCGCGCGGCCAGCTTATTTTGGTTTTGTATAGCTTGATGTGTCGCCGTGTGTACTTGAAAATCAGATCCATTGTAAAAATACATAAAACAAAACACTCTAATAATATTTAAAGGGGTGGTTAAGAACATCAAACTGAACAACTTTCACTATTGAGCCAACAATACAAAACTGCAGTAGCTGCTCAAATGTCCGCAGATTTTTCCATTTTTTTTCGACGTTCAGTTTGATGGTCTAAATCTAAACCACTAGGGTGTTTTGTTACACCCTGTATAACTACTTCACTACTACTAGTTATGATAACTGTTCCCAAAAGCAATAAACGGTGCACTTAACCCTTCCGCGGAGTAAATATAAATATTGTTACAACTAACAGCTCTCGATTGCTCTCGTCTCGAGGGCTTTAAAGTGTTAAATACAAAGTTTGTTTTGCATATGATATGATACATGATACTGGAGTGTTTGGGTTAAGATACATATCCACGATGCTTCTTGGAGCGTTAGATGTTACTAATATTATAATAACACTAGATTTTGCCCGCGACTTCGTCCACACCGGTTCCCATTATCGTACTTAGATAAAATAAACCAGTTTTTAAGTCTAATCATCAACATCATACACAATATAAGTTTAAGGTGGTTTCAGTCCATACAAAAGTTTGACGCACAATACGCGTAGACGGAATTAATAAAAGTAATATTTTGTATATGGAAAAATTGTTTAGAAAATCTAGTTGCCGCGTCACAAATAACATTTGCAATTTATTCTATAATTACGAAGATATAAAGCTTTTAAAATTTTATATGGACAATTTATATCTCAAAGGTTTATATCGTCGTAATTATTATATAAATTGCAAATGTTATTTGTGACGCGGCATCTAGATTTTCTAAACTATTTTCCATATATAAGGTCTAACAAAATTAGGTGAAACTATTTTGAGGGGATGATCAGACCATCAAACTGAACAACTTTCTCTATGGGATCAATAGCGAAATCGCGAAAAAAAAATCTGCTGTCCCATACATTTTAGGTCGAGTAGGTTTGTATGGAACAGCGATTTCGATATTAGTCCCATAGAGAAAGTTGTTCAGTTTGATGGTCTGATCATCCCCTTAAAATAGTTTCACCTAATTTTGTTAGACCTTGTATACAAAGTTACTTATATTATATTAATACCGTCTACGCGTGTTGTGCGTCAAAGTTTTGTATAAAATTGACCCCTCTGCAACCACCTTAACCAAAATCGGTCCTGTACTTTTTGCGTGATGCTCAAACAAACAGACATACATACATACATACATATGCTCGCGCCTATGTCCCACTACTGGGGTAGGCAGAGACAACAGATCGCCACATGCTGCGATTCTGACACACTTCTTTCGCTTTCGCAAAAATGATTCCGTGCTTCGGATGGCACGTTAAGCCGTTGGTCCCGGCTACTATCTCTGGTGGTAGTATTCGTTACGTAAAAACCACGTCAGAGGCCATAAGACGGTCTGAGAAAACTCTCTGCCCACACGATAAGAAGAACTAGGATTTGTCAGGGACACCTAAACACCATATCGTAACTTTTTTTTTTATTATGTTCAATCTACAGACACACTTCTGTTACAGTTTTATAATAGAGTACCTGGACAGTTAAATATGTTGACGCTTAGGACATTAGTTACGGTATGGCGGGCCAGAGTTTCTCCGCAATAACCCAGATTTCCCGGACCACCCAAATTGCTCCCACAGAAAAAAGTGCCGCGAGTAACCTGCCATATGCCAATGTCATGTCACACAAAACTATGTGCAAAGGGACGCAGACCATACATCCTTGTCAGATGTAAATAGTTTCTGATTCTTCATGCAAATGATTCGTAAATATTTAATTATTACATTAGATTAAAGAGATATAAATAAATAAAAACGTTTTATTAAGGACAACAACGATCCAATGTGTTAGTAGCAAAAAGACTTATGAAAATGATATGTTTGTATCTTTTTTTATTATCTTTTTCCTCTATTCTATTCTATTTTTAAAATAATGGCTGCCATGTTGCCAATGTCTAGTTTATTTAGCAATAGTGCTTGACGTTGTACGGTACAATACGGTTGGTGACTTCAAGGATTGTTTTTCGAAAAGAAAACTATCTTGAGCCACCACTGGAGCTTCGTCGTAGGCCCGGGAGGGGGCAACCAACGAGCGACGTGACTACCCAATAGCAAATCTACAACGCGACTCATCTTTTTAACCGACTTCAAAAAAGGAGGTTTCTCAATTCGACCGTATGTATATTTTTTTATTTGAAAGTTCCATATTCATTGGTGCAGCTCTGTGGCGCTATCTAGCGGTCCCAAGATAAATTGTTGGAAAAAACCCATATTAAATTTTCAAGAGGGGAAATGCTTGTTGTTCCTATTTTCCCTATACAGTCGCCATATTAAAGTATGTAGAAATATTCCACGGGCATCCTCTCAGTAATATAATGCATTTTTCCCAATTTTCCATCAAATCGCCCACACTTAAAGTGACATGGACCTCCCGCTGATTTTCTTTTTACGTTACCCCCCCCTCGCTTTCTTCACTTCACTTCGTCTTTTACACTATGTATGTTTCACTTTGTATACCAAAGTTATATTTAGAACTAGCGGTAACCCGCGACTTCGTCCGCACAAATTATATACCAGATTTTAAGTCAGATCATAATTCATAATTCATTTATTGCATCATATGGTAAAGTACATAAAGGTGGTCATAAGCTATCAAACAAAAAAAGTTTCATCAAAATCGGTTCAGTAGTTTTTGCGTGATGCACGTTCAAACAAACACACAAACAAACAAACAGACAGACAAAAATTCTATAAGTTGGTTGATGAAATTCTAAAATTGGTGAAATGGAATCAGGGACAATAAAAACAATATCGTACCTTTTTTTTGTTAATATCTTCAATGTACAGACACACTTCTGTTACAGTTTTATAATAGTATATAGATTACCACAGAAACACGGTGAACTCAGACCATCAAATTGAACAACTTTCACTATGTAGCCTACCTCAGGAAACGCTAAAAAAATTGATGTTTCATACAAAACTGCTCATTGCAAAATCTATCCTTAAAATGTATGGGCAGCTGATTTTTTTCCGTGTTTCCTAAGGTAGGCTCCGAAGTGAATGTTGTTCAGTTTGATGGTCGAGTTTCAGTCTGCGGGGGGTGTCCCTTACACCCTGTTCATAATATTTAATTTATTTTCTAGTCCACATCTCTTATGACACTGTAGCAAGGTTTACTTTAGCATATTCAGGAATTTAATATAACGACGAAATTAAAAACATCATTAAGTTACTAATTTTCGATAAGATATAAACATTAATATGACGGCCCGGTAGCACAGTCTGTACTGAACCTGCCTGCTGTGCCGAGAGTCGCGGGTTCGAATTCCGTAAGGGACAAATATGTATATGATGAATATAAATATTAGTACCCGAGTCATGGATGTTTGTATCTGTATATGTATTCTGTATCGTTGTCTAGTCATCATAATACAAGTCCAGGTACTTTAAATGTGACTAGATAATTTGTATGACAATGTCCAAGATATTTATTTATATGAAAACCCGCAACTACAAAGTTGGTACATGATCTTTTAGTACAACTATTGACATTTTTGTCACTATCTCTTTATGATTTAAGTTTATTTACCATACATGGAACGACCCTTACGAAATAATTACATTATTCATGTTTACTGCTATCTACAGATCAAAATTAGTATCAATCGGGTCGTCAACTCACCCCGCTGGCAACCCTTCGCGTCTGCAGCCATTACTTATGTCCCATCGCTCTTCTCTGCTACGTTAATATTCATAATTGTACGCCACATCGATGCGATTTAGGGTTACGTCTCCAAACAACACATTTAAACTTTTTAACCCCCATGTTTTTCTACGTTTTGTCAATCAGTGATCTTTTGTTGCGCGAAGTGGTCACAGGTGTATTCATATTTATTTGGGGTCGCTATATCTGATTGTGTTATTAGAAACGCTGTTAAGTGCACCAAATAAAGTTGGGATATTAATGGGCAACAAAAAAAGATATCGGTCTTCATAAAAGGACATCGGCACTAAATCTTCCAGTGACATGATAAGGAGATTAATAACTCCCCAAAAAGCCAAGTCTTCGCCCCGATACGAATCAATAAACAAAATCACGAACGGAAATCCGAGTGGAGTCCGAGATGCATTTCCATCTTTCACCGTCTTTTCACCCTCCTAATATCATCCCTTAACTTTGTTCCCCTTGTGTATGAGCCTGCGGGTGCGAGCGGGACGTGAGATAGTCAGGGCGCTTGCGCGGGTCGACCCCTCATAAGCGTTTGAGATGGTTCACAGTGGAGCCAGGGATCCTGGCGCGTCGTCGGGGTCGTGGTCCATTCCTCCGTGGATCGTCCGCCGCGGCGGAGGTCCCGTTCTCTCACATCTACCCTCTAGCCACTCCAAAACTGCACTTAGTAACAGCTTCCTGCTGTGCACCTCAGGGCACTCTTCTTGGCCTCACATTATTCCTACTCCATACAACAATCAATGAAGTCAAACTAAGCTACGGTGTGAGAGAACGAGAAGGGATCAGTTTTTATTTAAAGTGGGAACGAGACGACGAGATGGCTCTCCGCTCCCGGGCGAGGTAAGTGCCTCCCATAGCCACGTGCTCGAAGTTTTACTTTTCAGTAAAATTTCAGGTGCTTCATGAATTTGGGTTACCGCTTCTTTGATTGTTTCTGTTGAAACTTTTGTTATTATGTACTTGTTTCGATGCGGTTTAAATGAAGCTATTTAAGTTCATCGTCCGCTGTATGAATTTAGTTTACATTCTAGAGCTTCTTATTGGACCCTTTTTCTACACTTGAAGTAATTATTATAATTTGTTTGTTTCATATTATCAAGAACTTTTTGTTTCTCTTTACTTGACTCGAAACATGAATTCAAAATTTAACTATTTGACTAAAATCATCATCCTACATTTATGTGCAACGCTCTTTTTCGTTTAAAAAGTATGTAAAGAAATGCAATGAACGTTCTTGGCAAGAGGTGCTACTTTTCTTAGGTATCTTACAATTTGGGCTAACTCAGAATTGTAGTCTTTTTTAGATTTTTTTCTTTATTAATCGAATGCAGTACCGTACAATTTAACAATTCTTAAAATGTTCCAATTTTCTATAGGAGACCATACGCAAAATTGAGCGTGTCAGACTTGGTTTATGAGGTTTCTCATTATATGATGCTGTAATTTTATCTTTTTTTACAATTCAAATTGTTTGGTATGTTAAAAAGAAATCTGTATTAACATTTCTTATTAGACCACATTCTATTACACTTTTAACTGCAGAGTTTCTTTATCCTTGTGCTTCGCTTCCAGAGTTCTTTCTTTTTTAATGTTTTCATTATCTATGTTTATTTTGGAAGTGTAGTAAAATTAGCATTGTTCAGATTCAGATACACTCGTTAAAAATATGACAGTGCCTTGTGTTACAGTATTAATAACAGAAATAACTTCGCTAGTTTTAGCGGGGTCTTCCTATTCAACTATTGTAATCCCCAATCGTTTTTGTGTGAATCCAAAATTTCGAGTACCTATAAGAACAACGTGGTATTCTATCCTTGTTCAAAGTAATCATAAATAATTTCTTCTGCCATTCCTCAATCACCCTTTTTTAGTCAGACCAATTTTCTTGACTATACAAAATCTGCCAGTAGGTATTTGCCCTGGTAGACCATGATTTTAGTAAGTTCAGTCCACTTTCGCCACATGACAGTCTTTAGTATCCGATAACAGAGCTTTCTCAGTCTAAAACGGATTTCATGATTTGAAGAGAGTACATTACATGTACGCGAACATTTCGCTTAGATTTCTGCCTAAATTTCTGGCTCCCAATAAAATTAGTATACCTATCCTTTAATTAAAAACCTTGTGTTCACGCCACAGGGTGCTCTATTGCACCGTATAATTTACTCTGCATCCTGCTTCCCTGTGATTACAGTTCGTTAGCTCTTTCTGTCTCCCGTGGAGTCCATTGGTATTAGCATTGCAGTTAATTAAGTTGTTTTGTAGGGGAATTTAATCCTTACGGAATTGTTTTTGGGATCACTTAATTATTTGGCAGGTTTCTTCAAGATGTCTTTACCAATTTTAGTCTTGTTAGAATGTCACATTTGCATTCTCTTATTGAATTTCTTATTATGTATATGGTCTTGTCAAAATTTACATATTTTGCAAGCGAATTTAATACTTAGGAAGATGTCCTTAAGATATCATAATTCTTGAGCAGTTTTTTTCAAAGCAGCATAAAGATTTTGTTCTTATTCAAATGCTAATATGCTCCTACAGAAAATATTGTAAAGTATTAGTTGAGTAACGATATCAATTTAATTATTTTGTATATCGTCAATATCGGACTTATTATTCCGATTTTTTAGAACAATCCTTAAATGTACACCAAAGCATACAACGAAGTCATTTTCATAAAATTGCCATGTGCTTTTTACTACCTTGTAAATTTCATTGCTTCTAATGTATGTCTTAACTACATTATTCGTTAAGTCTTTTGTCACTCTTCTGATTTTTGAGCTATTCTATTATTTAAATAGAGTCGCTTTTACTTTCGCAATCATAGTTTCTTCTTTTTGTGTGGGTGGAATCTTCAAATCGTCTGCTTTCAATGTCTTGTCATTTCTGACGCTCTTTGATATCGCTTCTAATTTTTTCCTTATACACCAAAATGATTGAGTCTTTATTCACTCTTCCATCTTTTAGTTGCCTCTTCATCATTATCTCCTGTTCAACTTCCATTGATGTACTGTTCCGCCTTCATCTGTTCAACTTATCTCTGTTCCAAATGGGTTTATAAGTGTTGTCCAGCTTAAAAGCTATCTAAAGCTTATTCCTATCTAGAGTGACTAATCACTTTACGATCATAATTTTAACATCTTACTCTAGCTAATGAAGACGATACTCCCAATTAGTAGAACTATGTGACCCTCCAGGACACCAATCAACACAGCTGGATAGCACCCCTTGGGAAGCAAGGAAATGAATACTAACGAGGGATGAATGACTTGGAAGTTAGGATATTCATGACAGGATTAGAGAGACTTGTTGCGAGGAATTTGCCTTTGGGGGGAACTAAATTACGTTGTTTTAAAACTGGCATAGGCAAAGCGTTCCCACAACTGTAACCTGTGTAAACCTGTATCAACAGCGATCACTCACAACGCTAGACGAAGTCTAGCGAGCGACCGGGGTCTGACTTTAATCTGTAGCGGAACAAGCAATGAACTTAATCAAAGAACTATGAGTATGTTGTTGTACCTTTTAGTGATACTTTTTTAGTCGGTTTCAGCCCAAAGCCTCCCCAAGTGACGTACTGAATCCACCCTGAGCAATCAACTAGTCGAATTGACAAAACTAACTCAATGCCATGCCATCGACTCAGCCCTCAGCCAGTCGCGCCCGTTAGAAATGATATGATCATCGTTAATTTCTTAATTACTGCTTAGTTAGCAGCAGCAAAAACACAGATGCACTCTTCCCTTACCGTCCAGTATCTGATGGAACGGGAATTCGCTACGACCAGAGGTCAGGCTTGACGTAATGAGTAACTTATAGCACGTTGTGGGCTGAAGATGATGTTGACTATGTATGCCTGATGAGATTAGTCGCTTACAACTCCCGACTTGATTCTATTAGGAGCCGAAAACCACATGGCCTGACACGGCACATCATCACCATGGTACCAAGTATGGTCGCGCTTCGTTAAAATAGGGGAACAAAATAGCATTCTCAATTTATTTTTATAAAATTTTGATTCTTTATCTTCCTTATCCTGCCAAGGACAAGACAGTTCAGTCTGGGTTGTTATTCAATAGGGATCGTGCCGAGTCCTTTGACACCGTGGATCACCAAGTAGCTAGCGGCGTCCCACTCCTCCTTTATTGTTGGGCCTACGCTTTTTTCACAACATGGTCATCACCACGCATCATAATGTTTCTCTGAGATATTACATCAGGAATGAGGTGATACTTCAGAGAACTAAAATGGTTGACACAGCTCAGAAAATTAACAAGCTGATGTGGCAATGGGCTGGTCATATCTGGTCATAACTGACTTCCGATGGTGTCAGAGTTTTAGAGTGGAGACCACGAACTGGCAGGTGTGGGACGCCCTGCAGCCCGCCGCTGGACAAGCGACCTAAAAAAGGTAGCGGGGAGCGACTGGATGAGGAAGGCCGAGACTAAAGTTTTGTGGCGCGCCTTGGGAGAGGTCCGTGTACAGTGGACGATACTAGGCTGATGATGATGACATCTCATAATGTGTCCATACCATCGCAATCGCTGCTCTGTGAGCTTTTATCGTATTTTGATTGATGTAAAAGAATCTGCCATAATTGATCCCCCTAACAAAATAATCCCCTATATTATGTTAAAATCACTAACATCTCCCCAATGCTGTGTCCACTCAAGATCCCCTAATTCGCTAATAGAAAACAGACTCGTATTTCCCTCCGCGGACAGCGTGACGACTTCCGGTGCCGGAAGTTCAATATGGCGGAGATTCGGTTTCCTTTTTTTTTTCGTTGAAATTTTCTCATGTTACTTGGAGATGTTGTAATGGATGTAGTTTCTTTGAAATGATCACGGTCCGAAATAAAATATTATTTTTTTCCATTAAACGCATGGCGGACTGATGCCCATACACCCTCAGTGAGGGAGGGTAGGCCTGTGCCCTGCATTGGGATGTATATAGGCTGATGATGATAATGAGTTCATATCCAAAATTCATACATGCATTCAGAGTCCGAAAATCCAGGAATGACATTTTTAAAAGTCACATCCTTCTACGGAATGTGACTTTATATCTCTATGGGATTGATGCATTATTTTGCCATCACTTTCGCATCATTATCAGACTGTGTACGTCCCACCGCAGGGCACAGGCCTACCCTCAAGGAGGTGCACCACGTGTGCACAATAGAGATTGGTAGACTTGACAAACGCATCAGAATTTCTTCTTCAGCGTATGCTCTAACTCATTGTTACATGGCATGTCGTTCTTGAGGATCCGAACAATCACTCATGGTGTAGTGTAAAGATTAGTCAGTCAGCAATGGTAGTATCGAGGCTAGGCTTGCCCAGGGTGCGCCAGACGAACTCAAGTTTCGTCACTCGGGGAGGCTCTTTGCATCCTCCTTGCACCTTGTACATGTTGGTGTCTTTAGCCGAAAAGCCCGCATTACAAAACTCTGATTTACTTTTTTGCCATTTCAGTGTTGGTCCCATAGTGAAAGTTGTTCAGTTTAATGGCCTGAAGCACTGCCTAAAGTATGTAACATATTTAAGTTTATATTACACTCTGTCACTCTGTATATTTAGAAAATATGTATATAGAGTGTAAACTGAAATGCGATACATAATTATTTCAATGTTGGCCCCATAGTGAAAATTATTCAATACTAGAGTTAACCCGCGACTTCGTCCGCACAAATTATATACCAGATTTTAAGTCAGATCATTAGCGATCTAACATAAAAAGTTTCATCAAAATAGGTTCTGTAGTTTTTACGTGATGCTCGATCAAACAAACAAACAAACAGACAAAAAATCCAAAAATTGGTGGTATGGAATCAGGGACACCTAAAAACTATATAGTAATTTTTTTTTGTTAATATCCTCAATGTACAGGCACACTTCTGTTACAGTTTTATAATAGTATAGATATTGGTCTTAAGCACCCCGTTAAGTATGTAACGAATATAAGACTGTTATAGCTATGTTTGTACCATATTCTAGAAAATAAATTATTCTATTCTATTCTTTAAGTTTACACCCTGTATATATATGTCATGATAAAATCTTATGTACATTCTCCCTTCCCCTTATGTATTTTTTATGTACTAACCACCATTACTAATACAACCACCCCTATATACAGTACATAAAGCAGAACCTCCGTACATAGTCACTCCCACCTCCCTCTATCTTACCGGATATCCCCCTAGAGCGAGAGAGATGTACCACCGCCCGGGCGACAGACACGGCGGCGCCGGAGTCTATCGATTCATCCCCCCTTCTCTCAAAAGTAGGGGGTAGTGGGGGTTACGCATGCGCTCCTGTTGTTTGCGCAGATTTGTAAGATTATAGATTTTGGGTTTTTAGGTTGGGATGGGGAATTTGGTTGTGTAGTGGTGGTCTAGTGGGTAGTAGCCTCGGCTTTCGTTCAAGGGGCGGTGGTTCAATCCCAGAATAGAGAACCAGTGTTAATAGCATGAGGACTATTTAGTTCCAGAACTAGCGTGACTAAAAGTAAAAAAAGTAAAAAAATCATATTGTATATAATAAAATAAATATATTTTTCTACTTTTTAGTTTTTTTGAAGGCGGTTTTAATTTTTTGTTAAAATGATGTTTATTTCACAATTTTCAGTGGTGAATTCATTAGTTCAATTTAATAGTAGTGCTTTAAATTAACAAACGCACTGGCCGGCACTACGATTTTCAAAGGATCCCCTCGATTTCTCTGGGATGCCATTATCAGATCCTGGTTTCCTTATCATGGTACCATCCTTGGAATATCTAATTTCCAAAAAAAAAAGAATCATCAAAATCGGTTCATAAACGACGAAGTTATCCGCGAACACACATAAAAAAATATATATATATATGGTCGAATTGAGGAACCTCCTCCTTTTTTGAAGTCGGTTAAAAACGAATCAAAATTAAATTCAACCTCATCTTTCATAAATCTCATGACTGAATCTTCATAAAATTATCATAGTGACTTATGACCTTTTTTTCTCGAACGAAATCTATGAACAGATATGGTATATAGACCATATCAGTGGCACGCGGGCTGCAACTGCATGCTACTTCTATTAATGCAAAATCTCATTCACTGCGGCTTGGAACAAGATGTACGTACCTATGCCCATTTTTATAGTCACCCGACTTACTTACTTAGACTTGGAATAAGTAGTTCGTATGCCTATTGTTATAGTTACCCGACTTACGTACTTTTTGTACCAAGCCACAGCTAAGCTCACGATATTGTCCCATGGGGGTAGGCAGTGACCGCGAACCGCCACACGCTACGACTCTGAAACACCTCTTTAGCCTCATTCACATTCGTACACCTTTTCATGCACTATAGTCCTTTTCGGAAAAGAGCATCAATTTGCTCATGTTATGTTTTCCTCGGACGGCCTCTCCTAACACCTTTCCACTCACCTTCGCTTGATAAATTTCATTCGTAAGTCTTCTTTCATTCATTATCTCAACCGAACCATCTATTCCCCTCTTTATATTTATACTACATCATTCTTCAATTTCTTGTATCTCAATCAATAACCAATGTATCCGATGAAAGAGTAACTCAACACCATAATGGATTTATTAATCGACTCGTCGGTCAACAGATCTGGTCAAGGATTCTTTTGTGTTGACTGCATTTTGTCAAGACGTCACGTCAACCCTTTGGTATTGTGTAGGGTCTTCGCTATTGTTACTGGGTTACGTCAACCTGTCAGTGTGTTGTGGATATTGTCTGAGGGTTAATAATGCTATTAATAGTGCATAAACAATTTTTAGAGATGGGTCGGTGGCACGTTGGGGAGAGGTAAACTCAATCTTGAAGTCCGGGTCGAATCCGCACGGACGACATGCCACGTACCAATGAGTTTTTCTAACTCATGTACGTAATTACCGACCGACTGCTCTCAAACGTTGAAGGAAAATATCTAGGAAACCTGCATTAGCTGAGGAAGAAATTCTGATGTGAATGGAAAGTCTACTTATCCGCATTGGGCACGCGTGGTGGACTAACGCCCATACACCCTCCCTGAGGGTAGGCCTGTGTCCTCCAGTGGGACGTATTTAGGCTGGTGATGATTAAACCATTTTTATTTTATTTATTTATTTGTACCTTAGTGGTTAAACAAATTGAGAAATAATATTTAGCGGACTTAAGTTGCTACTCTACAATGGACCGTTTTACATTACAATAGACAGTCTTCTGACAGATAGTAAAAAGTAGCCTGCGACGATAGATGGCATTGATGTGGCTTAGTTCCAAAGACGGAAATAACTTAAAACTATGGAGTCATTTGGAAGTATTTTTCTATTAAATGTTTAGTTTGTTTTATTTTGTTTATTATGGATACCCAATCGTAGACCTCGCGTTTCAATCGCCATTTAATCCTACTAATATTATAAACGCGAAAGTTTGTAAGTATAGATGGATGTTTGTTACTCTTTCAAGTAAAAACTACTGAATGGATTTTAATGAAACTTTACAATAATATAGCTTATGCATCAGAATAACACATAGGCTACAATTTATAAAGATATTGTGTGAATTGTCCAGACGAAGCGCAGACGAAGTCGCGGGCTCCAGCTAGTGTATAATAATAGTTTTACTTATCCTTTATCAATTAGCTCTCGGAAAATCGCTCATATTCTGAAAGGATCTCTCCGTTGCTTGGCAACCTAGGCGACGCCGTGTCGGCGCCAGGACGACGCAGAAATCCTTGCGCCGTTTCTTGTCTTGCAATTAGGTCATGTTTTAACTCTACACCTACTGACGATGTCTTTAGTTCTTTGTTTTTTGGTGGTCAAATTGTACCTATACAGGTACAAGTTGGTTTGCTATTTAGAAGCGGATGTTTCGATACCATCTTCTACACTGTTATAAAACTGTAACTTGAAGATATTTACAAAAAAGGTATTGATTGTAGCGGCGAGTAACCTTTCCTGCCGTGCAGGAGGCAATGGTTCGATCAGTGTCCAGGCCGACTCGTACCAATGAGTTTTTCGGAATTTATGTACGATTTGTAACACAACTGGCTTTTCGGTGAAGGAAAACATCGTGAGGAAACCTGCATGCTTTTTCGAGGCATGTTTTGTACCCACTGTCCATTACAAGTGGCGACGGGCTCACTCCCCGTCACACTGGACAGAGTTTCGTTACTACTATGAATCGTGGATGTTCCCAGCTTTCAGAATATCTCTGACTTAACCCCTCGGGGAATATATTCGTGAGCATATGCTATGCTGTTTGGTTTAGTCCTTTTTCGCCGGATTCCTTATTGGACGGATAATCTTTTTAGTCGCCTAACTGATGGTACAATTTAATTCAACGATATGTATCAAGAGTACAAAGCAAATACCTTTGCCTGCTTCCTGATATGTATACATTTCCGAAGAAAAATATATTTGTCAAATGGAATCACTAGCGTTTCCAAACTCGAATCTGGCCAAAACGGAATTCGTCCAATAAGGAATCCGGCGAAAAAAGACTAAACCTGCTGTTTATTTGTTTGTTCCAATGTCGCGCAAAAACGACTGGATAGATTTTAGATGAAACTTTTTGCGTTTAAAAGCTTAAGATTTGACTGAAAAACGGGTATGTCTTGTATGTCGTTAGGATAATAGCCGGTGCGGACCAAGTCGCGGGCAAAATCTAGTGTTAGATTATCGTCTAGTTTATCTATTATTGCACTCAAGAAAAGCGCCGCTCCCTTGCTCATTGAACAAACCCCTAAAGCAGGGGTAAGCTTCAAGTAAAATAAAACATCAATATGTCAAAAGTTAAATCGTTCGCGCGACGGCGACGCGTCGAAACATAATATCGTTCGTACATTAAACAAGTAGGGTGCAGGCAGAGACTATGGGTGGGTGCGTCGCGACGCATCTTTCACGGGTCGGCGGTCACTGGCGCGGCGCGCGTTGTCACGTCGTTATAACCACGCACCACGGAGTTTTGTTCAAATAATAAACTGAAAATCCGTATTGGGCGTCGCCGTCGTTTAGAATCACATTGTCTTTTATATACAGGGTCCTTAATATGGTGACATTTTTTTACCATCAAACTAAACAACTTTCTCTATGGGACCAACTTCGAAATCGCGAAAAAAATATCAGCTGTCTCATACATTTGGTTCGAGTAGGTTTGCAGTTTTGTATGAAAGAGCTGATTATTTTTTCGGGATTTCGATGTTGGTGACGGAAAGTTGTTCAGTATGAAGGTCTAATAATCCCCTTAAAAAAGTCAGCATATTAAGAAGGACCCTATACAGGGTGTTACAAAAATACCCCTAAAGAAAAAAAGGTGTTAAAGGGTCCCTTACAAAGAGTCTATTGACAATGTATGGCAACCGTAGTATAATATTATTATTTACCGAAAAATTATTTCTTTTGATTAATTCTGTAACATCCTGTATGCTACATACTTCGTCAATAATCATCATCTTAAAGACGCTCTTATCGGTGGAATATTCGCCAATCCAGTATCTTTTCCGTCAGTTCCTTGAGTTCCTAATATAACTAGAGAACTCTGTTTAGATCTTGCTCTGCCTCTCTTCCCTTCTATTTTCCCTTCCAATATAGTTTAGAAGATGTCGCGTCGTTTCTTCTTCGGTTTTTTATTGTTTTTAGCATATTTCTCTTTTCTTTAACAATTCTTAACACTTCCTCAGCACTTCTAATAAATTTAGTGACCAAAATTACTTTCTAAATCAATTTAAAAGTGATAGGCAACTTACAGTCCATCTTTAAAGCCTATCATTGAGACACCCTTAAAGCAATAACCATAAAGTACAAATAACTGCACTCTCTCATATTGCACCATTCCACATTCCTTCCTCACGCGTTTTTATGCAAATCTTCACATAACCGGACCCATTATCTGTTAGGGTTTTTTAATGACAGCCTGCTAGACTGGCATTTAGTAATTTTGCCGCTCGTGGGGTGGTATTTCATTATTTTATGGAGGAGATGACACACGATTTTAACTGAAGATGTTTATTAGGATACCATTAAAAGTGAACCTTAGGTGCATTCCATAAAAGGAGCGAAGAGTGCAACGAAAGAGCCTCCCCGATTCACGAAACCTGAGTTCGTCTGGCGCACCCTGGGCAGTCAGCCTCGATACTACCATTGCTGACTGGCTAATCTTAACACTACAGCATGAGTGATTATCATACGTTTTTTTTTTGGAGATGTACAGCTCAGCTCAGGGAGCAACTACTGCTTTTTACTGCGGTCTATTGGAGGGACCACGAAGGGTCTACCGAGCCAAATGAATGAACTTAAGCAACCGACCTAGGGGCACCGAGAGGGGTACGGACCTCGGTATAGGACGTTGCTGGGGCTACGCGGCGGATTGAGTAGCGGGGATCGGTGAGAAGCGGCCTGCGATTGGCCTGTAGCGTCTGTAGGCGCCAGAAGTGAAAGGACTGGGCAGAGGTCGCGGCTGTCCCCGCCGGCGTGGACGTTGATTACGGTGTCGACGCATTGATATCTTGTTACCTGTGTGTTGTAAGTTTGCGATTGTTAGTCGTGTCTGTTGGGCCGCCTGTACCGCAACCGTGATCTCATCGTCTGGATGGGCGAGTACGCTACGGGGTCGACGTCTATCAGTCCTACAGAGGTTACGTATTGCTCATGCTGACACGAAAGAAGTATAATTTCAACGAAATGTCAAAATGAAACAGAAAACACAACGCGTTCATTCACACCAGGTGGCTACAGTCTAAAAACAGAATCTATATATAAATGTGTCCAGTTCTGTCGAAACTCATCTACGTAAACATACCACCATTCACCTAGATCTCGGTAACGGCGAGATTGCTGGAAGGGTAAATAAACTAGAAATTGAAAGTATGTGCCGGAAAATTGGCCTGATGTTACAGACTTCAACCAGTTCAAGTGGGGTTACATAGACAGGTCGGACCTGAGGTGTGATTGCGTTGTTGCTCCTAGGACTATGACCCATCTTGTATCATGCTCTTCCTGCCCGGTACCTGCATGAGGACGGAGCTTATGGACGAAAAGCGAAATATGTTCAAATCAGCAGTAGAATAGAGATTATGCATTCGATCATGATTTTGAATCCCAAGATTCAAAAATAGCACTTATGGGCTCGAAAATTTTTGAATGACATGCCATGCCAAAATGACAAATAGGGAGATAAATTTCTTGTTTTTTTTTTTAAATAGAAGGATAAACTGGATATAAATGTAAGAATACCCGTATTGAATGATGTACATACTTATGTGAATTTAAATTTAAAAAAATCTAAATATCAAAGAACTAAAAAAAAGACAAATGACGACATGTCAAAGATGGATCATTTCGTCAGCGTCTCCAGAAGATCTATAAATAAATACTACAGAGACAGGTGATGTAAGCGCGCGCGCCGCCAGGAATAAAAATATATTCGTGAATGAGACGAGAGAAAGAATTCGTAACGTAGTAGTTGTATAGTAAATAATATTTTGTTTAATTAAATTAAATGACCCAAAGGGTAATGGACTATGCTCAGAGTTTCCCTGCGATATCGAATCAGAAATGAAGAGATCCGCAGAAGAACCAGAGTAGCCGATACAGCCCAAAGAATTGCAATTCTTTGGTCGGCTACTACTACGGCAATGGGCGGGGCACGTTGGTTGTAGAACCGATGGCTGAAGAGTTCCAATTGGCGACACCGTACCGGAAAGCGCAGCGTAGGTAGGCAGTTAGCCGCCACAAGGTGGACCGACGACCTGGTGAAGGCGGCTGGAACCCGTTGGATGAAGAGCAGCGCAGGACCTTGTATCCTTGGGGGAGCCTATGATGTCAAGTAGTTGACATCTAGATAATGATGATGAATTATTTACTAAGCACAAAAACACAAAAAATACAGAACACCAGAGAAAAAACCATAATAAACTAAAACACAAGTTACAAATAAAAGATGTCCTCCAAAGCGCCCACCCGAGGCAGAGTACCTAGGAGGCTGGCCAGCATTGCCTCTTTGAATGGCCAGACTTGACCTTTGGCCTTTGATGGTAAACCAAAGATTTCATTCTTCAGCATGTTACAAACTGAAGACTGTTTACAGTAAACAGAAACAATGTTACAATAATTCGGAGAAGCTTTCCGCTGTAAATGAGTTCAGCCCGTTCGTTCGTTCGGTTATTGACCACATATTGAAATGTTTATTACCGTTCTAAATTTGTACACAATCGCTTCTCGCATCGGGGAATAGAGGGACGGTAGATACTCCTTGCTCGTTCTAATAACTGAAACTATGTAGGAGCATTAACTCATATGATTTTACTAGAAGAAAGTTGGATTCTGTTATATTATTAGTTTAGTCAAATCACAAGCTTTTCTAGACAACAAGTTTTATTAAAATCTGTCCAGTCGTGTTTTCCTGTTGCTCGAACAAATTATGCATGGGAAAGCTGTATTTTTTTTCGCATTTCTATGTTATTCCTATAGAGAAAGTTTTTCAGTTTGGTCAGCTTCACATCTTTTCGTTAAGGACCACGTTAACTCGACCATTCTATGTCTAAACTATTCTAAACTATTATAAAACTGTAAGAGAAGATTAGTGTCTCTGTACATTGAAGATATTTACAAAAATAAGGTTACGATATTGTGTTTGGGTGCCCTTGACTCCAAATCACAGATATTTTGTCTTTTTATTCGTTCGAGTATCACAAAAAGAAACCACTGGACTTTGATGAAACTTTTTGACTTTAAAATCTTATGATTCCATTTCTCTCTGGTATCGTCAGTGGGGGCAAGTACCTCTACGGGGTAAGTGCCTCTAGCTTCAAAATTTCAAAAACTAGCTATAAATTTAGACATACCGCCTTCAAACGTCACATTATATAATAACAGGCTTTGACGTTTGAAGGCGGATGTCTAAATATATGTCTAGTTTTCGACATTTTGAAGCTAAAGGCACTTACTCCCTAGAGGCCCCGACTGACTATATGTATTTTATCTCGCTACGAGAGAGTGCATCTGTGTTTAGCGTATACACGTATGCACTAAATAATATCCTACGTACCTGACTGCTTTTCTATAGAGACTATCAGTTGCCATAGTCGAAATATACTAAGAATCCATCATCATCACCGTTATTATCATATCGGAGTGTGAAAATTTACCTATGCAACTTCAAGGTTCTAGCTACACCATAAAAGTAGCGTATAGATGTGAATTATGTATGTAGCAATACGTTTGTACAATTATAAACGCAACTAGCGGAAAGGAGTATTTAAAATACAATCATGTTGGACATGAGGACATGACCAAATTAGGTATTACGTGAGCAGACAATGTTTACGCTTTGACACCATTATGGCTCTAGAAGGTCTACATTGCCTACACTGAAACGCGCGATCTCGCGTATCAGGCTTGCCTCGTTTTTGGTCTACCGTTTAATGTAATAGTTTTAAGCAAAAGTAAAAAAAAATTACATTTATCTTATCTTATCTTGCATAAATACTAGTCGTGTGGTTTGGGCTGAGATTGGACCACCCCAATTCTTCCCGTAGGTGTTGTACAAGGCGACTAAGGAATTACGGGTTTCTTATGCAGTGTTTATATGAATGAAAGGCTTACCCACCTCTCCCCACTTGACACGTCATTCTATCCTGAAACTTAAATTGCTAAATGTGAGCATCGCTACAACTACATTCTTAAACACGTTCTGGGACAGTGAACGAGACACAATAGAACTTTAATTGTTATCACGGCTATAGGCGGTCACTGAAAGTTGGTAGTAAACATTACAAAATTAATATTATACCATTAACAATTAATTTTAAATTTGGCAACATGCTTCGCCCAAAGGATGTACAGTCAAAAAATCCACGTCAAGTTTCGTCACAAAAAAGTGTAGGTACATAAAAATCCACAATACGCTTCGTCAGCTAGATAACACACTAAACGGGCCTTTCGTCATTAATCGTACCCGGCACAAAGGATCATATCACACCAGCTGCGTTTTCGCGCTGGATTGCCAATGAAATCCTCTGCACCAGATACGACCCAGAACGGGGCGGGGGTGACCCAAGTCGGTAGTTGTAGCAATGTTTCTGACCTGCCTGAAATGTGGAGGTCTACATTTATAATCTGTAGTGATATGAGTATTCTGCGAGTTGTCAATCAAATGAAACCCAAGAATTTTCTGGTTTTTACGGAAATATGAAAAACTATTTATCCAGAATTTCTAAGAAGATGTGGGGACTTGCTACAGATGTCAGCACCCACAAGTTATAGCAAAGATGCCAACAGATGGCGATACCGTCGCACTCGGAAACATGCTCCATACATAGACAACGTTCACCGTGAATACGTAACTCGTAACCTACTACAAATAAGGTTCACAATCGAATACAAGACATATACAAGGTCCAACTAAGAACTGTTGGACCACGGCCGGTCCCCAGGCTTCACACAAAGCCTGGTGGAAGATCTTCCCTTTTCAATGGAGGAACATTCCCAGTAGCACCTCCATAAGGATATAACCGATAGCGCGCTCCATACAAATGAAGTTTAAATATATTTTAGATATTAACCAATTAAAGTCAGTTATATTTTTAAACACGATCTAGAAACTGATGTGTCTGCCTGTGGTTTGATAGATTTCCCATCCAACATCTACAATATGTTTTGCCAGCCATTCTAAAAAGAACTTTATTTTGTCAGGTGGCAAGTGACACATCGCAAGCATCGTCGGGTGCGTGACGCAGCCTGCGCGAGCGCATCGAAAGCGCGCTACACGACAATTGGAGGCGGCTGACTTCGCCCCGAAGCGTTAGTATACATGGTTACTTTACATTACTGAGAATGTTAGGACACATGTTGTGTAACGCCGAAAGTGACCAGCAATGTACCCTGAATTGTCATTGTAAAGTACAAATTGTCATGCTAGCGAAATAGGCCCCTGTTTGTTGGACCTAGCAATATTCAGTGGGACCCACTGGCCGCTGATTTATTTCGATGTTGGTCCCATAAAAAAAGTCCGATTTGATGGTCTGATCATCCTGTATATTTGTTGTCAATAAATTAAATTAAGTAACTGTGTCAGCCTTATCAAATAAATTAAGCCTTCAATTATTTAATTGCAGGGTTCCTACAGCCGCACCCGTCTCAGATCATTCAGTCGCGAGGTTCCTCGCTCAGCCAGGAGGCCAAGCCTCCAGTCACTGGATCTCCAAGTGAGACCTGATCACATTGCCACTATACACAGGTGAGTTTCTTTATCTTAACGTATCTTATCTTATTATGGGGGCTAGCAAACCAGCAACACTTCGACCTAATGGGATCTTTTGTGTTGACCCCTATTTATTTTCTTCACTCGGTAGTACAAGTTAGAAAAACTCATTGGTACATGGCATGGCGTTCGTGCGGATTCGAACCCGGATCCTCATAATTGAGTGTCCATACTAAAATGTGTGTTTAACAGATAGTTTTTACTTCGAAAAACCGACTACTACAACTTTAACAAAGTACTGTTTTGTCTGCAGAGCCAACTCGCTAAGCAAAATGGCGACCTTATCGCTGAAGATATCTCTAGAGGGAGGCAAGGTCGTGAAGACGATACAGTTCGACCCCTCCACCACGGTGTACGACGCCTGCCGCATCATCAGAGAGAAGATCCTGGAGGCGAACGCTAGTGATCGTAAGTTTTTGTACAACAGAATAGATAATATTACTTCCTACAGAAGAATCAACACTGACACTTCAATCAATGGCTATAGACAATGAAACCATAAAGACGCCGGCTTTCAACGAGCGACTGCTGTACGAAAATGAATGCGTCAAAAGATGGTGCTCTGCTGGGGAGGATTAGCGATAGTCTTTTTAGGGTTCCGTAGCTAAACAAGGAACCCTACTGAGTATGTGGTTGACAGGTTTCCGCATCAGCCACTACTTAAACAATGACAAATTCAAAAGATGTATTATTGATCTGTAGACCTGAATATGTCATTCTGGCAGAGTTCAAAACCATACAGTTCAATATATTTTAAACTAATGTGACAGGAATTAATAAAATCGTCTAATTGCATATCTTTCTCACTCCCACCAGCTAAAGAATTCGGCCTCTTCCTCGCATCAGAAGAGGACAACAAGAAAGGCATATGGCTCGAAGCTTCCCGGAGCCTCGACTACTACATGCTACGGACCGGAGACATGCTCGAATACAACAAGAAGACCAGGAATCTTCGCGTTCGGATGCTTGACGGTGAGTTAATACGCGTCTACGAGAGGCTACGCGCTACGAGTTCTACATCGCGCTGTTAAGATTCGCCCGCTTGCGGATATATAGGCTAATAGGCAGAGAAGGAAGGGCGTTGGATCGACGCGTTTCAGTAGTTAGAACTCTTTGGGTAATAGCTAAACAAAGCCGAGATCCTCGCAGCTCTGTGACACCAAAGAGAATGGAATCGAAATTCAAAATAGTATGAAGCTAGGGAATTATATACCTGGAGTCCATACAATCACGATTGTTTTTTATGTGGGTTATGACACAATAAACACGTCTACAGAACAAATTATACAAGAAATCATAGAATACAAACTAATAATTAATAATGTTTGTTGTAACAGGATCGGTGAAGACCCTGCTGGTGGATGACAGTCAGATCGTTGCGAATCTCATGGTCGTGATCTGCACCAAGATCGGCATCACCAACTACGATGAATATGGACTGGTAAGTTTAATGTTTATGTTCGGCTTTACATCGTACTACTGAAACTGATTCTTATTTCTTTTAACGATATGGTACAATTTTTCAAAAACTCTATTTTGCGCTCAGGTACGCGAGGAGCAGAAAGATGAGCCGGACCCTTGCGAGAAGCCGAACTATGGGACTCTGACGCTAAAGAGGCGTCACCAGGAGAAAGACAGGGATGCCAAGATGGAGCAGCTCAGGAAAAAGCTGAGGACTGACGATGAAGGTACGTCCTCGAAACACGGCTGTGTTAATCAGATGCGCATCAGATGAACTGGGAGAGCTTTGCGCTAGCTATGTTTTGCAAGCCTTTCTAAACAGCATTGAAAGACTACATGAGGCTAAAAATTTTACACACAATGATATAAAAAGATGACGGAAATTCGGAAGGCATGTTAAGCAGTTGGTCTCAGATAAATCGGTTCGGATAGAATAAAATAGAAAAATGTACTTGTCTCCACAAATAATTACAAAAACAATCAACTAAGTATACTCCCAATCATTCTCTGCAATAAATTTACTTATTACATCTTGTCAACAGTAAACTGGGTGGAACCAGCCAAAACGCTGCGCGAGCAAGGCATAGACGTAACTGAAACGCTGCTCCTCCGCCGCAAGCTGTTCTTCTCTGACCGCAACGTGGATTCCCGCGACCCTGTCCAACTCAACCTTCTCTACGTGCAGGCGAGGGACGCCATACTGGATGGAACACATCCTGTCACTCAGGACAAAGGTATGATCTATTAGTAGTGGACCCACCATATCTACTCCTACACGCATGAAGTGTCACGCGTTCAACTCAACCTCCTCTAAGTGCAGGCGAGAGACGCCATACTGGATGGAATCAGGACAAAGGTGTGATCTATGAGTAGTGGCCCCACTATGTCTATTCCTACTCGCGTGAATGGTCAAGCGTTCAACTCAACCACCTCTCCTTGCCCTAGTGGAATTCTGAAGGCTATAACTTATGTTGTTTTGTCCACAGCGTGCGAATTCGCCGGCATCCAATGTCAGATACAGTTTGGAGATCACAATGAATTGAAGCACACGCCTGGATTCTTGGAGTAAGTTACATTCAAATATCTGCCATCCATGTATTTGCTTTATTTAATTGCATTAGATTAAACATACAGCATTAACAATTACACTTGGATTACATAAGTTAAATAAGTTATAAGCCAAACAGTTTACACTTATAAAAATTATAGCTATGTTGCTCAAACTTTACCCAATTTACAAACTCTTTAAATCTTTTATTCTTCACTAGATTGTGCACAAAACGGATGTGTTTTGACGTTCGCGAATTATGTTATTGATTAATAAATGACGGTAATATTTACAAAAAAAAGAAGCAAATCTACGTTTCAGCAATGGAAAAACTCAAATTTGTCTTACGAAGTGTCTTCTTTTCAGTTTGAAAGAGTTCCTGCCAGCTTCCGAGGTGAAAGTTAAGGGTGTAGAGAAGAAAGTGTTCAAGGAGCACAAGAAATGCGCCGGTCTGAGCGAGCTGGACGCCAAGGTGCTTTACACCAAGAGTGCCAGAGACCTGCCGACCTACGGCGTCGCGTTCTTCCTTGTTAAAGTACGTTCTTTTATGAAAAGGGACTTCATGGCGGGAGTTGTGGAAAAGAAATTTTATTGCGGGAGATATAGGAAAGGTACTGAATGGTGGAAGATAGGGGAAGTTTACTTTATGGCGTAGTAGAGTAGGCCGAAAACTTGTAACGGGTTTTAAAATAATATTTCGAAACCATCTCAAAAATAATAACATTCGATTAAAAAACCGCTTTTAATCTCTGTAGGTTCTAAAACCTTAAATTTTCGTTCTAGGTTAAGGTAGGTATATATAATATGGCCCGTGATAATTTTACATAGTACTGTTCATCATCATCATCATCTCGGCCGATGGACGTCCACTGCTGGACATAGGACATAGTACTGTTGCCTGATTCAAATAAATAAATAAATGACATGTTTAGGCCCGGAATCCACCAAAGCGGAGCGGAGTGGAGTGGTGTAAATCCAATTGAATTGCTGAATTTTCCTCACTTCACAGGGTTAAGATAAATCTGTCTATTTTATTGGTTGATTTTACACATCTCCGCTCTTTTCCGCCTAGGTGGATTTCTGGCATTAATTTTAGAGAGATATTCGATTGATTAGTTAGTAGGGAGGTGCTATCAAAATATTCCATTGAGTCAAAGTGTTGCTGGCTTGCCAGACCCCATAATAAAAGATAATAGTGAAGGGTGAGATGTTTTTTGTGATCGAAGATTGGGGGCCATAAATATAATTATGAATTCACTGGCAAGCAATGAATAAATGAGCCAAAAGCTTATTCTAACCAAACAAACAATTGACAGGAGAAAATGAAAGGCAAGAACAAGCTAGTGCCGCGTCTACTCGGCGTGACCAAGGACTCAGTGCTGCGCCTCGACGAGAAGACCAAGGAGATCCTACAGACGTGGCCCCTCACTACAGTCAGGAGGTGGTGCGCCAGTCCCAATACATTCACACTAGACTTCGGTGACTACAGGTAAGACTGTGCCGCGTCTCTTTGACACGACGAATTAAAAAAGACGTATCACTAATCGGTTTGTCTTTGAATGGCATTATGCCACTGTGGTGCCTTCTCATCCGAGGAAATCTAATCATAAGAATTCGCACCAAATGTTAAAATTATCTAATTAACTCGTTAAATATTGGTCTTTAACAAATTTTACTTTATATCAATTTTAGATCTTAATATTGTGTACACAATGGTGTGTGTCGCAAGTAAAAGTGACTTCAACTTATAAAGTAGATGCACATAATACATACTTTTTCAAATCATTTAGGCTTTCCTTTGAACACAGATTTCATATGTATTTTACATAAAAATAAGAAATATACTTCATAGTAAATAAAGTCGAGATGTTGAAGATCATTGCTATATTTTTCATTAATTTGTATGTCTTTCAAAATATCCCTGGCCCAGCGTTGACATAGTGGGAGCCTCTTAATCCAGAATATATTTTGTCTGTGTGTGTGTAACATACTTTCATCCCAATCCGCCACGTAGCCCCAGCAACGTCCTATGCCGAGGTCCGTACCCCTCTGGGTGCCCCTAGGTCGGTTGCTTGAGTTCATTCATTTAGCTCGGTAGACCCTTCGTGGTCCCTCCAATAGTCTGCAGTAAGAAGCAGTAGTTGCTCTCTGAGCAGAGCTGTAATAGTCATATAAAAAAAAACATACATCCTTACAATACAACGAGGCGCTTAGCATCTTAAACAATAAAAAGTATGCAATAGCAGTACTACTCGATATGAGCAAAGCATATGACCGCGTCTCACATCGATTACTACTTAAAAAATTGTATGGGCTAGGTATTCGAGGAATAGCGCATTATTGGTTTATCTCTTACTTTAAAGACCGCGAACAATACGTTGAATTTGAATATTGCGGTAAAATATCAACAGTAAGATCGCCCGCACTTCACATGTCAAGTTCAATTCCACAAGGCAGCGTTCTTGGATGTCTGTTGTTTTTGTTTTACATCAATGAATTACCTCAGTTAATTAAAGACAGTAATATGAAGTGTGTTTTGTATGCTGATGACATATCCATAATATTTCCTGCAGAGAGTGAAATGGAGGCATACGACATATTACAATCTAATTTAGAAAAAAATTATATTTGGCTTACTAAAAATAATTTACAAATAAATTACGATAAAACTAAAATAATTGAATTTCATCCTTACCAGAAACCTAAACTTAACTTAAATTATAGCTACAATAACATGCAAATTGAAAGTGTTAAAAACTGTACCCTTTTGGGAATCGAAATAGACGAGAACATTAACTGGAAAGCGCACGTCAACAAAATTGTAAGTAAGTTATCGAGATTCACGTGACTCACTATGAACTCAAAAAGGCAACAAATCAAAAAATTGCTACACAAGCATATTATGCGTATGCCCACGCATGGCTACAATACGGTGTTATTTTGTGGGGCAATAGCACACACGCTGACGATCTTTTCTTATTGCAAAAAAAATGCATCCGAATATTAGTAAATATCAAGCGAATAGAAAGCTGTAGGCCACATTTCATTGAACTCCAAATATTGACGCTTACCTCAATCTACATAATGGAAATATGTAAATTTGTTCGCAACAACAACCATCTTTTTCAAAAAGCGAATTATGAAAGCACTCGGATAGCCAACCACCCCAGAACAAAGATAGATTGGCCCCACCAAACATTAAAAGAATTGAAATGTACAATAAAGGCACCTATTTAATGGCCATCAAAATTTACAATAATATTCCCTCAAAAATAAAAGAAATTCAAAAGAACACAATTTTTTTATCCAATTTAAAACAATATCTGATTGGCAAATGTTTTTATAATTTAAAGGAGTTTTTTGATGAGCATTAATAAATAATAATAAATCTAGGTAGGTACTGCACTATACAATAATACTTGTTACATAATTATTATAGACGACATAATACTTGGGGATTCTTTTTGTTATTGTATTATTATTTTTGTGTGTATAATTTAAATTCTTACTTATAATTATAAGGAAATAATTTGTATTTATATATATTTGTCAAAGAGTTTTTTGCAGTGCCCGTTCAGGGTTTCACATAGGACCATAACTGTTATAACATCTGTAAGACATGTGAAAGCAATAAATAAATGATTAATGATTAATGATCTAGATTTAATTGTTTCTTTCTTTCCAGCGACCAATACTACTCGGTACAAACGACGGAAGCCGAGCAGATCCTGCAAGTGATAGCGGGCTACATAGATATAATAGTTCGCAAGCAGAGAGCCAAGGACCATGTGGGAATAGAGGGGGATGAGGGGTCCGCCATGCTGGAAGACTCGGTCTCACCCTCAAAGTATGTATCATTCATTATGGGTCAGTTTGAACAAGTGATAGCGGAATAGATATAGTAGTTCGAAGGACCATGTGGGAATAGGGTCCACCATGCTGGATGACTCTGTGTCACCATCCAAATATATATCCCGCGACTTTGTAACAAACGCTACTATGACTATTGTAACAAACTATTTGCACGCCGTAAATGGCAGAATATGTACGGAACAAATTAAATATAACATCTCTATTTGTCTATGTACCCATATTCGCAAAAATAAATGATATTCTATTCTATTCTATTTGTCCGCACAAATTTTAAGTCAGCTATCAAACAAAAAAAGTTTCATAAAAATCGGTTCAGTAGTTTTTGCGCGATGCTCGTTCGAACAAACAAACACACAAACAAACAGACAGACAAAAAATCCAAAAATTGGTGATATGGAATCAGGGATATCTAAAAACCATATCGTAACTTTTTTTTGTTAATATCTTCAATGTACAGACAAACTTCCTGTTACAGTTTTATAATAGTTTAGATTCATTATGGGTCTGATTGAACAAGTAATAGCGGGCTACATAGTTATAATAGTTCGAAGGACCATGTGGGGATAAAGGGTCCGTCATGCTGGAGGACTGTCTCACCTTCCATGTATATCATCATCATCATCATCAGCCTATATACGTCCCACTGCAGGGCACAGGCCTACCCTCAGGGAGGGTGTATGGGCATTAGTCCACCACGCATGCCCAATGCGGATTGGTAGACTTCACATACACATCAGAATTTCTTATTCAGCGCATGCAGGTTTCCTCACTATGTTTTCCTTCACCGTTTGAGAGCAGTCGGTATTTCGTACATAAGTTAGAAAAACTCATTGGCACCCCCATAATTAGGTGTCCATACCTCTCCGCAACGCGCCACCGATGCTCTCCATGTATATACCGTCGTTTATTATGTTTATTATTAATACATACATACAACATGTCGGATGGTTAAGGTCTGTTTTTCACGTAGGAATTTCAATTTATTTAATATTGAATCACAGGTGATACAGAAATGTTACACAATAATTGGAATGCAATCTTACAACTAAGCTTGCGGGATTTGCTGTGTTAAAAAAAAACATATTTTTGCTATTTCATATTTAAAAATTTCCCGTACCGTTGACGTATTTTTGATAAAATTAAATAGCTATTTCTGATTGTAGTGAAATCCCGTAACTGACAAATATTTATATGATGAATATGAATATTTGTACCCGAGTCATGGATGTCTGTATCTATATATATGTATTCTATATCGTTGTCTAGTCAGCATTATACAAGTCCAGGCGTGCGATTTTTGAAACTCATTCTTTGACTCACTCAGCTGACAACTCAGCAGTTGAAAATGTAAAAATTACTATGGAGATATGCATCTTTCTACTGCTGATTTGACTTTCAAAAATCATACTCCAGGAGTGCAATTTTTGAGAGTATAATAAGCAGTAGAAAGATGCGTATTTCCATACATTTTCAACTGCTGAGTTCAACGTATGAGATTCAAAAATCGCACTCCATGTCCTTTATATGTGACTAAATAATTTGTGTGACAATGTCTAAGATATTTATTATTATTAAAGATTAAATGTCCTCCACGAAACGAAGAAGGTTTTAAATAACAAAACTGTTGTCAACAGGGCCAACATAATCCAGCACGACACTTTCAAGTCAGGCAAAGTGAACACGGAGTCTGTGGCCAAGCCTGCTGTGCTCAGACCCGGTGCTGAAGGTAAGCAACACATTTATACAATACCGCTAGTATTGTATAACGCGACTTTGTCCGCACACCATTTTTATATACCAGATTTTAAGTCAGATCATTAGCTATCAAACAAAAAAAGTTTCATCAAAATCGGCTGTAGTAAAGTAAATTACGAAATAATGTTTAAAAAAATTTAATCTACAGGGTGAAATTGATATCATTAGCATCCTTTTAAACTAAGAGTCTACCCGTCAAACTGAACAACTTTTACTATGGGAGCAAAACGATCGGAGCAAATAGAAAATCTGCTGTTCCATACTAAACTGCAATGTCGACACGCGAATTCGCGACTTAAATGTATGCAACAACTGATTTTTTTTTGCTCCGATCAGTTTGCTGCCATAGTAAAAGTTGTTCAGTTTGATGGGTAGACTCTTAGTTTAAAAGGATGCTAATGATATCAATTTCACCCTGTATAACTATGGGCAGTGTCTGCAATACAATTGTTTCGATTTTGATTTTTTTTTAAGTAGATATCCATTTATTGTTTACAATGCGGCTTGTGGCAGAAGAATAAAAAACAGCGCGTAAAATAGGTTTTTTTTCAATACGCTCTTGCCTGACATTGCATGATAAATAGAGATCGGATAATCGGATGCATATTTACCTATACTTCACTTTATTCCCCATGAAAACATAATATCGATGTGCCTTTCTGAATAATATTAACTAAAAGAAATCGGGCCACCCGCACCGTTTTGTCATCGTAGGTAGTCTCAACTGTAGGTAGAACAACATGAAAAACTCTGACAAAATTAACACCTCAGTCAACTCTTACAACGTAAACAACTCTGACAACTTGGCCAACTGATCTGACTTGGTCAAGTGGTCCAAGTTGTTCATGTTGTCCAATTAACTACTTTCGACAACACAACATCTCGGACAACATGGTCAACTCGGAAACTCTGTCAATTCAGACAACATTGTATAAGTTGACCTTCTTAATTGTCAGAGTTGTTCAAATGTCCAAGTTCTAACATATGTTGGCAATCGCGGGATTTACTGAGATTGTTTCATTAAATAAATTAATTTCTTGAAGTGGTTGCAGAGGGGTCAAATTTATACAAAACTTTGACGCACAATACGCGTAGACGGTATTAATATAAGTAACTTTGTATATATGGAAAAATAGTTTAGAAAATTTAGATGCCGCGTCACAAATAACATTTGCAATTTATAAAATAATTACGAAGATGTAAAGCTTTGAAATTTTTCATACAAAATTTTAAAAGCTTTATATCTTCGTAATTATATTATAAATTGCAAATGTTATTTGTGACGCGGCATCTAAATTTTCTAAACTATTTTTCCATACATAAAATATGACTTTTATTAATTCCGTCTACGCGTATTGTGCGTCAAACTTTTGTATGGACTGAAACCACCATAAGAAGTGTCCACATTATTCTTGTGAAAAATAAGTTTAGGTAAATATGCATCTGAATATCGGATCTCTACTGATAAATAAATGAAAAGCTTTTCCCAATTTAGTAGTTTTCAGCACGCCTTATTTATTTTCGCTTAATCACATTTTATTTTGCCATCGCCACTAGGTGCTAAGCCGTTCGCGGTGGGACATATAACAGGGGCGCAACAAACCACTGTCTCAGGGCAGATAATTACTGGACACACGCCTCCCGCTGTTAGTATTATAGTAATTTTTGTTTTTTTATTCTTAGTTTTATTTTTTATTTCACAGCAAAGCAATGAACAACATTGAAGCCTGACCATAAATATAAAAAAACCTGGTTTGGGGGCGCTGCATTTGACTAAAACCTTTAATGTCAGTGTTCCAAGTACGCACGGCGACGCATCAAGCTATACAAAACCAACATAAGCTGGCCGCGCGTAGGACGAGTAACGTATAACGTCGCGCGGCCAGCTTATAATGGTTTTGTATAGCTTGATGTGTCGCCGTGCGTACTTAAATTAGTTCCAATAAAACTGGCAAATAAAACTTTGAACATTGATTTTCCGCAACATTTCCAGGTTTTTTATATTTCTTGTCAAGCCTATAAATTTTTTTTTACCATTTTTTTTTATTGAAAAATATAAAAATAGGTTAGAAAATAAGAGATACGCACAAAACATTATAAGAGGGGTTAGAAATGCAAAGTAGCGCTTTTACTTCGGGGACGGCTGTCGCCACTTGTCTTCCCGCTCACGCTGCTACAACTACTCATGCCCTCTCGCTCGCACCACGCCGCGCGCCTTATCGTGTTATGCAAATTATTGCATAACCTGTGGCGACACGATCAACGCCTACTTTGCACTTCTAACCCCTTTTATAATGTTCTGTGGAGATACGTATTTTACTGATTTCATTTTCGATCGATATTTATATTTAAATTTTATGTTATTGTTGTCGAAAAAGCGCATTTTTTATTATGGATGTAGGCACGGCGACATATCAAGCTATACAAAACCAACATAAGCTGGCCGCGCGACATTATACGTTACGCTGCCAGCTTATGTTGGTTTTGTATAGCTTTATATGTCGCCGTGTGTTCATTGGCCTGAAGAATATGCAAATAAATTGTTTATGTATATATCTATATCTTTTTCTAGAAATATATAAAAATTGTCAAAGTCAATAGAAAAGGCAGCCATACCAAGTAATCCATCTCATTCATCGTAGCTTTAATTTTTTCAGTATTTTTCAAATAACTGAAAATAATTGATAGAAATATCCATCGATACCTAACTAGGCTACAATTACTACATTTGCTTAGTAGCAAAGTATGTAGCTGTAAGTAATCAAGCGAAGAAGAGACGAGATTGAAAAAGAGTTAGCGAGGAACAAGAATTGTTGCCAATTTTGTTAAACTTTGTTTTGTATTTGTTACACGCTTACTTTGGATTGTGAACAGTCATCGAAATGGCCTGTGTAGGTACTTGATGATTTATATAAGGTCTAACAAAATTAGCTGAAACTATTTTAAGGGGATGATCAGACCATCAAACTGAACAACTTTCTCTATGGGACCAATATCAAAATCGCGAAAAAAAAGCAGCTGTTCCTTATACAAGGTCTAACAAAATTAGGTGAAACTATTTTAAGGGTATGATCAGACCATCAAACTGAACAACTTTCTCTACGGGACCAATATTGAAATCGCGAAAAAAAATCTGCTGTCCCATACATTCAGGTCGAGTAGGTTTGCATGGAACAGCTGATTTTTTTTTTCGCGATTTCGATATTGGTCCTATAGAGAAAGTTGTTCAGTTTGATGGTCTGATCACCCCCTTAAAATAGTTTCACCTAATTTTGTTAGACCTTATATGTTTTTAAAGTTCGAAAAGGCTTGAAAAATCTTGTTAACAAGGATTTATTTGTGACTTAGTGTGGCTTCAAATTACGATGCACTGAAATTGAGGAAAAAAAACTGTACTTGAATCAAATGTATCATTCTGAATTTTCTTGTTCTGAAGCATATGAGCTCACCTTTTTGTTATATAGATTTTTTAAAACCTGAACGTCTAGTATGATTTCTCTTGCGCGCGCCTTGGCTTTTCTCTGTACTACAAGCGCGGGAACAGGGGTGAGATTTTTGAATGTCACTGGTGAGCTTGTCACGTTTTTTAATCTCATACAAAAGCGTTCTCATACCCATGAATTCAATACGAGTGGTAAGGGGCACTCGTTTTGAACATATGGGTATAAAAATTTAGTCACAGGTGAGATTCAAGAATTCGAACATTGGGAAATCAGTAAATATCGGCCATTTTACTCGGCCGGTGACTTTCAAAGATCGCACTCCAGATCATTACCTATGCAGTGATTGCGTCGCGCGCGTGTAGAGAAATCATACCTACTAGACGTGCTGGTCAGTCTATAATTATCACAAAATCAATGCCCCAGTCATAAAACTAAATAAGTCTATGTTCTACACAGGCTACTCAGGTGCAGCAGACTAAAGTGACGTCAGTAATGACGGAGCCGCAACGCGCGTTGTTATCCACCATCACCACCGGCAGGGAGATCATCAAGCAGACGCAGCAGGACCTCGCCAGGGTGAGTAGATACTATCTCCAGTGTAGTCTTAAGTTAATCAAGGGGCACTTGTGCACACAGAGTTTGGAGGCCCTATTAGACAGCCGAGAACCTATATCGCAAAACTACAATAGAATACTTACTATACCTACAGGAAGATATAATTACAACTTTTAGGGTGGTGGCTTGGACCAGAAAGTATTTAAACTTAAACGTGTTTAAATATAAGGTCTAACAAAATTAGGTGAAACTATTTTAAGGGGATGATCAGACCATCAAACTGAACAACTTTCTCTATGGGCCCGATATTGATATCGCGAAAAAAAATCTGCTGTTCCATACAAACCTACTCGACCTAAATGTATGGGACAGCAGATTTTTTTTTGCGATTTCAATATCGGGCCCATAGAGAAAGTTGTTTAGTTTGATGGTCTGATCATCCCCTTAAAATAGTTTCACCTAATTTTGTTAGACCTTATATAATACTGTCACTTCAGTATGAGTAATGTGAGAGACAGAATGTCACTAAATACGTTTAATACTAATTACTTTTTGGTGCAAGCTACTCATAAAATACTGCATACTTAATAACAAAATTACTGAACGAAACACATTACACTCAAAACCGTAGTGGTACAAGTTTTATGAGCCAAAGCCATACATAAACAAACCACCTTTCAAAACGAATGAAGATAGCGAACCGAGCTCGAGATTTCGCTTGCTATTGGCTGTGGTTTGATTGTGGCTTGAATTCTGGTTATTCATACATACCTATACATACATAAACACACGACCGTGATTCCTTTCGATTTCTGGTCACCAGAAACATTGCTACAACTACCAACTTTACTTTATTAACGGTATAGGTATTTACAATTACAACATTATGTAAAACTTATGGCTAAATATGGCTATAATTAAAAATAAGAATAAAAACAAATAAAGTAGGCGAAGAAAAAATGAGGCACTATATCGAGCACGACTTCCGTTCGACTTACACTAAACAGAAGACGTGCTCGAGGCCACGGGCCAGGCCTGCGGGACTTGGGCTCATGACACTTGGGTCCAAAGGATATCAATAATGGCTTTTACCCCACAGGCCTCCCTCCCAGCGCTGGGCCAAGACGCAGCTTCTATAAAATGGAAGCAAGTCACCATGGAGACGAACAAACAAGTCGTGACGTCACAGATAGCTGCCATGAACGCGGCTACGGCTCAGGTCGTCACTCTTACTTCAGGTTAGTGCTACGCGCTACGAGCTACGAATTGTATGTACCATAGAGATCTAGAGAGATGCCAACCAACGCGCTGAGTACGAAACCTAGTGTCGCATCACCACCAGTACCACGCGATAGAAAGTATTTTGTTAACTTAAATGTGCTCATTATCCATTGCGGTATCAGAACTCAACGTTCGAATAATCTTTAGTACTACGCAAGCATTGTAAACTATTTACACATAATATCTCGACTGGCTTTCAGCCTCATAATATATTGAATCATTACTGTCGCGAGCAATGTGTTCCGTTTTTGCGCATATTGCTGCGACACTGGCCCCGCCCTCTTTTCACATCTCCCTTTAGTTTTTGTGATCTGTGGTATGTAGTACAATACATCGTGCTGTATGGTATGTATGCCCTATGGTAGGACGAAACACTTTGGAGGCATCTTTTATTTATCATTTGTCGACTAGATTTATACAATTTACCGAAACCAAAGTCATACCTCAGTATTCTTGGATAGTTTATGTAGTGAAATCATGAAATCATCAATTGAATGCACGATTGAAATTACTTCACTCGATACAAAAACGTCACAAAAATGACGTATTTTCTTTTATTTTTAAACATAATCTCGTTTTAGAAGAAGTTAAAATAGTTTCCGATTTTTGGTATTCCATAGTAATAATTCCGTACCATAAACCATAATACTATATTTCTTTCGTTTCGACAGGACCAACTGAGGAAGTAGACCACACCGCCGTGGGAGCCGCTATAACCACCATCACCACCAACCTGCCGGAGATGACTAAGGGTAAGTCTATTTACTGTTATATAACATCACTAGAGTTAACCCGCGACTTCGTCAACACAAATTATATACCAGATTTTAAGTCAGATCATAGTCTATCAAACAAAAAATGTTTCATCAAAATCGGTTCAGTAGTTTTTGCGTGATGCTCGTTCAAACAAACAAACAGACAGACAAAAAACCCAAAAATTGGTGCATGCATATCACCAATCATATATGATATGATTGCATATGCTCACAACTATATTCCCCGAGGGGGTAGTCAGAGATAATTCTGAAACCTCAGAACATCCACGTTTCACTAGTACCGAAACTCTGTCCAGTGTGACGGGGAGTGTGTCCGTCGCCACTATATAGAATCAGGGACACCTTAAAACCATATCGTAACTTTTATTTTGTTAATATCTTCAATGTACAGACACACTTCTGTTACAGTTCTATAATAGTTTAGATTAGATTTTGATATATACATGAAAACAACATAATAGACAATTACAAAAGGCGAGCTTATCTCTAAAGAGATTTCTTTTTATGTCTATTTTTTATAAGCACACAGATAGTTTCATCGAAATCAGTCCAGTATTTTTTTCAAACTCAAACTTAATAAACAAACAGACAGACAGACAAAAAATTAAAATATCTGTGAACTTTTATTTTTTATTTATATGAATTCGAGTAAATACTAATTTTTATTGTTAAAAATCATGAAAAGTAGTCTCGCGTGAACCGCAAACGTTCTAAGTTCGAAATTATTGTTTCGCAATTATAGACTGTCTCGTTTAGTGATAAGATATAAAATTGAATGTAAATGCACATGATTAATTGATCTTATACCGTGGCAGACGGGAAATGCTACCGCAAGGCTAGTCCTTATAATAAATAGTCAAAGACGTAGATAGACCATAAACTAACAAAACTAAACTCTATTCCCTTCCAACAAAGGTGTACAAATGATCGCCGCTTTGATGGACGACTCTGACAACGGTGATCGACTTCTCGACGCGACTAGGAAGCTTTGCAGCGCCTTCACTGATCTGCTGAAGGCTGCCGAGCCCGAGGCTAAAGAGGTTTGTTTATTTATTCACTAGATTTCAACGTGAGGTATAACATAAGTCAAACTTTGTTATTTAAAATAATGTCACATGGATAGCTTTCCGTCGTCATTTTTTGGCTCTACCGCCGCCGCGTCGTAAGGTGTTCCGTTGTATAGAAGATGCGGCCAGAAACTCTACAACACATATCTTTTAAAGAAAATAATATAAAGGGGTTAGGGTAAACAGTTGCACTACTTTAAGGGGTGATTTTACCCACCATACTGAACAACATTCCCAAAGAAGCATGTAGGAAATTAGCAAAAAAAATGTGACTTTCCATACTAATAGCCCAGTCATTTTACGGAGTTTTGTTAGGCGGGGTAGGGAGTAATTATTAATTGGACTTTTAAACTGTAACCGGCACCATTTAGTGATAAAAAGACTATCTTAAAACATATTTAAAAGAAATCGCGATGCAACATAAAAATCAAAATTGTGTGTCCCAGAAGGCTTTTAAATTAATAATATTAATACCAATGCACTCATTTGACTTAGATTTAACAATATAAATTATTTTAGAGCAATTAAATAGGCACTGAAATTTAAAAAATGAGGTTTTTATTATAAAATACGAATGTATTTTTCAAAACCTTCTAAGTAGACAAAAATATTTATACCATGTTTGAAGTATGTATAATAAAAAGCAAAGCAAAGCCAAGCCAAAAGTAAAGCCTTAAATATGTACAAAAAAAATTACCATCAGGTTTTTTAGAACGAGGTAATAGCTAAATTTTAAAATTAGAACTGTAGCTGACGTGATTTTTTTTTTATTTTGTTACATTTCTATGCTCAAATTGGCTCTTCAATATTATACCGAAAAAAAATCTATTATTAATTAGTCCCGGCTCAAACCGTAAAATGACTGGGCTATAAATGCAATCAGCTGATCAAAAGTTTGTTTGAAAAGTCGTAATTTTTTTGCGAATTTGCTATTTGTTTCTTAGGGAAAGTTGTTCAGTATCATCGGTACAATCACCCCTTAAAGTTAATGCAACTGTTAACCCTAACACCCTGTATACAAAGAACAACTACAAATAGGTACAATATTGAATTACATAGTGTAACATCCTAGATAATATTCTCTAAGGCCTGATTCGACCAAACCCTTGATTTATAGAAGAGTAACTATACAAGGAACAATTTTACTCTTAGCGTTTACTCCCAAATAACTTCATTTGTCTTCAACCACACTAAACCCATACTAAAAGAACGAATGTATAATCCACCTAAAGAAAGAGGTCGTTGTATCCGTACTTATTGCATTGTGAGGTTACACGGTTTTAATTTGTTAGGTTTCTTTTTTCTTTAATTTTTTTAATTATATGGCATTGACGTTTCATTAGTCTCTGTATAAGCTTTACACCGTCAAAAATGGCCGTGTAAAATTTACTCTCAACTTATTCATAGATAAATAAATAACGGTCACAGGCACATACATTGTTATGATCCCAAGCAAGCACTTATAGGCTGTTTATTATGGAAACCATACAACAACGGCACAAACATAGATTAGGGCTGGTAAAACGCAAAATCAGTTTGATCTAGAGTAACCGGCGACTTAATCTAAGAATAAAATTTACTCGCGTTTGGTCGAATCGGGCCTTAGTGTAACATTGTCAAGACCAGACATTTTGGTCATTCAAATAGTTAATAGTAGTCAAATAGTTAATTATAGTTTATAGTAGCCTTTTTACAGAGGACTTGTTTAACATGGGACTTAATCTTTTTGTTTAGCCAGTTTAAAATATCCTCTGTTATCTTATTATAATAACCTATACGGTACAAACTCAGAAACTTTGCTACAGTTGCTATGAATACCAAATACGTTTTTAAGTGAGCACTCGTAGCAAGGTTCACGTTCTCACATTCCGTCTAAATAAGAACACCATAATAACCCATTTATCCTGAACTATATCGCAGATAACTCAACGATTATTTCAACCATTCCAGCCCCGACAGAACCTCCTCAACGCAGCCTCCCGTGTCGGCGAAGCTTCCACCTCAGTACTACACACAATCGGAGAGGAGACCGAAGAAGACAAGGAGACCCAGGTATTTGACGACCCTCGGAGGTCCAACAAAAAATCACTCTTCTACAGAAAACTCAACTACTGCTACGATAACTTCTATAAAGTATTCTTTGGAGATAAAAATAAAGAGTTTGGAAGTGACTTTGAGAAGTACGAAGATGATGGGATATATGAGGATATTGATACCAGGAATTGGGGTTTAGATGTTATACAGGAAGAGTCTGATAGTGATTACTATAGGAGCTTAGATTATTGTAATGTTTTGTTTGACAAAAAACCTGTAACTTTAGATGAAATTAATCAGAGTAGAGAGTGCAAGGATGACAGTTTGAAAGGCAGCGATTTCGAAGCTATTCTTGAAAACTGCGAAGGCTATTTGGAACAAAAAACGGAGTTAAACAACGACAAAGTTAGCGACAGTCCCAAATTATACCCGAAAACTATACACGATAAAATTTATAACTTCAAAAAAGACTTCTCAAATCACGATTATGTTAATGTCAATTTCAAAAACCCATCTGATTACGAAAATTTAAACCTAGATCATCGTACAAAAAACGAAATTTTACGCGAACAATTTTTCTCCGATAAAAATATATTAAATGACCAATTAAATAAAAGTAAAGATAAAAAAATCGAATGCCACAGTATAAGAAATGACGTCACAAAAACCGGGCCAGATGTCAAAGTTTCTGGCTCCCTGAACATGAAGTTAATCAACTTAGATAAGTATAACAGAGTTCTGACCACAACCGAAACTTTTATGGAAAACTCAGAGGCGAGTTTCAAAAAAAACCAAATCAGCAAAGACTTTGAAAACTTCGTGAAACGCAGCGAAAAATATTACACATCAGAAAACCGCGAACGAAAAACTACAGTCGAATTGACAAAGGAAAGTAAACCTAAAACCGAAATACGTATAATATACAATCCAACGTTCAAAGCAACTAAAACTATGAGACATTTCTGCAAGTTCTGCAATCGTAAATGTCCAAGAACGGAAGAGAAATGTTGTCCGAAATGCGTGTGCCTTGAGAATGAGATAGGCGTGATTTGGAGAGAGAATTGGTTGAATATTTTACTGTTTTTGTCTATGGTTTTCGCGTTCATAGCGCTTTTGATTCAGAGTTTTGTTTCTAGAGACGTTTGCGAGGGGAATAATGGAACGGTTGTCGATGACGGGAAGTGCTTTGAAATGATTTGATATATTCATCTTTGAAACACGTTCACTGTACCCATACAATAGGTTACAACAACCTGCCCGTAAAATTATCTGAGTCAAAATCAAAAGTTCAAAATAATAGTTTAACTTTTTCATTTTGTATTTTAGTATGTCGTAGTAGGTAATGAGTTTGTAGGGTTGCATATGATTTAGAAATAAAATAAAACAATTTGGTAGCCCTGAATATGATAATTAAGAGAAAAATTTTATGTGAAAAAAATTGGATTCTTCAATGCGTCATATATCATGAAGTACTAACAGTAGGAGTATGATTAGCGGATATGTGTAAATTGAACATATAATTGAAATTTTGATTAGAGCCAAAACACGAATAAGACACATTTTCTCGATAGAAAAACAAGCCAAAGTAGCCTCCGTCTTTATCGATAAACGCTTGGAACTGCTAAACGGTGAATAATAGAAACACGAGACTTGATTTAATAAAAAGAGATTGATATTTTACAAATTTTGATTAGAGCAGAATTGAACTTACATAAATAGTACAATCACAATTAAATAAAGTGTGTTTTACGCTTGCGTCGTTTCAGTTGCACGCGCCGCCCCATCTCTTTCTCTCGCATCAGGCAGTAATATAAGCGATCACACGCCCATTTCGCTTCAATTATTTTTCGACATAGGCCCTTAATTACATTACAGTGTACAAATATTGTACACACACTTATTTATACTAATGAGCTATTATTTACTACGTACTAGAAGTGACACGCAAATGTCATGCGTCACATGAGGAGCGCGGGTGGGTGAAAGAGAATCTAGCGATTTATTAAGAGAGGTGCGGCGACACTGAATGGGACCTCGTCACAGATTATATAATTGTTACTATGTAAAAGATACTGTACTGCCCAAACGCAGATTTTGCGCGCTTTTTCATACTTTTAATTAACCTAAATATTTCTTTTTCTCGCGACTTCGTCCGCACAAATTATATACCAGATTTTAAGTCAGATCATGAGCTATCAAACAAAAAAAGTTTCATAAAAATCGGTTCAGTAGTTTTTGCGTGATACTCGTTCAAAAAAACACACAAACAAACAGACAGACAGACCAAAAATTGGTGAAATGGAATCAGGGACACCTAAAAACCATATCGTAACTTTTTTTTTGTTAATATCTTCAATGTACAGACAAACTTCCTGTTACAGTTATATAATAGTATATATATGTTGGTTAGTATCAAAACCGGTTATAAATCCAGACACAATGGAAAAATCCATTGAGTCTGGAAAGATAGCCGTTTTTGATAATATTCGACTCATATATCGTATGTTTTTCTACCAAAACGATACAGTATATACGAGGTAGACATATTTTCGAAAATAAAGTGTGCTTGCACGCTAGCGTGCGACAGCCTAATGATATTAAAGTATCTACGTAGATAAAAAATGACGGAACACAGACTACGTAATGAAAGGAGATGCAGTATCTCCTTTAATATTTAGTTTGTAATAAGAATAACTCAACGTTTAATAACACGGGACAGTGAACGTGTTAAAAGTTTGCTCTTGCACATACAGGGCAAATTTTATATCACTGCGGATAACTTCAGCATGTATTCTACTCATCAAACTGAACAACTTTTACTATGGAGCCCACATCGAAATCGCGAAAAAAAAAATCGGCTGTCCCATACAAAACTGCAGTAGCTATTCGACTCAAATGTATCATCATTATCATCATATCAGCCATTAAACGTCCACTGCTGGACATAAGCCTCTCCCAAAATATTGACCATAATCGCCACGCTTGGCAGGCGGGTTGGCGATCGCAGTATGGGACAGCTGATTTTTTTTTTCGCGATTTCGAAGTTGGCTCCATACTAAAAGTTGTTCAATTTGAAGAGTAGAATACATGCTGAAGGTATCCGCAGTGATATAAAATTTACCCTGTATAAAATTGTAAACTGAAAGAGAACACATGGAAAATATTATGCCAAGAATCAAAACACATATCTATGAATCATTTTAATTTATGCTACCCGCGGACCCGGGTGGACTTTTACAGCACCCTCGTGGAAGAAGGGGGAAACTACAGTAGGCAATGGTTTAGTCCTTTCTCACTCGCACTCGGTATTGCACGTGCTTACTTCTTGTAAGTTCGAACCCCTTTGAATGAAGTGTCCAAGATGTACATAAAACTTTGGAAATCAATAATTTTTTTCAAAGTTACTGTCTCTCTTATAGATCAGTTTTGCTGAACATAATTTGATGAGATTCCCTTATATGAAAGATTTCTGAATGTGTTTGGTTGCCACCGTTGCGTATTGGTTATACAGGGTGTGAAAATACCCTAGTAACATTTAAAGGGCGGTTTAGAACATCAAACTGAACAACTTTCACTATGGAAACAACTTCGAAAACGCGAAAAAAAACAGCTGTTATAAAACTACAGTACCAACTCGATTCAAAAATTTTTTGTGACGTCTTCTTAGTCAAAGTTGTTCAGTTTGATGGTCTTAACCACCACTTTAAATATTACTTAGGTGTTTTGTTGCACCCTGTATTTTTAGAGATAGTTACAGAACCCTACCTAGTTTTTGGTGCTTTGTTTTTACGCCTCTTTCATTAGAGTTAAAGATACGATTACTATAATTCACAATACGACAATCAACTATGACGTCACATATGAATGCATATTCATAGTTCATTCCCGTTCATTCATAAGTTACGTCAACATTAAAATATACTTTATTCTCATTGGTCGTCGAATTATGATTTATAGTTTAGTTACACGGTATTCCAATAGCACAGTCTTCAAATGTAAACAAATAGACAAATCTTGATAAGGTGGAGTCTTTTAATTGCAACTCTGGAGCAATTGCACTTGTAAGAATCACGATTTAGTTCATCTCTCAATAGACTTAATTATGTCTAGTCATCTAGAAGGCAGGTGTTGGTATAAAGAGAAGGACTGAATTGTGATTCATATAAGTGCAATTGCTCCGTAGTTGCAATTACCAGATAGTCGCAATTACAAGACTCCACCTTAAATGTTGATGAATGATTTTCTCTTGATTTTTATGTTTTGAGGTTACATTTTGAAGACTGCTCTGTTAGAATGAATTAAGACAACGTGTTCTCTGTTCGATTGTATTGCAAAAATGACCGAATCCTCTCCAGCGTTTTTCCACTCAGAGAGGTCAGTCGATGGTAAACAAGACAAGACAAGACGGTGGCGACGTCTGCAGATGTGCACCCGTACTAAAAAGGCGACATCTGCATTACGCCACCCGAACTACATATCTAAGACGGCGCTGTCTTTAGACAACTATACATTTGCTTTTTATGTTTCCCTTGTAATTTTATCCCTTTGGACGTATTGTAGTGTTGTTCTGTTATGTCTAAAGTCGTTCATTTTCCTTAAGGCTGCACCAAGCCTATTGTGCTGCCCCCAATCGTATTTTATTTATTTCTATTTTGAAAAAAACAAGAATGTCATATCGTAGTCACTGCTGATTTTCAATTTATCGGTTCACTGTGGATTTGTTTTTATAATCTTTGTACAAGCATCAAACATAATAATCCGTAATGTTTCGATAAATTGAAATCAGAATGTGACATTGTTGTTTTTGAAAATGTTGTTTAATTGTTTAGAAATAAAAAAAATACGATTGAGGGCAGCACAATAGGCTCGGTAGGCTCTTAATGTACTTTAAAATGCATGTTACCATAAATTTGAAAAATGAAAGACAAAAAGGTAGAAGGGAAAAGACTATGAAATGACAATTGTGTTTAGTTTTAGACAGTCAGTATGTTTGTTGTTTATTATTATTACATTATTTATTTATTATCGAAGACACAAAATTTTCCTTTTGGATATAAAATTGTGCTATTTATAATTATAATTTATTATTGTTTCGTTTTTAATATTATTATGTTAACAAAAGATCTTAATTGGTACTAATCTAGTCCTAAAATTGATATTTACACAATTTTCTAATAATAATGCGATTGGCAGCTAAATTTAAAAAGAAAACGCTTTAAAATTAAAAGTCAAAATTATAATCAGTATTATTCGGTATTTAATAATTATTAAAATTTGTTGAGTTTTTAAATTTAAGGTTTTTGGATTTAACTTAATTGTGGTGTTTGAGAAAAGGGACCTGTATGTCGATTGATGCTTACCAAAGTAATGCTAAATTAACTAAAAAACATAATTCGAAGAAAAATTTTTACGTAACCTATAAATGGATCCATTCATAGTTCAGCTACTCCAATATAAAACTCTGAATACATATTTAACAATTTTGATCTTTTTTACAAATTAATATACCTTCAAATTAAAGATTGAAAAATTTGTCTCGGGCGGGACTTGAACCCGCACTTTTCCAAACCGGGGAACTGCGTTATCCACCGCCAAATTAATTCAATAATAATAAATAATAATTAATTAATAAAAAATTAATAAATAAATTAATAAAATTAAATTATTTAAAAAAAAATAAAAAAAAAATTATTAAATTAATAGTAAAAAAAAAATTAAAGTAAGTAATTAAGTTTAATTTTAGTTAATTGTTTTATAAATTATTTAATTAATTTTTTAATTAATTAATTCTAATTTCGCCACCGAGCCCACTACCCAGAGAACGAAAAGACGCAACAGATTGAACATTTCGTTCTCTGGGTAGTGGGCTCGGTGGCGAAATTGGATAACGCAGTTCCCCGGTTTGGAAGAGTGCGGGTTCAAGTCCCGCCCGAGACAAATTTTTCAATCTTTAATTTGATTCGAAATAGCACAACATGGCTGTAACATGTTTAAAAATCAATAATATTTAATATACCTTGTCCAAATGTATCAGAATTGAGGATCCTTTTTTAAAAATTTGAGAAATATACTAACAGACCTATCCACAGATCACTTAACATAATTATCCTGTACAGCAAGTAATTGATACAGCATAAATTCTTGAAAGCGGCTTGAATTTTTTTTTGCTCCGATCGATTAGCTCCAATAGTAAAAGTAGTTCAGTTTGATGGGTAAACTCTTAGTTTAAAAGGATGCTAATGATATCAATTTCACCCTGTAGTAAGCGGCAATCAGGTCCCTTTTCCCTGTATACATTTTACTAATGTATAAAAAACTAAAGTTCCTGATATAAAAAATGTTTGGTACAAAGAAACAATTGCCATGACAGATATAAAATGCCTAATTTTGTTATTAATTTACTTTATATTTTGTTAATATTTTTTGTTGTAAATCACGTTTATTTTTTATTATGTTTAACTATACTAATAGGTTCAAATAATGCTTCTGTGGGTATTTTGAATGCAGCTTGCATAAGAAGGTAACGAAATCCTTGAATTTTGAATATCGGGTTGAAACTGACGGGGCCATATCAGACAAAGCTATTTTTGAGTGTAGGCGTTGACGGAACGATAGCGTCGCGATATCGCCACGATATTTCTGAAATCTATCAGTGTCGCGGCGGAATCGCATTGATAACGCTCTGTCAACGCCCGTGTTTAAAAACAGCGGCGGTGCAGTTGCGAAATCGCGTACGCTAAAAATCACTTGAGAAAATCTCTCAAAATGTAATTTGCAGCTACATAATAAAAATAAATGGAAACTTTTCTAAGTTGGAAAAATATGAATTTTGCATAGATTTTCGAATATTAACGAACCTACAACGGTTCCTACGTTTAAACTTTGATAAATAGGCCAATCAGAGCCGGGCCGGAGAGGTGGAATAATATACCTAAAAATTATGAATTCCTACTAAATTGGCCTAGAACAGTATTCTGAGAATATAGAACAAACCAAACGTACTTCAAATTAAATATACAATATGTGGTTGCTATAGGTCTACCAGAATCTGGTGGCAAATAAGGAAATACAATTTTAGAGTAAGCAACACTGGGGTAATTGGATTAGGTCCCTTTACACATTGTGACTTTTTGCAGCGCTTCTGCATCAATTCAGTCGCGATGCAGCATCGATGCGAACGCGAATCAGCCACGACGCAAAACATTCCTAATGTTTGGTCAGTCAATCATCGACAGCCTTTGTCGCAATGCACACGCGCGTCTGCAGCGGTACAAACACGTTTGAATCGATACAAATGTTAATTGCTAGTGTAGAGATGCAGACACGCGATTGAAAATCGCGCCTTTCTATAGCTGCAAAAGTCGCAGTTTGTAAAGGGAACTACTTTATCTATACAGATGACGGGTTTGACACTACCATGTGAAAATCTTTTTTTTTTTTTACTTTTTTATATGTTACGAGCGATAACCTGCGACTTCGTCCGCACAAATTATATACCAGATTTTAAGTCAGATCATAAGCTATCAAACAAAAAAAGTTTCATCAAAATCGGTTCTGTAGTTTTTGCGTGATATTCGTTCAAACAAACAAACAAACAAACAAACACACAAACAAACAAACACACAAACAAACAGACAGACAAAAAATCCAAAAATTGGTGAAATGGAATCGGGGACACCTAAAAACCATATCGTAACTTTTTTTTTGTTAATATCTTCAATGTACAGACAAACTTCCTGTTACAGTTTTATAATAGTATAGATAGATAGATGAGATTCTGGTAGACCTATAATCGGTATCAGTAGTCTATGGACATTGTATATGGTTTTTTTTAATAGGGTTTCTTCCTTAATTTCGAATAGTTTCCTAATTCATACAGATAATTTCATACAAAAGCATTGTTTGAACTCTATTTAGTTGTAATTACGGTTATGGGTAATGTTTATAGTCACTGCCAGTTATTTTTGTTAATACATTTGCTTTGAACACTTGTGGCATCTTTTATTTTCGACTAACTGTCTCGTTGAAGTAAATGTAGTGACAAAAATAACTTTGGAATGTAGTTACTAATATACCCCTTGTAGTTACGAAGATTGGTGATGGATGTAAAGAAAAAAAAAGGAGAAGGTATTATTTGTAGATGTTGGCTGAATACTGCATACTTTGACTATTTATTATAAGCACTAGCCTTGCGGTAGCATTTCCCCTCTGCCACGGTATAAGAACAATTGATCATGTGCATTTACATTCAATTTTATACCTTATCTATAATAACTACGAGCTTATGTCGTTTGGGGTATATAGGCTTATATGGGGTATATACACGAGACTACTTTTCATCTAGAATCTAAAGTTATGGGGAATAAAATCTAAAGTTGCGGATTTCATGTTACCTCGCCCTCCGCAAAAAGTGGCAGAAATGTTTGTTAGTAGAATTACACGCGTAACTAGTCCCTATATAAGTAGTCAAAGACCGCATACGGTATTTTTATAAAGTCTTATTGTGTCTTAAGTGGCGACGGGCTCACTCTCCGTCACACTGTCACAGTGTCGGTACTAGTGAAAAGTGGATGTTCTGAGGTTTCAGAATTTCTCTCTGACTTACTCTGACCTCTGGAAATATAAGGTCTAACAAAATAAGTTGAAACTATTTTAAGGGGATGATGAGACCATCAAACTGAACAACTTTCTCTATGGGACTAATATCGAAATAGCAAAAAAAAAATCACCTGTTCCCTACAAACCTACTCGACCTAAATGTATGGGACGGCAGATTTTTTTTTCGCGATTTCAATATTGGTCCCATAGAGAAAGTTGTTCAGTTTGATGGTCTGATCATCCCCTTAAAATAGTTTCACCTAATTTTGTTACATCTTATATAGTCGTGAGCATTTGCCGTTATACAATTTGCTAATCAGTTACCCAATTATAAAATTTACTGTATAAAAAGTATGAATTCATAAGGCTCTACGATACAATACGATTCAATAGCTATGTGTAAAAATTGATACTTATATGGGTTTGTTTGTTTTTTCAATAGAAAAATCGTGAAATTCTGATACTAGTAAATTTTGAAAAGTGGGATTAGCAGGTTTAGTTGCATAACGATAATTATGTTCTTTAAAAATGTATTTAAAGCCTGACCAGAAATATAAAAAACCTGGTTAGGGGGCGCTGCAATCGACTATAACCTTTAATGTCAGTGTTCCAAGTACAAAAATTTGTTACTATGATTTTCCGCAAAATGGCGATGTTTTTTATTTTTATGTTTGGGCTTACTAAACTCAAAGTCAATTTCAAATATTATTGATTGTTAAACATGTTACAGCCATGTTGTGCTATTTCGAATCAAATTAAAGATTGAAAAATAACGAAATTGGATAACTCAGTTCCCCCGTTTGGAAGAGTGCGGGTTCAAGTCTCGCCCGAGAAAATTTTTTCAATCTTTAATTTGATACAAAGTCAATTTATTCAAAATAACGTTACAATATCTTTTTGACGTAATATCATTATATCGTCAAAAGATATAGAAGCTGTTATGGTTGTGGAGAAAATGCGGCCAGAAACTACAGAACACAAACATAAAATATCATAAAAACAAAAACATTGTAAATTGTTCAAAATATTATTAGAACATATAATTCTGGAAAGCTTACATTTTGAACTAACGTTAATTGTTTATGTTGAAAATAGTTTGTACATATAACAGCGTGTCCAGAAAGCAGCAACTATTACTGAAATTAACGTTAAAAAATCAAACTTATCTTTATGGTGACTTGTACTAAATCTTACTTAGTAAACGCTCCGTCCCTCACACTGCTCCTACTGATGACAGTGACAGCATCATCTAAACATGTAAAAGCCTAAATACTTATTAGTACACGCTACTCTAAAAGTAGGTAAGATTGTTCTTAAATTCACACACAAAAAGCGCACAAAATGGTGGAAACAAAACTGAAATCTATATAAAAATAAGAAAATAACAAAGTTACACCAAACAAAAGTTAACAAACAAAGTTATGCCATCTGCAAGCTTTGTCTGTGATCCTGAACAATTTTTACATCCAGGAACAGCGCACTTCATCGTTCTAGATGTTTTTTATTGACAAAACACCTTTCAGAAAACAAAATAATGACGTACGAAAACAATGGCGGTCCGATTCGAACTGAGCAGCATAGGCCACGCCCACTGTGACGTCATGACCTCATCAAATGGCGACTGCCTTGCCTCAACTCCGCTCCTTTCTTTCCTCCATGGGCGAGGTTATCAAAGATGTTGGAATTATTATTTTAGGTTATGATCTCCTTTAGTGTCAGTACGAGCCATATCGTATAACAATCACTCATGGTGTAGTGTAAAGATTAGTCAGTCAGTAATGGTGGTATCGAGTCTGACTACCCTGGGTGCGCCGGACGAACTCAGGTTTCTCTGGAGGCTTTTTCGAAGCATGTTTATATGTACAGTTCAATAGCAGTCCCCTCTGTGACAGGGAGTGAGCTTATCGTCGCTTCGGCAGTGGGCATACTGTGTAACTATTATCAACACTACAGGGTGTAACAAAACACCCTAGATATAATTAAAGGGGTGTTTATGCGCCAGGTTTCTCTGGAGGCTTTTTCGAAGCATGTTTATATGTACAGTTCAATACCAGTCCCCTCTGTGACAGGGAGTGAGCTTATCGTCACTTCGGCAGTGGGCATACTGTGTAACTATTATCAACACTACAGGGTGTAACAAAACACCCTAGAGATAATTAAAGGGGTGTTTAGCCCATCAAACTGAACAACATTCACTAAAAAAAATATCGTATTCATACAAACCTGCAGTACCTACGTACTGCAGGTTTGTATGAATACGATATACATTCTCATACATTGGAGTAGTCCAATGTATGAGAGCATCTTTCTTTTTACCTTGCCTCAATATTGAAAGTTGTTCAGTTTAAATGGTCTAAAGTACCCCTTTAAATATTACTAGGATGTTTTCACAACTTGTATACTCGTAAATAAAAAAAATCCTTAAAGTTTCATGAGATTCCTATCTTGAAACTTCGAAAAAAAACTATCTAGACCAAAAATCTCCCAACAGGACATCCTACTCTCCCTCGCCAAAGCGGTAGCCAACACGACAGCCGCTCTAGTCCTCAAGGCGAAGAACGTTGCAGCCCAATGCCGAGATGACCAGCCTCTTCAAAACACCATCATAGCCGCCGCCACGCACTGCGCTCTGGCTACCAGTCAGCTGGTCGCTTGCACCAAGGTAAGACTACGCGGCTACGAATCGCTACGAGTTGTACATCGCGCTGTTAAGTTTCGCCCGCGATTACGTATATAGCTGGCAGTGGTTGGTTGAGTTGCGCGTTGGATCGACGCGTTACACGTAGATAGAATATTGTATTGAATGAGAGAGTAATTTTTAGCTAATAGGATATCTAAAAGCCGAAATCATCACAGTTCTGTGATATAATATACGTCAACATCAACAGTACACTAGCACTTGCAAAATTTTACAGTAAATCTTGCAAATATATTAGTTTATTTCTGCCTTATTTTACAAATATATTCATTTATTTCAGACATATAATGAATTTTCATAACACAGATATTATGGAATTTTAATCAGTTCAGTATAATATATCTATGATTTATAATACGATAAATAAGTCATGGAGGAATTAGACATAATGCCCGTAGGCCTAGCAGAGTCCAAACAAGAAAGATCGAGCCGCAAGCTCTATTGACGACCAAAGATACCTACCTCTTTCAGGCCCGTATCAATAAACCATCTCAAGTGAACCGTTCGCGTGCACTTAATGCCATTTTTCAAATATATTCTATTCTTAAGCTTCAGCACGTAAGGTAGGTTTAATAATACAACAGCCGTAAGTAGCATGGCAGCGTGATATAGCGCTATTACTTCTTAGCTCTCTTTCTATTTGCGCGCGAACGAACGAGATATAGCCTATATCAATTAATTATATTTTCCCAGGTGGTAGCACCAACCCTCCACAATCCAGCATGCCGCGAGCAGCTAATCAGCGCAGCTCGGCAAGTAGCGCAAGCTGTTGACAAGTTGGTCGAAGCTTGCAGGTTGGTGCCGGAACAAGCTGGACCCGGGGTCGAGCAGCTTACTGCCGCGGCTGGCAGGGTCTCTGAAGAGCTGGAGCGGCTGCTGGCTCATTGTGATCTTGGTGAGTAACCTACGTGGGCAGAGCCCTAGTGTCAGAGTTTTTTCAGACCGCCTTACGGCCTCTGACGTGGTTTTTATGTATCAATTACTACCACCATAGATAGTAGCCGGGACCAACGGTTTAACTTGCCATCCGAAGCACGGATTCATTTCTCTGGTCTACGATAGAATTGATGCATTTGTATTTATGTATTTTAATTAAGTCATACAAATGAAAACTATAAATGTTATCAATTAACTGACCACTGCTGGATATAGGCCTCCCCCAAAACGGGGGGATTTGCCATAATCGCCACGCTTGGCAGGCGGGTTGGCGATCGCAGTTGGATTGATTGTGTGTACTCAGAGGATGCTGCTGCCCATCCTCCGGTAGATCCCTAAATCGCCTTTTACGACACCCACGGAAGGAAATGGCTGGCTGGCTAATTCTTAGCTGACACCACACGGAGAGTCGGACTGAGGATCTGCAATTTGAAGCTATATTTATTTATTAGGCACATAAAACATATAACAGTTATAAAAACACCAAATATAGACAGATTAAAAGGTAAAGCAAGCCATAATCCTAAGCATATGTGCAGATTATGAAATAGATAAACAATTAGCATCGTGTGCCTGTCTCTATACATACGTAAAAGAAAAAGAATACATGATAATAATTCCTTTCGGTTGGTTAGATCGTCGCGCCCAGCCCACAGTGACGGAGCGTTCAGTGGACAGCGTGATGACGGCCAGCGAGCGCGTCGTGGTGTCGGCCGACGCCGCTGAGATGGTGCGCCACGCGCGCCTGCTCGGCCAGGCCACCGCACACCTCATCACCAACATCAAGGTGAACTTGTAGTTGTTAGTAGCGTAGCGTAGCATAGCGTTCTACATCGCGCTGTTAAGATTCGCCCGCCATTACGTATATAGCTGCCAGTGGCTGGTTGAGTTGCGCGTTGGATCGACGCGTTATACGTAGGGCTTGTGATCTTCTAGCTATCTGAATAAGGATGATATTTAGATAGCTTGATTAGTTGAAACTCAAACCTTTTATAACGAAATAAAATAAAACTGTAATTGAATAGAAACCCTATAAACAAAACACCTTATTTAAGGCTTCGCCTTAAGCAGCGTACCCAGGAGGCTGGCAGCATTCCCCTTCTGGACTTCTAGACTTATCCGCTGCCGGAGGAAGCTACCAGCTCTCTTGTGCATTCTTCGAGGTGTGCGATGCTGACTTACGATTATTAACTTTAGTATGTTTTTAAACAGACGGAGGCCGAGAACCAACCGTCAGATTCGCAGCGCAAACTGCTCGCTGCCGCCAAGTTGTTAGCCGATGCTACGGCTCGCATGGTCGAGGCCGCCAGGCAGTGTGCCTCCTCGCCACAGGTACTTATCTACATTCAAACATTAACAGTAGCTGTTGCATGCTACACGTTTACAGCCGTATCACGTCTTTTGTCTCGTTTGTTCGCTCGCAAATAGAAAGAGAGCGAAGGTGTGATAGTGCTGTATCACAGTGGCATGCTACCCATGCAGTAGTGTATAAAGCACATTGTAACAGGTCAGCACCATTCAACTTACGCCAGTTCACGATCGCCTTCTACTGTGTGCACACATCTTATCATAATTATGGAAATAAACATCAACAAGTATAATTATCAACACAACTACATCATAACTGCCTCCGTGGTCTAATGATTAAGAGTAATGGCTCTCGACACGGAGGTCGTGGGTTCGATTCCCACGGGGGACACCTAGTGATATGTCACTTTGTGCGTTTTTCCGCAGTTGGTTAGGAGTACGACATTGTAGGCTGAATCATCTGATTGTCTGAAAAGAAAAATGATTCGTGTTTCGGATGGCACATTAAGCCGTTGGTCCCGGCTACTATCTCGGGTGGAAGTAGTCGTTACACAAAAACCACGTCAGAGGCCGTAAGGCGGTCTGAAAAAACTCTGACACTAGGGCCTGCCCACACGATAAGAAGAAGGACACAACTACATCATTAGCAACCTTTCCATACAAGAAGAGTTAGAGGTAAAAAATCCTCTTTAAAATTAACTACAATGCATCTTACATTGAGCGATGGTTAAGCTAAAGCGGGCACTACATTCTCGCCGGGAACGAGACTGTGGATACCCTTCATTGTTCTCTAGCGTCATAAGCCCTAGTAATTTTCCTTGAAAGTTCTCGCCGAGAAGCAGTGTTGCCAGACGTGCGATAATTATTCTAGATCCACGATATTTTCGAGATATTGGCATGCGATAGAAAATATAAGTTGGGTATCGCACGATAATTCACAAAATTTCCAGGATAACCCACGATAATCCCCGATAAAATCTGAGTATCAAATCACAATTTTCAACCATTTCAAATATTATCCGTCAAATTCCAATAATATACATCATATTGGCGTTAAGTATCGCGTAAAATAGTTTTCAAATACCTAATACTAAAATTGAAGTTCTAATGAGAACAATTGAGAATGAAAATAATTCCTCAATGTGTTGTTTCAATCAAGAGTTTTTACTAAAATTCCCTAAGAACATCGTACTTGTCTACCTATAAATAGGTAACATTAAAACATTGAATAGTGGCACGCAATATAGGTAAGAATTATTGAATTTCACGCATCATTTTACACTTTTTTAGGTTCTAAGATACGAGAATTTTTGTAATTTATGATGCGATAAAAACACGATAATTTTGGTGTCAATCTGGGATAATTCTTAAGTGTGGATCTGGCAACACTGCCGAGAAGTACTCGCGAGAGTGAAGTATCTAGTTTAAACGAGTAGCTGATAACTTAAATTAACCTAGACGTACAGCCTAAGATTAATGCGTAAACAAGTTAGATGTAAAGTATTAATTGGTGACCTATATATTATATAAAATCAAATATTATCAAACTGATAAAAACTGCGAATAAGAATAACTATAGAAGAGAACAAAATCCACATCATTTTAGACACATAATGAAAAATGACATGTATGAGTTTTGGCGGCAAGGTACAGTTTTTAGAGAACAAATTTAGAACACGGTACAGTTTTTTTTTGGGGACACTTTTTGAGCTCGATTTACATTTCCATACATTCTTATTCGCAGAATAAAAATTATTGTGATTAAGCACTTAGCATATAAGTGTTTACGTTAGTTATTTGTAGGTTCATCATCTAAACAAATCTATATTGTTCACAGGACCGTGAGAAGCAAGAAGCTCTGCGCAAGGCGGCTGAAGAGTTGCGCTACATCACCGTGGACTACGCGCAGGGACAAGACATCGTCGGGTCACAGATCGCCAGGCTTCAGGTACAGTAACAATCAAACTCTAACCCCGTTGAATAACTTAAACTCCGTTGAATAACTTAAACTTCTTGACTAGGTATTTCGACTTTATTATTTCTCATGACATTAACTTCGATGACTTTATTTAATCACGAGCGTTAACCCGCGACTTCGTCCGCACAAATTATATACCAGATTTTAAGTCAGATCATAAGCTATCAAACAATAAAAGTTTTATCAAAATCGGTTCAGTAGTTTTTGCGTGATACTCGTTCAAACAAACACCCAAACAAACAGACAGACAAAAAATCCAAAAATTGGTGAAATGAAATCAGGGACACCTAAAAACCATATCGTAACTTTTTTTTTGTTAATATCTTCAATGTACAGACAAACTTCGTGTTACAGTTTTATAATAGTATAGATTAATGTGTCACCATACTGAATATTTCAATAATGCGTATCCGATATATTTAATCAAGTTAATTGTCATTAGATTAACATAGTGGTTTATAAAACAGGACAGCGCCAGGCAGGCGGCTTCGAGCGCCAACCAGTTCATATCGTCGTCCCACAACGCGACGCAGCACAACACCAACAAGCACTCGCAACGTGCGTTGCTGCAAGAGTGCGAGACTCTCGCCGAACAGGTAAATACATATACAGGTTTATTATTACCATCTGTCAAAACTGAGCAACTTTATGCGATTACGAGCGTTAACCCGCTACTTCGTCCGCACAAATTATATACCTGATTTTAAGTCAGATAATAAGCTATCAAACAAAAAAAATTTCATCAAAATCGGTTCAGTAGTTTTTGCGTGATGCTCGTTCAAACAAATATACAGACAGACAAAAAATCCAAAAATTGGTGATATGGAATCAGGGACACCTAAAAACCATATCGTAACTTTTTTTTTGTTAATATCTTCAATGTACAGACAAACTTCCTGTTACAGTTTTATAATAGTATAGATAATATCAAAATCGCCAAAACGAAGTCTGTTGTACGATACCGTTTGGTCCGATTAGGTTTGTAGTTTGGTATGGCCACGTATGGCTATGTTTTTTTCGCGATTTAGAAGTTGGTCCCATACAAATATTCTTTGTTCTGTCAATATTCTGTTTTGTGTTTCTTCATAGAGTAAGTAGTTCAGTTTAATAGTCTAATCATCCTCTCAAAAAACAGTCAGCATATTTGGAAGGACCCTGTACAGGGTGTTACAAAAATACAAATAAACATTTAAGTGGGTGGTTAAGACCATCAAACTGAACAACTTTCACTATGGGACCAATATCGAAATCGCGATAAAAGTCGGATGTTCCATCATCATCATATCAGCCGATAGACGTCCACTGCTGGACATAGACCTCCCCCAAAATGAGGAGATTTGCCATAATCGCCATGATGCGATGCGTTTGCGATGTTCCATACTAAACTACAGATCTACTCGAGCTAAATGTATGGGACAAAAGGTTATTTTTTTTCGCGATTTCGATTTTGGTCCCAAGTGAAAGTTGTTCGGTTTGTTTGTCTTAACCACACCCTTAAAGGTTTTAAATTTTAATTTTTACTTTTGTAACAACCTGTATACGTGATACTGCAGGGCACATGCCTACCCCCCTAGGTAGATGGATAGGATAGGTTGATGATTCTGTCTTTCTTATCGTGTGGGCCACTAAGAAAAGAAGGGAGCGGAGGTGAGGCAAGGCAATTTTTCTATTTAAGTGTCGCCAAAATGCGGGGGACGAGGTACGAGATGGGCGTAGGCTCCGCCCCAAAAACCTAAATCCATCTAGCGGCGAAAGGAGTAACTACAACAAATGCAGAGTAACATGACAACCGACTAGTGCATCTACTCGCCGCTATTATCAAACTAACCGTCTAATTCGAGAATTATTTTCTAAAACAACTCTTATTAAATTAAATTGGACCTATCTATGAAAAGTTATGCCATCTGCAAGCTTTGTATGTGATCCTAAAAATTTTTTTACATCCAGGAACAGCGCAATTCATCGTTCTAGATGTATTTTATTGACAAAACACCACTCAGCAAATAAAATAATTGCGTACGAAAACAATGGCAGTCCGATTCGAACTGAGCAGCATAGGCTACGCCCACTGTGACGTCACGACCTCATCAAATGGCGACTGACCTCACTGCCTTGCCGCACCTCCGCTACCTTTCTTTTCTACATGGTGTGGGCAGAGCTTGAGCAGAGCCCTGGTGTCAGAGTTTTTTCAGACGTGCCATCCGAAGCACGGAATTATTTTCCTTTTCAGACAATCAGGTGATTCAGCCTGCAATGTCCTAACCAACTGGGGAAAAACGCACAAAGTGACATATCACTAGGTGCCCCTCCGTGGGAATCGAACCCACGACCTCCGAGTCGAGAGCCAATGCTCTTAACCATTAGACCACGGAGGCAGGTAGATGATGATGATTGTGGTATAAACGATGAATTGTCACACTTTAATTACCTACTGCCAAACGGTTGAACATTAATAAATTAATGTTCGTACAGCGCGTGACATATGCGACGTTGCCCTCTGCCGCGATTGGCAGAAATCATTGCGGAGTTTTGTTAGTAGAGGTGGGAAGTAATTATTGAACTTTTAAACTGCAACCGGCACCATTTCGTGACAAATAGACTACCTTAAAAAATATTTTCAAAAAAATCGCTACGCAACTTAGAAATCAAAATTGTATGTCGTAGAAGACTTTTAAATTAATAATATTAATACCAATGCACTCATTTGAACTAGATTTAACAATATAAATTATTTTGATCAATAAAATAAGCATAGAAATTAAAAAATGAGGTTTTTATTAGAAAATACGAATGTATTTTTCAAAACCTAAGTTACCAAAAAATAATTAAACCATGTTTGAAGTATGTATAATGTAAAAAATATATACCACCAGGTTTTATATATCGAGATAATAGCAAAATTTTAAATTTGGAACCGTTGCTGGCGGATTTTTTTTTTAATGTTGATACGTTTCTAAGCTCGAATTGACTCTTAAATACTATACCGTAAAATGACCGGGCTATCAAGCAAACGCATCGCTTACGATGCGACAAAGTGTCGGTGCTTATCTCGGTACCGGCTGAGTGACTGGAGGCCTGGTGTTGTCCACGCCCTCTCAAAATTATTCGTGAGAGACATTTCCCAGCAGAACCCTCCACCTCCTCATGATTCTTTCAACCTCCTGGTTATACGAGCCGAATCGCGGGAGATGCGCATGTTACTTGCTCTAGTCATCCATTTCACGCGCGCATGACTCCCTACAAGTTCAATCTCTGTCCTTCTGTCCCATAAATCACCTCTCCCCTTTCTGGGGCGTGACATCCACTGTTACGCTGACTTCATCGCAGATCGCAGTTGTCCTGGCTGGCTGGCCTCCTGTAATTGTGCAATCTATCTATACTATTATAAAACTGTAACAGGAAGTTTGTCTGTACATTGAAGATATTAACAAAAAAAAAGTTACGACATGGTTTTTAGGTGTCCCTGATTCCATTTCACAAATTTTTGGATTTTTTGTCTGTCTGTTTGTTTGTGTGTTTGTTTGGGTGTTTGTTTATTTGAACGAGTATCACGCAAAAACTACTAAACCTATTTTGATGAAACTTTTTTTCTTTGATAGCTTATGATCTGACTTAAAATCTGGTATATAATTTGTGCGGACGAAGTCGCGGGTTAACGCTCGTACTATTATAAAACTGTAACAGGAAGTTTGTCTGTACATTGAAGATATTAACAAAAAAAAAGTTACGATATGGTTTTTAGGTGTCCCTGATTCCATTTCACCAATTTTTGGATTTTTTGTCTGTCTGTTTGTTTGTGTGTTTGTTTGGGTGTCTGTTTGTTTGTTTGAACGAGTATCACGCAAAAACTACTGAATCGATTTTGATGAAACTTTTTTTGTTTGATAGCTTATGATCTGACTTAAAATCTGGTATATAATTTGTGCGGACGAAGTCGCGGGTTAACGCTCGTACTATTATAAAACTGTAACAGGAAGTTTGTCTGTACATTGAAGATATTAACAAAAAAAAAGTTACGATATGGTTTTTAGGTGTCCCTGATTCCATTTTACCAATTTTTGGATTTTTTGTCTGTCTGTTTGTTTGTGTGTTTGTTTGGGTGTCTGTTTGTTTGTTTGAACGAGTATCACGCAAAAACTACTGAATCGATTTTGATGAAACTTTTTTTGTTTTATAGCTTATGATCTGACTTAAAATCTGGTATATAATTTGTGCGGACGAAGTCGCGGGTTAACGCTCGTAAAGAATATTTGTATATGTCCTTTTTTCTTTATTCGAATTCCTTCCTGGTTTTGTGCCATTTGTGTGCAAACTTCCGAAGGTGTCCGAAGTTGTCCTCTGATGCCACAAGGTCGCTAAAGTAGACGGGGCCTATTTCTGTTCTTGTGAGGCCGTTCAGCACGATGTTCTGCTCCTCCTCGTACAGCTCATTTCCCAGCAGTAGGATCCCACAGGGTGTAACTAAATGTGTGGTATATCGCAGGTGCCGCGGCTGGTGGATGCGGCGCAGGGCAACGCTTTTAGCGCCGCCCACCTTCAACTGGAACTTATATCTGCTTCAGAGGCGCTGCTACAGGTATGTAGTTTATTATAGTAGCCTAAGGCTTTATATGTCAAAACTATTTAACCTGTTCGACGGCCCGGTAAGTTTAAGGGGTGGTTGAAACCCATGATACTGAACTACTTTCTCTAAAAAACATATAGGAAATTCAATAGCAAAAATATCTTCTTTTCATACAAAAGTTCGGTCAGCTGATTGCATTTAGTATGGGAAGTCCAAAAATTGTTTTGCGAATTTCCTATAGGTTTCTTAGGGAAAGTTGTTCAGTATCATGGGTTCAATCACCCCTTAAATTAATGCAACTGTTTACCCTAACACCCTGTATATTATTTGAGAACGTTTCGAATACGAAATGCAATGCATTGAGATTATTTTTTGAATTTTTTTCTGTTTGTTTGTGAACGCACCACTTAAAAACTTTTAAAGCTATTTTATGTAAGTTAGTTTGTGAAACATTTACGGGAAATTTTTATTATTCCCGGCGTCTATTAGTTTGTAAGTCAATATATACGGCTGTTGTAATTTACATATTTGTAAAGCAAGATGTCCAATTAATTCGCTCCGCGACTAATAAGAACACTGTCCCCACAGCCCAGCGGCCACGCCATACAAGCGGCGCGCTCGGTTCTACCCACAGTCTCGGACGGCTCCACGGCTAAACATTTCTCCGACACCACACACCAGTTCTCAGCCAGCTGCGCTGAGCTCAGGTATGTTTTACATAATAAATAGCTTTCTGACGTCATTTTGTTACTCTACCGCCGCGTCGGAAGGTGTTCCGTTGAGAGAAGATGCGGCCAGAAACTACAACACTCAAACAAAATATACAAATTACAATACCTACAATATTAAATTGCATAGTGTAACATTGTCAAGACTTAGCGACTGGCTGGTCTTTACTTAAACTTAAATTTTTCATACAAAATTTTAAATACTTTATATCTTCGTAATTATATTATCAATTCCAAATGTTATTTGTGACGCGGCATCTAGATTTTTTAAACTATTTTTCCATATATAAAATATTAGTTTTATTAATTCCGTCTACGCGTAATGTGCGTCAAACTTTTGTAAGGACTGAAACCACCTTAAGAAATGTAAGGTCTATCAAAATTAGCTGAAACTATTTTAAGGGGATGTTCAGACCATCAAATTGAACAACTGTCTCTATGACACCAATATAGAAATCGCGAAAAAAAAATCTGCTGTTCCATAAATTTGAGTCGAGTTATGTTTGCAGTTTTGTATGGGACAGCTGAATTTTCTTTTTTGCGATTTCGATATTGGTCTCATAGAGAAAGTTGTTCAGTTTGATGATTTGATCATCCCATTAAAATAGTTTCAGCAAATTTTGATAGACTTTATATAATCCTTCGTTCACCAGGTCGGCAGTGAGCCGCGCGCGCATATCATGCAAGGGTCTAGAACTGGACGCCGCGGCCGAGATCATCAAGTCGCTGCAACAAGAGTTGGACGAGCTGGAGGAGGCTGCCAGGGCCTTCGAGCTGAGGCCTTTACCCGGTCAGACGGTGAGTTAAGGGCCTATGTCGAAAAATAATTTAAGCGAAATGGGCGTGTGATAGCTTATATTACTGCCTGATGCCAGAGAAAGAGATGGGGCGGCGCGCGCGCCTGAAACGACGCAAAACAAACTTTATTTAATTGTGATTGTACTATTTATGTAAGTTAAATTCTGCTCTAATCAAAATTTGTAAAATATCAATCTCTTTTTTTTAAATCAAGTCTCGTGTTTCTATTATTCACCGTTTAGCAGTTCCTAGCGTTTATAGATAAAGACGGAGGCTACTTTGGCTTGTTTTTCTATCGAGAAAATGTGTCTTAATCATGTTTTGGCTCTAATCAAAACTTCAATTATATGTTCAATTTACACATATCCGCTAATCATACTCCTACTGTTAGTACTTCATGATATATGACGCTTTGAAGAATCCTATTTTTTTCACATAGCCTCTTTAAATACTACTCGGCTACGAATTACTACGCATGTGCTACGAGTTGTACATCGCGCTGTTACGATTCGCCCGCGATTATTTATTCTGGATAACTTTTTTTACGGTTTCGTTATTTTTAGGGTTAGTTCAGATCAGACCGAGCTATGGCAGCTAATCTGAAATCACAAAAAAAATCTGGCGTGCGATTTTTGAAACTCATTCTTTGAGCTGAGCAGTTGAAATGTCAATATTACTATGGAGATATGCATGTTTCTACTGCTGATTTGACATTCAAAAATGATACAACAGGAGTTCGATTTTCGGAAGTCAAATCAGCAGTAGAAAGATGCGTATCTCCATACATTTTCAACTGCTGAGTTCAACGTATTAGTTTCAAAAATCGCATGCCTGCTGTTCCATACTATGTGGAGGCGGATATTTTGTCCAAAAAAAAAATCATATCACTGAGCCAGACGCAGCTGTTGACGAACTATCTGTTCATATTTTTCTGCATACTTAAAAACACGAAATTTACCATTTTATTATTTGCAAGGTTACTCATCCAGCTCGCTTCATCCATCCATCTATTGAGCCATTGGCCTATAAAAGGTCTTAACAAAATTAGCTGAAACTGTTTTAAGGGTATGTTTAGACCATCAAACTGAACAACTTTCTCTATGGGACCAATATCGAAAACGCGAAAAAAAAATCTGCTGTCCCATACAAAACCGCAAACATAACTCGACTCAAATGTATGGGACAGCAGATTTTTTTCGCGTTTTAGATATTGGTCCCATACAGAAAGTTGATCAGTATGATGGTCTGATCATCCTCTTAAAATAGTTTGTAATGGGTTTCTGATTATTCCTCATTCTCTTCTCTCCTTAAAATAGTTTCAGCTAATTTGGTTAGACCTTATATTATCTCTTTTGTAATGGCTTTCTGATTATTCCTCATTCTCTTCTCTCCTACGCCAGGCCGAATGGGCATCAACAACGATGACGACAGCATCTCGCGCGGCAGCATCAAGCACGGCCGCCCTGGTGTCCGGCGCTCGCCTCGGAGAGCCCACAGCGTGCGGCAAGGCTGGAGTCGAACTGGCGTCCTCCCTGAAGGACTTCACTACGGGACTGCGGGCCGCTACGGCTACGCAGGACAACCTGCCCAGGAGGGAGAGGTGAGTGCCTAGCGCCTACGAGTTGTACATCGCGCTGTTAAGATTCGCCCGCGATTAGCGATTAGATTAGATTACCCCCTCGGGGAATATAGTCGTGAGCAAATAAAAAAAATACATAAAATGATATGCTATATATACTTAGATTTTCGTTTGTATTCTCTTTGATATCTGGGCCCCTAGCGTTATCGACAGTAGAAAACATAAAAAATGTATGGACTTGACGTATGGTGGCGAAAGCAAACGTCAAAATGTTTCGATCGCCAATGTCAAATCCATATATTCTGTCATATCTAATAGCGTCAACGCCAATAGAAATGTTACTTTGTCTATAGGCCCTGGACCTATAGAGCAAAAATATATCGTTAGATCCATATTTACAGCCAACAAAAACGAAATTTCAAAAGTTTCGATTCGATTCAAACTGTTCACAAGTTTAATATTGGAGTCACGTTGCAGGTTCTGACCCGAGCATTTGTCTCGCGTAGTGTTCGCGCGTCGCGTTTTTGCCTGCCACGAGACTCCGCAATCCTGAATCTCTTCTTGTTTTTGATCAAAAACAATCCCTGAGATTGGAATAGATTCTCCCATAAACTACTTAACACTGGCGGAAATGCAGTGCTGACGCACAAGCAAGAGTCCATTAATCTATACTATTATAAAACTGTAACCGGAAGTTTGTCTGTACATTGAAGATATTGACAAAAAAAAGTTACGATATGGTTTTTAGGTGTCCCTGATTCCATTTCACAAATTTTTGGATTTTTTGTCTGTCTGTTTGTTTGTGTGTTTGTTTGTTTGTTTGAACGAGTATCACGCAAAAACTACTGAACCGATTTTGATGAAACTTTTTTTGTTTGATAGCTTATGATCTGACTTAAAATCTGGTATATAATTTGTGCGGACAAAGTCGCGGGTTAACGCTCGTTATAAATAAAATAAAGTTTAGTATTAATTTGATGATTTATGTTGAACTAATTATAATGTTTCCCCACAGAGTGATATCGTCTGGTCGTCAAGTGCTTCACTCTTCTCTCACGCTCGTGGAGACAGTGAAGAGGTACCTCACCACGTCAGAACAAGTGGACACTGCGTCCATCGTGTCCATTGCTAAAGATATATCGCAGGTAATTACATTTCCGTGTAAATCTAATAGGAAAACATAGCGTTAAAACTTACATGGTACAATTACATACATACATATACTCACGCCTGTGTCTCATTGGGGTAGGCAGAGACAATGGATCGCCATCGGCTACGATCCTGACACAACTCTATCTAAACTGAACAACTTTCTCTATGGGACCAAAGACATGTACGAAAAAGCTGTTTTTTTATAGCGATTTCAACTTTGCTCCTTAGAGAAAGTTGTTCAGTTTGATGGTCTGATCATCCTATTAAAAACCGTCAGCTTATTCTGCGACACTGGGTACGAGCACACGTGTTATGTATACTCTACAATAGATACATTCTCTTTTCTCTATAGAATTAATTTCATTCGATTATAATTACATAAGTAGTACCTATAACTAAAACACTTTAGAAATGCATCGGCGCCGTGGCCACCGAGCGCCCAGACGCCACGTATGCGCATTCTTCTGATAACTGTACTCGGTATACCTAGAGTAGTTTAGTCTAAGCTAAGACACTATGTAATCAACAAGTTTTTATTAAATCTAATAAATGATTTAAAACTAATATTGTTTTAAAGACCCTATTTCCCTAAAGTGGATAATTCACGTGTATCTGCCCGGTGTCCCAGAAACTCATAGATATTTGAATTAAATTGAAATCGGGAAATATAGTCATGAGCATATGCTCTATGTTGAATTAATTATTATTGTTTATGAATTTATTTTGTTTTTTATTTTGTTGTTGGAATTGAATTGTCTATGATTGTGTTGAATGATGTGTACCTAACTAACTAGTTTTTAAGTCATGAATGTATCTACTAACCACACTATAGACATTGTCTGAAATAAACTGATTTTATTTTATTTATTTATTTATATTAAATTGTACTCTATACAGGGTGTTACAAAAGTAAAAATAAACATTTAAAACTTTTCAGGGGTTTGTTGAGACTATCAAACTGAACAACTTTCACTATGGGATCAACATCGAAACCGCAAAAATTTTTTTTTTTTATCCCATACATTTAGCTCGAGTAGATCTGGAGTGCGATTTTTGAAAATCATTCGTTGAACTCAGCAGTTGAAAATGTACAAATTACTATGGAGATATGCATGTTTCTACTGCTGAATATCGCACTCCTGAAGTATGATTTTTCAAAGTCAAATCAGCAATAGAAAAATGCATATCTCCATTGTAATTTTGACATTTTATACTGCTGAGCTCAGCGAATGAGTTTCAAAAATTGCAGTCCTGTAGTTTAGTATGGAACATCGCAAACGCATCGCATCATGGCGATTATGGCAAATCTCCCCATTTTGGGGGAGGTCTATGTCCAGCAGTGGACGTCTATCGGCTGATATGATGATGATGGAACATCAGATTTTTTTTTTTCGCGATTTCGATATTGGTAACAACCCCCTTAAATGTTTATTTGTGTTTTAGTAACACCTTGTTTAGTCGTGAATATAATTCTGCTGTGATAGAATACAGGGTGAAATTGATATCATTAGCATCCTTATAAACTAAGAATCTACCCATCAAACTGAACAACTTTTACTATGGGAGTAAACCAAACGGAGCAAAAAAAAAAATGTTGCATACACTTGAGTCGCGAACTCGCGCGTCGACATTGTAGTTTAGTATGGAACAGCAGATTTTTTATTTGTTCCGATCGGTTTGCTGCCATAGTAAAAGTTGTTCATTTTGATGAGAAGACTGTTCTTCGTTTTCAGAATGTCTAAAATATATTTTCTCGTCGCAGGGTCTGGAACAGACAATGGAGGCAATCCCCTCTCACACCGAGCTGGATGTGGCCATGGAGAACATTAATGAGACCCTCAATATTCTGAACATGGGAGAGTTCCCACCCTCGGACAAGAGCTACGGGTAAGTTTAGTCTATCTATCTAAACTATTATAAAACTGTAAATTTAAAAAAAAGTTAGTTTGTTTGTTTGATCGAGCATCACGCGAAAATTACTGAACCGATTTTGATGAAACTTTTTTTGTTTGATAGCTTATGATCTGAATTAAAATCTGGTATATAATTAGTGCGGACGAAATCGTGGGTTAACGCTAGTCTATACTATTATAAAACTGTAACAGAAGATTGTCTGTACATTGAAGATATTAACAAAAAAAAAGTTACGATATGGTTTGTCACCAATTTTTGGATTTTTTTTCTGTCTGTTTGTTTGTGTGTTTGTTTGTTTGAAGGAGTATCACGCAAAAAACTACTGAACCGATTTTGATTAAAATCTTATATTGTTTGATAGCTTATGATCTGACTTATAATCTGGTATATAATTAGTGCGGACGAAGTCGCGGGTTAACGCTTGTTATTATTATATTACCAGAATCCTTAACTTAACTTCTCACTTGTAATGAGCTTCACGTGTCATGAATAAAGAGTGACGTCACGTCATGGCTGTGAGCGTTTTGGCGCGGAATTTGAAAAGACAACTTTTGATTTGCAATAAATAATTGATTTGTGCATATTTTACCATTTTTGTTTTTTTGTATATTTATGTTAAATCTTTATGGTAACCTAAAAATATAAAACTGTAAGTTCCCCATTGTGTATAGCAAGTCGCGCCTGTCTAGACATAGACTAGCTAGCCAAAATGTATATAGCTTACTAAAATTATATTTCTATTCACAGCGAACTGCAATCCGAGCTGAACTCCGCAGCCGTCGGCCTCAACACCGCCTCTTCCGAAGTAGTACAATCAGTTGATAGTACAACAGCGCTCGCAGACTCCAGCCACCAGTTCGGAGACGCCTTTAACAGACTCTTGGGAGTCTCCATGGAAATGGCGGGACAGACCGAGGTGAGTGCTACGCGCTACGAGTTGTACATCGCGCTGTTAAGATTCGCCCGCGATTACGTATATAGCTGACAGCGGCTGGTTTAGTTGCGCGTTGGATCGACGCGTTACACGTAGAGTGACATTAGTAAGCAATTGATATAGCGCTTTGAATACTTATATGTGGACTAGTTACGCGTGTAATTCTACTAACAAACATTTCTGACACTTTTTGCGGGGGGCGAGGTATCATGAAATCCGCAACTTTGGATTTTATTCCCCATAACTTTGGATTCTAATTTCGAACGTTAAAAATCATGAAAAGAAGCCTCGTGTGAACCCCAAACGTTCTAAGTTCGAAATTATTGTTTCGCAATTACAGGCTGTCTCGTTTAGTGATAAGGTATAAAATTGAATGTAAATGCACATGATTAATTGATCTTATACCGTGGCAGAGGGGAAATGCTACCGCAAGTCCTTATACTAAATAGTCAAAGATATAGAGGAATCTTGTACATTACAACTGCTCTGGCTGACTCCAGCCACCAGTTTGGAAAAGCCTTCAATAGACTGTTGGGTGTCTCCATGGAGATGGACAGACCGAGGTGAGGCTGTGCGGCTACTAAAAAAAAGTTAGCCGTCGCGGGACGCCCGGCAGTCCATCAGACGAAAAAGTTGCGGATCTGATTTTCAAAGCCCTCCCATAAAAAGTTTTTAATTAACTCGTTTTTTTTTGTCCACAGGATCGCCAAACTCAATCCCTGATGGTCAGTTCAATGAAATCGGTGACCGTCAACTCTTCTAAACTACTCGGCACCGCCAAATTCGTCAGCCAGGTTCGTACTATTATTTATATCTATACTATTATAAAACTGTAACAGGAAGTTTGTCTGTACATTGAAGATATTAACAAAAAAAAAGTTACGATATGGTTTTTAGGTGTCCCTGATTCCTTTTCACCAATTTTTGGATTTTTTGTCTGTCTGTTTGTTTGTGTGTTTGTTTGTTTGAACGAGTATCACGCAAAAACTGCTGAACCGATTTTGATGAAACTTTTTTTGTTTGATAGCTTATTATCTGACTTAAAATCTGGTAACGCTCGTTATATTATAAATTGCAAATGGTGAAATGGAATCAGGGACACCTAAAAACCATATCGTAACTTTTTTTTTGTTAATATCTTCAATGTACAGACAAACTTCCTGCTACAGTTTTACAATAGTATAGATTACGAAGATATAGGGCTTCTAAAATTTTGTATAAAAAATGTAAAAGCTTTATATCTTCGTAATTATTTTATTAATTGCAAATGTTATTTGTTACGCGGCATCTAGATTTTTTAAACTATGTTTCCATATATAAAATATTGCTTAAATTAAATCCGTCTACGCGTATTGTGCGTCAAGCTTTTGTATGGACTGAAACCACCTTAAGGTCTTAAGTGTATCTAAACGCTCAGAAAAATATTGAGAATGACAAAAATTTCTCTTTAACTTTTTTACGCAAGATGAAGGGCTATACTATACTTGCTGAAGGCAATCTCACTCTTTATATGTACGTGTAATCAAATTTATTTTCAACGATAGATCTTCCATAGAAAATGACATGAAATTAGTCATGGTAATGGTTTAGAAAGAAACCAGGTTCTAAATATTGAGAAAAAATATAGACAAATTTCCAGATAAAACTGGGTTTAACAAGTATTCACTTCGAAATAAATCGGACTTAATAGTTACAAATTGTAGACTAGAAAAATCGACTAAATCCATATATATAATAGGCCCTAAAATTTACAATAAACTCCCCAACGATATCAAACAGTGCAAAGAAAATTGTACCTTTGAACATTGATGAATTTTATAACTTTGTACCTAATTTTATTAGAATGTAACCGGACTGTGAACTGATAACCGGAATGCACTCCGCATTTGACATGTAAAAATATCTTTCTTTAACTACTTATAATTATATTATTTATATTACAGTCCGGTTACATTCTAATAACATTAGGTACAAAGTTGCATTTGACATGTAAAAATATCTTTATGAAATAAATGATTATGATTATTATGATTTGTGTGCTATCATCATCAGGACTTGACGCGGCCTAATGCCAAGAACCAGCTGGCTGGAGCAGCCCGCGCGGTCACCGAGAGCATTAATCGATTGGTAAGCAATCCATTTGTTCAAAGTTCTTCAATAATTATGTTATTTTAACTCTTTCTTAATTAAGAATAAGAATAATTAAGACTTATTTTGAAACGGTTTTATTAATCTTCACTCCGTATATTTGTATATACTTTGTTTCATTTGTCAGAATTTGCAATGGATATAAACCAAAGAGTTAATATAAGTATATTAGAAAAGAGAACCCTCTCGTGGCAACATTATGCATCCACCTTATGTCAAATTGAAGGCTAGCTAGCGCCATCTATGTTTCACCGACAGTAATTCAACCTATACTATACATACCTACTTATATCTACTCATACTTTGGATATTATAGTTTTGAATGCTAGATTTCGTTCAATCCCGCACCGATCGAGTGAAATTCCAGCATCTTTACTATTCCTGTAATCTAAACATTGGTAAGAGAACAACAGAAACTCCAGAATATCACAAAATCGGCACGAAATTGAACGAAAACTACAAACAACCCGCACATTACACAAGATAGGTAGCCATTTTGTGAATTTGTCAATTAGACATTGACATAGATAATAAAATATTTTTTCTTTATAGTTCTGCGAAGTATTTAATAGATGGCAGCATATTCTATGCAAACTGAATCGGAAAAAGCCACCAAAAGGCGACTGTCCTCCGCCTGATATAAACACTCGTTATTATAAACCGGTCAATCATAACAACGTATAAACTCCCCCAGGTGGACGTGTGCACGGAAGCGGCGCCGGGCCAGAAGGAATGTTCGGCCGCCATACGAAGCATAGAGAGCACGCGCCCACTGCTGAACTGTCCCACGCAGCCAGTCTGCGAGCTGGGCTACTTCGCCTGCCTGGACAGCGTCGTCGACCACAGCAAGGGGCTGAGTGAGTCGCTTTGTAGTTCTGTCGCTAGATGGCAGTAAACCTACTTGAAAATAGTGTGATAACCAGGAAGGTGGCATAGGTATTGTCTATACGTGGAGAACAGATTGCCTTAAAAGCAGCGAAACATGAAAATACTCTTTTGCAGTTGGTAATGTTCGTCCTTTCCATAGACAAAATAAAATGAAAACCCAACAGAACCTGTAATAGATAGGTCGGTACTATAATCATAATCATAATCATAATCATTTTTATTGTGAATCATAGGTAAAATTTACAGATTTTATTTTATTTTATTTTTATTTTATTGTATAGGTACACGTACAGATTACAGTCAAGATGAAACCATTTACATTGCAATAAGATATGTAGAACTAGATTGTAATCCAATTACACATGTACACAGCATCACTAACTTTAAAACATGGCGGAGTGAGTTTGTTACATAAATTAAAATCTTAATTAATTCCTAAAACATCGAAGCGAAACGAAGCAAGTACATTTAAGTATACATAGGCAAGGCACCCAAATTTTAATAAGCATCAACATTCAATTACCTAACTAGCGTTCGTTCCAATCCAAAAATGAAAATAGTATGAAACGAAAGTAGGTAATTATTAAAATTAAAAATGAACTCATTAATTTACATTAACATAGTAAATTAAGAGATATAATTAAGTTAATTTGAATTACAAAAAAATTATTAAACTATGTTGTTAGTAATTGTTAAAATAAATATATTTATAAATAGCATGCAAAACTTAACTGAAAAATTGTGGTGGGTTAAGAACAGCAATGATGCATCGTCTAAATCTTGCAAGACGTTTCTCAAAGATGTCGAGTTCTATATGTTCGGAGCAGAGGTCATTGTAAAGACGACACATTCTAGAAACGGGATTGTAAAACGAGGTATTATTCCTATACACATGGAGCGCAAAAGTACGTGGAGCACGAGATCTATAGAGGGTGTTGATGTTTATCAACGAAAGCAGAGTCGGAGAATCAATGCAAGAATGCAGTATCTTATGTAGATAAACAAGGTCGTGCTGTTTGCGTCTACTTTCAAGTGTCGAAATTTTGTACTTGAAGCACCTTTGTGGATAGCCCACCAATTTCCGACCCATATTTTGGCGAAAAGAAAGGATCCTGAGACACTTTTTTTGGACTCTTTCGATGTTCTCCACATGAGTTGAGTAATAAGGAGACCAGACAGGGCATGCATATTCAAGTATGCTTCTTACAAGGGCATAGTAGAGGTAAAGAAAACTGTACGGATTCTTAAAGCCTTTAGTAGATCTCGTTATGAAGCCGAGCAATCTCATGGCCCTTTTAACAATGTGCTCGTAATGCGGGCGAAAGGAGAGTTTTTCATCAAACAAGACACCAAGGTCCTTAGCTACGACCTTTCGCTCCAGATTGTGACCCGAAAGACTGTAATCGAAGATTACTTTGTGGTGCCTCTGAGTAAACGAGATTACGAAACACTTTAGAACGTTGAGGGACATCCCATTCTCAGTGCACCAATGCGAGATCACATCCAGGTCCCGCTGAAGTGCGATACAATCACCTACTTTATCGACCTCAGCGAATACCTTAAGATCGTCTGCATAGAGTAGACAGGGACATGTCAGGCGGTCAATCAGGTCATTAATAAAGATCACAAAGAGCAAGGGTCCGAGGTGCGATCCCTGGGGTACACCCGAGGTGATAGACACAGACGATGATATAAAGCCACGTACGGTCACAAGCTGGCTCCTGTTGTTCAGGTACGAACAGATCCAACGGAAAAGATTACCGCGTATACCATGGGCTGAGATTTTACTGCAAAGTATTTTGTGGTCAACCTTATCAAACGCTTTAGAAAAGTCAGTGTATATTGAATCCACCTGGCCGCGCTTAGCAAAAGCATTGCAAAGAAAGTGTTTGTACTCAAGTAAGTTACTCACTGTGGATCTGTTTCTGACAAAACCATGTTGACGTTCTGACAACGATGGTTTAACCTGGTTATAAATATAGTTGTAAACCAGAGATTCAAATAATTTAGCAACACATGATAAAATACTGATAGGTCTGTAGTTTTCACAACGGGATTTGTCACCAGATTTGTGTATAGGAATTATGTGTGCAGTCTTCCAATAAGTGGGAAATACACCAGACTGAAGAGATTTGTTAAATAAGATATGTAAGGGCGTACAGAGTTCCACGGAGCAGGCAGCAACAAAAGATGGAGGTATGCCATCGGGCCCAGCACCTTTATTTCGGTCAAGAGCTTTAATTTTAGCCACAATTTCGTCTTTGCTTATTTCCATTTTGGATAATATTCCAGCGCACATGCCATCACAGTACTCGGCCGTGCCTTTGTACACTGTTGCATCAGCAAAAACGGAGCCGAAGTATTGTGAGAAAAGCTCACATATGCCCCCTCCGTCCGAGGAAATTTCACCTTGGTGCGACATCGATTGAGGTATCGTTACATGCCCTTTCTTGCCATTAATAAATCGCCAGAATCCCTTCACATTATTTTTCAAGGATCCCTCTATCGATCCAACAAACGTATTATAACAAGATTTTGTCAAGACCTTACATCTGGCACGCAAAAGAGAAAATGTATCATAGTCACGGGGATTGCCGTACATTTTGTAACGCTTATGGAACTTCATTTTCTCCTTCAGACAACTTTTTAGAGCTTTGTTGTACCACGTTGGATATCCACTACAACCCTTTTTTTGATACGGTGTATGCCTCTCTATTATCGTGTTTAGTGTGGTGTAAAACGTTGTGATGCACGTGTCAACATCCTGTGAGGACAGAAGATCACACCAATCGACATCAACCAGCTCGCCTCTAACTCCATCATAATCACATCTATTAAAATTCAGTCGCCTAGAGTTACAAGGAGTCAGAGGTTTGCAAAGTTCTGGGCACGATATTTCGATGGCAAGAGCGGGGTGATGCCGATCCAAGCGAATCAAGCTGTCAGAACCATACACCCTCATATCGCCAAGACTAGAAAGAACCAAGTCAAGATAACGGTTGTTAGCATTAGGGATGTTATTAAACTGCGACAAATTACAGAGATTCATGAACTCGACAAGTATCCGTGCTCTGCGGTCTGTGGGACTAGAAGGAATAAGAGAGTGATTATTTTGATTGAGAGTCCATGTTATGTAACGGGAATTAAAATCACCTATCAATGTGAATTCGTTATTGCAACTAGAGTTTAAGATTATATTTTGACAGTTTACGTAAAAAGTTGTCATGTCATCAATAGATAGATGATTTGGTAAATAGCAAGCACAAATATTTATTATAGGCTTGTTTGGTACACTAGGAATTAAACTTAACCAGAGGTCTTCGACCCCGGTTTCCCACGATGACTGACGGACGACGTTGAGGTTCTTTTTTGTAGCTACTAGAACACCACCCCCTTCATCTTTACCAACTGATGTACTAGAACGGTCGCGACGGAAAATATTATAGCGCGTATCCAAAAATTCGCCGTCAAAAACTCCCTCATTGAAATTAGTTTCCGTCAAGCATATGATGTCATAATTGCTGTTGATTGCATTTAAAAAGAGTTCCGTAGTTTTAGACCTTATCCTATTAACATTTTGATAATAAATAATAACCATAATTAAAATATTTAGAAAAAAAAAACAGATTATTTATAACTTTAATTGAAACAGGAAAAATTCTTAAGAATAGGTTAGTAAGTTTGTTAGTTTTGCTTAAGATTAAACAAAAACGTTGCATCCTTCACTCGTATAGCATTGGCGTTTTCGTCTTTCCTCATGTATATTTGACCATATTTTGTCCATACGAATTTGTAGTTATTTTCCTTTGCAAATTTTCTGGTAGCTGTATATAACTGTTTACAGTCAAACGAAAGATGTTCTCTGATGTATATTTTGCGACATTCACCACTCAAGCCCGCATGTGTTGTGTTAATGGTACCATTTGGGTTTTGTTTGTTGAAGCGGTGCACGGCGGATAGAATGTTATCTCGCAGGCGAGTAGATGTTAAATTAACGATAATGTTTCGTGGCCGGCTGGATGTTGTGTTCAATTTGGCAACTCGGCGGCATGCACGGATTTCTGTATCCAGGATAGGGGTATCCAACGCGTGGCAAATATTCTTGAAGATTGTGAGTACGTTCTCGTTGCGGCTTTCAGGTATTTCTTGTAGTTCCAGATTATGGTCCCTCGAGATCTTCTCCATGGTCTCAAACCGCTTGTTTAGGTTATTCAAATCAGCACGCAACGTTGACTGTTCGGTCTCTAAAGCGCAAATAATTTTGTTCTTTTCTTGCAGTTTAATTTCGAAGTCACTTTGTCCAGCCATTATATAATCCGTTGTCACTGTAAAATCGTCTTTGAGCCCCTGAACGGCCGTGTTAATTTCCGTTGATATCATGACCATCACGTCCTTTTTAAGAGCTGCACGAAGATTATTCATAGAGCTATTTAGTTTAGCATCCAATAATGCACTTATACTTTCCAGAGTTACTGGGGCTGACCCGACTGCTTTGCTATCGTCTGCAGTGCGGGGGGTTGGCGGCGGTGACTGCGGTGGTTGGACGGATTTACCTGCTTGTAGGATCAAAGTGGAAGTGCTACCACTATTTCTCTGTCCGCGTCTTGTATTAATATTCATGCAAGATGGGCATTTTAAAGAAGCCAAAAGGGCAGGATTTGTTTTCTTCTCTTGGTCAAAATTGACACAGACAAAGCAATATGTTGAGTTACAAGTTTTGCATTTCAGATAAGTGTTCTCCTGCAACTTCTCGGCACAACCAACACAAATACTCATTTTGTTACTGGCACTGACATCTAGTGAGCTAGCGTGAGAACTAGCACGCAAAGACTCACTCGTGATTCAGCTTATCAAGGATTGCTTCTAGTACTAGAAATAATCGATGATTAGAGTAGAAAGAGGTTCAGGGCGAAAATGACAGATGGCGCTAATAGTTCCTTAATCAAGTGAAATAATTACTTGAATCAATAAGATCGTCAGTGCTTCAATAAACTAATAATAGCGTATATTCTCATTATGATCACATCAGTTTGTATACACTTTTTCCAACATTGTAAAAGTCACAAAATCGTTTCACTTTAACCAAGTCACTATTTTAATTCACTGTAGGTAGGTTGCAAATGTCGTTTGGTGATTTTTGCAGTTTTAGTTACTATTAAAGGTTCCTATGATGAAAATAACGATATCACAGATTCCACAGCACTTATATAGTAAATTTTTAGGCTTAACACATGTTTCGGTGCAGTTAACCAATTTAAAGCGTAAATGAAATTTGTAAACAAACTCTTCCGACCGACCTCGGTGACAGAAAATTTATTTGATACGGATACGGATTATCCAGGCCCTGCTGTAATTGAATGAGAAATTGACACTTTGTTATTCAAACCTGTGCTCATGGTTCAGTCTATAAGGCGTGCTCTATAGCTTGCTTAAACATACTGTAAGGGCGAGCATTTAAATGGACGCAATATCGTCGTAATATATGCAACACTGCAGAAAGGATATGATCAATCAATCAATTATACTTAGTTGCTCTTATTTGCTTATGCTTAAGATCTTAAGCAGGCACTTCACTACCGCGAGAACTTCTCGGCGAGTACTTTTAAGGAAAATTACTACGGCTTATGACACCACGAAAACAACGAGATGTTACACAGGTTGTAAATTACATGTATAAACTGGTTAAATTTTATAACAAGGACTGCTGATACAGTTAAAACATAATGTTGAAATCTTAGAATAAGCCCTTTCATAGAAACATGTCACACAAAATGAGACATTGCGGTCTGTCATTCTCATATATAATAGTTCGAAATGAACTAGGAACATAATTATACGGTACGGGAACCGTATTCAAGTTTTTTTTGAAAGGGCATGTATATCGTTAGTGTAAGTCAATGGAATTTTTACGACTAGTTTTGAAATTGTTGTTATTACGCGCAGTAACTCATGCTATGTTATATTAGTACAAACTAAGTGGAACGCTGATGTTCTATAGACAGCTTCCGTTATCTATCGGTTATGTTTCGAAGCACTATGTGTTGAACTAGGGTTCATATCGGAGTGACAGCGCGCTACACCTCACGCGCTGCGCTGTAGTATTGAGAGATTTCGCCCATATCAATCACTGTCTTGTTGGTCTAGCGGTCTAGACAACCGGCTTACGATCCGGGTAGCTAAGGTTCGATCCTCGTGTCGGCCGATCGTCTTTTTCAATTTATTTCATAATGTGGCGCCCCCTAGTGCTAATAATCGGCAACGCAATTATGACGTCCTAAAATTCAAGGAGAGTTACCTATCTATATCCAATATACATATTAATTTATGCAGTACTATAGAGCTCCCCTCCCGCTATACTCCCAATGGAGTTTTGGAGAATAATTTTATTATTTTTGAAACAAACATTGTGGAAATTGAAATAAATAAAAAACATATATTCGGGAAGTACGTGTCTGGTCCTGTTCTCTCGATAAGAGATGTATACAGGGTGTTAGGGTAGGTAAACAGTTACATTACACGTTAGTGCTCACCAGGTTAAGGGGTGATTGTACCAATGATACTGAACAACTTTTCCTATGTAACATATTGGAAATTCGCAAAAAAAATTTTAGACTTCCCACAAACGTTCGATCAGCTGATTGCGTTTAGTTGTTAGGTTTAAATAATTTTATTCTCATTAAAAACATACAGTCAATTACATGAGAACAGTTATAGATAATAAGAAAATCGATCGATATACAATCGTTCTAAAATACTAAACAATAATATCTAACACTATAGTAAAGTTAAGTTTTGTGGTAGGCAACGACGGACAATGGCGCAACGTAGGTACGTAATTGTTGTTGGTTTCGATTTTTTATTAGATTAGTGAAGTTTTGTTGAGCCTTGTAAAAATGCAGGTGGCATGCAAGCAAGACAGCAGATAGTTGTAGCAACGCTTCCGACCACCCCAAAAAGGATTATGTTCGTCGTCGTGTAGTTGTTGACTAACCTAACCTAATCTAACATCCTGTATACATCATCTCTTATCGAGATAACAGGACAAAACACGTACTTATGGAGGTGCTACTTGGAATGTTCCTTCATTGAAAAGAGAAGATCTTCCACCAGGCTATGTGTGAAGCCTGGGGACCGGCCGTGGTCCAACAGTTCTTAGTTGGACCTTGTATATGTATCGAATCTCTGTGATTATTTCTCTTGCGCGATGTATGTCTTGCATTCGATTGTGAAGCTTATTTGTAGTAGGTTACGAGTTACGTATTCACGGTGGACGTTGTATATGTATGGAACATATTTCCTAGAGCGACGGTATCGCCATCTGTTGGTATCTTTGCTATAACTTGTGGGTGCTGACATCTGTAGCAAGTCCCCACATACTTCCCTCGCATTTATTGGAAACCTGTAGCGGGAAAATCCTCTGCGGGTCCGAGGCACACGAAGGCGGCTTGAAGTGATGATTTATAAATAATGAACTATTGTTTGCAGGTGACGGTATGTCCGGTATGGCGAACGCAATAAAGAGCTCCGAGCAGGAACAGTTCGCGCGCTCGGTAGGCGGCGTGGCCGTCGCGGTGCAGGCTTTAGTCGAGTGCACCGCACAGGCTGCTTACTTGGTGAGTTGACACACTGTATACAGGGTGTAATCATAATCACTTTAATGCTAGGCAGTTACTTTTATTAGGATCAACCCATACGATAGTTTGAATCCACTACAAATATATTGTCTCAATATAATTCGTTACTTATTCTGGAATTTTTGACTAATTTTCGTCTAGCTAGATCTTTGAATATTTATTATAAGGACTAGCCTATATATCGCACTCCAGGCTTCATCGTATATTGTACACGATTTTCTGCCAAAACCTTTTATGGTTACAAATTGTTGGTGCAGGTGGCAGTATCGGACGAGACGAGCGTGGCGGGGCGGCCGGGGCTGGTGGACCAGGCGCAGTTCGCGCGCGCCGCCGTCGCCATAGAGCAGGCCTGCAGGGCGCTCTGCGACTCCTCCAGCAACCAGCAACAGGTGAGTTTTTCATTCATTTATTATACTAATTGTTAGCAAATGCCTTCCTCCTTTTTTATACTTCCTCTTCTTCTGTGCGTGGTGGTCCAGTTGCGAGTAACCTTGCCTGTCGTGCAGGAGGCAATGGTTCGATCCCCGTCCAGGTCGACTCGTACCAATTAGTTTTTCCGAATTTATTTACGATTTGTAATACCATTGACTTTTCGGTGAAGGAAAACATCGTGAAGAAACTTGCGAGCTTCAATTTTGAGGCATGTATTGTACCCACTGTCCATTACAAGTGGCGACGGGCTCACTCCCCGTCACACTGGACAGAGTTTTGGTACTACTAGTGAAACATGCATGTTCTAAGATTTCAGAATATTTCTGAGTACTTCGTAAACACAGGGTCCTTCTTAATATGCTTATAGTTTTTTATCAGGATGATAAGACCGTCAAACTGATTAACTTTCTCTATGGGACCAACATCGAAATCGCGAAAAAATATCTGCTGTCCCATACATTTGGCTCGAGCAGTTTTGGACCCTGTATATTTCATTTTTATCTTTTTTCTGAAATACTGAATTTCTAAACCCCCACAGGTGCTATCAGCAGCCACAGTAATAGCCAAGCACACTAGCGCCCTCTGCAACGCGTGCAGAGTAGCTTCAGGCAAGACAACCGAGCCCCAGGCCAAGCGGCACTTCGTACAGGCCGCCAAGGACGTCGCCAACTCCACCGCCGCCCTGGTGAAGGAAATCAAGGCGCTGGACACTGACTACAGCGAGGTGAGACTACGGAGCTACGAGCTACGCGCGCTACGAGTTGTACATCGCGCTGTTAAGATTCGCCCGCGATTACGTATATAGCTGGCAGTGGCTGGTTGAGTTGCGCGTTGGATCGACGCGTTACACGTAGGGATAGCAACCTTAGTAGGTTGAGTTGAAGGTTCTCATATTAGTAAAAATAAAAATAGTTTTACCAGCCGTAGCAAAAGAACAGGAAAATAATTCCGCTCGTCAGTCTTCGTTTGCGCAGAGTAGTGCAAAATCGGGTATTCTATATCTCGCTCCAACTCGAATAGCTGACTATGGATGCTTCGGCAGATGTCGTTCCGACGTGAGAACGACCACGATCGAAAACGTGACGTCATTCATGACGTCACTACCGACGCCATCTTGCAATAACAGTGGTCACGGCTCAGAGCGGGTTGTCAAAAGTAACGTTTGACAGTTTTGCTGTCGTTCATTTTTGGTTTGTTTAGGTCTCAATTGATTATGTTCTAAAAAAGACGAATAAAAGTTTAATAACGATTAGTGATAAAGAAAATAATAGGAAAATTTGAATGTTGTGATGTGAACGGTGTGAGCGCGATATTTAGCGTTCCGAATTGATAGAACGCTATCAGCGCTGTCGGCGCGCTCACGCAAATGAAACATGCTTTGTAATCGCTCACAGCGCTGTTTTCATGAATCGGAACTGGCCCCGTTAGTTGTGCTCTATTGCCAGACATTGCCCCCACAGTACTTGCAAATGACCTTGATCGGTCGGTGATGCTAATACCTTGTGTATAGAAGGTGATTGCTTATAACGTAACGTGCCCCCGCAGGCCAACCGCGCTCGTTGCGCGTCAGCGACAGGTCCGCTGCAGGACGCGGTGCGCAGCCTGTGCCAGTTCGCGGACAGTCCCGAGTTCACCTCCATACCCGCCAAGATATCGCCACAGGCCAGGCACAGCCAGGACGCCATACTGGAGTGCGGCAGGTATGTGCTTTAAGGTTGAGACACATTGACCGACGGCGGGCCCATACAAAAAGCACGTTTAGTATGGGGAGGCCGTCCGCTTCCCATACTAAACATGCTTTTTGTATGGGCCCGCCGTCGGAAAATCCTGACCCTTAGTTCTTACATGATTTTATACAGTTTATAAAAATTGGGAAAGATAAGCTTTTCTCGTTCTAATTTCTTTTCATTGAAATTAAAAGGGATTAGGTACTTTTTGGAGCCTTTTTTCTCCGTTTTGGATTGTGTAGTCTTTACTTTTTTAGTTACCTTAATAATATACAGGGTTATAATAAAATGTATAGCAAAATTTTCAAGGATAGATCAAACTGAAAAACTTTTTCTATGGGAGCAAACTTGAAATGGAAAAAAGAAAACTGCTGTCCCATACATTTGGGTGGAATAAGATTGCCGTTTTTTTTATAGAATAGCTGATTTTTTTTCCCGATTTCAACTTTAGTTCCATAGAGAAAGTTGTTCAGTTTGATCGTGTGATCATCCCTTTAAGAAACAGTCAGCATATTGACAGGAATATGTGCATATGAGTGTTATTTATTGTTCATTATTATAGCTTTTTCACTTTTACTACAGGTGTATTAACTTAATGATCCTAATGTTATCCAACAGGAACATAATATCAGGATCGTGCGCCATGCTGGAGTCAGCCAAGGTTCTGATCCTGTCTCCTCAAGAGAGAAGCCAGTGGCAGGCGCTCGCAGCCAACAGCAAGACTGTCTCCGACAGCATCAAGGGTCTCGTCACCAACATCAGGTAAACTTATAAAAGAGAATCCCCCTATATCCTACCATATCCAATACAACCAAGACCACTTTGGCAAGAGTATACTAGGGAGAAGAAAAAAAAATGAATATAAAATAACCCCGGCCGCAGATTTTGCAAAAAGGAGATGCAAAATAATCCACATCTTGTGGCCTGGTGACAGTATAAGAAAGAGTATTCTATTACTAGATACAGTACGGACACTCCCTGCCTCCCACCTACTTTTAACCCCACCCCCTCTATTGCCCTCTGATTACCTCGGCAGACACGCCTTCACAACTTATTGTAATTTCTCATAATTATATTATGTTTTTGTGTACAATAAAGAATCTAAGATGTTTACCGTAGAGGGAAAAGTCATCGATTTGGACGTGTTTTGCCCTATTCACTCAATAAGAGATGCATATAGAAAATTTGCTCTACTTAAAAAAGCGCGCGACTCTTTTATACAGGGTGTTAGGGTAAACAGTTGCATTACTATAAGGGATGATTTTACCCATGATACTGAACAACTTTTCCTATGAAACCTAATATAGGAAATACGCAAATAAAATTTCGGACTTTCCTTACTAAATGCAATCAACTGATCGAACGTTTGTATGAAAACTCTTTTTTTTTTTTGCGAATTTCCATAGGTTTCTTAAGGAAAGATGTTCAGTATCATGGGTACAATCACCCCTTAACACTTGATGACCTACGTCGTAGGTCAGCAACAAATGGGCCACAGTGCGCACGACTCTGCGCGAAGATCATTGTTTTGAACTTAGCAGCGAAAGTGTTAAAGTAATGCAACTGTTTACCCTTACACCCTGTATATCGCTATCCCATAAGCGATTCCATCTTTGACTATTTATTATAAGTACTAGCCTTGCGGTAGCATTTCCCCTCTGCCACGGTATAAGATCAATTAATCATGTGCATTTACATTCAATTTTATACCTTATGACTAAACGAGACAGCCTATAATTGAGAAACAATAATTTCGAACTTAGAACGTTTGGGGTTCACGCGAGACTACTTTTCATAATTTTTAACGTTCAAAATTAGAATCCAAAGCTATGGAGAATAAGTCCCCGTAAGACGCAACAGATTGAAAATTTCGTTCTCTGGGTAGTGGGCTCGGTGGCGAAATTGGATAACGCAGTTCCCCGGTTTGGAAAAGTGCGGGTTCAAGTCCCGCCCGAGACAAATTTTTCAATCTTTAATTTGATATGGAGAATAAAATCCAAAGTTGCGGATTTCATGTTTCATGCTCCCCGCAAAAAGTGTCAGAAATGTTTGTTAGTAGAATTACACGCGTAACTAGTCCCTATATAAGTAGTCAAATAGTTTAAAGTAGAAGCATATGACGCGACGAGAACCACATGCCACATTCTCGGCTTTTCTCCTCTGTTCTCTTGTGGTGCCCGCATATGATAATCTTCTTGGTCAATAATATTAATAAAATGTATCCTTGTGAACAGAGAGAAGGCGCCGGGTCAGCGTGAATGCGCAGCGGCGCTCGACACGCTGAACAAGCAGCTGCGCGAATTGGACCAGGCTGGTATTCAGGCCGTCGGCCAGGAGCTGCAGCCGAGGAAGGCGCACACTCTGCAAGGTATGGTGACTTTTAACTAATTATACAACGTGTTAATGAATAAGCGCAAAACCTCATACACCCCAACTGATTTATCACCACTGCTGGACATAGGCCTCCCACAATTTAAAACAAAAAAATATAGAAGAGAAACCTCCTCCTTTTTCGACGTCCGTTAAAAATAATTAAATTGAAACAATAATTTCATTATTTTGATAATTAAAATTTAAAGTTAGGTATTCGCATTTTAAGTTTTGATGCAAAAATGATTTGTTATCAATGAAAGCGCTAACGTACTCATGGATACATTTTAATAATCTTGTTTTGATAGTAAGTAGGGTGAGTGTGTCCGTGCGGTGGGTTGATAACGGGTTCAGTAAATTTTAAATTTCGAATACCAATTATTTAATATTTTGAAAAATATTACTTATGTTGAAACCATGATAATTCGACTCTGCTCTCGATTCTAAACAAACTACTTTCTAGTATTGCGTTAATTCATTAACACGTTGTTTAGGGATTAGTTTCGCGTGTAATTCTACTAACAAATATTTCTTCCACTTTTTGCGGGGGGCGAGGTAACATGAAATCCGCGACTTTGGATTTTATTCCCATAACTTTAGATTCTAATTTTGTATTTTAAAAATTATGAAAAGTAGTCTCGTGTGAACCCCGAACGTTCTATGTTTGAATTTATTGTTTCGCAATTATAGGCTATCTCGTTTAGTGATAAGGTATAAAATTGAATGTAATCAATTGATCTTATACCGTGGCAGAGTGGAAATGCTACCACAAGGCTAGTCCTTATAATAAATAGTCAAAGGCTATCACCGCTTTCAACATTGACTTTATGTTTCTTGTTTAAATGTATAATTTATTTTGAACAGGTTACTCGGAACAGATAGAGAACAGCGCCACAGAGATGGTGGAGCGAGTGGAACCCCTGCGGGTGGCCGCCGTAAGTGAGGCAGAGAACCTGGGACACGCTGTCGTTCAGCTGGTGAGCTTATATGTATAATACACTAGCTGAAGCCCGCGACTTTATCCGCTTTTGGCCTGGGGGGTAGAAATTTCCAGTAGGTTCGCATATTAACCAGCTAAGTGTTCAAGAAACAGGGTGCTTTTGTTCAAGGGAGGCGGGAGGCCAGATCAAGGAAGGCAGCTGCCCTGCACGGCTAGCATGCCACCCACGACAAAGCGTGTAAACGAGAAACACGTCATGCGCGCTCTTTCTGGCATACGTAAAATAATAAAGATGGAGGCATATCTCGATTTTTATCGTTTTCTCGGGGGTGGCATGCGAGGCCTACTGCTGCTTAGAGAGATATTTGTTAATCAATAACTTATATTAGGCCCGGAATCCACCAAAGCGGAGCGGAGATGTGTCATGAACATCTTCGTATTCGTTTTAAAGATGTTATAAATACTTTGAGTAAATCTATTTTTGAAAGCGAATACTTTAGCTTATTGGTCTTTAGTTTGTACCATGATTTTTATTACTGATATAGTTTTATGCCGTGGTGGTCCAGTGGCGAGTAACCTTGCCTGCCGTGCAGGAGGTGATGGTTCGATCCCCGTCCAGGCCGACTCGTACCAATGAGTTTTTCGGAATTTATGTACGATTTGTAACACCACTGGCTTTTCGGTGAAGGAAAATATCGTGAGGAAACCTGCATGCTTCAATTTCGAGGCATGTATCGTGCCCACTGTCCATTACAAGTGGCGACGGGCTCACTCCCCGTCACACTGGACAGAGTTTCGGTACTAGTGAAACGTTCTATAGTTTCAGAATATCTCTGGCTACCACCTCGGGGAATATAGTTGTGAGCATATGCTAGTGTTATTAAATGTACTGCTAACTGCTATGCCAAATAAATATTTATTGTATGTTTTTAACCTGTTTTTATCCTCTACAGGTATCATACGCCGAGCCCCTAGTATCAGGAACCATTGGCGCTGCCTCCAATATAACAGAGTCCAAGACGCAAGCAGCTCTGTTAGAACACGCCAGGACCGTGGTGGAAACCCTCGCATTGTTGGTGCAGGCTTCCAAGAGTGCTGCCGGCAACCCCAGGGTGAGAGTGTTTCTATTTTGAGGTGTGGATTACGCAGGACTTATTACCATAGCCCCTTATGACTGGTGTAAGAACTATTTACAGACTATAAAAATCAAAAGCGAAAGTTCTTGGAACGTCAGTACTACCTATACATATAACATCTTACTTAACATTCGTACAAGAAAAAATAGAAATTCGATAGATTTAGATTCGAAGAATTTGCATATAAGATAATAGTGACATGCAAATTTTTGTATATTTTTCCATGAAAATACTTGTTACGCAATTTTGAATAATCTTTGCACTGGACCTAATTGATTAGTGCCATATTTTTTAAAGAAAAGGATATTCTCTCAGACATCTGTGGTAAAAATGGTTTTCTTTGGCAACTTTGAACATGTTTTGTATACTGTATTATAAAAATACGTTTTATTTTATTTTCTTGGGAAGACCAACAGCTGTTGAAACAATACAACATATGAATGGCTAACAGAAAGCCAATTATATGTCTCCGCTGATAGAAACATAATTAAAAAAAAAATACAAAGCAGAGCTAATACTAAAAATACAAAGTGGATAACAAAAAGATAACGAACGTATTCAGTAAGATAAGTTACAACAATCGACTGAATAAGAAGCAGTCTTCCTCGCAATAAAACTAATTACAAAGCAACATCATTAAACGTAACAATAAACACTAATAAAGCCAATTCACTCGCTAAAAAAATCTACGATTTAGCGCATTCCTCGCTGACGCCACGCTAGTGCAGAAGATATCAGAGTCAAAATCTTTAGATATAATGTTAAAAGTTGTTGCCCGCTCGTGGCACAAACGCGTTTGGTCTATATGGGGTATTCAATATTCATAAGCACAGAAAGATCAAAATCAAAAATTTTTTATTCATAATAATATCACATAGATAGCTTTTTGACTCTACCACCGCGTCGGAAGGTGTTCCGTTGAGAGAAGATGCGGCTAGAAACTACACACACAACTACAGCACACATCTTTTAAACAAAACAAAATATACAAAGTACAATTAAAATACAATATTGCATTACATAGAGTAACATTGTCAAGACCAGACATTTAGGTCATTCAAGTAGTCATCGAGTTTATAGTAGCCTTTTTTACAGAGCTTTTTTCATACAGCTGGAATGCTTCAGCCTAGTTTGCGTGTGGGTAACTCTGGCCGTCTCTAGTATGGTATAGACTAAGCTTGTGTGGTTGCTTCCAGGCGGTGAACATGCACGGGGAGGTGGACGCCCAGGTGACCCTGGCGCGCGCCGCCCTCACCGAGCTGACCTCCTGCGTGCGCGAGTTGTCCACACAGAGAGGCGCCGTGGGCTCACTGCTCGACTCCCTGACCAGGTCCATCTGCAGGCTCACCGAGCACAGGTATGTCACTACACTTTCACGGGGGGGTAAACTGAAACCAGCAATCTACCAAACCGGGGACCAAATCAATAATATCACATAGATAGCTTTTTGTCGGCCTTTCTTGAAGATGCGGCCAGAAACTCTACAACACACATCTTTTAAACAAAACAAAATATACAAAGTACAATTAAAATACAATATTGCATTACATAGAGTAACATTGTCAAGACCAGACATTTTTTATATTTATTTCATAATTCCGTTTGCATTTTTACTTAATCTTTTCGTCCGTTACTATAATAAATTAAATAATGTTTTTAGAGTGTAATACCATCAATAAACGTTACCGTTTGTGGGCCTACAATAAATTGACTCCTTTAACTAAATTCGGTCCAATGGTTTATGCAGGGTGAAATTGATATCATTGGCATCCTTTTAAACTAAGAGTCTACCCATCAAACTGAACAACTTTTACTATGGGAGCAAACCAAACGGAGCAAATAAAAAAATCTGTGTTCCATACTAAACTGCAATCTCGACGCGCGAGTTCGTGACTCAAATGTATGCAACAGCAGATTTTTTTTTGCTCAGTTTGATCCCATAGTAAAAGTTGTTCAGTTTGATGGGTAGACTCTTAGTTTAAAAGGATGATTATGATATCAATTTCACTCTGTATATCTTGGACAGCTGCAAAATATTCTTCTGCAAAAATACAATCAAAACTTCGCTCTCAGTATGCGTGTAGCCTTAACCTTTATTAGTCATCCGTATTTATATTTAGCGCTTCACTGGACGCTGGCATTTATATCTCTCTTAAACGTACATTATTGTACTTGCTATTCTGATATTTAGCTTTTACTGTTTTGTTTCTAAATGTTGATCTAGGTTATGATTATTTATCGTTATAAAACAAAGTGACTCTAAATGACAGAATACGAAACAGTGTAATTAGAGATAGATGTGGATTGAAAGAGGATATAGTAACAAGGATTGAAAAGGGAATGCTGAGATGGTTTGGTCATGTGGAAAGAATGAGTGATAGCATACTGACGAATGAAATATATAAAGCGAGCCTGAATGGGACAGGCAAAAAAGGTCGCCCTAGACTTACGTATGCGGACCAAATTGGCAGCGTACTTAAGAAGGGTCAGATCAAATGTACCCGAAACCGACGAGCGTGTATGAAGCGACTTATGACTGTGGAAGAGGCGAAAGAGGTGTCTCAGGATCGCAGCCGATGGCGATCCGTTGTCTCTGCCTACCCCAATGGGACACAGGCGTGAGTATATGTATGTATGTAAAACAATGGTATACAGGGTTCAACTTCATATGCTGGCTGTTTTTGACCATCAATATAAACAACTTTAATATATAAGGTCTAACAAAATTAGGTGAAACTATTTTAAGGGGGTGATCAGGCCATCAAATTGAACATCTTTTTCTCATCATCATATCAGCCATTAAACGTCCACTGCTGGACATAAGCCTCCCCCAAAATGGGGGGATTTGCCATAATCGCCACGCTTGGCAGGCGGGTTGGCGATCGCAGTTAGATCGAATCAATGTGTGCACTCAGAGGATGCTGCTGCCCATCCTTCAGTAGATCCCTTAGTCGCCTTTTACGACACCCACGGGAGGAAATGGGATGGTGCTATTCTTAGCCGACACCACACTGGCAGACACGACCAATATTGAAATCGCAAAAAAAAAACTGTTCTCCCATACATTTACGTACTCGAGGTTTGTACGGAACAGCAGATTTTTTTAGCGATTTCGATGTTGGTCTCATAGAGAGAGTTGTCCTGTTTGATGGTCTGATCATCCCCTTAAAAAAGTGTTAGCATATTAAGTTGGACCCTATACAGTGTGTAAGTGACAGCCTAGCAAATACTGAAACGGTGAACTCAGACCATCAAACTGAACAACTTTCACTATGGAGCCTAACTCAGGAGCCGCGAAAAAAAATCAGCTGTCCCATACAAAACTGCAGTACCTAGCCGACTCAAATGTATGGGACAGCAGATTTTTTTTTCCCGTCTCCTGAGGTAGGCTCCATAGTGAAAGTTGTTCAGTTTGATGGTCTGATTACACCGTTTCAGTATTTGCTAGGCAGTCTCTTACACCCTGTATGTATTACTAGTATTAGCAAAGTTTCTCATTACCCCAAAACAAGGTAGAGTCGTGGATTTATAGACGGCCCGGTAGCACAGTCTGTAGTGAACCTGCCTGCTGTGCCGAGGGTCGCGGGTTCGAATCCCGTAAGGGACGAATATTTATATGATGAAAATGAATATTTGTACCTGAGTCACGGATGTTTGTATCTATATATTTATTCTATATCGTTGTCATAATAGTCCAGGTACTTTAAATGTGACTAGATAATTTGTGTGATAATGTCCAAGATATTTATTTATTTATTTTGGTATTTTCTGCCAAAATAAAAACATATAAATCTCAATCAAACATCTATAAATAGAGCGCAGGTTGAAATGAGATCATCATTATCTATGAAATCAAGTATTCTGGCTGTGAGCCAAGTGCACTACATTCTAGATGTAGTACGTGGGATATACAGGATCTGGAGTCAGGGTCATTGCCTTGAGATACATATACTCACGACTGTACTTCCCTTTCGGGGTCTTCTTCTTCGGGCTCCTCTCCATTACTGGAGGTTGGCAGTCAGCTCTGTATATCCCTGTCTATCTTTCGCCAAACGAAACAGGTCTTTGACGCTGGCGATGTCTGTCCACTCTTGTCGCGAAACTGTCGCGAGCCGACATTCGTGGTCTACCGTCGCTTCCTTTGCCCTCTACTTTGCCCATTATTATAGTCTGGAGCAGATGGTATCGCTCATTCCTCAAGATATAACCATGGTAGGCGACTTTCCTCCTTTTAATGCTTTGCAACAGCTCCTGGGACTTCCTGACACGTCGTAGAACTTCCACATTGGTGACTCGTTGAACCCAACTAATTCGCAGCATTTTTCGGTAGAACCTCATTTCTATAGCCTCTGGTTTTTGGCGAGTAGCTTCCTTAATGGTCCGGGTAGTCTAGGTACCTTTCGGGGTTAGTCGAGAACCTTGCTGCGAACAACCACGTTTTGTGGTTGCAATTATAGTTAAATGAAACTTGCATTTTTAACATATTCATGGTTTCCGGATGATATTACGTGTCAAACGGCGGTGGTTCATTGCCTATAACATTAAACATTTATTACAGTTTTGATTTGATGATGATACAAAAGATTTAACTTTTGCAAAAAATACGTTTAAGGCCAGGTATCCCTATTGCAAGCGTCTCTTTCTTACAAGCAACCGTTTGCAATTAGCCATCTCGCTCCGATTGAAAGCTTCATCGCCAAAAAACGTATTTTTCATCAATATCTTTTCTCTTGGGTGTTTGGGGTAAAAACCATCGGCTAGAAGCACTGCTATAATTAATTACCTTTCACATGACGGTATATTCAGTAGAAATGGTGTATGGTGATTCTTGTAAAACTGATTATAAATCTGAAATCGAACTTACTTTGGTTCTCTTTTCTATCAAGAAAATTTAATAGAATCATGTTTTCAACGGTTAGATTTACTGCAGAAAGAACGAATCTAAACTGTTTGAACTTTATAATATTAAATTTTATGATTTGGTTATCAAAAACCGGTACTTAAAACCTAATTTCACACCAGTACTGACACCAAACGGTCATGCGCGCTTGCTTTCGCATATGCATAGTATAAAAACAGAGAAACGTCTCGATTTTTGTCGTTTGCTCGGCGTTGGCATGCTTGGCCCTCAGTATATAATGTATATCGTTCCGAAAGTGAAAGCATGAAGGCTAAAACTAGTAGCAGCATAAATTGAACATGTTAACGATCTCACGTCACAATCGATGTAACATCCCGAAATATCGATTCATTAGAAAACGTAATCGATGACTATAGAATTGATATCTCGATGCAGTCTCGGCACACACTCATTTGTTTACAGTTTATTTACGTAACGCGTCGCGTCGCGTTCAGACTGAAGTCTCTGACTCGTAAGTGAACGTGGAAAAGTACGTTTTGTTTGTGGAAATATACGATCGGGGATTTGTGTATGTGTATAAGTTACACAGGGTGTAAGGGACAGCCTGGCATATCTACAGGGTCCAATTTAAAATGCTGACACTTTTAAGGGGGACCCGACCAAACAGACACACATTCAAACACACTTACTCACACAGTGAGTGTGACATTTTGCGAACGTGAGGTGTCTGCCTCCATGGTATAATGATTAGGAGCATTGGGCTCTCGACACGGAGGTTGTGGGTTCTATTCCCACGGGGGACCTAGTGATATATCACTTTGTGCGTTTTCCCCAGTTGTTTAGGACATTGCACCCTGGATCACCTGATTGACTGAAAAGAAAGATGATTCCGTGCTTCAGATGGCACGTAAAGCCGTTGGTCCCGGCTACTATCTCTGGTGGTAGTAGTCGTTACATAAAAACCACGTCAGAGGCCGTAAGACACCAGGGCTCTGCCCACACGATGAGAAGATCCCATCCAATGATGAATTTGTATAATTTGAAATCTTTCTTTCTTATCGTGTGGGCAGAGCCCTGGTGTCAGAGTTTTTTCAGACCGCCTTACGGCCTCTGACGTGGTTTTTATGTAACGACTACTACCACCAGAGATAGTAGCCGGGACCAACGGCTTAACGTGCCATCCGAAGCACGGAATTGTTTTTCTTTCCAGACAATCAGGTGATTCAGCCTGCAATGTCAATGCAATAATTTGAAATATAATGTTTGTTTCAGAATGTCGTTGATCGGTTCATACGATGAGGCGGATTCTTACGTGGACTATCAGACCAGGATGGTCGGAGCCGCCAAGGAGATCGCGCGTCTCTCCACCGATATGGTAAGTTGCTTTTATACATAGATTAACTATGCATTCTACTAGTCAAACTGAAAAACTTTCAAAATCCAAAACTTTAAAAAAAATCAAGCTTTTCTTCCTCGACTGGCATGTATGGAACAGCCGGTTTTGCCTGACATAAAATTTTTGCGTTTTGTTACTGTTTTTAACAGACTTCAAAAAAGGAGGAGGTTTCTCAATTCGACCGATTTTTTTTTTTATGCCAAATAGCCAAAAAGCTAATGCAAGCCCTGTCGCGAATCGTACCGGCTTGACAGCGACTTCGATAAAACAAAACGAAGAAGTTATCGGCTGCAGTATTATTTTTTAACTTTTTTAGTTTTTTTCAAGGCGGTTTTAATTTTTGGTTCATTTTCATTATTTATTTACATTCAAGCGTGCAAGCAAGCATGCAAGTAAAATTAATGCTGTTGAAATGCGTAATAAGAGTTAGATGTAAATTAAAAGAAGATGTAGTGACAAGAATAGAGAAAGGTATGCTTCGTTGGTTTGGTCATGTGGAGAGGATGAGTGACAGCAGATGTACGAAAGAGATATATGTTGCTAATGTGAGTGCAAGCGTCGGCAGGGGGCGCCCTCGAAGGACGTATGCTGATCAAATCAGTTGCGTCCTACAAAAAGGGGATGTGCGAAGTACTCGAAACCGACGGGCATGTATGAAGAGATGTATGGATGTGCATGAGGCAAAACAAGTATCTAAGGATCGTAGTAAGTGGCGCGCCCTGGTCTCTGCCTACCCCACTGGGAAAGAGGCGTGACGTTACAGATAGATAGATAGATAGATTTACATTCATGTACACCACCACAGGTGGAACAAAGTTGTAATTGTAATTTAAAAATATTTTTACTTTTAGAGTTTTGGATTTGTTCTTAGAAAATTCCTCAAATTAACTTGTTTTAAATAATTATGGTCAACTTAAAGTTATTGTTAAAGACATTTGGTCCAGTTTCGCCATTCTTCGTCTACCTCTTTAAAATATTAATGTTGATTGATAAAATATTGTCTTTCCTACGTCACAGACGGCTAAGTCAGCGACGGACGCAAGCCGCCTGGTCCAGCTAGGCAGCGAGACCTGCCAGAAGTATGAACAGCTCGCGCAGGACAGCGTCGGAGCCTGCGCTACCATACCCAACGCAGACGTGGCCAACAGGTAAATGTTATGCTGCCACTTCACATGGCCTATTTGACAAATATCACTAATGACATTATACACGTTTCTACGTGAAAATAGGCGATAAAACTGTGGAGGACAGGGGAGCTACAGGGAATGCTCCTCCGTTGAAAAGGCTTCCGCCAGGCTATGTGTGAAGCCTGGGGACCGGCCGTGGTCCAACAGTTCTTAGTTAGACCTTGTATTTATATCAAATCTCTGTGATTATATCTCTTGCGCGATTTATGTCTTGCATTCCATTGTATGAATGAATGAATGAATATTTATTGTATGAATTACAGGTTTACATGTGCAGAATTTTCATACACAATTAACAATTAGATTCAATGCAGTCCTACCTTTCCAGGCATTTACAATTGTCCAGTGGAAGTTATATAAAAAATAAAATCAGGTTATTGCCATTATAAACATTTACCATCAAATAAATAATAATTAATTGAACCTATGTCAGTTAAACCTATAATAGTGGCATTAAAAAATCTAATTACATTCGATTAATTCATTAATTCGATTAATCCTCACTTCTACCAAAATAACAACCTTATTTGTACGTATTTAAAGTTGTCTTTGTATGGAGCATATTTGCGAGGGCGATAGTATCGCCATCTATTAGCTTTGCAACTATAACTTTTGGCACACAACACTTTAAACAAGTGGATCCCAGATTCCCAGTAGAGTAATAGATGTATTGGTTGCATTTTAGCCTATTTTGCTCCTTTTATGTGCGTCGAAAATCGACATACGCCGGGAAACGCGTATTCACTTTGCATGTTTAATATAATATTTGTCACATAGGCCATGTGAAGTATATTATGTTATTGTCAGTAATGTCAGGGGCAAACGTTATTATTATATCATTTTTCTTAAATTATGGCAAAATGTTTCCAAACTTAGCATATATATAGCATATATGCTCACGACTATATTCCCCGAGTCAAGTCAAGAGACGTTCTGAAACCTCAGAACATCCACGTTTCACTAGTACCGAAACTCTGTCCAGTGTGACGGGGAGTGAGCCCGTCGCCACTTGTAATGGACAGTAGGCACAATACATGCCTCGGAATTGAAGCATGCCGGTTTCCTCACGATATTTTGAAACTTCAAACCTTCAAACTTGGTTTCCATACTTCAGAAATCAGAAATTTTATTTGTGATACTTAAGGTGGTTTCAGTCCATACAAAAGTTTGACGCACAATACGCGTAGACGGTATTAATATAAGTAACTTTGTATATATCGAAAAATAGTTTACAAAATCTAGTTGCCGCGTCACAAATGCAATTTATAATATAATTACGAAAATATAAAGCTTTTAAAATTTTGTATCAAAAATTTCAAAGCTTTATATCTTCGTAATTATTTAATAAATTGCAAATGTTATTTGTGACGCGGCATCTAGATTTTGTAAACTATTTTTCCATATATACAAAGTTACTTATATTAATACCGTCTACGTATATTGTGCGTCAAAGTTTTGTATTAAATTGACCCCTCTGCAACCACCTTAAGTGTTCAATTTTCTAAATTTTGGCACGGGTCTCTAAAAATGACCCGTTATTGTGAACATTTGTCAATACGTACCGTGGTCCTCAGGATTCGTCTGGCAGTAGTGGAGCTCGGCGAAGGAGTCGCGGAGCTGATAAAGGCGGGTGGAGACTGTCGCCTCGCCGCCTCGCCGGCCAACCAGCGACACGTGGCCGACAGCGGCAGGGTTGTCAACGAGAAGGTAAGCTGGTGTTTTGTTTCAGCAATCAATCCTGTGCTTCTCAGACTATGGTCCATCTTGTCATTTTGCTCTCATTTGTTAAACAGTGTACGTTTATAAAATTAAATATTTATTTTAAACCTATTTGTGAAATTTGTCCTTGCAAGTGTGTTGAAAACCGTGATATGAAACGCATGAACGTTAGTCACAGTCTCGGCTCGTTTACAGTCCTCGCCTGCTGCTCGTGATCCAGGCTCGGCTGTAATGACCGACTAAGCTCACTATTGTATCTTATTGCACTATTATACAAGGTGTTACAAAAATACAAATAAACATTTGAGGGGTGGTTTAGACCATCAAACTGAACAACTTTCACTATGGGGCCAATATCAAAAACGCGAAAAAAAATCCGATGTTCCATACTAAACTACAAATCTACTCGATCTAAATGTATAAATAGGTCAGGTGATTTTTTTTTCGCGATTTCGATGTTTGTCCCATAGTGAAAGTTGTTCAGTCTGATGGTCTAAACAACCCCCTTAAAAGTTTATATTTTTATTTTTACTTCTGTAATCTCCTGTATATTGACGATCCGGTTGGTGTAATGGTTACCACGTCGGACTCCCAAATCAGGGGCCTGGGTTCGAATCCCGGTTCGGTCATAGATGTTATATGTTTGTGCCCTTGTTGTATGGTTTCCATATTAAAAAACCTATAGTAGTTACTTGGGATCATTACAATGTACGCACGGCGAGATCAAGCTATGCAAAACCGAAATAAGCTGGCCGCGCGTAGGACGAGTAACGTATAATGTCTCGCGACCTACTTATATTGGTTTTGTATCGCTTGATGTGTCGCCGTGTTTATGTGCCTGTGATATTTATTTAATTGATATGTATGTGAGCAGGTGGTGTCGGTGCTGGGCGCGCTGCAGGCGGGGTCGCGCGGCACGCAGGCCTGCATCGACGCCGCCTCTACCATTGCGGCTATCATTGGAGACCTGGACACCACCATACTGTTCGCCAGCGCTGGTATATACTCTCTATATCATACTCTGTTTGAAAACTAACATCTAACATGTACCATACGAATAGATAATAATAGCACACTATAGAAACGAAACTCCCTCGTTAAATGTCAATATACGCCTACAAAATGTCAAGATACGCCTTCCTATCTCGTGTTGATTTAACCGTTAGTAGTTTCGCTTCTACATGGACTGTCATTATCTATTAATATGCATGTACTTCGAATTAAAACTGCAGTAAATAGAACTACTATAAATGAAAGAATTTGTAGAATTTCCAAATATTATTGGTTATTAACATGTTCTGATGTTTCAATCCAAATTAAAAGATGAACTTCAACCCCAATCCATAAAATTTGGGACTGTGCTATCAAAAGGTCCGAAAATATATAAGACTAGCGACCCGCCCCAGCATCGCACGGGTGCAATGCTACTGCAATTATATACATATAAACCTTCCTCTTGAATCACTCTATCCATTAAAAAAAACGCATCAAAATCCGGTGCGTAGTTTTAAAGATCTAAGCATACATAGACAAACAGACAGACAGCGGGAAGCTACTTTGTTTTGTACTCAACAAAGATAGTGATAGTGATTTTAGTGATTCAACAAAAGGTATAATCAGACTATCAAACTGAACATCTTTTTCAATAGGACGAACATCGAAATCCCATTTAAAAAAAAGATTTTTCTTTTTTCGCGATTTAAAAAATAGGAAAAATTTATCAGTGCGATGGTCTGAAGCATCCCGCTTTGTATACAAGTTCAGACTAGATTCTGGTACTTTCCAAGATAAATTGTATAATTCCTTTTCTTTTGTGGATGGTTTGAAGTACCAGCAAACTTGGAGCTTTTTGTAATGTAACTTTTTATTACTTTATTGATTCAAATTTGTATTTTTTTTACATACAAACGTATGTAAAACGAATGCTATTTATCTGTGGAAACTTGTAGTTGGCAATATTGTTTTATAAAAATGAAGATACACTACTATCCTGTAATTAGTCCGTAAGTTTTCCTAAAATGAATAAAATAAAATAAATAAAATATTCATTTTTTTTTATTATACTATCAACATGTTCTCCAACAGGCACGCTCCACTCGGAGAAAGAAACGGACACATTCTCAGATCATCGTGAGCACATACTGAAGACTGCCAAGAGCTTAGTAGAGGACACCAAGACTCTAGTAGGAGGAGCGGCAGGGACCCAGGAACAACTGGCTACAGCCGCTCAGAGCGCTGTAAACACTATAGGTGAGCTTCTGATTATCATCAACTAATACGGCCCGGTAGCACAGTCTGTAGTGAACCTGCCTGCTGTGCCGAGGGTCGCGGGTTCGAATCCCGTAAGGGACAAATATTTATATGATGAATATGAATATTTGTACCCGAGTCATGGATGTTTGTATCTATATTTGTATTCTATATCGTTGTCTAGTCATCATAATACAAGTCCACGTACTTTAAATGTAACTAGATAATTTGTGTGACAATGTCCAAGATATTTAATAGTAGTCACTAGTCGACTTACGATCTTTTGTCCTCTTTTACAACACCCACAGGAGGAATGAGGTGGTCCGTTTTAAGACACGCGGTTCTAACAACATAATTTTCATAATACATTCTGTTTTACTGTTTTTCTTAAACAGAATCGTCTTTATCAACTCCCACTGCAGGGCACAAGCCTATTCTCAGGGAGGGTGTATGGGCATTAGTCCACCACGCGTGCCCAATGCGGATTGGTAGACTTCACATACGCATCAGAATATCTTCTTCAGAGTATGCAAACTTCCTCACGATGCTTTCTTAATTTCACAGTAGCATCATGTTGGTTGCAGGCTGAATCACCAGATTGTCTGAAAAAGTAAGATAATTCCGTGCTTCTCATGGCACATTAAGCCGTTGATCTCGGCTACTATCTCTGGTGGTAGTAGTCGTTACATAAAAACCACGTCAGAGGCCATAAGACACCAGGGCTCTGCCCACACATATTTTATTCGAATTTGTTTGTATTTTGGTGGCGATGAGGAGTCATACTTCACTCTCCGTTTACGTTTAATGTAATTGACAGTGTTTAACTCAATGAGGAATTTTCCGAAAGCCATAAAGAAGTAAAACATTAATGAAATACAAATAATATATAGTAATATAATAAAATACAAATAATATATAATAATAGGATTTTTAAATAAGTAAGAAAACATTAAAAGACCTTTGACTACTTATATAGGGATTAGTTACGCGTGTAATTCTACCAACAAACATTTCTGCCACTTTTTGCGGTGGGCGAGGTAACATGAAATCCGCAATTTTGGATTTTATTCCCCGTAACTTTAGATTCCAATTTTGATTGAAAAAAATCCCAAACGTCATAAGTCCGTAGTTATTGTTTCGCAATTATAGGCTGTCCAATTAATTATATTGACCAATCAGGATGTGCCACCTTCAATCCGTTTACGCTATTGGCTAATTTGTTTTCGCGCCCTTTCCGCTGCTATCCGACTTTGCACCCTTTGATTACTAAATGACTTGGGGTTTTGTCGGGGACTCGGGCCTGCTCCGCGCAAACGAAGATTGAGGAGCGGAATTATTTGAGTGGTGTTACTGTACTGGTGTATTGTCTCCAGTGCAACTATGTGAGGTAGTGAAGCTGGGCGCGATGTCGCTCGGGTCGGGCAACCCCGAGCCGCAGGTGCTGCTGCTGCACGCGGCGCGCGACGTGGCGGCCGCGCTGCGCGACCTGGCCGCCGCCACCACCGCCGCCAGCGGCAAGCACGTCGCCCACCCCGACATGCAGCGCCTCAAACATGCTGCCAAGGTTTGTGACCGCACCGTTGCCGTTACCGTTGCCGTTGGGGCCGATTTACTATGTGTTCAAGTTAAATAGATAAGTGACACAATTCACATTATTACAAGGAATTTTAATTGAGAATAGAAAAGTGACAAAACTATTTTCTTTTTGAATTAAAATATATAAGGTTAAATCTAATTAGTTGGCGAAAGTAAAGTAACTCGTTTGGTATTTGTTACTAAGTACAATTGCGCGATACTGACCCGCCGCCCGATCATATGATTCTGAATTCAATGTCGCGCACTGCGTACGATACTTACGATATAATAATTTTTTCTTTCGCTAACTAATTTAAAATAACCATATATTTATTGAAGGAAAATATAGTAGTTAATACTTATAGTATTAAAACAAAGTATAAAATAAAGACCCTAACTATTACTATATCACTTTCTTTATCAAGGAAAAACGATTTGTTTTAATTCGGTCGTTGATGGGCGAAACCATGCTTATGCTTGCCCTCTAATTTTTTAGGGTAGATTATACAGAGTGAAATTGATATCATTAGCATCTTTTTAAACTAAGAGTACCCATCAAGCTGACAAACTTTTACTATGGGAGCGAACCAATCGGAGCAAAAAAAATCTGCTGTTGCATACATTTGAGTCGTAGGCAGCAGCGACGGCGGGTTTTAATACGGAACAGTTGATTTTTTTTTGCTCCTATAATAAAAGTGGTTCAGTTTTATGGGTAGACTCTTAGTTTAAAAGGATGCTAATGATATCTATTTCACCCTGTATAAACTAAACAAATCGTAACACATTATTGCATTACTGTTTAATACGTTCGTCGGTATTAACTCCAGAATACTACCAGAGAATCGCAAGAAAGGAAACACGTCTTATCCAATACGAGGTTTATTGCCTGACAGGGAAAATAAAATAAATTACTAATTATCTTTATAAATTTATGAGAAAACATTTAAGTTTGTCTCCCATATTTCAAATCCATAGGTGTTCGACCCTGCTTAAACTTGAATCACATTTAAAAGAATCTCTGACTTAAATGTATTTCTGAATTGTGTCGCTTTTCTATTCCTATCAAGTAATATATTTGTTCCAGAAAAAATTGTGTTGTAATTATATTGATATTCAGTTCAAAATACAGTAATCTCTGTGTTTATTATAATAATTTATTCTAGTTTGTTTTCTGGGGATGTTTTGACGTTATTTATGTTTTGTTTCGTCTTATATGTCAATGTTTTGTATTTATAATAAAATGTGTTTAGTAATAATACACCTTGCTTCTTCTCCTAAAGTCAATACAAAATAATATGTGATTACATCCTAATTATAAATAACATTGCACTACTTTGATGCCTGAAAAAAGAAATATCGACATTATGTCAGGCACAGAAAATTTTTTCTTATCAAATATAGAGCTAAACACATTTTATTTGACTCGGGGAAATTTTCAAAATATATTTGTAAAGAAATGTCAATATTGGACTTCGACGACTAATAGTCGATGTTTCCGATAGCGGCTGTCCGACAACACGAAGCGATGGAGCCTTCCCGCCAAACAGACCAAAACGAACTTACGCCAAAAACGACTTTCCATCAACCTCCCTAAAGACTACAATTCCTGTGACTCCGAAACTGATATCTTCCAATCCGACCAAGAAGAAGAACTTATTAAACTTTTAGACTATTCTAGTCAAGATGACGATGTATCTCCTTCTATTTTCCATGATAATTGCGAAGAAATAATTACTTATATAGAAAATCTCATGAGGAATCCTAAAAGATACGTCAAAGATGATGATTTGAATGATAGATACAATTTAGCTGCTAAAAACAGCTTAGTTGATATGGATTGGAGAGTCCTTAAGTATGGTGAGAATATACTATTAGGTGAAGTTAAGAAACTGGTCGATTTGTTCCTGGAATTACATGATAAGTTTGAGAGTGTTAGGAAGAGAGATAAATTGCAAAGATTGAGAGTCAGTTCCGCCTTAGATAATGAAATGAAACGATTGTCTCAAGTTATAGAAGACTTGGACTCTGAAATAGAACCCGATGAAGCGAAGAAACCTAAATTAGAAGAACCACCTAAGTTGAGAAGTCCTGTCTTTACACTTAAAAAGGTTAAACCTGTCAATTTAGTTACTAACTTTGAAGCTAAATCGCCAGAAATCAAAAGTCCAGAGGAAAAACATAAAGATGAATCCACAGAAATCATTATTAAAAACGAAGTTGTGGTGAAAGATGTTAAAAATGAATTCTGGAAATTGTTCAAAGATGACTCTGAGTGGTGGAAGGCGTTAGCTAAAAGAAATATTAAGAAAATGGAAGAGACTAGAAGAGAGTTGGACCGATTCAGCGGCCACGAACTAGTCTTAGGCGAGTATGAAATATCCAAATACAAGAGAGAAAAAGAAACGTTACAATCTTTCATAGATGAAGTTGATAAATCTAAAGCTGTAAACAAAGATTTGGAATACGATAAAAAATATGAGGACATGGTTCTTAAACTCATTGAATTCGCTAAAAAAGATTTCATTTATAAAGGGTTCGATCCTCTAATAGAACAACTTAAAGCTTTATCTAACATACAAATAGAAAACCGTAAGAAAAAAGTAGTAAATATCCAAGATATAATAAACATATACACTCAAATAGATATATCTAAATATACGTATGAAGAACTGTGCTTATTAGAAAAGTATTACAAAGAGATTATAAGAAAGTACAAGAGCGATTCAAACAGAATGGTAAGAGAGAAAGAAAACATAGAACCTAGAGAAGAAAGATCTCCAAGCTTGAACAGAGATGAAACTCAATCAGCTCCGCCTTCCTACAATAGAAACGTTATACTAAACATACATTCGAAACAGAATCTCACTAAAAACATTAACCACTCAACTGTTACCCTAAACGGTGATACTAGAAAATCTAAAAGAAACTCTCAAACAGAAATATTCGATCTAACCAGAACATATCCGTTAGAATACTATGCAAACAATTGGTGGACAATTTATGAAGATATTTTACAAAATCGCGAAGAACAGTTCGGTTCCATTGATAATTGGTGGAATTTCTATGAAGCCATATTGAATAAAAAAGAAACTACAGATGAGGAATTGAAAAGAATCAGAGCAGTAGTTGAATATAGAAATAGAATGTATAAAAGACCTAATAGTCGGTTGGAGGAACAAATGAGAATGTTGGACGAAATAAGGAATGATAAGTTTCACGAAACTGAAGACGTCTCAACGGCCAACAATCAATCGGTCAGAATTTTTCGATGTTTAGGTCCGTTTACTGGTAGACAATTTGGCAGATTTTAGCTTATTCTAACAAATTTAAGATTTATGTATTTATAGAAAAAATATTGACCTCTTTAAGAGACCAGAGACAAAACTGTACTTTGGGTTCTATTTTTCAAAGCTTTAAAAATTTGTTTGCTTTGGCATACAATAAACAAAATACGCAAACGTAATAATTAAAAAGCATATCTATAAAATGGTGTAGCATTCTTACATAATCTACATACTCAATTTGACTTTTATTTATATCGTTTTTATTACTAGTAATAATGACATCATCAACATTGAATTCATTTTATTTACTGCCTTTTCACCATTTACTTTTCCTTTCACTTCTATCAGTTAATATAAAAAAAATGGAACCCTTTATTTTACGATTTTAATTCAATGTTCATCTGCCACAATGACTGCCAGTAGAACGGTACCTCTATACATTAACCGGCCAAAGAATAACGCCATACAAAAGCACGCAGGAGCATGGTGTTCTGGACTTATGGTACATCGGTCATTGTTGTCGTTCTTTCTCTTTTTGACGTGTCTATAGCATAATGGGTTCTATGAAATTATCTCTTGCTAAAATGACGTATGAAAAACTATTTTTGTGTTCTTTTTGTTTATCTTTAATGAATTTTAAAGTAAAACAATAAATTGTTGATTTTACGGAGGCTACTGATTAGGTTTACCAATTTTTCCTTTCGGTATCTTAAATTTTTTATTATGCTACTGACCTTTAATTTCTCTCAATCACTTAAAATACTCTTAGATACTTAAATATTAGAAAAAAAATCAACAGTTTAAACTTAAGGGCATTCACAAAAACACGTAAGATTGAGTGCTACAGGGTAACATTCTTGGTCAACATTTATTCATTATTGTCATTTTGAACATAACTTCTGAATCTTTATCCCTTCCTATCAAAATAAGTTTTTAAATACGTTGATAGCAACAAAACATTTAATTATATACTTATGCTATAGACACTTCTTTGAATCATAATTTCTTCCAGTCATCTCTCCGTCGTTCCTTGCGTCATTATGATAGAAATGTGTTTAGCCGATCTGTGTTGTGTTCTGTCTAGTGCTGTTCTAGTGTGGCATGACCCCTATTGAGCTAAAACTTAGGGTCTTCACAGACGGGGATAGTAGCTGCTATATCTTCAACTATTCATAATCTTTTGTTTTTAGTACTTTTTGTTGCTTTGTAATCTAATTTTTATAATTATGCAACGTTTTTGCGATCATCGTAGCTTCTCTATTTGATGCAGCTGTGTATAAATTCAAAGCAGAAATAAATTGTGACATATATTGAAAAAAAAATTGTGTACAACGCATGCAATGAACTCCGAAATTACCCCTAAAATAGTGTGATACAGTGGCTGCTATTTTACTATTTATTTACTGATTTCCGTCTGTGATCCCTTAGTTACCTTTCACGATTAACGAAGCTCTTTTTTATTTTGGTTTTGCTTTACTATTGCAAAAGATATATCCAATGTAAATTGATCTCAGTGTTCAGATATATTGGATATTAATTTGTTTAGTAGAAAATACCATTATGATATGAGCTGTTTAAAACCTTATAGGAATGCAAATGTTAATGTGATATTTTACTTTTATACTTTCACTATTTTTACCACACCATCGTGAGGAAACCTGCTTGCTTCAATTTCGAAGCATGAATAGTCACGGTCAATTATACAGGGTGAAATTGATATCATTAGCATCCTTTTAAAGTCTACCCATCAAACTGAACAACTCTTACTATGGGAGCAAACCGATTGGAGCAAATATAAAAATCTGCTGTTCCATACTAAACTGCAATCTCGACGCGTGAGTTCGCGACTCAAATGCATGCAACAGCAGATTTTTTATTTGCTCCGATCGGTTTCGATGGGTAGACTCTTAGTTTAAAAGGATACTAATGATATCAATTTCACCCTGTATGTGGAGGCGGGCACATTCCTCGTCACACTGGACAGAGTTTACGAACTAAATAATATGAAATACTTGGGAAACATGGGTTTGCAGAATATCTCTGACTATCTACTTGGGGAATATAGTCGAGTGCATACTATTTTTACCACAATTTGTTAATATGATTAACTGTATTTTACGGCTCCAACAAGTAAAAGTTGTTCAGTTTAATGTTCTAATCAACTATCTAATGTTTCACCAAGCAAATCAATAGCTGGTATTTTAAAAATTTCAATAAGCTTTATTTTGCTGATGATAAAGTTCAATATCACATTGTCATTAGTTTTCTGTAAGGTTTCAGTGAAAAATAATCTTAGCTAAACACGTTTCCAAGCGAATCATTCTCATGGTGCAAATGTCATCTAAAGTCCATTTCACAAAGGAAGGTGCTGCAAGGAATTTCCACACTTATTTAGTTGGCATAAGTGCTATGTTAGAAGCCTTCCTATGTGGAATACAGTCTAAAAGTGATTAACTATAAACCACAAGCTTTCATTATAGTGTCAGCACAGCTTTGGAAGTCCAATATTGACAGACATTTTAGCTTTTTTTTCTTTATTAAGTATTTATTACTTTTTTTTTTTGTAAGACCGTACCAAAATGGATTGTGAAGTTGATTTTGCGATTTTTGAACAAAACACTTTCTGGATTAAAGGTGTTCGCAACAGATTCGAAAGCCACTTCTATTTGATATTTTTTTCACTGAGCCTACTCTCAATATTATAAGAGATAAGTGTACTTTTTGCAACCATCAGCAGCAAGGCTGATTCAGTGTTTATGGGGTGTAGAGCATCTCTGTGATGGGGATGGACTAGGTCTGCCTGCATAACTTCAGTCGGTTTAGGAGTTACAGTCGTTCTAAGGTCTGTATCAAATATGCAAATGAACGACCAGCTGCAAGGCTGATCATAAGATATTACTGTAATATGCACTGTAGCTCTGTGAACAGTACAAAAACTGACATGTTCTGTCAGTCGGTTTAGGAGTTACAGCCGTTCAAAGGTCGGGCCTTTGAACTGCTGTATCTCCTAAACCGACTGACAGAACATGACATTTTTTGTACTGTTCACATAGCTACAGTGCATACTACAATAATATCACACGATCAGCCTTGCAGCTGATCGTAATTTTTTTACTGACCTTTAAACACCAGTAACTTCTAAACCGACTGGAGTTATGGTTATGGACCTGGTTCATCCCCATCACAGAGATGCTCTACACCCCATAAACACTGAATCAGCCATGCTGCTGATGGTTGCAAAAAGTACACTTATCTCTTAGTCTACAATTAGTTCGCGATGCGGTTTGGGCACCGCTATAAAGTCTTTAACTGACTGTTTCTACTTTCACAAACTTTTCTACAACTACCGTTTTGAAGCTTGCAGTTGTAGAAAAACTTCAATGAACGACGTAAGATACAATAAAAAAAACTAGGCTTTTAAACCCTTTTTAACCAACTTCAAAAAAGGAGGAGGTTCAATTGCAAAGATAAAGTAGTTCAAAACTAGATTTTGGGAAGGCTTTAATTTCAAAAACCAACTTTTTTTTTTCAAAACGCAAAATTAATTTTGTAATTCCATCGTTTGTTACGGTCTATAAATATATATTATACGGGCGGAACTGTTACATCTATATATTTATGTAGAGTTTGATATAATGCCATTATAAGATCACGCATTTTGTCATATTAGTCATAAATATAATATTAAATATCATTCTGAATTTATGAATCTTTATTATAAGAATACACCACTGGATTTTTCGGTGAAGGAAAACATCGTGAGGAAACCTGCATGCTTCAATTTTGAGGCATGTACCTACTGTCCAATTACAAGTAGCGACGGGCTCACTCCCCGTCACACTGGACAGAGTTTCGGTACTACTAGTGAAACATGGATGTTCTGAGGTTTCAGAAAATCTCGGAGAATATAGTCGTTAGCAAATGCTTATGCTTAATATAAGAATAAGCCGAAACATGCAAACGCTGAAGAAGAAATACGGATGACTCTTAATTCAGAATGCTATTTCAAATTGTATGCACTCGATCTTATGGTCCAATACACCAATCAAGCTGTAATACGCCCTTTATAATTATATAATAAGGTCGCTTTTCATTTAGCTCTTATCACGTATCAATCTTGATTAGTGTATCGTACTCATGGTGTTATAATAACTCTGCTTACGATGGATAAACACGGCTGAGCCGAAAGTGATGGTGTTGAAAGCTTATGGGTATTCCCCGCTGGCATGGCGCTTGCTGCTCGCTCTGGGTGTCATTTTTCAGAAAAATTAAATTCCGCCAACCCTAAGCTTTAAAAACGAAAACAAGATATAAAAAGAATTCGGGTTATTATTTATTTCATCTCATTAAATAAATCCCTTAGTCTTATATATATCGGCTGTGAAAATTCTACAATTCGAAGGTACCTTAGAGTATGTATAAACATGGTATAGAGGACGCCTTATACAGGGTGTTAGGGTAAACAGTTGCATTACTTTAAAGGGTGATTGTGCCCATGATACTGAAAAACTTTTCCAAAGAAACATATAGGAAATACGCAAAAAAAAAATTGAACTTTCTATACTAAATGCAAACAGCTGATCGAACTCAACTTTCGTTCTCTGGGTAGTGGGCTCGGTGGCGAAATTGGATAACGCAGTTCCCCGGTTTGGAAGAGTGCGGGTTCAAGTCCCGCCCGAGACAAATTTTTCAATCTTTAATTTGAGCTGATCGAACGTTTGTATGATAAGTCGGAAAAAAAATGAAAATTTCTTATATGTTTCTTAGGGAAAGTTGTTCAGTATCATGGGTACAATAACCCCTACAAGTAATGCAACTGTTTACCCTAGCACCCTGTAGAGTATGAACCGTGAGCATAGGTATGAACAACAAAACGTGTCAATTTCTCGTTCAATTAGTCCAAAAGAAAATTCGTCCTGACTGTGTCAGCGTTAATATTCATCAGCAATTTGCATCTACAGGGCGAAATTGATATCATTAGCATCCTTTTAAACTAAGAGTCTACCCATCAAACTGAACAACTTTTACTATGGGAGCAAACCGATCGGAGCAAATAAAAATTTGCTGCCATACTAAACTGTAATGTCGGCGCGCGAGTTGGCGACCCAAATGTATGTAACAGCTGGTTTTTTTTTGCTCCGATTAGTTTGCTCCCATAGTAAAAGTTGTTCAGTTTGATGGGTAGACTCTTAGTTTAAAAGGATGCTAATGATATCAATTTCACCCTGTATATTCGCATGAACGTTATTGACACGCTAAGAAACTAGACAATATTTGCGTTCGTTCTATAGCTCGCTTTATACCTTTGACTACTTATATGTGGACTAGTTACGCGTGTAATTCTACTAACAAACATTTCCGCCACTATTTGCGGGGGGCGAGGTAACATGAAATCCGCGACTTTGGATTTTATTCCCATAACTTTACATTCTAATTTTGAACGTTAAAAATCATGATAATTAGTCTTGTGTGAACCCCAAACGTTCTGAGTTTGAAATTATTGTTTCGTAATTATAGGCTGTCTCGTTTAGTGATAAGGTATAAAATTGAATGTAAGCACATGATTAATTGATCTTATACCGTGGCAGAGGGGAAATGCTATCGCAAGGCTAGTCTTTATAATAAATAGTCAAAGCTTTATACATACTCTAAGATAACTACACTTCATTCTATTGTAGAAATTTCCACAGCCCAAGCGTAATCAACATTCTCAAATGACACGTAAACCTTTCAGGTAATGGTGACGAATGTGACGTCACTGCTGAAGACTGTCAAGGCGGTAGAGGACGAACACACGAGGGGCACCCGCGCCCTCGAGTCCACCATCGAGGCGATCTCACAGGAGATCGAGGTATGTACAATTGTACCTGGTTTATAAGTCTTACCGATGTACCTGCGCAGTCGACAAATTTTAATACCGCGCGAAATTATATTGACCAATCAGGATGTGACACCTTCAATCCGTTTACGCTATTGGCTAATTTGTTTTCGCGCCCTTTCCGCTGCTATCCTACTTTGCACCCTTTGATTATGAAATGACTTCGGGTTTTGTCGGGGACTCGGTCCTGCTCTACGCAAACGAAGATTGACGAGCGGAATTATTTTCCTGGTCGTATAATTTTGAGAATTTTTAGGTTGCACGTAGATATCCCCGCGAGAGCCAAGCTTGAAGCAAAAGAGAGATGGTCGTCCGGCTTGATCTATTCATGGTAACACTCGATGCGATGAGGTGACGTCATCTATAGATATAAAACAGTGACGTGGGTGCACTGAAAGACAACTCACAGACTAAACCACTGATGAAACGTGGAATTTATATTTTACAGAGGATGTAGAGGTGCACCTAGAAAGGATTTTTCACCCCTCCGGGCGGAAAGCGTCAACTTTCGTCCCGCTGCGCTAATCGAAGTTGCCGTTTTCCGCCTCAGTCGGGGAGAAAAATTGTGTATTAACCTCGGGCAGTAAATAAGAAAGCCTCAGATCACATGTTTGTTGATGAGATCTGAGACTTTTCTAACTTTCCTGCCCTCGGTGTGTAATCTAATATTTCGTAACTGGCTTAACGCACAGAATAAATACTAGTACTACCTTAAGGTAGCGAAATGGTGTGTAAACGTTTGTAATGTCTGAAAAATGTATTCTCTGTTTGTATTCGAAATTCACGCAGACGAAGTTCCCGGAGAAAGTTGGTTTTACATACAAAAATAGATGGTATTTCACACCGGTGCGTTGCGACGCTGTACCTCAAACTGGAGAGATATGCACAGACTTTGGAACAACTTTGGTCGGTCCTAACCTAGTCCTGACGCATCTCTTGCTTCCTCTAGGTCCCATACATCTTGTCATACATTCTCGTCGATTTCGGCTACTTTTAACCTGACATTTTCTAATCACGTCCCCAATTAGATATACCAGTAGGCCTCGCATGCCACCCCCGAGAAAATGATAAAAATCGAGATGTGCCTCTATCCTTATTATTTTACTTAGGCCAGAAAGAGCGCGCATGAAGTTTTTCTCGTTTAAACGCTTTGTCTTTGGTGGCATGCTAGCTGTGCTGCTTACTATATTGCGAGAAACTTAGGTTCACCGTTGGAATATCATTTTTTTTTAACCTATTTGGTCCCATTGTTGGGCAAAGGTCTCCCCCAAGCTTTTCCAGCCTTCCCTATCCTGTGCCATCAGTTGCCATTTCGCTTCGTGGGCATCCAGGTTGTCGCGCCATCTCTTTCTTGGTCTGCCCCGGCCCCGGCCCCGGCTTTTATCGTCGGGCTCCCGTTGGGTCGCGATCGTTGCGCATCGCTCCGTATGCATGCGACAAACATGTCCGGCCCAGTCCCACTTCAGTTTGGCGGCCTTAACACCTGCATCAGCTATGTGGGTCTTGGAGCGCAGAGTGGTGTTATATATATATATATATATATCAATAATATCATAAATATATTATAAATTGATAAATATACTATCTTCCCCAGGTCCTAATGTCACCGGTGCCACCAAAATGTTCAGCGACAGCCGAAGAGTTGGTGAGATGCACACGAGCCATGACCACCGGCACCGCCAAGGCGGTCGCGGCCGGTAACTCTGGCAAGCAGGACCAGCTCACTGCCGCCGCCAACCTGGGCAGGAAGACTGTAGTCGACCTACTTGTCGCTTGCAAGGTTCGTTACCTGATGTATTCCTTGGGTAACTGTGAAAATATCATCCTGAATCTGTTAAGATGGTTGCAGAGGGATCAATTTTTTACAAAACTTTGACGCACAACACGCGTAGACGGTATTAATATAACATTTGCAATTTATAAAATAGTTAGAAAGATATAAAGCTTCGATATTTTTCATACATAATTTTAAAAGCTTTATATCTTCGTAATTATATTATAAATTGCAAATGTTATTTGTGAGGCGGCAACTAGATTTTGTAAATTATTTTTCCATATATACAATGTAACTTATATTAATATCGTCTACGCGTATTGTGCGTCAAAGTTTTGCATAAATTGTTCCCCTTTGTAACCACCTTAAGCAATGACAAGTTGACAAGGGTGATTTGTCCCCCCAGGGAGCAGCGTACTCTGCGGAGAGCCAGGAGCTGCGCACGCGCACGGTGTCGGCGGGGCGCGAGGCGGCGGCGTCGTACCGGCAGCTACTGCAGGCGGTGCTGGGCGCGTGTAACGGTGACGCGGCGGCGCGCCAACAGTTCCCCGACCTGTCGCGCCGCGTCGCTCACACTGTGGCTGATATCATCGCCGCCGCTGAGATGCTCAAAGGTTTGCTATACTGGCTGATTTTGTTATCTAAACTATTATAAAACTTTAACAGAAGTGTGTCTGTACATTGAAGATATTAACAAAATAAAATTACGATATAGTTTTTATGTGTCCCTGATTCCATATCACTAATTTTTGAATTTTTTATTTGTCTGCTTGTTTGTGCCACAGATTACCCCCAATAGATACCGTATGATGAATATTTTGTACAGGCCCGAAGTCACCATTTTTGGCGGTAGGTGCGGGTAGCGGGAAATGAAACGATGCGTCGTGATTGGCCACTTCAAGGTCGCACTACTTCGAGCTCACTCACTCTCGTTACTTATATCAGTGCAAAATCATAGATGTGTGGCGCGCGTCGGCAGCCCTGTATGTGGTATCTATTTGAGGGTAATCTGTGGTTTGTGCAATTGTTTATTTGTTCAAGCATGTCGCAAAAACTTGATAACTTATGATTTGACGTAAAATCTGGCATATAATTTGTGCCAACGAAGTCGCAGGTTAACTCTAGTCACTTAAAATTTTCAGGGGTAATTCAGACCATCAAACTGGACATTTTACTATGGGACAAAAGTGAAATGGCAAAAAAATGTTCCATACTAAACTGCAATGCTTACTAGGCTCAAACTTACGAAACAGCACATTTTATTTTTATGATTTCCGATTTTCTTCCATAATAAAAGTTTTTCGGTTTATTGGTCTGCCCCGCCCCTGAAAATTTTGTATTTTTTATCAATGGCAGGAGATACATAATAAATTGTAGCTGAGATGCTTCCAAAATAGCTCTAGCTAAATATTTAACAACTATGTCGGAGGTGACACTGAGCACTGATGTCACTGTTCTAGGTTTTGGTGTGGTAAATGATTTCTAATGAAACGTAAGAATCGAATTATCATTATACTTTATTTCTTTCATTAACTCTATATTTACCGCCGTTTCGCAAGTAAATACGCCATGGAGAAGAAACAGCAAGAAACTCTATAGCTACCTGGAGTGTTGTTGTTAATAACGAACTAACAATAAAGCATCGACGGCCCGGTAGCACAGTGTGTAGTGAACCTGCCTGCTGTGTCGAGAGTCGCGGGTACGAATCCCGTAAGGGACAAATATTTATATGATGAATATGAATATTTGTACCCGAGTCATGGATGTTTGTATCTATATATGTATTCTATATCGTTGTCTAGTCATCATGATACAAGTCCAGGTACTTTAAATGTGACTAGATAATTTGTGTGACAATGTCCAAGATATTTATTATTTGTCGACAGGATCCGACTGGGTGGACCCCGACGATCCTACAGTGATAGCGGAGAACGAGTTGCTCGGCGCCGCCGCCTCTATCGACGCCGCCGCCAAGAAGCTCGACGCTCTGCGGCCCAGGAAGAGCGTCAAAGTACAGGTTAGATTGTGATTACATTACCTACATTAAATCTAAGAATCTACATATTTGTTAAATAATAACAATGTTCATTTGCCGTTTTGTTCTGTTTAGTGAGTTACATTACATTGCACATTTATACACCCCCTACTTTTAAATTACTAGAAAAAGAAAGTTTATTCAGATAGTGAAACATCCGTGAGTTCTACAGGGTGAAATTGATATCATTAGCATCCTTTTAAACTAAGAGTCTATCCATCAAACTGAACAACTTTTACTATGGGAGTAAACCGATCGGAGCACAAAAAAAATCAGCTGTTGGATACGTTAGAGTCGAGTGGGCATTGCAGTTTAGTATGGAACAGCTGATTTTTTTTGTGCTCCGATCGGTTTGCCATACGATGTGCCACCTTTAATCCGTTTACGCTATTGGCTAATTTGTTTTCGCGTCCTTTTCGCTGCTATACGACTTTGCACCCTTTGATTACCAAATGACTTCGGGTTTTGTCGGCGACTCGGGCCTGCTCTGCGCAAACGAAGATTGACGAGCGGAATTATTTTCCTGGTCGTACTGTACACACTTTACTGTAGACTTTATGAGGCAAAAGCATGTTAAAGGTGTTAATTCGTTAAAGTTACTAATAGAGTTACTGACAGCTGAGAGAGAGAGATCTACCAAGCGGCACCACTGTATAATAGAAAGAGACGTGACGCAAGGCAATAGAACCGTTTTTGGGGATCATATCGCAGGGTAAAAATTCGATTTCTGTGATTAATTGTGAATCGATAGTGAAATTGTAGATAATTTTGTGAAATATACTAACACTATTTCATTAAATTATCCACGATTTCACGTTAGATTCAGAATTATAGACAGAGCTCAAATTTTTGTCTGCCAATTATCTGCTGAAAACCTCCAAAAACGGTTTCGTTTGACATCTCATGTCAGTTCCTCTATTACTGTAAGGTGTTGTTTATACAGAAGAGACGTGTGGCGGTGGCGGATTGTCAAAGTAACACCAATATAAACCTTATAGTACGTAGCATAGCGTCGTTTTTGTCGTAAAGAAAAATCGCGCTCGCGCCACCAGGCGACGTCGCGTGGAAGCGCGGGCGCAATTCTCCAAACGACGCTATGCTACGTACTATAAGGTTTATATTGCCGCACCCCGCCCGCGCCACGCCCGTGCCACGCCCGTGCCACGTCACTTCTATATAAACCGCGCCTTAGGCATAATAACATGATGGTTAATTCATCTTTTTATTTAAGCTACGCTCTTGTCCGTACTACTTGTTGTACGTATTTTAGATGGTAACAATATATTCGGATTTTTATATAGATATACGGTACTACTGAAACGTGGATATTCTGAAGTTTCAGAATATCTCTGACTACAAGCTCGGGGAATATAGAGCATATGCTTTAAAACAATTAAGTAGTATATATTGTGGCAAACGTAACGCGAAGAAGAGAAGAATCGAAGAACAACAGAAAAATCGAAGAAGAGAAAAAAGAAGAATGTCTCGTGTCGGTGAGATATGTTTGATATTCTTGGTTGTTTATTTTATCACCCAGGAATCAAACATATTACACATCGATCGAGGCTATATCTACTGGACTATTGGAGAAGAAATCGTATTACATCTGCTATCTACGTTATAAAAATAATATTTATAGCATATTTGTTTACCTAACTATGTGACCTATACATAAACTGACGATTATAGTCTATTTCGGGCTGGTCAGAAACCACTGACAAATAAGCTCTAAAATCTTTTCGCGCCCTCCGCCATCTTTTCCGCTTTTATTTTCCTACAGAAGTATTGAGCGTGTTTCTTTCATTTTTAAAATTTACTTTAAAAATAACTGAACAAATGATGGCTTCATCGGTTTTTTTTACGGAAAGTCCAAGGGATCGAGCCCACACAGCTATGTCATCCGTGTTCAGTATCCAATTTTCGATTAAGTGTTTCATAAATAACTGAAATTTGATATAAATTAAATAACTAAAATATTAATGACCAGAAATTAAAAAAAAAACCTGGTTTGAGGGCGCTGCAATCGATTGTAACCTTTAATATACCAAGTACACAAATTAGTTCTACGGATTTTCCGCACCATGGCGAGATTTTTGATTTTTCTGGTCGGGTTTTACATTAAAACATAATTATGTGAGCATCTCTTCATATTATTCCTTTTAATTGTATTAAGAAATTACATTTTGGAAGTTGAATAAAGATTGGCACAGTTTTTTGGCGCCACCTAGGTCAACCCAAGGAAATAAAGCTAGAAAACTGCTAATAGTCTATGCCAGAAGTTCAACAAAGTATAATTGTTACAGGAAGCAGACGAGAGCTTGAACTTCGACGAGATGATCTTAGAGGCGGCCAAGTCTATCATCACGGCCACGTCAGCCCTCGTGCGAGCCGCCTCCGCGGCGCAGCGAGAACTTATCGACCAGGTATGATCTTTCATTATCATCATCAGCCTATATACATCCCACTGTTGGGCACAGACACTACCCTCAGGGAGGGTGTATGTACGTTAGTGTAGTACCAGGCGTGCACAATGCGGTGCGGTACACTTCACATACGCATCACAATTTATTCTTCAGTGTTTGCAGGTTGCCTAGCGATGTTTTCCTTCACCTTTTGAGAGCAGTCGGTTTGACTTTAATATTTAACCAAAAAAAAATCTGGCAAACCATGTTTAAAAAAATTAAAATAAACTGGCCTGCAAAACTAAGTATCACACTTTTAAAATTGCAATAACTTTTTAAGTACATAAAATATACTTTCGAAATAAAAGGGACTCGAAAAACAGTTTAATTTACAAAGAATATTTACAAAGAATAATTGCTATAAAAAGTTTTTTATTTTAAATCCTCAATTTCTATAGTTTAGAAAAAAAATTAAATATTAAAAGTGTAGTACTTAGTTTTGCAGGTCAGTGTAGTTTAGTTCAAATTAAAAATTAAAATTTATGGAGCATATCCTATGCTACAAACGAATAAGAACTTGGGTGTTTTATGCATTTTGCTTGTGTCATACAAAACTTTATCCTTTGATAAAGTATATGTCTCTATTGAGCCTCACGCTTCTACCGTATAAAACAAAAGGGGCCAGCTTTCTTAGGTTGGTGTGCGTAAGGCGTCATACAAATTATGTATGTGTGCGTGCATAGCGATATAGGGTTTAGAGGTCAGTGCTGGCTGCAATTTGTTTCGACGCGCTCGTAGCTTCGACTGTCTATCTTGTATTTCTATTTACGTTTCGGAGTAAAATATAAGGTCTAACAAAATTAGCTGAAACTATTTTAAGGGGATGATCAGACTATCAAACTGAACAACTTTCTCTGTGGGACTAATATTGAAATCGCGAAAAAAAATCTGCTGTCCCATACATTTAGGTCGAGTAGGTTTGTATGGAACAGCAGTTTTTTTTTCGCGATTTCGATATTGGTCCTATAGAGAAAGTTGTTCAGTTTAATGGTCTGATCATCCCCTTAAAATAGATTCACCTTATTTTGTTAGACCTTATATAGTATGTTTGATTGATTGATAGAATAATATCTCGCAGGGTAAAGTGGCCCGTCGCCCCACGTCCTCGTCGGACGACGGTCAGTGGTCGGAGGGGCTGATCTCGGCGGCGCGGCTGGTGGCGGCGGCGGCGCACTCGCTGGTGGAGGCGGCCAACGCGCTGGTGCAGGGCGCCGGCTCCGAGGAGAGGCTGATATCCAGCGCGAGGCAGGTCGCCAGCTCCACCGCACAGCTGCTGGTCGCCTGCAAGGTACGCTTATTAAATGCGTTACATACTTATGTTTACAAAGAATTTAAGTTTTCACCTGTGTAAAAAAAAGCAATATATTCGAAAAGTAAGATGACCATAAATTTATAATCCATTAATACACCTTACATCCACTTATGCCCTTACAGAGCGTCACCTGTACCTATTTTAACATCCCAATAACTTGTGGCTTGCAAATAATTAAATAAATAAATTTCAACCACATTCCTCAATAACCCCACTGAATCCTTCACCACCAGGTCAAAGCCGACCCCTCATCAGACTCCACCCGCCGCCTCCAGTCCGCCGGCGCTGAAGTCATCAGATCGACTGACAACCTCGTCCGAGCTGCCAGGAACGCCATACAATGTGAAGAGGAACGCAGTCTGGTCCTCAATAGACGCATGGTCGGAGGAATCGCGCAGGAGATTGATGCCAGGTCAGTGCTACGAGTTGAATGAATGAATGAAATATACTTTATTTACACCAAACACATGAATACAGAGAGCGAGTTGCGAGTTGTAGATCGCGCTGTTAAGATTCGCCCGCGATTACGTATATAGCTGGCAGTGGCTGGTTGAGTTGCGCGTTGGATCGACGCGTTACACGTAGCGATAGTGAGAATATTACCACGTCAATATTTATTAGCAACTGCAATTTCATGAATCTTTTGCAGTACATTCAGCGAAGGAGGAAAGACTAATGTTGAAATATTTTTCGTATTACTTAATCACAAAGTTTAAAGTTCAATATCGGGAGATAGTAGAGAAATAGTGAGCGTAGAGAGAATCGTGTCCTGTTTACACACTATATCCAGCAACCTAGTTAAAAAATAAGATATATAACAATTTAGTTTGTTTTCTCCCAATATAAAACCATTCGAGACACGAGTGAAAGATCGTTTTTCTAATAAGTTAGAGGCAGCCATTATACAATCAATCCTGTAGGGCTATTGTGTTAGTTTCCGATTAAATCGTTAACAAATTCGGTAACCTAGTACAATTGTATTAATTTTTGTATTAGTTCAGTAGATGAGTGCTCGCAAGGGGTATAGGGGGGTGTAGACGGAAAAGTCGAAAGCAGAAAGTTTGACTTCGGAACTTTGTTTGGACTAGATAAGAGACAAACATACCAAAAATCCTCAATCATCCTGGGGCCACAAAGAAGGTCCCATTTTTTGGTTTTTTGCTGACATCTCGAAAACTATGCGTCATATGAAATTATATTGTATGACATAATGAAAGCTGATAAAATTCTCTACAACATTAGTGCTGTATACTTTTTACCTATTCCCAATCGTTGTCTAGCTATGAGGTCCGAAAAACGGTCGATTTTCAAAAATGTATGTGTAAACTATGACAGATAGGGTTATCGACCTTGAACAATCATTCGTTGCCTGAAATATATTGGTTGCCTATTCTGCCATGCTCTGCTACAATAAGTTCTCTATTCCTCGCCAGATCTGAAGTCCTCCGCATAGAGAAGGAGTTAGAAGAAGCCCGCGGTCGCCTCACAGCAATCAGACAAGCCAAGTACAAGCTGAAGACCGACACGTCCGGGGACGACACGGACGCCGACAACATGGGGTACGCTAGCGACGCGTCTGCGCAGTTGAGGTGAGATCAGCATATCGTATGGCATTTTTTTTGTCTTCCTGCTTGGATCCGGGGAGGTTTAAATTGCGAAGTCAAGGTGTTTTAGCCAGTCTTCCGCTGCCGGGGTGAGGATAGGGGGGAGGATAAATGTTTATTTTTAACTTTAGATTGAAACCTAGTACGCGATGTCTGTACTTAATGTATTAACGCAAAACCTCATACACCCCAACTGATTTACAACCAAATTAATAAGATTGAAACAAAAATTTCATTATTTTGATACTTAAAATTTTTAGTTATTTGCATTTTAAGTTTTGAGGCAAAAATGATTTGTTATCATTTCAGCAATGAATGAAAGCGCTAACATACTCGTGGATACATTTTAATAATCTTGTTTTGGTAGTAAAAAAGACTATAGCATACTAAGGTGACATTAGACACATGTGCCATTATTGGGTTTTGTTATTGTATGACGGCGATGAGTCCATGTGTATAAAATGTCATTGCCGTCAGTCGTTTCAAAGGGGTGTTTTCCCAGGTCACTATATAGAAAAACACCATAAATTTAAAGAGGTGGCCTTGGCGTCGAACGTGAGCAAATTTTTAAAATTTCTTAACGTTTAAATAACGCTTGTTCAGAGTTGTTTTCTTTCAAATTTCCATACTAGGCAGAAGTTTATAAATGCAAACATATATATGGTTGAATATCGCTCTTGAATATGGTCGCTGACACAATCAGCGCGCATGTTATTTAGTTACTAATTAAAAGAGAAATTGACATTGTGTTTTGTTCGTACCTGTGCTCACGGTTCATACTCGATTAGGCGTGCTCTATAGCTTCCTTATACATACTCGTAAGTGCGTAGCATACGTAGCCGTGTCAAAAAAAACCGTTTCTAACAAATAAAACATCTCTTCCAGATTCAAACCCGCGACCAGCAGCTTCGCGAACACAACCTACAGCCCTAACAGCACATACACCACCCAGAACACAACAAACCTCTCCCACCACGTGTCACAACTCAACCAGTCCGTCCACGGTTACACTCACCCCTACGGACAAACACCAAAAAGTCCCGGCTACCAAACAAGCCCCGGATACACCCAACCGAAAAGTCCCGGGTTTCAAACGCCAAGTCCCGGGTACTCTCAGCCTAAAAGTCCGGGTTACTCGAACGGGTATGGGCAGAATGTGTACAGTCAACAAGAGAAGCAATATACGGTGACAAGTCCGACCTTCTCGAGCTTCAGGCCGCAGGAGGAGAAACAGAATTACGAGGGATTCACTACTCGGTGAGTTTTGGAATTTGGTTTTTTGTGGTGTTGGTGGAAGTTTGGTTTTTATTGAGGTAAATTGTTGCGGTTTTTGTATGCCGCCCTCGAGAAAAACGGGAAAAATTTTGATGTCTTTGTTACGTTTGCGTATGCCGAAATGAATTCTCGTTTTGTTGTTTCATCGTGGATGGCATGCTAGCCCGACTGGCAGTCCAACTGTCAGTTGCAGAAACGCTCGTCAGAATTAATCCTCCATTAAATCTCTTGCTAGCTTTTACTACTTCAACAAGACAAAAAGTGACAGCAAGAGATTTAATGGAGGATTAACTTTAATGAGCGTTTCTGCAACTGAGTGCAAAAGTGTTTCTTTTTTAATTAAAAAAACATACGGGTCGAATTGAGAACCTTCTCCTTTTGTTGAAGTCGGTTAAAAAAGGATTGTTTTCATTCAATAAAAACCAAACTTTTTGTACCTTGTAACTAATCAATTTGAGAATATAAAGTATTTATTAATTCAAACTTCACTTTATAAAGAAAAGAGGTGGCACGATACTATTCAATAGAAAGCATAGGCTCACGACGATATTCCTCGAGGGGGTGGTCAGACATATTCTGTAAACTCAGAACACGCACTTTCAATAGATGGTTTAAAATATATTTGACTACAAGTGCATAAACCTAAACCCGTTATAGTAATCCGCGAGTTTCCAACTAGTCAGATCGGCAACTCAATATCAAACGTCAACAGATACTGCGCTCTCTTAGAAAACACAGATTTCGCGCGCTTTTACAGACAACAGAGTCTTACGATCTGTCACCGCGACGAACAAGGAACATAAACGAGTCTTATGTCAATTCACCTAGAGTCGATATCAAATTACCCGTCAAGCGCTAGGGTTGTTTATAGTCAGAAAATACCCTCCCTCACCAGGATTTTATTTTTCAAAGTAACGTTAAAACCAAGTTTCAAGGCTCCGGGAATTACTTCTCCTAAATCGAATTTTCTTTTTTTGCTTAATTTAACTACGCTAGTGGGTAATGTGAAAATTATTCTGTTTATTTGTATCTTGTACAAACGATAAAAACGTTAGCATTTTTATACTCTTAAGTATTTTTGTAAATATTATTTTCAATTCAAAACTTTGCTTTTGGATAAAACAATATTTACTAAGTACCTTTCTTTAAACAACTGACACAAAAAAGACACATTTTTGTATTTATTTATTTAACACTTTATTGTACACATAACATTACAGAAAAAACAATTAAAGTAGACATGTACAAAGGGCGAGCTTATCTCTAAAGAGATCTCTTCCATCAAACCCGCAACAGAGACAGTTCTGAAGTGTGAGGCAGACAAAATGTGTACAGCACAAATGATAAAAACTAGATACTTGTGGTTAAATGGAAGTTAATTATATACATATATATATATATATATATATTGTTACGAGCGACGCGTTTCGGGATTGGAGTGAAACGCTAAGTCCAATTTATTTACAGAGTTTATTGGGTTACACACTTACGAACGGACCACCTCGCAGAGGTTCCCCTTTTAACAGTCCTCCTCGCAGGGGTTTCCCCTCTCACCACTTTCACTGTTCACTACGTCACGACGCGCGACACGCTATGACGTCACGACGCACGGCACTATGACGTCACGAAACGCGACACTATGACGTCACGACACGCGACACACACTACACTGCACTAGACTGACACTTGTCTACTCACTGTTCCACTTTACTTTGCACTTTACTTTTCACTAGTACTTTTCCACTTTTACCTTTCTTCCTTTTTGTTTCGCACTTTTCACTGTTAAATCAATACTGACTTGCGTCTGCAAACTCGCGGCCTTATATACCCCTTAGAATTTTCTAGATGCCCGAATTTCGTTAGTCTTTTCTTTATTCCTTTGTTCCCTTCCGGATATTTCTTAATCCCGCCTTCCTTCTCGAATTTTCCTAAACACGCCCCCTTTTATTGTTTCTTTACAAATATTTCTTCTCTCTCTTCGTTCTAGAACATTCCTATTGTTTTTGGTTCTTTTCAAATATTCCTTCTCTCTCTGTTTTCTAGAACATTCCTAAACACGCCCATTTTCTGTCTCTCTCCAAATATTCTTACTCCCTCTTACTTTTCTAGAACATTTCCAACAACAATAAAATCTAGAATTATTTTCGACGAGTCTCGAACCATCGACCCCCGGCACGGGAGTCCATGCGTCGACCGCCGAGCTACGAAGCTTGTTGACAGGCCGGCGAATTTTTGAATGCCTTTCTATAGTTGCGTCATTTCACAGCATCCGTGACACTGCCCCTCCCTTAGTTCTGCTCGTCCCGAGCATCATTACTTCCGAAATAACGAGCTAACCGATCAACGTGCTGATTGTGATTCGATATGTGACGTCATTTATTTTGGTCACTTCCTTATACGGCTCTTCCCAACTTGCCTGTAACTTCGGGCACTTCCCTTTCTTACGAACAGGGTTATACAGCCAAACCGGTGTTCCTTCCTCCTTGTCACAAATAAACGGAATGCGCCCAGGTCGTTGCTTGATTGGTGCCACATCTCCTGTATTAATCGTGAGCTTCACCAGGTCTGTTCTACCAATATCTGCGCCGTTCTTAGGGAGCCAGTTCTTCGCTATCTCAATCGGTGACTTAGTCAAGTCCTTGCTGGGGTCTTCCATAACTTCCGATACTACATCCCCCTCAGCCTTACGATTCCTAGGAGGATTATCCTCATAGTGATCAACAACCTCCTCCTTCTCAATCGTCAGGTTCACATCTCCGACGTTAAGTATCGGGTTCGAAGTAGATAAAACTGATTCAACAATTTTCCTCGCCGGAATCCAACAAATTTCAGTTTTAACCTTTTCCATCACAGCACATCTCCGTGGTAATCTCCCATCGTTACTCTTGGGCAAAACAACAGGTACCAAGGTCTGTGATCTAGGCTGGCAAACTGTTCTTCTCACACAGTAGACCTTTCCCGATGATCCATCTTTCATCGGAACCTCCTCTGTGTTACACCGTAGCACTCCGTTCTTCATGTCTATATTGCACTGGTGACTTTGTAAGAAATCCAAGCCAATGATGCAATCGTCCACTATTTCAGCTACAATCACCTCATGTTTGAAAGAAGTTTTCCCGATCTTAATCGAAACTCCCGACTCTCCCCTAACAGGTATGCGCTGGCCAGTAGCTGTTGTTAACTGTAGGTTGGTTTGCTGCACAACTCGTTTCTGATAACTTTCCATATCGCTTATCAGTCGAGCATTGATTACCGTCCTCGAAGCTCCGGTATCCAAAGTTAGTTGACAGCTTCTACCATTGACCTCTCCTTCAACTAACAGACTATTTCCGTCCGATGTTTGTTTGACTCCAATGGTTGGATTTGCAACATAACCGCCCAGCGCCCTCCAGTTTTCCTGCTGCTCATCAGTCGAGACTCCTATATCCCGACGGCCTGCACGCTTCGGACAAGAGATGCGAATATGCCCCAGTTCACCACACTCGTAGCACACATAACGACGGCATGTGCGCTTCGAGCAGGAGCTGCGAATATGTCCTCGTTCACCACACTCGTAGCACACATAGTTGACACTTCGATTTCTCGGCGCTGATGCTCCAGTCGCCACAATCTCCCTAAGGCGAGCGGATTGAGAATCCTGACGTACGGCTTCCACTTCCAATGCGTGAGCAACAGCGTCCCTGAGTGTAACATGGTGCCCAAGTCGCACTGCAGCTCGCACCTCCGGGTCACGTATCCCATCCGTAAAGGTCTGCAGGAGCATGTTATCGATGGCTGCCGGTGATGACTGGAAGGCCTTTCGCACGAGCTTCTCCACTTCCACGGACCATTGCTGCAGACTCTCGTTAGCATGTTGGTTACGTTCCTTCAATCGCGCCCGATACATGTGTTCGAGATGTCCATCGCCGAATCTAGCCTCCAGAGCTCCGAAGAGACCGTCGAACGTTAGATTTTCGCCAGCACCTACGGCTTCCAGCACGGTGAGAGCCTGTCCCTGGAGTGCCAATGTCAACGCAGACTGCGCCTCTTCCTTGCCCCAGCCATTAACCTTCATTGCTGTCTCAAATTGTAGCTTAAAGGCGGCCCATGACGTCAGTCCATCGTAAACCGGAGTCTTGACACCTTTTGGTTGTATGGGTGAGTCAAAAACAGCGGCGACACGACTCTGAGATTTGCTCTGCTCAACTTCTCGCCGGATTTTGGCAAACTCACCCTCCACACGGTCCAGCCTCCCTTCAAACTCGCCCTTCACACGATCCAACTTCCCTTCTACGGCTTCGACTCTCTCTACTGCCTGCTGCAAGCCTTTCGTGATATCTTTATGAAGGGCCTCCTGCATCGTGCGCATTTGTTCTTCCATCATGTGTGCCTGCTTCTCCTGACGGCGAGCTGCTTGTTCCTCTTGACGGCGAGCTTGTTCTTCCATCATGCAAGCCTGCTCCTCTTTCAGTGCGCGCAGTTGTTCCTCCTGACGGCGAGCCTGCGCCTCCTGCCGACGAGCCTGTTCCTCCATCATAAGCTGGATTTGATAGAGGAAGTTTCCCGGGTTCTGCTCCGGAGTGCGCTGCACTTCACCTCCCTCAGGTCTTCTCACTGGAGTGCGCTGAATATCAGTTGCAAGGGCCGCATCTTCCTGCCGCGCTTCCGACATGGCCCGGGTGGTGACTCCCTTTAACTCCTTTGGCACCAGCGGCATCCTACTCCAATCCCACTTCTGACACCAAATGTTACGAGCGACGCGTTTCGGGATTGGAGTGAAACGCTAAGTCCAATTTATTTACAGAGTTTATTGGGTTACACACTTACGAACGGACCACCTCGCAGAGGTTCCCCTTTTAACAGTCCTCCTCGCAGGGGTTTCCCCTCTCACCACTTTCACTGTTCACTACGTCACGACGCGCGACACGCTATGACGTCACGACGCACGGCACTATGACGTCACGACACGCGACACTATGACGTCACGACACGCGACACACACTACACTGCACTAGACTGACACTTGTCTACTCACTGTTCCACTTTACTTTGCACTTTACTTTTCACTAGTACTTTTCCACTTTTACCTTTCTTCCTTTTTGTTTCGCACTTTTCACTGTTAAATCAATACTGACTTGCGTCTGCAAACTCGCGGCCTTATATACCCCTTAGAATTTTCTAGATGCCCGAATTTCGTTAGTCTTTTCTTTATTCCTTTGTTCCCTTCCGGATATTTCTTAATCCCGCCTTCCTTCTCGAATTTTCCTAAACACGCCCCCTTTTATTGTTTCTTTACAAATATTTCTTCTCTCTCTTCGTTCTAGAACATTCCTATTGTTTTTGGTTCTTTTCAAATATTCCTTCTCTCTCTGTTTTCTAGAACATTCCTAAACACGCCCATTTTCTGTCTCTCTCCAAATATTCTTACTCCCTCTTACTTTTCTAGAACATTTCCAACAACAATAAAATCTAGAATTATTTTCGACGAGTCTCGAACCATCGACCCCCGGCACGGGAGTCCATGCGTCGACCGCCGAGCTACGAAGCTTGTTGACAGGCCGGCGAATTTTTGAATGCCTTTCTATAGTTGCGTCATTTCACAGCATCCGTGACAATATATATAATATACATAAACATAATTATAAATAAACAAATAGATACAATAAAAATACATAAACTATGGCTTATTTTAGAGAGTGATAGTGTTCATTCACTTGCTTTTTGAAGGACGCAAATGTTTGACAATCACGAATATCGGCGGGGAGTGAGTTCCACAACCGGGCAGCATTTTGTTAGATTTTCTACTGGAACAACCATTCACATCACAATAATTATAAGCAGGCATATTTTCCCAAAGAAAAACCGTCCACTACTGGAAGTACGCAATCGCGATAGCGTGTGATAGCGTGACGTAGGTACTTTATTGCAGCTGTCAAACGTGAGTGACGGAGCACTGATAATGGTGCCATATACATAGGTTAGAGGGAAAGTACCCTTAATATTTATGATGGCAAATTTTACTGAAAGGAAACATTTTTTTATTTTCAAATTTAATTAAAACTGCATTTAAAGATTTTTGAAAAATCATCTGCTTGAGCCGGGAATCGAACCGGTGAAACGTGAAAAAAACATCCTGTATTTTATGATACCAACCGAAAGAGTCATTCATAAGGATCAATTTCTTTTAAACAACAAAGTATCTTAAATTAAAGAAAGACCAAGAAAAAATGATTTTTTCATTGTTAAACTTACTCACTATCTAAAGAAAATACTTAAGTGTGTACTAGTGTAAGTAAAGAATTTTCAATTAGAAATTTCATTAAAGAAAAGCAATGTTTCCTTTCAGTAAAATTTGCCATCATAAATATTAAGGGTACTTTCCCTCCAACCACGGCCTTTTTTTTCCACCCTGTATAGTCCACCACGTGACCCAATGATTGGAGGAGTCAAGATTATGATGCCCACGCGGATTATGGGGTGATCCATGCTACACCAAACCCTCTAGCATGTTTTCTATACTTATGTGCGACTCTGCCTTTTTTCTGACTACCCGTCGCGGCAAGCGCGACTGAAAAGCCCGGGTTCATACTAGGGTTGCAGAATCATATTGCCAAGTTTATTATCTGTGAATACTATCGTGCTATCTCTTTTCATTCCTTCAATTTTCTATCCTTGTTTTATTAATCCCTTGTTTATATTTTAAACTAATTACCTATTCGCTTTGTTTCCACGCCGCCTTGGAATCTGGATCACAGATGATTGTGTAAACACCCTATTTATATAAAGTGCCTTCTTACACTACTTATGACATGTGCCTATTTGATAAAAAAAAAAGTTTTTTTTAAAACTATACTTCTAAATTATAAGCATTTATTTTATAAGGGATGTTTTGGATGAAGTTTCTTAAAAGGTTTGTTTCAAAATTTATTTGTTTTTTTGAGATAGTTTTTCAGAAAAAATATTTGCAATTTTTTTTTAAAACGAAGTTCTGAGGATGCAAACCATCTTCATAATCTAAATATTTCCTTAGACACTTTTAATAATTTTTATACATTTTATGTTATTCCTACTGTAATAATAATGATTTAGAAATGTATAAAAATTGGTAAAATTGCATTTTAAAAAAAAATTGATTTTGTATTTTTTTTTCTGAAAAATTCGCTCGATAATTGTGATATTATTCACAAAAATATGTTGTCAGTATTATTTGGCCTATTTTAAACCTTAAGTCTTAGATAATAAGAACTGTAGTCACAAGCGCATGAATGCTTTACCCATGTTTACTCTCTTAGCTAGAAGGGGTGCTTTTTTTCTAAATAATTGTGTTCAAGGTTTTTGATGAAAATCCAATTGGTGGATTGAATCCACGCCTCGCTACCTCACACAACTCTGATGGAGAGGAGCGCGCTCCATTCAAACGAAGTCTGGTGATATTTTCAATACTAACCAATTAAGGTCTATGAAATTTATCAGAAATTAATGTCTATGCTTGTAAGAAGTTAGATTTTCGAAAGTTTATAGTTTTAAAGTTACAGCGCCTTAAAGATTCCATGCTTCAAAATGATTCCGTGTTTTGGATGGCACGGCACGGCTACTATCTCTGGTGGTAGTAGTCGTTACATAAAAACCACGTCAGAGGCAGTAAGGCGGTCTGAAAAAACTCTGACACCAGGGCTCTGCCCACACGATAAAAAAGAAGAAAGATTTCCATACAAATCTTAAATTAATTCTATCATTAAAACTGTATATTTTCATGAAAATCTGACTTCATACAAACATAGAGATTAGTTTCTAGATTGTTTCTGAAAAATTTCATTGACTTTAACTGTTTAGTATTGAAAATATCCCCAGACTACGTTTGTATGCAGCACGCGCTCTCGGAATAAACTTTTTTTTGTTATAATTTTTTTCAGAAACCTATTTTGAAAATAATTACCCATTTTTTCTTATTGCAACGCACCGCAGACCGGTATATCGAGACATATTTACAAAGTTCTGGCTTTTATAAAACGTTGAAGGAAAGGACAAGACCTTCCACTAGCTGCTGCAATGAACGTTATATTGCGATTTTTGAGCGTAGGCAATGCCGGAACTGAATCGCCGCGATTTTAACGCCGACGCGACGTTGATTGAGCGTTATCGCCGCGTTTTCGCCGCGACACTGATTGATCTCAGTTTTTGACTACTTATATAGGGACTAGCCACGCGTGTAATTCTACTAACAAACATTTCTGCCACTTTTTGCGGGGGGCGAGGTAACAAACTTTGGATTTAAATCCCCATAACTTTAGATTTTAATTTTGAACGTTAAAATTCATGAAAAGAAGTCTCGTGTTAACCCCAAACGTTCTAAGTTCGAAATTATTGTTTCGCAATTATAGGCTGTCTAGTTTAGCGATAAGGCATAAAATTGAATGTAAATGCACATGGTTAAATAATCTTATACCGTGGCAGAGGGGAAATGCTACCGCAAGGCTAGTCCTTATAATAAATAATCAAAGATCTTAGTACAATACGACCAGGAAAATAATTCCGCTTGTCAATCTTCGTTTGCGCGGAGCAGGACCGAGTCCCCGACAAAACCCGAAGTCATTTAGTAATCAAAGGGTGCAAAGTCGGATAGCAGCGGAAAGGGCGCGAAAACAAATTAGCCAATAGCGTAAACGGATTGAAGGTCACACATCCTGATTGGTCAATATAATTTCGCGCTCTATTAAAATTTGTCAACTGGGCTTCGTTCGCGACCTTAGGGTGCGGTTGTTTGGTTGTTTTTCAACTCGCTCTAAGGCACGGAACGATCACGGTTGTTTTTAAATTTTGACATTGACAGTAATACGGGCTTCCAGGGCTTCCATCATTTCCAAATATAATAAAAAAACTCATCTTCCATGTTAGCGAATCAAAAAGTGAATAAAAATAATTTGAAAAAAAACTAACTTTTATTCAAAACGAGCGAAAAGTCAAGTAACCACAGATAATCAAAACGTCAAGAGTGTTTTTAACCATCGAATTTGATGGTTAAAAGTAGCAAAACATCAGAGGTTCGGAACAGTTGAGTTGTGACAACCGATTTGCAATAGAACGTTTTCCACCGAGGCTCGGAGCGTTAGTGGGAAAAGTTGCACCTGGGGCGTAGGTTCGGAATGCAGCCCTGCGCAGGTACATCGGTAAGACTTACAAACCCTGTACTCATGCTATGTTATCTTAGTACAAACTAAGTGGAACGCTGATTTTCCATAGGCAGCTTCCGCCATCTATCGGTTATGTTTCGAAGTACTAAGTGTTGAACTAGGGTTCGTATCGGAGTAACAGCGCACTACACCTCACGCGCTGCGCTGTAGCAGTGAGAGATTTCGCCCATATTAATCACTGTCTTGTTAGGGTCTAGACAACCGGCTTCGATCTGGGTAGCTAAGGTTCGACCCTCGTGTCGGTCGATCGTCTTTTTCAATTTATTTCATAATGTGGCGCCCCCTAGTGCTAATAAGCGGTAACGCAATTAGGACGTCCTAAAATTAAAGCCGTGTTACCTATCTATTTCCAATATACATATTAATCTATGCCGGTACCACTGTAATATCGTGACGATATCTTTCTGTCAACGCTTACGCTCGAAAATCGCTTGCCTGTTACGGCTCAACGGATAGCATTCTTTCCTTTTGATGTAAAAAGCCGAGAAATCGCGCCCATACAACCTAATCTAAAGTAAATAAATCGCGCAGCCATGCAGCCCTGCGGCTGTCGGCTTGTTTTAAAGCCCGGTGCTTGTTTTAAAGTTGTATTGATGCGAGACCCTTAAGCTGTTTGCTTTACCCCTATGCCTATTTTTATGTTTAATCTTAGTTAGAATACTTAGTTAATCTAGTAATTTGTTTAGTGAATTATTTTCTTTATCCATAAACTACGAACGTGCAAAAGTTTAGTTTGTAAGGCTCCTCTCACTTATGAGAAGGAGTGTCGTAAAATTCAATAGCCTAGTTATGATGTAGGCATGTTAGTGGTCCGCTTTTAATTAGAGTATGATTGGCTTAATTTCAATAAGCCCCTGACATAGTGAACCTTTTGCTCAGACAGTGGGATCCAAAAAAATCTAAAATATTTATTTCAATGAGCACTTTAACTTAGGTAGGTACATTTAGTCCTACAGAATTCTTTTAATATAATTTCAATACTCAATATTTTATTGCTTTCCATAATTACAGCATTTCTTTTGCAAGACATTTAAGAGCCTACCAAGCGTATTGTTCTGCCCTCAATTGTATTTTTAAACAATTAAACAACATTTCTAAAGAACAATAATATCTCATTGTAGTCCAGTAGGCCTCGCATGCCACACCCGAGAAAACGATAAAAATCGAGATGTGCCTCCGTCTTTATTATTTTACGTATGCCAGAAAGAGCGCGCATGACGTTTTTCTCGTTTAAACTCCTTGTCGTGGGTGGCATGCTAGCCGTGCTGATTGGCTTTCAGTTTATTGAAACATTACGGATTATTATGTTTTATGCTTGTAGCTATTATCGTTAAAACGGTTTTAAAGATGACTAAAATGTGACATTCTTGTTTTGTGGAAATATTGTTTAATTGTTAAGAAATAAATAAAATACGATTGGGCGCCTTTGCAGCCTTAAATAATTCGCTAAACAATATACAGGGTGTCTACTAAGGAGTGCTTCACAATGATGCGAAAAAACTGCTGTTCCACACATTTGGATCGAGTAGCCAATTACATTTTCTATAGAACAACCATTTTTTCGCGTTTTTGATGTTGGTCCCATAGTTTATGTTGCTCAGTTGGATGGTCTGAACCACTCTAAAATATGTAGCGCATTTTAGTTTACACCCTGTTTAAAATAAAGTAGACTACTTATTCTTAAATAATATTTCGTTTACAGACAAAATACAACCAATAACAGAACGATGTTACACGATAAGTAAGTTTTGTAAACAGAGAGACACGAGAGAGCTTCCGATATATATATTATGTAAAATATGTTTTTATAAGCGTGGCTTGCCCCGTCCGCGTTGTTAAGCTGAATGAGACCATCGTTCTGTACATATACGGTTCTTTATTGGGCGAACACAAAGAAAACTTTTTTAAACTCTATTTCGGGTGACACATCATTTAAACCTGCATTTGAGTGTTTAAGGTAGACTGTTAATTTAATGGGTGATCTTACTCATGATACTGAATTTTCCCAAAGGAAGAAAGGAAAATTATCACAAAACAAAATCGACATTTTATACAAACGTTCGATCAGTTGATTGCATTAGTATGGAAAGTCCAAAATATTTTTGAACTATAAAACCTTTTAAGTTAAGGTGGTTTCCGCCCATACAAAAGTATGAGGCACAATACGCGTAGACAGAATTAATAAAAGTAATATTTTAAATATGGAAAAATTGTTTAGAAAATCTAGTTGCCGCGTCACAAATAACATTTGCAATTTATAATATAGTTACGAAGATATAAAGCTTTTAACATTTTGTATGAACAATTTCAAAGCTTTCTATCAATCAATCAATCAATTATACTTTATTTGACACGAAAAAAACAAAGTATACAGAGGGCAATCAATCAGGAAATACAAAAGGCACAAAAACAGGCGGTCTTAAGCTTTATATCTTATAAATTGCAAATGTTATTTGTGACGCGGCATCTAGAATTTCTAAACTATTTTTCCATATATACAAAGTTACTTATATTAATTACCGTCTACGCGTATTGTGCGTCAAAGTTTTGTATAAAATTGACCCCTCTGCAACCTACCTACCTAAAGAAAGTTAAACGATGACTTTGAAAGATATGAAATAAATAAATGATTAGTTTTTTTTTGTGTTCGCCTATACAATTGCCAATTTGTTAAATCCTAGCTTTGTGCTGTTGTTATCTGACCTCTATGTGTAGCTAGTTAAAGTTTAAATTAAAATTTTTAGCTTTATTAATAAATATGAGTGGTTTAACTTTATACAATTAATTAAATTTTTTTTTGTTTTTCGTATAAAGACCGACAAAATTTATTTTTAAAGCATAATCTTCTTTAACACATTCCGTGGTTGTCATACTAGACGATTTGGGGATATATAAGCATTCTTTCTATACGGCATTCTATACTATAGTACCACGCTAAAAGTAAACTTTTGTTGGTCTTTATATAATTTTAGTTAACTTGCTAATAATAAATAAATCACTTATTTTCTTTTACAATTTATTAGTAAGCTAAACAACTTGCCTCTTCGTTAAAAGAACGGAACAGAAAAGACAAACATAGTTGCTACATAATTTTTTAGTGCATTTATTAGCTTTAAGAGTATGATTTGACCATCAAACTAAACAACTTTTTCAATGGGACCAATAACGAAATATCGAAAACAGCTCTTCCATACAAAACTGCAAAGCTCTTTGACCTAAAAATATGGGACAGCAGATTTTTTTTTTTGCAATTTTAATATTGTTCTTATAGAAAATGTTGTTCAGTTTGGTCTGATTATCTCTTAAAAAACTTCGGCATATTAAGGTATTGTAACTCTAAGGCAATTGGTATTTGTTTTTTCTATTCTACTCTTAACCAAAAATAATCTTTAGTAACTGTTTAGTAGGTAGCTAATAACTAATAAATAATTTTTCTTCCTAAACAATGCATGTTGGGTGACTAACAGCGGCATGACGGACGTCGTGAAATCTTTACAACTGCCCCAAGTGAGAACCGCTCACCTTGTCGAGGGCCCTGCGCTTGCGCAGCCCCGTACGGTGACAACCCTAGTGGAGACGGTTACCTACAGGAGGGAAAGGGCACCCCCGCCGCCACCTAGGAGGGTCTCTCTACTAAAGTATGAAGATAATCAAAGTTGATTGAAAAAGGGTTCGTTTTGGCTTTTTCTTCTTGGAGCACTTCATTTTAGGCGCAGGGTGTAGTTCGCAAAATGTCTAATTGTCAATGTATAAATCGTGTAAGGTCCAATTTGCTTTAGGTTACGAGCTAGGCAATCTTTAATTCATTGATGAATGTACAAACGAAGTATTCATCTTGGCAGGTAATGACTCCAGATGAGATACTAGAACTCCCTGTTAAAAACCTACTGCGATACCTAACTGCTGTAGGGATTAATAAATAGGGAACTGTAGGAGGGGCGTCCACAAAAGATCAGCGATGGTCGAAGTGGCACAGGCCTAAGTCTGTTAAGGCACCAATCACCCAATAATAATAATATCATAATAGGCAATCTTGTTTCCTCTCTGCGAGTGCCTGGAGTTCCTGATATTGTTTTCTTTTTATGTGATGACATCTAAAAGTTAAAATTATTGATTATAAACATGTTGCACATTTGCATATTTCAAATCAAATTAAAGATGGAATTTTTTTTTGACTCTACCTTTGCGTCGGAAGGTGTTCCGTTGTAAAGAAGATGCGGCCAAAAACTTTACAACACACATCTACATCATAATCGCATAATATTACCTTAACCCTAGCCTTAACCATAGTATACCTAGGAGTCGCCATCAAGGTGGATACATAATAACACCTACTGACATTAGGGATCTCCCCTCCAAAAGCATAACAAGGTTCATGAAGTCCGTGGGCCTAGGAAATGACCTTTAGGTCTAGGGTGACAGCTACAATAGATCTGTCCAGGTGGCAGTAGCTATTGGTCATTGACCAAGCCCTTATAACCAAATAATAATAAACCACAGTATAAGAAAGAGTGTCTATATTCTATAGTACTGCATACAGAACGGACACTTACTGCCTCCCACCAATTTTTAACCTTTTTTTTACCCTCTGGCTAGATCGTGGCAAACTGTAGCTTAGATTGAAACCCTAGAATTTATGTTTTCGAAGCGAAAGAGAATATAATCTCAGGAGTGAGATTTTTGAATCTCATTCGCTGAGCTCAGCAGTTGAAAATGTCAAAATAACTATGGAGATATGCATCTTTCTACTGCTGATTTGACTTTCTGAAGTATGATTTTTGAATGCATTTCTCCATAATAATTTTGACATTTTCTGCTGCTGAGTTCAGCGAATGAGATTTAAAAATAGCACTCCAGGACTAAGGATAAAAGCTATTTTTTTAAATATAATATTTACGAAAAAGTCAATAATAAATGTTTTTTTTCCTTTTACTGTCTAGTTATTTATGGGTGTACTAAATAATATTTCTATTTATGCTGCCGAAAATTATTCACATAAAATTTTGTAACTAAATAATGATAATGATGTCACGCGCGCCATCTACCCGTCATAAATGTTACCTCACGAAAAATCTAGTTCTCGCAGTACTGGAGTGCTATTTTTGAATCTCATACGTTGAACTCAGCAGTTGAAAATGTATGGAGATACGCATCTTTCTACTGCTGATTTGACTTTCAAAAATCGCACTCCTGGAGTATGATTTTTGAATGTCATACCAGCAGTAGAAAGATGCATATCTCCATAGTAATATTAACATTTTAACTGCTGAGTTCAAAGAATGAGTTTCAAAAATCGCACTCCAGACCATCAAACTGAAGAACTTTCTCTATGGGACCAATAACTAAATCACGAAAAAAAATCTGCTAATCCATACAAATCTGCAAACATAACTCGACTCAAATGTATGGGACAGCTGATTTTTTTTTCGCGATTTCGATATTGGTCCCATAGAGAAAGTTGTTCAGTTTGATGGTCTGATCATCCCCTTAAAATAGTTTCAGTTAATTTTGTTAGACCTTATATATTTACCGCCGTTTCGCAAGTAAATACGCCATGGAGAAGAAACAGCAAGAAACTCTATAGCTACCTGGAGTGTTGTTATTAATAACGAACTAACAATAAATCATTATTATTATTATTATAACACTTTATTGTACACACGGACATAATAATACACAAAGTTGAGAAAACATGTACAAAGGGCGAGCTTATCTCTGAAGAGATTTCTTCCAGCAGACCCGTAGAAGAGACAGTTAACAATTACAAGTCAAACTTATTGTGTACAAACAAACAGTATAAATAAATAAATAAATGTAATATATACCTACAACATACAATATACAATATATTATAACAATATATTATTATTATTACAATATATATTAATCATTTGTCCGTGTGGTGTCGACTTTCGTAACGCTAAAGTCACCTTGTCAATTTCTGCCCTTTTTAGGTAGTGTCTGGGGTGTGCGTTAACCGATGCAATACATTACTTTGAACTTAAACTTGCCTGACTTAGGTAACTGCAATTAAAATAATGAGGTTCTGCTTCACCAATTCTAGATAAGTTCTTAATAGCTTATCTGGATGTGTCAAATGATCTGTCAGATAAGCAATTAGGAACTTATTCAGTAGTGGTGAAACAGGCCCTAAGAGCCCTTACAGACGAGCGACACTTTGCAATCGCTGTGGGTCGCAGAGAACCGCGCTCATAGACTTAACGGTCGCCGGGAGTCGCGCGACCCTCTGTGACCGCAAAGTGTCGCTCGTCTGTAAGAGCGCTAACAGTTATAAAAGTTGGACCTTCTGCGAATGAAAACTTTCGATAATTGGACGTTTTGCGAATGAAGACCTTTTGCGCCTTTGGGGATCACAGACACCAATATTTTTGTAATTATTTTGTCATTGTCATTTGAGACGCCATTGAAGACGCGACGGCACTTTATCTTTGGTTTGGTTTTAGCGCGTTGTTATTATTTATAGTTTATTATTTCATTTTTGTATAATTTGTATACTCAATAAATATATTCCTCATATGTGATTTGTATACTCTTAGATTCTCATATGTGAAGTGTACCGCACCGCATTGTGCACGCGTGGCACTAACGTGCATACTCCCTCCCTAAGGGTAAGCCTGTGCCCTGCAGTGGGACGTTTATAGAGTCTTTAATATGCTGACAGTTTTTTAAGGGGATGATCAGATCATCAAGCTGAATAAATTTCTCAGTGGAACTAACGTCAAAATCGCGAAAAAAAAAACAGCTATTCAATATGAAGATCCAAATGTATGGGACAGCTGATTGTTTTTCTCGCCATTTCGATATTGGTCACATAGAGAAAGTGGTTCAGTTTGATGGTCTGATCGTCTCCTTGAAAACCGTCAGCATACCAAGAAGAAATGGCGCGACGACCTGGATGCCCACGAAGCGAAATGGCATGGCGAAGGCTGGAAAAGCTTGGGGGAGACCTTTGCCCAACAATGGGACAAGATAGGTTAAAAAAAAATAATGAGATGTTGATAGAAAATTATGAAATAACGATTTTTATTATAATAACAACGCGGTTAAACTACAAACATCAGTTTCTAATCAACCATGGCTAATTAATTTTCCTTACTGTCCTAACATACTGCTTTTATTTCTGAAATAGTTCCAATGGGACTGGCTTAAGATGTCAACAATAACCTAACCTAATTTTAATTAAACGGATACTAGGTTCTAACTTTGAAAATACTACTACTAAAACGGATACTGCTCTTTGAAAATGTCTTACTGCAATGATGAAACTTTCGAAACATACATTCGCAAGACCATTATCTCTTTTGGGATGATCAGAATTATTGCTACATCTAAATCTTTTTTGTGTGCAGTTTATAGCAAGAATTTATTTCTTTTTGAGGTTAAATTTCTTAAGGCGTCCCATTGGTATACAATATATCATGGCGATTTAAAGCATGGTCAAGCTATCTAACATCAAACTGAACAACGTACACGACCAACACCGAAATCGCGAAAAATCTGCTATTCAATAGAAACATTAAAAATGTTAATTAGTAACAGTTGTTCAGTTTGACGGTCTCTAATGTTTGATCACGCTTGAAATCAAGTGGTCTGTGGTTACTGCATGCTGCATGTTGGTGGTCAACTCATTTCAAAAAGGTCATTTCTAATTTTAATTTTTTAATAAAACTGACTTATTAATATAATAAGAATAACCTTTACAGCTATGAAACTCGTCTCTACGACACGCCTCGTCCTGTCCAAGAATATAAAACAGAAGAACAACAATACGAATCTCAATATTACAACAAGGAACGATTTGGTTTCGATCAAAAAACACCTTTAAGTCCAAAATTCAACGCCCGTGAACTCAAATTCGAAGAGAAACCCGAACCTATCTACTCTTCCCTCAAAAAACCAAAATCAACCTTCGATGGCGTCGGTCAAAGTTTCACTGAACATCAGAAAAGTTCCGAAGCTATCCCCGGAGGGACGAAGCAATCCGAATTTACGATCAAAAGTGAATCTTATTCCAGTTATCCTAAGACGGAATTTTCCAAAACCGTCACCAGAGAGGAAGTGAAATCTCCATTCATGACTTCAACTCCAGCAAAATCCGATTTCCATCAAACTGATTACAAAAACCAGGAACTAGTAAAAGTTCCGACACCAGAATTTGAAAGAATCTCTTCTCCATACGGAAAAGAACAGCATAGCTACGGTGGCCCGAATTTCATGGAAGAAACAACTACGGAAGTAAAAGAAATCCCAAATGGAACTCAAAAAATAACCACAACTAAAATCTACAGTTCTTCCCCAGTCAACATAACGTCTACCAACACCAAATACGAGCCGATTAAGCTTGAAGGTATCGATGAATTGTCCAAATCCTTCGACAACGATTCGAGATATAGCACATTGGATTCTAGGTTTAACACTTTAGAGTCTAAAATGTCTTCGGATACCAGCCGCTCGTTCATGCGCCCCTCCGAGTTTCAATCTTCGGACTACCAAACCTCGACCAGTGTGACCAAAGTTAAAAAACCATCGGAATTAGTAAAAGAAATCGATAGTATCGACAAAAAGTTCTCGAAGCAAACTATTAAGTCAGAAACTATAGAAAGAAAGTCTGTTATGACAAGCTCTCACAAATCTGAATCTAGTTCGACTGTGACGAAGAAATTTGGCAACTTTTAAACGAAGGTAGCTTTCTTACAGCTCTGTCTTGGATGAAACCGAAAAGAGGAACATGCGCGGTCGACTTGCGAAAACATTGATCAATTTTGGACTTTGTCGTTAACAACTGTATTTGGTATTTTTGTTACCACGTGCAACCACGGTTAATTGCCATATCTTACAATCTTACATTCGTATGACTTCTAAACGTGGTAATACTGTAACTTATATCACAGAATACATAACTTTGTAGGTGCCGAATGTGGTTAAGGTTTTCATAGGCCGATCATGGTCAAAAAACATAGTATGTCCATTGGACTCAGTTGCGGCTTCCTTTTTTTGGATTCATCTAATTGTTATTTATGTGTTTTGACAGCTTTAAATGTAATGTTGACAGAAGTGTTAATTGGACGCAGCGAATGGACGTAATGCTAAAACAATTGTAAAAATGCACGTTTTTAGACATTTTTTTGTATGCACTTTTTAACGCTATTTAGTTTTAAATGTGTTAATGTAAGTTAAGTTGTAAGTGTTTAGTGTTAAGGTTTGAAATGCGGTGCTAAAAAGATTTTTTCGAAACAGTGCCTAAAACGGGCCTTATGGGGTTGAAGGTTTTTTGAATTATTATATTGACGTTCCGTTTTGTAAATTCTATTTACGGTTGGAAATTTTATGGGAGATTTCCCTTGCATGGGAGCCATTTTGGATAATGTTACTCAAAGACGTCGCTAGATGCCGCTACTTGTAGCGTCACCAAAAAAAATGTGTTTATATTGGCTCCCAGTTTTAAATTCACAAAGTGCTAACCCTAAATGGGTTCCTTATTACGTGTTGCCTTTAAAAAAATGAAGAATATAAATTATATTTAGAAAAACGTAATAGTACGATTTTTTTGACTAACTAATATGGATTGCGCTAGAAATACGTAAAATTAAAAATAATTAATACGAAAAAAAATTTAAGTAATTTTTCGACAGTTTTAAAGAATATTCTCAAAAAAATTGCAAATTGTTTTCTATTAATATTTTTTTTTAAAGTTAAAAAAATATATAATTTACATTTTCCTTTTTTTAACACCTTAAATCCATTTTCTGAAGCAGATTTTATAAAAATCTTGATATTCTACTATCTGAAATATTGTAAAGAAAATATGCTTCTATATTTGCTAGCCTAAAAAATCGTACGAAGCCGCGTGTGCCATTTAAAAAATTATATAAAATTTATTTATTTTCCAACTCTCGTGCCTTTCCAAAAACTAAAAAAAATTATAACAATTTTGATTGAACGAAAAATCCCTAAAAATTACAAAAAAAAAATCTTCACATATGTGCCATTGTCAGCCATAATAAAATAATTGTATTTAATATTTACAAAAAATATGTGATTTTGTTATAAATTATTACTTAAATTCACAGATAAATTAAGCTATAGAGTCGCCGCATCGCGGTCGCCTACCGACCAGATTATTACCACAGATTATATAATAGTTACTGCGAAACAGATACTGCACTCTCTCGATTTCACTTTTACAGCCAATCGCGTTGAACTAAAATGCACCTTATGTCAATGCACGACAGTCTGTATCTATCTACACTGGCCTGCAAAACTAAGTATCACACTTTTAAAATTGCAATAACTTTTTCAGTACACAAAATATACTTTCGAAATAAAAAGGACTCGAAAAAGAGTTTAATTTACAAAGAATAGTTACAAAGAAAGCTGATAACATTTGCCATAAAACGTTTTTTATTTTGAATCTCTAATTTCTATAGTAAAAAAAAAAAAAAATATTAAAAGTGAAGTACTTAGTTTTGCAGGTCAGTGTAGATACACGGCGCCGTAGGTACTTTTTTCGCAGCTGTTAAACGAGAGTTACCGAGCATATACATTTAAGAACATTAAAATTCATTTAAGAACATTGTTATTAAACGAACTAATTTCATTTCTCTTATACCGCACCACCTTTTGAACGCTTCGTACAACAATCGTACACCTACACTTGTCGCATCGTAAGCGATGCGCTTGCTTGATTTCTGCCACTCGCGCCAGACAGCAACGACGCATACGTCGCGCGCTGTACGAAATAATAACGCTGTGGCAAGCTTCACTAGGCTCAATTTTTACGCGTACCGTCTGGCAGATACATGGGTAAGACTTATAAACCCTGTACTCATGCTATGTTATCTTAGTACAAACTAAGTGGAACGCTGATTTTCCATAGACAGCTTCCGCCATCTATCGGTTATGTTTCGAAGCACTAAGTGTTAAACTAAGGTTCATATCGGAGTAACAGCGCACTACACCTTACGCGCTGCGCTGTAGTAGTGAGAGATTTCGCCCATATCAATCACTGTCTTGTTGGTTTAGCGGTCTAGACAACCGGCTTCGATCTGGGTAGCTAAGGTTCGATCCTCGTGTCGGCCGATCGTCTTTTTCAATTTATTTCATAATGTGGTGCCCCCTAGTGCTAATAAGCCGCTACGCAATTAGGACGTCCTAAAATTCAAGGCGAGTTACCTATCTATCTATATCCAATATACATATTAATCTATGGTGTGCATCAATACAGATATGTGTGTGCATCGCTACAATCATGCGTTTGAATCGATACAAACGCGCGTTTTTATAGCTGCAAAAAGACTCAGTATGGACAGGGCCTACTTTGATTAGACAGATGACATTTTTTTACTTTTTTTATGCCATGAGGTTCTGGTTGAAGTACGTAGTAATCTGTGACGGCGCCGGCGTCTTTACGGCTTAATTTTTGTCTGTGGTTATTATGTATTAAACTATATTTAGTGAATGTTCGGTGCAATCTTTTGTATACTTAACTATAAATTTAACATTTTATAGTAGTGCTTCTACTAAATAATAATACATAGTTGTAAAAAAAAACAGCATGAAAAATTGTAACAAAATAATATAATAATACATTATATGCATTTGTATAAAAAAATATTTTTTTCTTTTTAGCAAAATAGTGACGGTGTCGTCTACAGAAGTAGCGTGATTATACGACAAACGAAAATACGTTATTTGTATTAAATAAAATAAAAATAAATTGTAATATAAATATGGAAATTTAACTTCATACAAAATTCCTTACAGTACCACCGAATTTATGTTCACAAGATTTTTTTTTATTTTAATGCAATATTGTAGTGTATATTTATATTTCCATATTTTACTATGTCGTTTCAAAATAAAAATATACATAAGAATATGTATAATTTGTAACACAGTTGTGTGCCTTACTTATTTTGCAGCTTAAGGTCGACTTGAACCACGTATTTTGACTTAAGAGTCCTTTTACCGTTCAGTAGAGCCTAAATTACTATATTTAAGAGTTCTCAATCAACAAAACCTACATTTAAAAAGTACTAATCCAAATTACTACAAAAAGCAATTTTTATGATTATAATACTTATACAGAGTGAAATTGATATCATTAGCACCCTTTTAAACTAAGAGTCTTCCCATCAAACTGAACAACTTTTACTATGGCAGCAAACTGATCGGAGCAAAGTTTTGTTCAGTTTGATGGGTAGACTCTTAGTTTGAAAGGATGCTAATGATATCAATTCCACCCTATATAGGCCTAGACATAGTTACTTCGAAGAAAGAAGAAAACATCCTCTTTTACAATTATTTCGATATTCTTAAAATTGGAATGTTTATAACATAACATAAAGGTATACTATAAAAAAATAGCTTTAGTATTTTGTAGTAATTTAGAGTAGCACTTTATCATTTTGGGTTTTCATTATTGAGAAATCTTTAATTTTGTGATGAGGACACCACTGAACGGTAAAAGTACTCTTAAATATGCTCAGTACGAGCAGCGAGAGAGATCGTCACTAAAGACGTGGTGCAAGACTACCTAAAAAAACCTATTTTATAAAAGAATATTATTCAAATAAAATATATTTAATGGAATAGTATAGATACGCCCGCGAAAGCGATTTCGTCCACTGAAGGTATTGTAACACCAATTCTCATAGAATAGATTTATATATACACAAATATGTTAGATTATATATTTGGCTTAACATTGCAAAAGATCTATATTTAAGCTATAATTGACAACATTACATTTTTTCAACCACCTGTTTTTAATAAAAAATAGGTAACAAATAAGAGATACGTTTCTATTTTTAATTTACTTTTGAATTTTTTGAAAAACGTAGGATGAATGGCTATAATACCTTGGCCGCAATAAAATTAAAAATATAAATTGTAAAATACAATAGAAAAGCAAAGCAGGCAAAGGAATAAAATGTCATTCATCCTCTATTTAATTTTTAAGTATTTAACTCGATAAATAATTGATAGAAAAATCTGATAATTTTGATATAAGCTTTGAATCACATAATCACCAAATGGTTTTCTAATTTTGGTAGCTTTCTTAAAATGAAATGTTGTCAACAATGTTTTTTCACGGTTATTTAAAATAGTTTATAGATTGGCTGCAGAAATATAATATAGAACAGTATATTCTAATGTTAAAACTGTGAATCCATTGTACCGTTGATGATTTTGTCAATATCTAGTTTTAAATAGCAAAAGTGGTTGACATTATGCGGTAATAAATATATGGTGATCTCAAGGAATGTTTTTGCACAAAAACACACTCAATACCACCATAAAATGGAGGAACCATGTGGCCGCTTAAGCCACGCACCGAACGACGAAACGCGTGCTCTCGTGAGCCCTCTAGCCATGCGACACGAGCATAGTATATTTCGAGCTCGCTTTGCGGTCTAAAACTCTGAAATCATAATGGATGAGATGCACAGATGACACTTTATGTATTTAGTGTTTAGTCTCGAACTAATGACTCTTCAACCAATCTGCATGCTACATTATTAATAATACATTATGATACAAGTGAGCAAAGTTGGTCATTACAGCCGAGGCAGGCGAGTGCTGCATACTAGCCGAGGGCTGTAATGACCAACGCTCACGCGTTTCATATGACGTTTTTCAACATACTTGCGAGGAAAAATTAATAAAATTTCGTAAAATACAACAATTTTAGATACTTAAATATTTGTGGAAAATGGCGTTGGGCTTCTTTTTTTTTTGCGTTCCGTGCCTTTCGTTGAGATAGCTGTGCGCGCGCAGGTCGACGAACAGGCAAAGACTTTAACCGACATTCAACCAACGATATTTTGTTGCAAACAACATAATATTAAAAACGATATAAAGTTAATATTTATGTATTTATAACACAAATTAAATGTAATTTGTTAACTAAAATAAATTGTTTGATGAACTGAAGCGTTTATTTATCATATTTTAACTAAAACAGATTAGTTTATTCTGAAAATGTTTTTTTTTTACATAAAAGCTCTTTGCTGAGATTTAAAAACAAACTATAGAAAAAAAGTAACATACCGCACTATAATGTAATCATTTTCGCACACGTGTTCTATAAGCTGCATTATGTACCTAAAAGCGGTGCAATAAGAGCCACTTTACGAGCAAGTATGTTGGAAAAATATATTGTAATTTCAAACAGTAAAATATGTTATATCAAGTTTCTTCAATCATGCTTTGTTATGAAAACTTGATAATGATATTTTTCTTCTTTTTGATATTAATATTTTGTAACACGCCGTTGTATTAACAAAACAGGACATAAAATAATGTATTGTCTTAAATATTGTTTTTAAACAATGTCTAGAGACAATAGAAAATGGCAAATACTTTGCGAATGTTAAATTTTCTAAATTTTTATCCGGTTTAAAATAAACTCGGTTCAATGGATTGTATTCGACTAACTGCATGTGTTTTTATAGTCTATTATTTCGTTAATACAACGGCGTTATAGTTTTTAACAAAAACTGGCTAAAATCGTGTCTTATTAATTAAAAAAATAAATTCGATTGAATATTTAATCTTGTATATTAAAAAACGTAATATTGTTGTAATGTGCTGATTGTAGGACTTATACAAATATTTTTACATAACCTACTTCTTTATAAATGTAAATGTATTTGGATACATAATACTATTTAACTTTTTTATAGATGATCAGCGAAGTAGAAAATTCAAAATAATGTTGCCAGAATATTGTCGAGGAATTTTTGAAATTAATTTTACTGAAAAATGATACCAAGTAATTTTAAGATTATAATCGATTTTATATTTATATCCATAAGGCCTATTTCTTTTCCATTTTTATATTATTTCGCTGAAATAACACGATATTTGAAAGGTGACACTGTTTATATGGAAAAAAACTGTTTTTCTGTACCCCAAACTTTGTCACTTTTCAAAACCTAAAAATAATAAATTAATAATAGAACTTAAGAAGTAAACTTATTATTATTAATTAATTATACATTTAGAAATAATCTCAATGATATCGGAAACCAAATAAAATATAATTTTTGTACTAATTTTGTTTTGTTAAAAGAAAAACATTAATTTATGGAAATCGGTATTGTATTTCTGGAATAATTATTGATTTGTTAATATTGTTTTTTTGAGATTTTATTAAATGAGTATAGAATTAATTGCCTGTATATAAACTGGGGCATTGTATGTATTACTTACCTACATAAATGTAATAAAGCGTAACTAATTAGTTTCTTGTTTAATTTCATCTATACTATTATAAAATGTGTCTCTGTATATTGAAGATATTAACAAAAAAAGGTACGATATGGTTTTTAGGTGTCCGTGATTACATCTGCAATTTTTTTATTTTCTGTCCGTCTGTTTGTTTGTTTGAACGAGCATCACGCAAAAAGTACTGAACCTATTTTGATGAAACTTTTTTTGTTTGTTAGCAAATGATCGGAGTTAAAATCTGGTATATAATTTGTGCGGACAAAGTCGCGGGTTAACGCTATAATTTATAATAGCTTATATGCTTTACATGCTTAACAAAGGGGTGGTTCAGACCAAATTAGTCTTTAAATCCAATTTTTCATACAAAACTGCAGCACCTAATCGACTCTTTAAGGTATGGAACAGCAGATTTGTTTTCGATGTTGCTTCCATAGTGAAAGTTTTTTCAGTTTTATGGTCTATAGGGGATGAACCTCACCTGGCAACATGGCACCGCCTTTTTCTGGCGCTCCATCCTTTTCTGTCACTCAGGAACGTCATTTGCTAGAGCAAATAAGATAGACGGAACGTGATTGCGCGCGGCGGTCTACTTATTTGCTCTAGCAAATGACGTTCCTCAGTGACAGAAAAGGATGGAGCGACAGAAAAAGGCGATGCCATGCTGCCAGGTGAGGTTCAACCCTAAACCACCCCTTTCTACTAGCACGTTTGTCTACACCCTATACACTAGAACTAGACCGTAATGTCGATCGCATAGGTACCTACTTGAAAAGTTCGACCACTCCTGTTATACAGGGTGCTATAGACAGTTGCATTACTTTAATGTGTGATTCTTGGCAGCAAGCAGCAAGCCCTGGTGTCAGTTTTTTCAGAACTGAATGTGTTATTGTGCTCATGATAGTGAACAACTTTCCCACAAGGGAAAAGAGAAAAGTCCCAAATTTTTTGTTGTTAATTTTCTTATAGGTTTCTTAGGGAAAGTTGTTCAACTTCAGTATCACCCCTTAAATACAAATACAAATTATATTTATTCAACATTTTTGCAATAGTTTAGATTCATAAAACACACTTACTGACAGTAAAAAATGTTGTTCCATGTTGTTCAGTATTACAGTTTACTCATGGACCTCAAACTAGTAAAGTTTGTAATATGAGGGCCAGTTCTAAACGATTTCCAGGTAGTCACAGGCCAATTAGACATAATTTTAAGTTTGAAGTTAAACACATATTTCACAAAGAGAATAATACAAGAACAGGATACCACAACAAAATAAACTATTTAAGTTTGAAGTTAAACACATATTTCACAAAGAGAATAATACAAGAACAGGATACCACAACAAAATAAACTATTTAAGTTTGAAGTTAAACACATATTTCACAAAGAGAATAATACAAGAACAGGATACCACAACAAAATAAACTATTTAAGTTTGAAGTTAAACACATATTTCACAAAGAGAATAATACAAGAACAGGATACCACAACAAAATAAACTATTTAAGTTTGAAGTTAAACACATATTTCACAAAGAGAATAATACAAGAACAGGATACCACAACAAAATAAACTATTTAAGTTTGAAGTTAAACACATATTTCACAAAGAGAATAATACAAGAACAGGATACCACAACAAAATAAACTTTTTCTCTTTTTGAACAAAATAAATCATTGTTACACGGGAACTTACTATGGCACTAACATAGAATTCATACAAGCAACATACAAAACTATACCTGTTTTCCATTTGCACACTAAAAACATACAAAAAGAAGCGAACAAGTGTTTATAAAAGGCGGTATTATCACCAATAGCTACAGATCACGACTACGATACTATATAAGGCTTTCTGTTTGTGCGTAGAATAGGGTTGCCAACCAGTCTCTAATCTTTATTATTTATTTATTTTATTTCCAAAAACGCATGCATTTACAGAATGAGTAGATCAGCAATCTGTACTGAAGTTTTCTGCCTCACAGACTGCTTTACAATTTTTTTACATTATAGGGGTAACAGTGGTTCCTATAACTGTCATTTTACTAAAACTAGGCATATCGGTGTGCCGATGATGATCACCATAAAATTAAAAAGATAAAATTAAATAATTGATTATTATTAATTTGAAAAGATTAAATAAAATTAAGAAAAAAAAGAATAACAAGTATAGTAAATTTTTTTGTTTTCAGTGTGCAAAGAAGGAAATACTATTTCTACCATGCTATATGTTGTACATTATAAGTTATACTGTTTTTTTGTTCGTGTGTGCGTGCGTGCGTGTGTGTGTGTGTGTGTGTGTGTGTGTGTGTGTGTGTGTACTGATTTGAAAACGTTTTGTGTGCCTATTTGTTCAGTCAATCAATGCTTTGGTTTCCCCGATTGAGCAGTCTCTAAGATTACAAATCTCATTAATTTTGTTGTAAATGAATTGGGATATAAATGGTGCAAAGCGTCTAGCAAAACTTGTATTAACTGAAACAGGTTTAAGTCTGAAGAGTCTCTCTTAAAGTAATGCAACTATTTACCCTAACACCCTGTTTGTAAACAAGATACCTAACGGTCAATGTTACAAACGCTCAGGGTCGGACTGGCCATACTGCGCGCCCCTCCCCCCTGAATAGCTACCTACTTCGATTAAAAGAAGACTCCATACCTAGACAAAATAGTGCCTATTATACTTTAACCATTTAGAATAAGGACTAGCCTTGCGGTAGCATTTCCCCTCTTCCACGGTATTAGAACAATTTGATCATGTGCATTTACATTCAATTTTATACCTTGTCACTAAACGAGACAGCCTATAATTGCGAAACAATAACTTCGAACTTAAAACGTTTGGGGTTCAAACGAAACTATTTTTCATGATTTTTAACAATCAAAATTAGAATCTTAAGTTATGGTGAATAAAATCCAAAGTTGCGGATTTGTTTGTTAGTAGAGTTAGACGCGTAACTAGTCCTAATATAAGTAGTCAAACTAATGCATATGCATAATCCTCACAATATAGTTTAGTGAAGTAGGTAACCTGCCAGAGAAGATTCCCTCGCATTTTTATCGTGTGGGCAACAATAAGCCCAGCACGGCTAGCATGCCACCCACGACAAAGCGTTTAAACGAGAAAAACGTCATGGACGCTCTTTCTCTCCTAAGTAAAATAATAAAGATGGAGGCACATCTCGATTTTTATCGTTTTCTCGGGGGTGGCATGCTAGCAAGGCAGGTAAGAATCCGGCAACGCTATTGGAGACGGGCCCTTAATAATTATGCCACCCGCTTAGTCCGATCCTAAAAATCAAAACCCCGAAAAACTGACACCAGGGCTTGCTGCCCACACGATAAGAAGAAGAGATTCCGACCCTGCAAACGCTGGAGCCCTGCACACTGAAGCGAAGTCTGGAGCAGTGGGTAATATCAACATGAGGTTATGGTACGGCCTAAGGGTAATTCTGTGCTGCGGTGGCACGTTTATCCTCTTTTCAGTGAGCGGCCATTTCATCTACCTAGCCTATCTGTGAAACCGGCTCCCGGCAAAGAGAATGTAACTCACGCTCCCGGTATAGCCACAGATATGAGATTTTTACCATTGTTTTTCTCTTCACAAAATCGATAAGGCGGGAAACGAAAACCGCGATCTACACCGGCTGCCGGTGTGGCCACAGACAAGGAATAAATGTCATATGCTGGGAGGTAGTGGGAAACGAAAACCGCGATCTACACCGGCTGCCGGTGTGATCACAGACAAGGAATAAATGTCATATAAGGTCTAACAACATTTGGTGAAACTATTTTAAGGGTATGCTATCAAACTGAACAACTTTCTCTAAGGGACCAATATCAAAATCTCGAAAAAAAAATCTGCTGCCCCATACATTTGAGTCACGTTGTGTTTGCAGTTTTGTATGTGACATCAAATTTTTTTTTCGCGATTTCGATATTGGTCCCAGAGAGAAAGTTGTTCAGTTTGATGGCCTGAGCATACCCTTAAAATAGTTTCAGCTAATTTTGTTAGACCTTATATACTGGTAGGTACAGTGTCACTAACTTATCTGTAGAATGAGCGATGGCGCCACTTTCTGTATCAAAGAATGATTTCATTTTGAGAATAATTTCTCGTACACGACTTTCGGCATGATTTTCACAAAAAATACTCAGAAATATTTATAAAAACAAGAACTCGATTGAACAGCACAGTCTACATCGACTGACAGCAACAAAATGAGGTTTTCAAAAGTAGTTCCGCTTTTGGCCATTCTACAGATAAGTTGGTGGCACTGTAACGGGAAACGAAAACCGCCATCCATACCGGCTGCCGGTGTGGCCACAGACAAGGAATAAATGTCATATACTGGGAGGTAGCGGGAAACGAAAACCGCGATCTACACCGGCTGCCGGTGTGATCACAGACAAGGAATAAATGTCGTATACTGGGAGGTAGCGGGAAACGAAAACCGCGATCTACACCGGCTGCCGGTGTGATCACAGACAAGGAATAAATGTCATATACTGGGAGGTAGCGGGAAACGAAAACCGCGATCTACACCGGCTGCCGGTGTGATCACAGACAAGGAATAAATGTCGTATACTGGGAGGTAGCGGGAAACGAAAACCGCGATCTACACCGGCTGCCGGTGTGATCACAGACAAGGAATAAATGTCATATACTGGGAGGTAGCGGGAAACGAAAACCGCGATCTACACCGGCTGCCGGTGTGGCTACAAATAAATGAATAAATGATTTCTATTTCTACAGATATGGAACAAATGTCATATGCCAGGAGCCGGTATAGCTCACAGCCAAGAGGTTAAAGGCGGTTGAAGATGGCAAGAAATAAAACTCATATCCATTGAATTGTGTAATAAATAACTATAAAATCTTAGCAATAATACAATTCGATACGAAACAAATGTGTAAGTAAATAATAACGATTTCTCTGCAACAATACTGATGGCAATAAGTGTGCGAATTAAGTTTTTAGCTAATATTTAAGTTCCACGTAAATCCCGTGAATCAAGGTATTTGCGCCTTTTTGTCGTAGGACATAAGAATAAGACTGAAACTGACGACCAACTAAAATCACTAGAAGACTTAAATATCTATCGATAAAATAGGACTCCCGTGAAATTAGGTTAATGCTGGGGTAAATTGAAAACGGGGAATTTTTCACTTGGTTTTTTTCAACTGAATTTTACTTCTTTTAAAGCCAACATCGCAGTAATTCAATGTTAACAGTTTCCCAATCATTATACGCAACTGCCTCCGTGGTCTAATGGTTAAGAGCATTGGCTTTCGACACGGAGGTCGTGGGTTCGATTCCCACGGGGGACACCTAGAGATATGTCACTTTGTGCGTTTTTCCCCAGTCGGTTAGGACATTGCAGGCTGAATCACTTGATTGTCTGAAAAGAAAAATGATTCCGTGCTTCGGATGGCACGTTAAGCTGTTGTACCGGTTACTATCTCTGGTGGTAGTAGTCGTTACACAAAAACCACGTCAGAGGCCGTAAGGCGGTCTGAAAAACCTCTGACACCAGGGCTTGATAAGAAGAAGAAAATTATACATAAGTTTTCATAAAAAATCCCAGTTCTGTTTCCATTCCCCCAATTTACGGGTATCACTTTGCCAGTGGAACATTTATGAAACAATAATATGCCTTCTAAATTTCCACACAAAATAATTTCGTAGTTTTCAAAAATATATTTACTTAATAATAAACAAAACAACTTAATTTTGCCTTAACACATTTTTTCTATCATTCCTACACACAAAACACTCTTCTACACACATACAGATACACCAATATTATACACATTTTAATCTTAATAAACGAATCAAATATGAAAAAATATGGAAGTGCGTATTCGATTGAAATCAAGTGCAGTTTTTGGAATTTCTTGGATTTTTCATTCGTTAAAATGCATATTTAAGAACTGTCTGAGGTGTTTACAGAGGGGTCAATTATATACAAAACTTTGACGCACAATACGCGTAGACGGTATTAATATTAGTAACTTTGTATATATGGAAAAATAGTTTAGAAAATCTAGTTGCCGCGTCTCAAATAACATTTGCAATTTATAAAATAATTACGATAATTACGAAGATATAAAGCCTTGAAATTTTTCATACAAAATTTTAAAAGCTTTGTATCTTCGTAATTATTTTATACATTGCAAATTTTATTTGAGACGCGGCAACTAAATTTTCTAAACTATTTTTCCATATATAAAATATTACTTTTATTAATTCCGTCTACGCGTATTATGCGTCAAACTTTTGTATGGACTGAAACCACGTTAACCTTATTAATGCAGTAATTGGCGATAAATAAAAATAATACAATACAAGTACAACAGAAAAAAGGATTCTGTAAAATGGTCTTTAAATTATAAAGCAATATAATTTTACACATTTATTATTGTGCTGTTATATTACATTTTATTGTTGTAAAGTCTAATATTATAAAACTGTAACAGGAAGTTTGTCTGTACATTGAAGATATTAACAAAAAATAAATAAATAAATATCTTGGACATTGTCACACAAATTATCTAGTCACATTTAAAGTACCTGGACTTGTATTATGATGACTAGACAACGATATAGAATACATATATAGATACAAACATCCATGACTTTGGTACAAATATTCATATTCATCGTATAAAAAAAAGTTACGATATGGTTTTTAGGTGTCCCTGATTCCATTTCACCAATTTTTGGATTTTTTGTCTGTCTGTTTGTTTGGGTTTGTTTGTTTGTTTGTTTGAACGAGTATCACGCAAAAACTACTGAACCGATTTTGATGAAACTTTTTTTGTTTGATAGCTTATGATCTGACTTAAAATCTGGTAATTTGTGCGGACGAAGTCGCGGGTTAACGCTCGTAATGTCTAAAGTTGTCAAACCAGAAAAATATATATAAATTTAGATAAATACCTGTAATTAGGAAGTATGGTGTCAAAATTAAAATAATCATATCAGTACTTATTGCATATTATTACACTTTAAAGTTTGTGTCAAAAATGTATGCTAGTCACAATCTGAAGTAATGTGAGATAAATTGCGTTTAACACAGTTCTACAGAGAGCCTAGCTTGCCGCCCCAAAAATATTTTCAATCTTTAATTTGATTCGAAATAGCACAACAAAACTGTAACATGTTTAAAAATCAATAATATTTGAAAATGCCTTTATCTTTTTGCTAAAATAAGCGCGCTTGACAGTTTTCTCGCGTTTGACGTGCGTTTCAATACTAGCCCTACAGCACCCTAGTTAGAAAGGTATATACAATTCTACAGTGTGTCTTCTTATGGACATATTTTTGCGGCATTGGTGCTCTTTGAATAAATATAAAATAAAAATAATGTTGTAATTTAATTTTTATTTATTTTATAACTTCATGGCCTCTTCTTTAAGACATTACAACAATAAAACTTATACATACATACAACTAAAAATAATTATTCTTACAACTTACAACGGTTAACCACTAATTATTATTTTTCTTTGATATAAATTTCATCTAATATTAATTTACCTACAAGTGATTCAAAAAATATTTTTTTATTCGAGTTAGGTACCATTAGTGAAGTTTTTTAATTAGAATGTAGATTCTAGTCATACACGTTTTGCCTACACAAATAACCATGACCATAAACCCTTTCGGGGTGATCAGAAACTGAAAGATAACAATTTCGAGGAAGTAAAACGTCATCATGCAACTTGGCCCTGCAAGGCAATTTTTTTTCTAGCACTTCCTTACACGATACGTTTTCCGACACTTGACCAGTTTTATGTAAGTATTTCGATGAAATATTTGTTAAACCAACATAAAAAAATACTAATTGTGCCAATCTCTGAGGTAAATCCACCTAAAAATATCTACTGACACATATTTTTTGTGTGAATAAAAAAAACAATAATTGTGTAAATATGTAAAAAATTTCGCACGTAATATGACTAAAATCTACAAGCTACAGATGTGCAATTTTAGCTAAAATTACGTACCTATTCATCGGATATAAATAACACCATTTTAAATTTCCTTATTATTTGTGTCTAGGCGATATACAAAACTGATTAGATTTTAAGTTTTAATAAGATGAAAATAGAGTTGCCATTTGATTTTCTTAGAAACAGTATTATTTATTGCATTTATATCTTATACAAGGTGTAAACGTAAACGCGTCACAAATCGAGATGCCAGATGAGGTTCAACCCTTATTCGATACATTTGGGTCGAATAACCATTGACGTTTCTATGAAAATAACAATTTTTTTCTCTATTTCGATTTCGGCTCCATAGTGAATGTTGTTCTGGAGTGCGAAGTTTTTGAAACTCATTCTTTGAACTCAGCAGTTGAAAATGACAAAATTACTATGGAGATATGCATCTTTCTACTGCTGATTTGACATTTAAAAATCATACTCCAGGAGTGCGATTTTTGAAAGTCAAATCAGCAGTAGAAGGATGCGTATCTCCAATACCTCCATACATTCTCAACTGCGAGTTCGACGTATGAGATTCAAAAATCGCACTCCAGTTTTATGGTCAGGAGTGAGATTTTTGAAAGTCATACGTTGAACTCAACAGACACAAAATGTCAAAATTACTATGAAGATATGCATCTTTCTACTGCTGATTTGACATTTAAAAATCATACTCCAGGAGTGCGATTTTTGAAAGTCAAATCAGCACTAGAAAGATGCGTATCTCCATACATTTTCAACTGCTGAGTTCAAGGTATGAGATTCAAAAATAGCTCCGCTGGAGCACCTCCTAAAATATATGACGCATTTAAGTTGACACCATGTATATGGTTTTTATAAACGTTATAATGGGCATAGAATCTTGCGTATCACTTAAATGCATCTAAACTAGACTCTAAGTATAGGACGATAAAACACATATCACTTTAAAGCTTAAAATGAGATTTATTTCTTACTTTAAAACTTAAAATTAATGGCAAAATTACAAGGTATTTAAAATTACGTCACAACTATGTTATTGCCAAATAAAAGTTGTAGAATGTCAAAGTTATTCGAAACTCGCAAAAAGTACCTTTTGTACAATGACACAGTGATATTGACACAATGGGGAATTTCCGACAGCCGTTTAAAAAAGCAGTTGCTAACATTTCAATAGATGGCATTGACAATATTCGTACAAAAATGTATCTGTGGATCTGGACTGCGATTTTTGAATCTCATAAGTGGAACTCAGCAGTTGAAAATGTATGGAGATACGCATCTTTCTACTGCTGATTTGACTTTCAAAAATCGCACTCCTGGAGTATGATTTTTGAATGTCAAATCAGCAGTGGAAAGATGCATATCTCCATAGTAATATTAACATTTTCAACTGCTGAGTTCAAAGAATGAGTTTCAAAAATCGCACTCCAGGTAATGTAAAATTGTTGTATGAGTTTCGGAGATCCAAATAAATAGTTGTTCTTTCTTTCGTGTTAAAATACGAATAAAATTGTAAATATTATTATATTTTTAAGGTTTCGAACCCAAAGGGACCCATAAGCGTTGTCCGTCCGTCCGTCCGTCCGTCCGTCCGTCTGTCTGTCTGTCCTAGCTTTTTAGGGCTGATACTGTACATGTGAAATTTCAACAATGTGCGTTATTATGGTGGATTTGCTAACAAATAATAAGAGTCTCAAAAAGTTAAAAATTAATTTTTTTTGCTCTATCGTTAAAACGGTAAAACATACAAGCGTCAAACTTGGTGTGATTATAGACCAAACTCTACTCTACAGTATAACAACAAATAATAAAAACCGGCCAAGTGTGAGTCGGTCTCGCAGTAAAGGTCCCGGAGAAAAAAAAACTTTTTTGTGATTAAATTTGTTGTGTGGTACGGAACCCTCGGTGCGCGGGTATGCCGACTCGCGCTTAACCGGTTTTATTTAAATATACATTTTTCAACGATGCGTGAGACTCAATGACATTTTTTTTAAATACTTTTTAAGCCTAATCACTGTCTCCAGAGCTATAGTCAAATCAACGCCATCTATCGAGGTATGTTAAACTAAGTGTAATTTTTAAATCAGCCTTCAGAAAATCGCACATTTTCTTTTTTGTCACCCATTTTTATTCTTCTAAATGCTTTGAAAAGTGCAACAGTGATTTTAGCAAAAGTAACGTGACATAAAAATTTAAATAACATTTAATATACTCATGTTTTTCTTTGAAAAGGTTAAATAATATACTAGAGCCATTGGTGTTGAAAAATAGAACTATTAACTACACTGGCATTTTTTATTCCTATTTTCAAAAAATTCGTTGTAATATTTTTGTGCAAAAATTCTACTACTTTATTTATGAAAATGCATGATATTTTTACATGAATATAGGACCAGTAATATACAAGATGTTATTTGGAACCGTAGTCAAATATAAGAGAATAAATACCATCAAACTAAACAGCTTTGAGTATTGTACCAACACTGAAATCGTGAAATCAGTCCAATAGAAAAGATAAAGGTAAAATTGGGCTGACGTAACCTCAGGGTTAAAAGCTCCAAAAAAAAAACAAAAGAATAAAAAAAACAGGAATAAAAAAAAAAGGTAAAATTGGATAACTTCAAAAGGAAGGTGGACACAGACACAAGGTGGACCGACGACCTGGTGAAGGCGGCGGGAACCCGTTGGATGAGGGCAGCGCAGGACCGCGAGTTGTGGCGATCCTTGGGCGGCCTATGTCCAGCCGTGAACGTCCATGGGCTGAGATGATGATGATGATGAAAAGGAAGTTATTGCCCTTAGCATCCCATCCACCGTCTGCCTCCGTGGTCTAAGGGTTAAGAGCATTGCCTCTCGAAACGGACGTCGTGGGTTCGATTCCCACGGGGGACACCTAGTGAAATGTCACTTTATGCGTTTTTCCCCAGTTGGTTAGGACATTGCAGGCTGAATCACCTGATTGTCTGAAAAGAATAATGATTCCGTGCTTTGGACGGCACTTTAAGCCGTTGGTCCTGGCTACTATCTCTGGTGGCAGTAGTCGTTCATAAACACCACGTCAGAGGCCGTAAGGCGGTCTGAAAAAACTCTGACACCAGGGCTCTGCCCACACGATAAGAAGAAGAAGAATCCCACTGCAGGGCAAAGGTCTCCCGAATAAGGGTCTAAGGTGTGAGCCATACTAAAACAACGCGTGCGCGTAAACACCTCCTTTGAATATATCCTTTGTCAATGTGATGTCTTGGCGGCAAGACGCATGAGCCTCCTCGAAAATGGATATCCAAAACCAGGAGATCTTAGGTTTCTTCCCCTCAATGGTATCGCCTCCCTTGGCAATGTATTTAAAGGGTGAAGAAAGCGGTGGGTTGGAGTGTTGCTGGCTTGCCAGCCCCCACAACAAGATAAGATAAGATAAGCACCACCTTGCTTCGGAAGGCACGTTAGCAGTCCGTCCCTGATAGTTCCGCCAGATAGCATTATAACTGATTAGACAAGGTTGCAAATGACATTGCATTCTGACAGCAAGTTGACCAGTAACTCGCTTCCCCAAATATATGTATGGAGGTGCTACTTGGGAATGTTCCTCCATTGAAAAGGGAAGATCTTCCACCAGGTTATGTGTGAAGCCTGGGGACCGGCCGTGGACCAACAGTTCTTAGTTGGACTATCGAATCTCTGTGATTATTTCTCTTGCGCGATGTATGTCTTGCATTCGATTGTGAAGCTTATTTGTAGTAGGTTACGAGTTACGTATTCACGGTGAACGTTGTCTATGTATGGAGCATATTTCCGAGGGTGACGGTATCGCCATCTGTTGGTATCTTTGCTATAACTTGTGGGAGCTGACATCTGAAGCAAGTCTTCACATATAAGAATGGTTTTTTCTCACGATTTCAGTGTTGGTTCCATAGTGCATGGAAGTGAATGTGAAGTGAATTTAGTTTGGTCTCGACTCTTTAAAGTTTGATCAAGCATCAAACCAACAACTTTTATATCTACGTTAAATTTATGAACATCAAATTAATACATTTCATACGGCTCCAATTAGACTTACCATTGATGTCTAGATGGAACCACTAACGCAGTTCGTATGTGTTTTAAAACATGAAAATAATTATAACATAAAATACATTTTATAATACTTCGACTACACAAACTATAAACAAAAACTAATATGTTTATATACAATATGGCATTGGGACTGATTTTATACTATACATTTTAAACTACGCATCAAATTTAATGCAGGTCTAGTATGTTTTCTCTCTACTCACGCGCGACACGACTTTTCTGCATAGAAAATGACATTATGGAGGAACTACTTGGGAGGTTCCTCCATTGAAAAGGGAAGATCTTCCGCCAGGCTAGGTGTGAAGCCTGGGGGGGACCGGCCGTGGTCTAACAGTTCTTAGTTGGACCTTGTATATCTACTCCACTAGTTTTTAATAAAAACACAATTTTGAGAGTGTATTCAGACAATGAAACTAAAACAACTTTCCCTAAGGAACATGGGTCGAAAAAGGAGAACAATGGAAAATGGATCGGCTGGTCCGCAATTTTGTATGTCAGGAGTGCGATTTTTGAAACTCATTCTTTGAACTCAGCAGTAGCCCAGTCATTTTACGGTTTGAGCCAGGACTAATTAATGATTGAAATTTTATTTCGGTATAATATTGAAGAGCCAATTTGAGCCTAGAAATGTTCCAAAATTAAAAAAAATCACGTCAGCAACAGTTCCAATTTTAAAATTTAGCTATTATCTCGTTCTAAAAAACCTGATGGTAAATTTTTTTGCACATATTTAAGGCTTTACCATTATACATACTTCAAACATGGTGTAAATATTTTTGTCTACTTGGAAGGTTTTGAAAAATACATTCGTATTTTCTAATAAATACATAATTTTTTAAATTTCAATGCCTATTTTATTGTTCAAAAATAATTTATATTGTTAAATCTAAGTTAAATGAGTGCATTGGAATTCATATTATTAATTTAAAAGCCTAATAGGACACACAATTTTGATTTCTATGTTGCGAATTTTTTTAAATATTTTTTAAGATAGTCTTTTTGTCACTAAATGGTGCGCGTTACAATTTAAAAGTCCAATTAATAATTACTCCCTACCCCGCCTAACAAAACTCCGTAAAATTACTGGGCTACAGTTGAAAATGTCAATATTACTATGGAGATATGCATCTTTCTACTGCTCAACTCTCAAAAAAACTCCTGTATCGACTCACGTTCCTTAGGGAAAGCTGTTTAGCGTGTATATGTATTGATAAGTGCTCCTTTTTGATAATTTTTCTGGAAACAACGCCTACCCCTCTTCGTTCACCGTTTCCTCTTCCTGGTTGTCTGGAAGAAATCGGTTCTTAGCGATAACATCGCCTTGTTTTGTGCCTCTTGTCTTTCTTTCTCTATTTATTTTTAATGTTCATGTTTTAACTGCCTCCGTGGTCTAATGGTTAAGAGCATTGGGCTCTCGACACGGAGGTCGTGGGTTCGCTTCCCACGGGGGACACCTAGTGAAATGTCACTTTATGCGCTTTTCCCCAGTTGGTTAGGACATTGCAGGTTGAATCATCTGATTGTCTGAAAAGAAAGATGATTCCGTGCTTCGGATGGCACGATAAGCCGTTGGTCCCGGCTACTATCTCTGGTGGTAGTAGTCGTTACATTAAAACCACGTCAGAGGCCGTAAGGCGGTCTGAAAAAACTCTGACACCAGGGCCTCTACCCGGACATTCGAACTTCGCAATCGCGTGAAAGTTTTCGTTCCAATGTCAACTCTATTACAATGAAGTGCGGTCCGAAACAGTGGCGATATATAGAACATCGAAAGTCCGGGTACAGGGCCAGGGCTTGCTAGTTGCTGCCTACACGATAAGAAGAAGAATGTTTTGGTGTAAAATAAAGAATATTTGATTGATTGATTTACTTTCATTGTCTGAATAAACGTGATCGTCTGAATGGCGGGTCAACGCTCATGTTTATATTTGAAACAGAGTTAAATAATTGCTTACCAATTGCTTATATTTGCTTATCATGATGGCAGATTTATATAAGCTATTGGTAAGCAATTATTTAACTCTGTTTCAAATATAAATATGAGCGTTGACCCGCCATTCAGACGATCACGAATAAACCCTTAACATTTTTGATTGTTATTAAAATTTTGTGGTGTATATCGAATCTCAGTGATAATATAGATAGTTAAGGAATGGCTCATTGACAAATGTTTCTACAGTGTACAGGAAACAATGACAATTGATGTTTTATGTTTGTTGATTATTTTATGAATGCGTTATGTGTATTGAGTCTTTTGATTATGTTTTATGAATTTGATTATTATTATAATAATGACCTTGACATTTAATAATGACTTAATTTAAACTTTTAATTGTATTCAATTTTATTTAAACTTGTGTATACACTTGAAAAAGTAAAGTTTAGTGAACTAATAAAATTAGCAGTAAGACCGGCTACAATTACTGACCTAAACTTATGCACAATAAATATTATTTCATTTCATATCATTATTTCATTTCATTTCATTTCATAGCTCTTGTGCAATTTATGTTTTGTATACGATTGTGAACCTTATGTGTAGCAGCTGAAGGGTTACCAATGTAACATCGCAAGTTGTCCTACGTGCACATTTGCGGGTGCGATCGTAGCGTCATCTGTTAGCTTCGTTAATATAACTTGCGCTGTTGTGGGTGATGCCCAGAACATTATAAGTGGGGTTAGAAATGAAAAGTAGCGTTATCGCTTCGGAGACGGCTGTCGCCACATGTCTTTCCACTCACGGTGGTATAACTACTTAAGTCCTCTCACTCTCACTCGCACCACGCCGCGCGCCTTACAGTATTGTGACCCCTTCGTCCTTTCTGCGCCTATTACAAACCCAGAGAGGACTTCAGGATCACAATATTGATTTTATTGTAAGGTAAAATCTTTCTCTTTTCTTCTTCTTTTCTTCGAGAATGAGATCAACCGTCGAATCCTACTCGGTTGGGCAGCGTTCGGGAAGCTACGTAGTATCTTCACGTCCCAAATACCGCAGTGTCTTAAAACGAAAGTCTTCGATCAGTGTGTGTTGCCAGTGATGACATATGGAACAGAGACGTGGTCGTACACTCAAGGCCTCATAAAAAGGCTGAAAGTCACCCAAAGAGCAATGGAGAGGGCTATGCTCGGAGTTTCCCTGCGAGATCGAATCAGAAATGAAGAGATCCGCAGAAGAACCAGAGTAACTGACATAGCCCAAAGAATTGCTAAATTAAAGTGGCAGTGGGCGGGGCATATTGCTCGCAGAACCGATGGCCGATGGGGCCGAAAATTTCTCGAGTGGCGACCGCGTACCGGAAAGCGTAGCGTGGGTAGGCCCCGCACACGGTGGACCGACGACCTTGTGAAGGCGGCGGGATCCCGTTGGATGAGGGCAGCGCAGGACCGGTCGTTATGGCGATCCTTGGGGGAGGCCTATGTCCAGCAGTGGACGTCCATCGGCTGAGATGATGATGATGATGATGAAAATCTTTCTATTGTGACCCCTTCGTCCTCTCTGGGTTTGTAATAGGCCCAGAGAGGACTTCAGGATCACAATATTGATTTTATTGTAAGGTAAAATCTTTCTATTATACAAATCATTGCACACGCGTTCCACGCCTACTTTGCACTTCTAGCCCCTCTTATGTTCTGTGGTGATACCATCAGTGGCACGCTCCCCACATCCTTATACAATATCGCGCTTGCCGTGACAAGTAGCATAGAAAAGAGTCGCTCGCAAGTATAGAAATCATACTAGAGGGCCTGGTACACTAAGTCCTTAATATTTTAGGTTTATGTACTGAAATAATAATAAGTATAAGCTATTTTCAGTGTATATAAGTGCTATTATATATTGCTATATGTGGATTTGATATGCAAGCTTATAGGTATGTAAATCTATTTATTTATTAATATACAGGGTGTAAGGAAAACTATCATTAACCTTTAAACCACATACTCTACCCATCAAACTGAACTAATTTTACAATGGGAGCAAACCTGTCAGAGCATAAAAAAAACAGCTGTTCCATACTTAACTCCAATACCTACTCGACTCAAAACCAAGAGATGATATTTTGTTTCTCCGATCGGTTTGCTCCCATAGTAAAAGTTGTTCAGTTTGATGGATAGAGTATGTGGTTTAATGGTTATAATGATACTTTTCCTTTCACCCTGTATACAGAATCGTTCTTAATATGCTGACAGTTTTTTTAAGGAGATGATCAGACCGTCAAATTGAACAACTTTCTCTATGGGACCAACGTCGAAATAGCGAAAAAAACTGCTGTTTCATACAAAACTGCAACCCTACTCGGAAAGCTGATTTTTTTCTCGATTTCGATTTTGGTCTCATAGAGAAAGTTGTTCGGTTTGATGGTCTGATAATCCTATTAAAAATCCGTCAGCATATTAAGTTGGACCCTGTTTTTGTATTTGAAAAATATTTATGGCCGACAATTAAATATGTACTTTTGGATTAGAATTCTTTTGTATAACAAAAAAAAACTATAATTTTTATAATTTATACATTATCTTACATTATATTTTTGACTACACAATTTTTTTATATTTCCAACAATTTCTACATTCATACAAAAAGTTTATTAAGAACTGGTTGATACCTTTGTTTTTCAATTTCCATACAAAGCCATACATTTTAAAACCTCATGCAAACTAAACACCGATACACGATTTATCTCACCAGCTCTTCAGTAAACGATTTGTATTTAAAATTTTACATTTGTATGGAATGTATGAAAGTCATACAACCACTAAAATACAACCAAATTTTATAAACAACAATTGTACGAACATTTAAAGCAATTTCAGCCATCGATTTATTATTTACTAACTTATAGATCCGACGATTTGAATCATTCGCGAAATGGCTACCGATTCGTAAAAGGCCCAATTCGCGAAATGGCTAATTCGTAAAATGGCCAATTCTGAAAATACCTAATTCGCGAAATAGCGATTTTTTTTTCCATTTTTCATTTTCATACATCAATACACTCGAAAAACATAACCCTCCTTCTGGGGCAGTATGGTAAAAAATGCATAGTTAAAAGTTGCTCCCTCGGACCCCGCCCTAACCTATCCCATGACACGTCATAAATGAAAAATGGGAAAAAATTCTAAGTTTGCCATTTCGCGAATTGGCCATTTCGCGAATTGGGCCTTTTACGAATCGGTAGCCATTTCGCGAATTAGCCATTATTACTAATCCACACCATCGAAATGAACAACTTATAATCTGGGACCAATATTGAAAACGCGAAAAAAAACTGCTTTTTCGTACATTCTGGTCGAATATTGACATTTTCTATTTAACAGCTGTTTTTTTTCGCGATTTCGTTGTTGTCTCCGTAGTGAAAGTTGTTCAGTTTGATCGTCTGAAGCTCCCCCTTTATATGTAACGCATTTAATTTTATAGTATACACCCTGTATACTATAGGCCGAGAAGCATGTTGTGTCTCGATCTAACTTATGCATATTTTGATTCTATCTATAAGTTAGCACATATTAAATCTATGAACTAATTTGTATGGTACCTTGAATGGAATGTATGGATTATCGGCGGGTAGCGTCGTATTGCTTCACGACTTCCGGTATGGCGTTGGGGTCGACAGGGACCATGTGGTTAAGCACTTCTAAGCTGTTCACGTAGGTTAGTTTGCGGAAGAATTTTGAGCTGGAAAAAGAGAGACACAATTAAATACATACATACATACACTCCACACGGACATCGGCTAAGAATAGCACCATCCTATTTCCTCCCGTGGGTTTCGTAAAAGGCGACTAAGGGATCTACTGAAGTATGGGCAGCAGCATCCTCTGAGTACACACATTGATTCGATCCAACTGCGATCGCCAACCCGCCTGGCAAGCGTGGCGATTATGGCAAATCCCCCCATTTTGGGGGATGCTTATGTCCAGCAGTGGACGTTTAATGGCTGATATGATGATACATAAACTCACGACCGTAATCCCTTTCGGGGTGGTCAAAAACAATGCAACAACTATCAACTTTCTGTTCAAGAATGTAGTTGTAGCGATGCTCACATTTAGCTATTTAAGTTTCTGGATGGAATGTGTCAAGTGGTGAGATGTGGCTAGCGTTTCACCCACATGAACACTGCATAAGAAACCTTAATCCCTTAGTTGCCTCGTACTACACCCACGGAAAGAAATGAATTAGGATATTTGACAGGTTCTTAAAAACTGTTCTACGTAAATCACTGATGTCTAAGGACTCTATAGAAAATGTATATTTTACGTTCCATAACGTACAGGGTTTAAGTGACAGCCTAGCAAATACTGAAACGGTGAACTCAGACCATCAAACTGAACAACTTTCACTATGGAGCCTAACTCAGGAGACGCGAAAAAAAATCAGCTATCTACCCCATACATTTAAGTCGGGTAGACTTAAATGTATGGGGTAGATACCCCGTGCAACAATAGAACTATACAGAAATAATGCGTACTGTATGGCAGTAGGGATATATATAATAGCATCCCCAGCTAACACTTAACTATTATGTTCTGGGGAATAAACATTTCATTTTATTTAATAAATGTCTCACCTGACGAAAGGCTTGGACAGCATCACGAAGGACTTCAACCAGAACGTGGGATGCACCAGGTACAGATGTTTGAGACTCTTTCGTAATCTGCAATCAACAATTCAGGTTATAAACTTGAATGCGTTACTCAAGAACCATATTATAAAACGCAAAAAAATTTGCTGTTCCATAGAAAACCGCAATGCAAAATTTTTTTTCATTGGATGATCAGACCATCAAACTGAACAACTTTCTCTATCGGACCAACATCGAAATCAGCTGTCGCTTACTGGGTCGAGTAGGTTCGTAGGTATCGTCCGGTTCGTCTAAGACGTTCCGAGGCCGACGCTTTCGAGGCTTATTGTGCCTACAGCACCGGTAGATGGCAACTCAACCAGCCAGCCACTGCCAGCTATATACGTAATCGCGGGCTAATCTTAACAGCGCGATGTACAACTCGTAGCGCGTAGCGACTCACCGTCTGTCGATCAGTTTGTAGCACTCATGTAGCCAGCGGAAGGTGGGGAGTCTTCTGCTTCCCGCGCTCCCGTGGAGGTAGACCAGGACGTACTCGTCGGTTACTAAGCGGTCTAGTGTCCAGATTACGTACCTGCGTGGAAAAAAAACATAATTATAAGCATATGCTCACGACTATATGCCCGGAGGGGGTAGTCAGAAATATTCTGAAACCTCAGAACATCCACGTTTCACTAGTACCGAAACTCTGTCCAGTGTGACGGGGAGTGAGCCCGTCGCCACTTGTAATGGACAGTAGGTACAATACATGCCTCGAAATTGAAGCATGCAGGTTTCCTCACGAAGTTTTCCTAACACAACACAATCATCAAGACAGTAGTTAACAAATTATGCACAAATTATGTATCAAATTTTAAGTCAGATCATAAGCTATCAAACAAAAAAAAAGTTCATCAAAATCGCTTCAGTAGGTTTTGCGTGACGCTCGCACAAACAAACAGACGGACAAAAATTCTAAAAAATGTTGATTTGGAGTCAGGGACTCCTAATACCTAAAACCATATCGTACCTACTTTTTTAAAATATCTTCAATGTACAGACACACTTCTGTTACAGTTCTATTATAGTATAGATTCTATTACATCATTATAAAGATTAATAAATAATAAAGATTCATTAAGGTCTTAGGTGCGTTCTTCTTATCGTGTGGGCACATCCCTGGTGTCAGATTTTTTTCAGACCGCCTTACGGCCTCTGACGTGGTTTTTATGTAACGACTACTACCACCAGAGATAGTAGCCGGGACCAACGACTTAACGTGCCATCCGAAGCACGTAATCATTTTTCTATTCAGACAATCTGGAGATTCAGCCTGCAATGTCCTAACCAAATGAGGAAAAACGCACAAAGTGACATTTGACTAGGTGTCCCTGACGTCCCTTCGTGGGAATTGAACCCACGACCTCCGTGTCGAGAGCCAATGCTCTTAACCATTAGATCACGGAGGCAGTTGCGGACAGCGATGGAAACTTAATCTTGAAGGTCTGGGTTCGAATACGCACGGACACCATGCCATGTACCAAACTACACTACACTACATGTACATCGTCGCAGCGTCCACGGCGCACGGCTTCCCATACTAAATGACATATATCATGAAGTACTAACAGTAGGAGTATGATTAGCGGATATGTGTAAATTGAACATATAATTGAAGTTTTGATTAGAGCCAAAACACGATTAAGACACATTTTCTCGATAGAAAAACAAGCCAAAGTAGCCTCCGTCTTTATCGATAAACGCTTGGAACTGCTAAACGGTGAATAATAGAAACACTAGACTTGATTTAAAAAAAAGAGATTGATATTTTACAAATTTTGATTAGAGCAGAATTTAACTTACATAAATAGTACAATCACAATTAAATAAAGTTTGTTTTATGCTTGCGTCATTTCAGGCGCGCGCGCCGCCCCATCTCTTTCTCTCTCATCAGGCAGTAATATAAGCTACGAGCGTTAACCCGCGACTTTGTCCGCACAAATTATATACCAGATTTAAAGTCAGATCATTAGCTACCAAACAAAAAAAGTTTAATCAAAATCGGTTCAGTAGTTTTTGCGTGATGCTCGTTCAAACAAACAAACACACAAACAAACAGACAGACAAAAAATCCAAAAATTGGTAAAATGGAATCAGGGACACCTAAAAACCATATCGTAACTTTTTTTTTGTTAATATCTTCAATGTACAGACAAACTTCCTGTTACAGTTTTATAATAGTATAGATTAGATCACACGCCCATTTCGCTTCAATTATTTTTCGACATACGCCCTCAACGTTATATAACATGATACTCACGCGAACAGGTTGTCCATGACGTAGGTATAGTCGGGGCGGGTTCTGTCCGGTAGATGGCACGCGCTGAACACTAGCACCGCCACTCGGCCGCTGTAGCCGCCGTGCGATATAACGCGCTTGTATGGCTCTATCACCTGCGGGACATGTTTACATTGTAACTAGAGTTAACCCGCGACTTTGTCCGCACAAATTATACAAGGTGAAATTGATATCATTAGCATCCTTTTAAACAAAGAGTCTACCCATCAAACTGAACAACTTTCACTATGGCAGCAAACCGATCGGAGCAAAAAAATAATCAGCTGTTCCATTCTAAACTGCAACCCCTACTCGACACAAATGTATGCAACAGCTGATTTTTTTTTGCTCCGTTTGGTTTGCTCCCATAGTAAAAGTTGTTCAGTTTGATGGGTAGACTCTAAGTTTAAAAGGATGCTAATGATATCAATTTCACCCTGTATACCAGATTTTCAGTCAGAACATAAGCTATCAAACAAAAAAGTTTCATCAAAATCGGTTCAGTAGTTTTTGCGTGATACTCAATCAAACAAACAAATAGACACAAAAATCCCAAAAATTTGTGATATGAAGTTAGGAACACCTAAAAACCATATCGTAACTTTTTTTTGCTACTATCTACAATGTACAGACACACTTATGTTACAGTTTTATAATAGTTAATATTATGATAACAAGACGATGCATCAGTCTGTAACGGAAGATGTATGAGCGGTATATTTTTTGTCTGTCTGTTTGTTTGTGTGTTTGTTTGTTTGTTTGAACAAGCATCACGCAAAAACTACTGAATCGATTTTGATGAAACTTTTTTTGTTTGATAGCTAATGATCTGACTTAAAATCTGGTATATAATTTGTGCGGACAACGTCGCGGGTTAATGCTAGTAAATTAATATTTCTAATCAACATCTCGCGAACTACTATAACATTGTTAATCGATACGGTATGTGAATTTTATGATTGGGTCATAAAATGTTGCCTTCACATTGATAAGCCGATAGAGAACAAACTAACAAACCAGTAAACATTTATCAATAATATAAAATGTACATTCATACACAAGAAGAATGTTAAAGTGCTATAAAAATCAATGCATGTAACTTCAAAATGAGAAATAAATGGCTTTTATTTAATATGAGCGTTAACCCGCAACTTTGTCTGTACAAATTATATACCAGATTTTATGCCAGATCATTAGCTATCAAACAAAAAAAGTTTCATCAAAATTGGTTCAGTAGTTTTTGCGTGATGCTCGTTCAAACAAACAAACAAACGGACAGACAAAAAATACAAAAATTGCTGATATGGAATCAGGGACACCTAAAAACCATATCGTAACTATTTTTTGTTAATGTCTTCAATCTAACACACTTCTGTTACAATTATGTTCCTGGATTGAGATCTTACAAGCTATGAACTTGAGGACGTCTTGTTCTGATAACAAGTGGCTCTCATAACTAAAAGCATCGTTTGCTTAACATACCTTCATATCACAAATAACGTTATTTCCCCCGCTGTGTACAGTCAGCCACGACCGCTCGTCTCTCAGTTCGTCAGCCGCCGAATATTCAGGGATCGCATCGCTACAATCACTCATTGTGTTCGTTGATTTAGACCTGCAAAAGATAATTTAAAATATTCAATCAGCTACTATAACTAAACGCCAACGCTCCTGGCACGCGCAGTAATAAAACGTGCGAGCAGTATTGCCGATGTTGCGCGCTCGCTCGCACTTAGTAGCCTTACGGGAGACCGTAGTGATGCATCGTGTTATTGTCGATTATTTGAATAAAACATTTGTTTTTCAGAAATATATTTAAAAAAAAAACAAATTGTACGCTTAATCTATAATACTTTAATACATAGGTATATTAATATGGGATAATGAAGTTTACTCGTTATCTGAATCAAAGTCCTCAGTGTCACTATCCTCGACTACATTTATTATAAGGCGATCGGACAAATGTGCCTTTTGAAGGTCCTCATCCTGCAGGGCCTCTGCATGACGAACACACTCTGCCCAATTTTCAGTGGTCACATTTGAATATATACCCTGACTAATGATTTTTTTTTAATTCCCTACCCACTTATTGACCCTATAATTAGATAAAGGTTTCTAATATTTTTAATTATCTACCCACTTTTCTACCATTTGTAAATAGTTTAAAGAATTGGATATTTCGCTCATTAGGCAGGGCAAGACAATAACCTATTCTTCGAAATAATTAAACCAAACTAATCACAGTATCGACAATGCGTGCCGAACACGCGCAGCACTAGCGCTTAATTGTTTTATGACTGCGCGTGCCAGGAGCGTTGGCGTTTAGTTATAATGTCCGCCATATTGGATTAGAGTACGACGTGACGTTTACTATTTTCAAATGAGCAAGCGAATGCGATACAGAATCGTGTTTGCGTGGGCTATGGGTACACGGCCAGGGACGGTATCGCGACTGCATCGCTTCGAAAAGTCGTCGTTGGCGATGGCTCTAAATACCCCACAGAAACAGCTTCTAAACAGCGCACAAATACCTACAAAGTTTAACATTTATGTTGTGTCTTATTTTATCCTAGAAAGAGACAGTGAAAAAACCGTTTGCGGCTATGTCTGGCGCCTGCCTTATATATTTACTAATGTGCTCCTATCCTCCTGTCTTTGTTGCATTATTTGGGGTCAGCGCAATAAATAAGTAATTTTCTACCATTCATCTCTTTATTAATAACTAGCGTTAACCCGCGACTTTGTGCGCACAAATTATATATCAGATTTTAAGTCAGATCATTAGCTATCAAACAAAAAAAGTTTAGCTTTTGCGTGATGCTCGTTCAAACAAACAAACAAACGGACAGACAAAAAAATCCAAAAATTGCTGATATGGAATCAGGGACACCTAAAAACCATATCGTAACTTTTTTTTGTTAATATCTTCAATGTACAGACACATTTCTGTTACAGTTTTATAATAGTTCAGATAGATAAGATTAAGTTAAGGTACACTTTTATCTTACGCCAATAGCAATAAGGTCTCAATTCCTACGTGTAACGCGTCGATCCAACGCGCAACTAAACCAGCCACTGCGGTAACCCGCGACTTTGTCCGCACAAATTATATACCAGATTGATGCTCGTTCAAACAAACAAACACACAAACAAACAAACAGACAGACAAAAAATCCAAAAATTGGTGAAAAGGAATCAGGGACACCTAAAAACCATATCGTAACTTTTTTTTGTCTTTGTTCTTATCTTCAATGTACAGACAAACTTTCTGCTACAGTTTTATAATAGTTTAGATAGATAAGATTAAGTTAAGGTACACTTATATCTTACGCCAATAGCAATAAGGTCTCTATTCCTACGTGTAACGCGTCGATCCAACGCGCAACTCAACCAGCCACTGGCAGCTATATACGTAATCGCGGGCGAATGATAACAGCGCGATCTACAACTCGTAGCGCGTAGCACTCACCGCTTAGTATCCTCATCGTCACTGGGCTGGTTGGGCTCGGGTTCTGGTTCTGGCTCTGGTGGTTCTTCCTCGGAGTCCATGGAGACGCTGACGCTGTCGAGGCTACAGCGGTCTTCTTCTGGTGGCTGGTGAAGAAAAATAGGAATATGTAACCATGTGATTTGGTGTTAAAATGAACAAAAGTATTTCGTCCCGAAATGTCACATCCGCGTGCCAATTCAGCTTGCTAAGTTTCTGAACTATGTCAACCACTTTAGTTCTATTACGTATCACCTCATTCCTGATTTAAACTCTCAGAGGAACACAAAGCATAGCTCTTTCCATAGCTCGTTGAGCTATTGCTATTGTTCGACTAGGCAGTCACGGATCCAGGGGGAGGGGGCAAAAGGTTTATACAGAAAAGGCGTGTGGCGGTGGCGGATAGTCAAAGTAACACTATAATATAAACCTTAAAGTACGTAGCATAGCGAAAGTTGTTCAGTTTGAATGTTTATTTTAATTTTTGTAGCACCCTGTATAAGTTAGAAAAACTCATTTGTACATGGCAAGTCCTCCGTGTGGATTCGAACCCGGACTCATCTTTCTCCGCAAATCGCCACATTGAGATCTGAGTATACCTATTACTAAACATCGTAAGGAAACCTGCATACGCTGAAGAATAAATTGTGATGCGTATGTGAAGTGTACCGCACCAACGCATTGTGCACGCGTGGTACTACACTAACGTACATACACCCTCCCTGAGGGTAGGTCTGTGCCCTGCAGTGGGACGTGTATAGGCTGATGATGATGATGATAAAACTCAGATGTTATAAATCAAACTATACGTTTCCGTCAAACGATTGAGAACGAATGTAACAATAAAAAGAAACAAACACAGTTTACACTTTCACCGCGTTTATAGCTCGTGTGAAGTTTCGCACGTAGTTACGACACTTTGTTATGTTTCGGTTTAGAGGTATGGGTTGTGGGTTGAACTGATTAAAATTCTATAATATTATGTTCATGAAGATATTTAGATTTTGTTGATGTTGTGTGTTATGGAACAGAGACGTGGTCGTTCACTCAAGGCCTCATAAAAAGGCTGAAAGTCACCCAAAGGGCAATGGAGAGGGCTATGCTCGGAGTTTCCCTGCGAGATCGAATCAGAAATGAAGAGATCCGCAGAAGAACCAGAGTAACTGACATAGCCCAAAGAATTGCAAATCTAAAGTGGCAGTGGGCGGGGCACATTGCTCGCAGAACCGATGGCCGATGGGGCCGAAAAGTTCTCGAGTTGCGACCGCGTACCGGAAAGCGCAGCGTGGGTACCGTGGACTGACGACCTGGTGAAGGCAGCGGGAACCCGTTGGATAAGGGCAGGCCTATGTCCAGCAGTGGACGTCCATCGACTGAGATGATGATGATGATATTTACCGAGGGAGTTATCAGGGGCAGGAAGCTGGAAATAGGTATTGTCTATACCTGGAGTACAGACTGCATAACCGTTTTTGTATGACGGCATGTATGCCTTGTATGACAAAATGCCACACGTATAGGAAGATGACGATGACACTCACCAGTTGTATCTTGCGTCTCAGTGCGCTGGTGTTTGCATGACGGCTTGTATGGCTTGTATGACGGAGTGACACGCTGCCGGTGTACGGGTCGAGCAAAGCCTGGTATAAAGACTTGTCTTCTTGAGTTGATGATGATATTACATCGGGAGAGTCGAGATCCTGGGGGAAAATAATTTTGTGATGTTATAATAATTAGTAATCATAATAAAAATAACATAACCCAGGTTAAATGACATAATCCTGATAAAATAAAATGAATAATATAATCCTAGTTAAATAACACAGTCCTGGTTAAATAACATAATCCTGGTTTTTACATAATCCTGTTTAAATATCCTAATTCTGGTTGAATCACATAATCCTTCCTAAATTAACCTAATTCTGGTAAAGTTTCATAATCCTGGTTGAATGAAATAATCCTGATTAAATGACATAATTCTGGTTAAATTATATAATCATGGTAAAGTAGCATAATCCTGGTTAAATAACATAATTCTGGCCAATCACACTGGTCAATAACCTAATACTTACATTGTTAACAGTAATATTGCTTGACAGTTCGATAGGTAGCTCAAAATTTGGCATAGATCTTAGATGAGAAGGTGATTCACACCATTCCGCTACCTGATGGACAAACCATAATTGAACATAAAAATTTATTAAATAATCAAAAATAATTTAAATTGTAACAGAATCTGCTTCAGCAACATGCGTCGTCAAAATTCCTAAAAAAAAAAACAATTTCCTTCAGCAACATGCCTCGTCAAAAACTTAATCGAAAAGTCCGCCCCTAGCCGTACCTGGCCCAAACGTGCCCATAATGCTTGCTGCGTTTCCGCGTTGTATAGCTAAAGACACGCGTTGGACCAAGTACGATCCAACACGGAAATCATTTCCCCTTTCTCTTATACGTTTGCCCAGATCCCTCACAAAAGCCTTTGCCTCATGTCCCCATGGGCCTGCCGTCTCCACTGCGTAACCATAATTAGTTTAAAGTTATTTTTATTATGCTATGAGGAATGAAACTAGAAAGGAACTAGAAATCAGATATCGCTGCTGTTTTCGGGGGCTGTAGGGGCTTAGCAAAAACATATTAATAAAATATTAATTACTAGCGCTAACCCGCGACTTTCTCCGCACAAATTATATACCAGATTTTAAGTCAGATCATTAGCTATCAAACAAAAAAAAGTTTCATCAAAATCGGTTCAGTAGTTTTTGCGTGGATGCTCGTTCAAACAAACAAACAACAGACAAAAAAATCCAAAATTTGCTGATATGGAATCAGGGACACCTAAAAACCATATCGTAACTTTTTTTGTTAATATCTTCAATGTACAGACATACTTCTGTTACAATTTTAATAGTATAGATAAGCTTGTAAAAATACAACTCCAAAAGATGATTTTTAATTTTTTTTTCTACTTTAAGCAGATGATAAATTCAAAGCTTTTCTTTATCTCCCGTCAGGAGTCATCACTCTTAGAATGGTTACTTCTCTCCCTCTGAAACGCACCAATTTTTATTTTATTTATTTCTCACAAGACAGTACATTACACAGATACATTTTATGCCAAATTGCATAACAGTGAAAGAGATAAGACGCGTCTTGGCTACGCCGCGTTGACATGCTAGCCCGGCTACACTGATCATAGGCATTATGCTCACGACTATATTCCCCAAGGGGTAATCAGAGATATTCTGAAACTCGGAACATCCACATCTCACTAGACGTACCGAAGCTTATTTACTTAAATTATGCGATTTTTGCGAAAAGTCCGACATTACACTTACCCCAGAATGATACTCAGGCTCAGGGATATTCACATTTTCACTAAAATTCATCTTAGGCGTACTCTGACTAGATTTCTTCATATCATCTATGTACTTAGCTATGGCACTATTGTCTTTATTCTCATCTACGATACGACCTAAAATCTTTTGCGGCGTCTCTGATTCGAATCTAGGTATAATTTTTCGACGTTCTTTCTCTACTCTGGCGACATCTGGGGGTATGTTATCGAATTTTGTATTACTGTCGTTTAGTATATGGCTTTCGGTTGTTGTGAAATTTTCACTAAAGTACAAATTGTTTTTTGATGTATTCAATTGTGGGCTGTAGAAGTCGTATCCATTTGTTTCGTTATGTCGATCTTCATCGATACTAGATAGACTTAGGTCTTTAGTGTCATCGTTAGGTTGCTTTTTAGGTATCAGATCTGGGAAATCGTCAGGACTCAAACCCATTAGCGGATGACTTGTAGTTAGCACTAAAGGGGAACTGAATTTCGGTGGACTGATACCTAGGTTTTTAGGTCTATTTTCTTTAGGAGAATTCAGGTTTAGGCTTGACATTTTTGACACAAAACTATCTGTCAGATTTTCCACTTGTCTATTCTTAATATTGTCTACAGGTTCTGATAATCGTAGGACTTCTTCAGGGTTTTGTAGTCTTAGAACGTTTTCGATGCTTTTATCTTCAAGGTCTGACGATAAAGTGGAATTTGGGGTGTCCTGAGACTTGAATGATTCGGAGCCGGTATCCATTTTCTCGTCCGAAGATTGGGAATGGTCATCTTCGTTCAAACGGTGAGTTTTGAAGTTACTGAAACAATGAAACTGGTTATAGTATACAATTTGTCGATGAATATATTTACCTATTAGCCCAGTCATTTTACGGAGTTTTGTTAGGCGGGGTAGGAAGTAATTATTAATTGGACTTTTAAACTGTTACCGGCACCATATAGTGACAAAAAGACTATGTTAAAACATATTAAAAAAAATATGCTACGCAACATAGAAATCGAAATTGTGTGTCCCAGAAGGCTTTTAACTTAATAATATTAATACCAATGCACTTCTTTGACTTAGATTTAACGATATAAATTATTTTTGAGCAATAAAATAGGCATTGAAATTTAAAAAATGAGGTATTTATTAGAAAACCTCCTCCTTTTTTGAAGTCGGTTAAAAATACAAATGCATTTATCAAAACCTTCTAAGTAGACAAAAATATTTACACCTTGTTTGAAGTATGTATGATGGTAAAGCCTTAAATATGTGCAAAAAAAATGACCGTCAGTTTTTTTAGAACGAGATAATAGCTAAATTTTAAAATTGGAACTGTTGCTGACGTGATTTTCTTTTAATTTTGGTACATCTCTAGGCTCAAATTGGTTCTTGAATATTATAACGAAAAAAAAATATCAATTATTAATTAGTCCCGGCTCAAACCGTAAAATGACTGGGCTAAGATAGTCTCCTTCGAGAAAAGGCAAGACAAAGAAGTCACCCGTCCACTTGACAACGCGTGGAAGAGCTACTGGTCGATGAAAGAGCTAATGAAAGGGAAACTTCCACTGTCACTCAAACGTAAACTCATCGACAAGTGTATCCTGCCCATCTTAACCTACGGTGCTCAAACGTGGTCATTTACGAAATCTCAGATATCCAAACTCCAGGTTTGCCACAGAGCAATGGAGCGCAGCATATTAGGTGTCAGAAGGATCGACCGGGTCAGAAACACCACTCTGCGCTCCAAGACCCACATAGCTGATGCAGGTGTTAAGGCCGCCAAACTGAAGTGGGACTGGGCCGGACATGTTTGTCGCATGCATACAGAGCGATGGGCAACGATCGCGACCCAACGGGAGCCAAACGATGGAAGCCGGGGCCGGGGCCGGGGCAGACCAGGAAAGAGCCAAGTACTGAACCTGAGACCTGGATGCCCACGAAGCGAAATGGCAACTGATGGAACAGGATAGGGAAGGCTGGAAAAGCTTGGGAGAGACCTATGCCCAACAATGGGACAAAATAGGTTAAAAAAAATAACGTAAGAGTATCTAGTACTACATACAGTACGGATACTTCCTGCCTATTAATAAATGAAATGGAATAAATGAATAAATGCCCCCCACCAATTTCAACCTCACCCCCTCTGGTAGGAAGCGTGGTGGAAAATGAAGGCAATGGCGTAATCCTGTCTCGCCCCCACTCACTCAGTATCACACATGATAATCTCTTCTTGTAAATTTTTCCCATTCTTATGAGATGCATATTGCATATAAATAATTTGTCACCCCTCCGGACGGAAAGCGTCAAATTTCGTACCGCTGCGCTAAACGAAGTAGCCGCTTTCCGCCTCCGTCGAGGAGAAAAATAGTGTACTAACCTCGGGCGGTAAATAAGAAAGCCTCAGATCACAACACGTTTGTTGACCTCGGCATCGCCTTAACCAACATTTACGTGAGATCTGAGACTTTTCTTACTTTCCTGCCCTCGGTGTAATCTACTATTTCATTTCATTTTACATATATAACAGTTTTTTTTACGGGCATAGGCCCACCACACATTCCCACCGCTGTAACTCCTGTAAGCCAGGATCAACAGCGGCGACCATTCACAACACTGCACAATGAAGTCCAGCGAGCCCGGGGGATGACTCTAATCTGTCTTGGAACCCGCAATGAATTAATCAAAGAAGATAGGAGGAGTTGGAAAATATATAAAACAGTTTTGTAGTTTTGTGACTAACTGATAAAAACATGACATTTTGAATAGGTATTGTATTGTATATGTATTCATTTATTTACCAGATACATGAATTGACACGACTTAAATAATACATCACATAAACCAATAGAGATTTTTAGGTGATATAAAAAAATTCTGCACAGTTTTTAGCCGACTTCAAAAAAGGAGGTTTTTCAATTGGACCGTATATATATTATATATTTTATATATACAGAGTGAAATTGATATCATCAGCACCCTTTTAAACTAAGAGTCTGCCCATCAAACTGAACAACTTTCACTATGGAAGCAAACCGATCGGAGCAAAAAAAAAAACTGCTGTTGCATACGTTAGAGTCGAGTAGGCATTGCAGTTTTGTATGGAACAGCTGATTATTTTTTTGCTCCTATCGGTTTGCTCCCATAGTGAAAGTTGTTCAGTTTGATGGGTAGACTCTTAGTTTAAAAGGATGTTAATGATATCAATTTCACCCTGTATATATATATATATATATTTTTTTTTTATTTGTGTTCGCGGATAACTTCGTCGTTTATGAAACGATTTTGATGATTTTTTTTTTGTTGGAAAGAAGATATTCCAAGTGTGGTACCATGATAAGGAAACCAGGATCTGATGATGGCATTCCAGAGAAATCGTAGTGCCGGCTAGTGCGTTTGTTAATTTAGAGCACTACTATTACATTGAACTAATGGATTCACCACTGAAAATTGTGAAATAAACAACATTTTAACAAGAAATTAAAACCGCCTTCAAAAAAACTAAAAAAATAATATTGCAGCCGATGACTTTTTCGTTCGCATAATAAGAACATTAATTTGTTTTATAGAAGTCGGTGTCAAGCCAAGCCAAAAAACAAATGCAAGCCCTGTCGCGAATCGTACCGGCTTGACAGCGACATCGATGATTTAGTTTTTTTGAAGGCGTTTTTTTATAATAGGTAAACAAGAAACAATACATTTACTAGATACAGAGCGCAGATTATAATAACTATAAATAGAAACATGGTAAAAGTTTCCTTCCATTTAACTAAGTTGGGATATGAAATAGGTTTTTAATTTATGATTAATGTTATTTTGAGATATTGTGTCCTTAACGTCGGTAGGTAGAGAATTAGGTATGAGGTTGAGGTTAAGGTTGAGGAATTTAAGCACGAGCTGCTTCTACTTGCATTTAAGTTTACACCATGTATATACTACAGAGGATGTAGGGATGCACTAAGAAAGTATTTTGCAAAAATAAACCCTTATTCTCTTATCTTATCTTGTTGTGGTGGCTGGCAAGCCAGCAACACTTCGACCCAGTGGGATCTTTTGTGCTAGCCCCAATACTGCTTTCTTTACCCTTCAAATACATGGTCAATGAAGGAGGTGATACCATTGAGGGGAAGAAACATAAGATCTCCCGGTTTTCCGAGGAGGTTCATGCGTTTTGCCGCCAAAACATCACAGTCACAAAGGATATGTTCCATGGTCTCCTCATCCTCTCCACACGCTCGGCAGCTGGGGTCAAGGGTGAGTTTCATCTTGTGCATCATCAAAATAAACCCTTAAGGGAGTGTTCGTGTAAAACTTATATGGAAAATCATATTCCCCGCATCCAAAATCCACGCAGACGAATCTTGGTTAAAAGCTAGTGAAATATAATGTAGTTTACATTCTACGTCTAATAATCAGAGCTTAACACAAATCAGTCATTCAGTCCTTGACATTTTCTCCAATGAAACGTAATTAGATTCCATTGCAAGAACTCATTTAGTCACATAATTAGTTTGAAGTAAAGGACATTGTAATAATAATGAGGTGTTTTAATTTAAAAAATACAGGTGGGTAAAACATTTGAAACAAAAAATAAAAACAGTTATTATGAAATAATTTTTGGACTCGAATTTTCATAAGCTTTCATTTGGTACCTTTGACTATTTATTATAAGGACTAGCCTTGCGGTAGCATTTCCCCTCTGCCACGGTAAAAGATCCATTAATCATGTGCATTTACATTCAATTTTATACCTTATCACTAAACAAAATACAAAAAACGAGGGGGTAAACGAGACAGCCTATAATTGCGAAACAATAATTTCGAAAGTTTGGGGTTCAAACGAGACTTCTTAAGTTATGGGGAATAAAATCCAAAGTTGCGGATTTCATGTTACCTCGCCCCCCGCAAAAAGTGGCAGAAATGTTTGTTAGTAGAATTACACGCGTAACTAGTCCCTATATAAGTAGTTAAAGGTATCCGCACATGCTTACCTTTTCTTGTAAATATTTCCTTTTACACCCTGTATAATGAGCGTTTCTGCAACCGAGTGTAAGACATTTAAACCTGGTACTACTTTACCTATTGAAGCTAATAGTCACCATAACGAGCAAGTGAAAGTGAAACACATTCCCACACCAAGTATGGCAAACAATAGTCGCTATAATGTTCAATATTATGAACCTTGCTCCATTGTAATAAGAGTTAAGCTACGTCTCTTTACACTTGTTTAAGAGCCTACCGAGCCTATTGTGCTGCCCCCCAATCATATTTTTTTAATTTCTAAACAAATAAACATCATTTCCAAAAAACAAGAATGTCACATTGTAGTCCTGATTGGCTTTTAATTTATCGAAACATTACGGATTATTATGTTTTATGCTTGTAGCTATTATCGTTAAAACCGCCAAAAGTGGCCACTTTTGGCGGTTTTAACGATAATAACTACAAACATTATAAAAACAAATCCGTAGTGACCCGATAAATTAAAATCCAGCAATGACTACAATGTTACATTCTTGTTTTTTGGAAACATTATTTAATTGTTAAGAAATAAAAAAAATACGATTGGGGGCAGCACAATAGGCTCGGTGCAGCCTGCATTGACGTAGAATACTATGGACGCCGGGTCTAGTACAAAATTCTCGAAAAAAGTGTCCGAGACTAAACTACACAAACCTAAGTACCTAAGTGTAGCAACTAAAAACATTGAAAATGCTGGAAATCTTTTTCATTCCCATTCCCGGTCCCACCCGGTCGTGCGCGTAGTCGGCCGATCAAACGAAGACTGTCGCGTAGTTGGTTCTCTTTTTACGTTTTGCTGCTCTTTTGGTTCGGACACTTTTGAGCGCGGATCCTACGTCCAGTAGTTGGTAAGTCAATGGTGACATGATTATACTTAAAGCAGTACATAATTATGTTCGGCGCCCACTGACCTCTGAACAGGAGTGCGATTTTTGAATCTCATTCGCTGAGCTCAGCAGTTGAAAATGTCAAAATTACTATGGAGATATGCATCTTTCTACTGCTGATTGGATTTTCAAAAATCGCACTCCTGAAGTATGATTTTTGAAAGTCAAATCAGCAGTAGAAAAGATCTCAGATTAATGAGTACAAGTAGATAAAACCTTGATGACGTCACACCGTACTACCCAAAACGTCATTCCGACTCCGAAAGACTTCTGTCCATGCTGCCAAATAAGAAAGACATTTTTAGCTATCTACGATGGCAGCATTGGGAATCATTTTCAATTTGGTCGTGTATCATTGCTCGGGAGTTCACGGAGTTCATCGGCAAGAAATTGTGATTTAAAGTGGATTTTAAAAAGAAATCTGAAGATATTAGTAAAGTGGTGGTGACTTTAATATAAAGAGAATGTCCTGTATTGTGCGCAGTTGCAGATCGTATTCGCAAAACAAAGAAAACTCGGGTGAAAATATCAGTTTCCACAAGTGAGTACAAAGTTATATTTTCTCGAGTAAATAAGCCAGAAAGTGTAATGGTATTGATGAAAAAAGTTTTCCCATGGCTTAATTAATAACAATCAGATAGTAGATTTTGGACTTATAGAAAGAACGGAAAATCGGAAATGAACCAATGAGGGATTTTCCAGAAGAAAAAAAAGTTAGTTCCAAATTTCTCAATAGATGGCGTTGACCAGAGAGGAGTCCAATAGGTATGAGCAAATATATGAATTAATATTAATAATAAAAATACACAGTACAAGTTATTAACAACCTGGGTGTTATTGACGACCCGGTTGGTGTAATGATTGCCACGTCAGACTGTCAAACCAGGGGCCAACTTTTCGTCTATGGCTTTGCTTTTCAATCACGGAATCTGACGTACGATTTAAATATTTCCGGTTTATTTTTATTTAAATTCTCAGTTTCTGTTAGGTTTTTGTAGTTTGTTATTGTTTCTCGTTTATTATTCGAATATTCAAAACGGATACGTAGCCCATACAGCCACATCTGATACTCGATTCGTTGTTGACGAAACAATAACAGCGAGATAGTTAAATAAAAACCAACACCATTAAGAAAGGGTTGGTACTGTGTATTTTTACTATTAATATTAATTAATATCTTTACTCTTACCTATTGGACCCGTCTCTGGTCAACGCCATCTATCGAGAAATTAGGAACTAACTTTTTTACTTTTTTTGCTTTTGGAAAATCCCTCATTCCATTTTGAGGTTATTAGTGACGGGAAAACATTTAATCAATCGATTTAGTTCACCATTAATATTTTAGCTTCTTTCTACTTTTTTTGTTTTCTGACCTACATTTTGGTGACCATCGCTAATTTGAGCTGTAACAGCAAACAGGAAACAATATTTGTTTTAAAAATATTTTTTTCAGAGTTCGTCGAAATCTGTGACGTTAAGACAAACAACTGTGGAAGCAATGTACAAAGGGCGCATAGATAAACTTCAAAAATGAATTAAAGTACTGGAGATTGATTGCCAAGAAATGCTTATTAAAAAATAATTCAAATATGTTTTTTTTTTCATTTACGTTTTTTTTTCATCTAAAACCCTTCCTATTTATTACTTATATCAATAACTATGAGCATGGCATGAATATGTAATTTTATAGATAGTCTGAAATGCGCCATTTAATGCGATCCTGACCTTTATCTATGTCCTGACATACCTCTTCGCCTCATTCACATCCATACATATCTTCATACATGCTCGTTGGTTTTTAGTACTCTTCACTTCACCTTTTTATAGATCGCAACCGAATTGATCAGAGTACACCAGGAAGCTGGAAAAGGTATTGTGAGTAGGTACTCTACACCTTACGAGGGCGGCTTCCGTTACTCCGTCTGCGTGGACCTTAAAAAGGTATCCTATATGTTAATCCAGAATAGATTCTATCTGTGTGCCAAATTTCATTCAAATCCGTTCAGCCGTTTATAAACTGAATTTATAATCGTGATTGAGTGACAAACCTCTAAACTATAATATTTTTATATTAATATATTAGTGTGATTATTATAAATGTCCTTGAAACTCCACAAATGATTTTACACGTTGCGAAACACTTATTTTTCCTGTCGACTAATGATGACATCGATTAAAACTGTACTCTGTACATCCCTAGTTGCTAGCATTTGACATATAGGGTCGTTGGTTGCTTGGAATCGACATGTTGATAAAAATACTGCCATCTTGTTTCTTCACGCGTTATTTTGTATTTGCGCAACCAAGATAGCGTTACAGTCCCAGGTTCTTATTAATTAACTGTAGGCCTTGAGAAAGATGGGCTGCGTTCAGAACCTACGCCCCAGGTGCACCCCGAGTGCAACTTTTCGCACTAACGCCGTTCCGAGCCTCGGTGAACGGTTCTGTGTTGAAAAAACAACCGCACCCAAAGGTCGTGAACGCAGCCCTGCATATCTTCATGGTAATTTTGACAATTTCAACTGCTGAGCTCAGCGAATAAGATTCAAAAATCGCACTCCAGGCAACTGTAAAATAATTTTTGTGTCGCTTTTAGTGATAAGGCCGCACTTTGTACCTTTCTCATTCTTGAATCTTGCTATAATTTGTCTATTCTTGGTGTGCAAATAAAAAATATGTTATGTTATGAATATGTGTAATATGAGGGTCCTTCTTAATATGCTGACTTTCTCTATGGGACCAAAATTGTAATTGCGACAAAAAACAGCCGTCACACAATTCATCCATGTTTTATTGGGCCTTCCTCTGCTACCAGGCTCTGGTAGCAGAGGAAGGCCCAATAAAACAGCATCAGCGAGTTTCCAACTGGTCAAATCAGCAACTCTAAATCGAACGTCAAAACACGAGCTTTGTATGAAAAGTTTAACTAAGGAGTCGCGCTGCAAGTCTGGGGGAGGTCAGACGCGTGCGTATTGGCATCTGTTAGGCTTGCACGTGGCTCCGCCATTTTGTAAACTCTTTTGTGTTTTAACTATAAAACGTTAACTTGAGATTATAATAAACTACTTGACATTGGCAGAAATGCTACTAATCATTTTCCTACGTGTACTCTCCACATAACGGGAGATTGGCACAATTGTGATAACGCATCGGACGCCATTAAATAAAAATAGAATAGAATAGAAGTTTAACTAAATCATGAATAGTGGCGTCATTGTTTTTCGTCGTCGTTTCGATATCTTTTTATAGTTTATCCTTTTAATAAAAATAGTATTCAAGCTAAAATTACTGAAAATGTAAGTTTAGCATTATAAACTTATTTGATGCAGTCAACTCCCCAATATGAAGCGCGATCCATACAAACGAAGAAAAAAAAAACAATCTAGAAATGTATCTCTTTGCTTGTATGTCAGATTTTTGTTAAAATGTATAGTTTTAATGTTAGAGTGCCTCAAAGATTTCCATATCAGCACAATCACTACACCAGAGTGTCTAAGCATCCGATAGAACACATTAACAAGGATGTACGACTGTGGGAAGTATTTTTCTTGTAAAAAAATTACAACACCAATGTTATCATGATAAAAATAACAATACAAGGTTGTTCTAACAATAGCAAAAACACTAATTAAATAACACTAAGGCCGGATTCGACCAAACTTTGATTTATAGAAGACGGAAAAATTTAACTCCTAGTGTTTAATCCGAAATAACTTCACTTTTCTTCTACCACTCTAAACCCATAGTAAAAGAACGAATGTATAATCCACCTAAAGAAAGAAGTCATTGTATCCGTACTTATTGCATTGTGAGGTTATACAGTTTTAATTTGTTAGGTTTCTTTTTATTAGATTTTTTTTTTTAATTATGTGACATTTATGTTTCATTAGTCAAGGTATATGCTTTACACCGTCAAAATTGGCCGTGTAAAATTTACTCTCAACTTATACATAGATTAGGGCTGGTAAAACGCAAAATCAGTTTACTCTAGAGTAACCGGCGCAGGCGACTTAGTCTAAGAATAAAATTTACTCGCGTTTGGTCGAATCGGACCTAACTGTACAACATAGATAAATTATTAGTCCAGTCATTTTACGGAGTTTTGTTAGGAGGGGTGGGTAGTTATTATGAATTGGACTTTTAAACTGTAACCGGCACCATTTAGTGACAAAAAGACTATCTGAAACATATTTAAAAAAAATCGCTACGCAACATACAAATCAAAATTGTATCTCCCAGAAGGCTTTTAAATTAATAATATTAATACCAATGCACTCATTTGATTTAGATTTAACAATATACATTATTTTTGAGCAATAAAATTATTATATATTTAAAAAATGAGATATTTAATAGAAAATACTAATGTATTTTTCAAAGCCTTATAAGTAGACAAAAATATTTACACCATGTTTGAAGTAAGTATAATGGTAAAGCTTAAAAAACGTGCAAAAAGTTTACCATTAGTTTTTTTAGAACGAGATAAATGCTAAATTTAAAATTTGCGGCTGTTGCTGACGTGATATTTTTTAATTTTGGTACATTTCTAAGCTCAAATTGGCTCTTAAATACTATACCGAAAAAAATCAACTATTAATTAGTCCCGGCTCAAACCGTAAAATGACTGGGCTATATCTACAATATTTAAAAGACATGTGACGAAGTGTATTCGTTTCGGGTCGTTTCGCAGCTGACGAATGTGTATGATCAAAGAACAAATACAAATCGTGTGATAGCTGAAATTATACACAGGAAAGGAGGAATATCGTGTTTCCCAAGGAAATGGAAATTATCGTTTTCTACAGTGGCATTTCTTATAAAATTCATATGTATTTACCAATTTTGTAGGCGACACGGGATTGGATATGTCTTTTGAGGTAAGAAAGAAAGGAAGAAAAATTATTATACTCCGACACACAAACATTCTTTTACAGTATCACGGATACATTTTTGTAAAATATTAATAACAGAATATTAATAAAAGAGATTGTTTGTGCGCAACAGTGGCAAAAAGGTCCCAACTCAGCAAACTGCTCGGCTCGGTAGCCGAACTCTGAATTTATGTCGGGGCCTGGCTTAAGTGTCGAATCAAACATTATATTATGTGCAACGAATCCAATAAACACTTATTATTATACTGTAACTATTTAACATCAAGTGTGGATGTGTGTGATTGTGTGGTGTGTGTGTGTGTGTGTGAAATTAAAAATGACCTGAACAATATAGAAAACATGTAGAAAAGTACAAAATTACTACTCAGAATTTGCTAACAATTAACAGATATTCTTTTGACAGTCGAGAACATAGAGTTTATATCGTTTTTTAAAAGAAAATTTTGACGTCATCTGTCTCCGAGGTGGGGGGTGAGTGGTGTCAGAAACATTGCTACAACTTCCAATGTTGTACATACAGGGTCCTTGGTTCATTATTTTATTCAGGGTATACCGTAATCCGGTCCCCTTCAAAGGCAACGGAACAAAGGCGATTTTTTTAGTAGAATACGTAAATTCCAAAATAAAACTGTTATCGGTAGCTAACGAATAAGAAACCAGTCTTAGAAAGACGTAGGAATTAAAGTAAAATACTATACTTTTTTGCAAATTACGGACTTATAGAATTTATACAATAAAAGAAAATAAAATTTTATCCATATTGTACTTACCCTGAATAAAATAATAGCCCCCTTATTAATATGTTTAGTTAGTAAATTGTTTAATAAAAACTGTAATATATTTAGGGACGAATAATAGGAGACGTCCAAACGATCTACTGTTACCACGTATGAAGACAAGTCTATTGAGTTCAAATTGTTATCCAATGGCTGTAAGAATTTACAACAAACTGCCAAATGAGTTTAAAAATTTCACTAAAACTAAACTTAAGAGAGAACTGTACAAATGGTTAGTGGAAAATTGTTTTTACAGTGATCTGCCTAGCTAGCATGCCACCCCCGAGAAAACGACAAAAATCGAGATGTGCCTCCATATTTTACGTAGGCCAGAAAGAGCGCGCATGACGTTTATCTCGTTTAAACGCTTTGTCGTGGGTGGCATGCTAGCTAGGCAGGAATACTTGAACTTAAGAGGCATGTGACATTGTTATTGTGATTGTACTTTTTATTTTTTTTGACATTGTTTTTATCCATCAGATTTCAGTTGTATAACTTTTGTAAAAATTTTCTTGACATTAATTTTGAATTATTATGTAAATTGTAAACCTTGACATTTCATGTTGTTGTATGTCAAAAATGACTAAATGTGTGAGTCTCTGCTTATTTATCTGTAATGTAATATCTCAATGTACCACATTTATTACAATAAATTTAATTGATTCAATTCATTCATTTCAATTCATTCATTCATTCATTCAATTCATATGCTGACAGTCAAACTGAACAACTTTCGGACCGACATCGAAATCGCGAAAAAAATCAGCTATCCTATACATTTGGGTCCAGTAGGTTTGCAGTTTTATATGGAACAGCTGTTTGATTTGCGATTTCGATCTTGTTCCGATACGAAAAGTTGTTCAGTTCGATGGTGTGATCATCTCCTCGGTGGTTTCAGTCCATACAAAACTTTGACGCACAATACGCGTAGACGGAATTAATAAAAGTAATATATAGAAAAATAGTTTAGAAAATCTAGTTGCCGCGTAATAAATAACATTTGCAATTTATAATATAATTACGAAGATATAAGGCTTTTAAAATTTTGTATAAAAAATTTCAAAGCTTTATATCTTCGTAATTATTTTATAAATTGCAAATGTTATTTGTTACGCGGCATCTAGATTTTCTAAACTATTTTTCCATATATACAAAGTTACTTATATTAATACCGTCTACGCGTATTGTGCGTCAAAGTTTTGTATAAAATTGACCCCTCTGCAACCACCTTAATTACTGTCAGCATTATAAACAAGGAGCCTATATTTTGTAAGAAGACATTGAGTAACAAAGTTGCAACATGTTCATTCTTAGCATATTCAAGTGACCTTGACCTTATGTTATGATGATAATGACTCATTATATCCTGAAGAATGATGAGTCAAATGTAGGGTTGTCAATAATTTTTTGAACAAATAAAATAAATTACTTGTTATTAATAACAGGATGTAATCTAAACTATTATAAAACTGTAACAGAAGTGTGTCTGTACATTGAAGATATTAACAAAAAATAAGTTAGGTGTCCCTGATTCCATATCACCAATGAATAAATAAAACAAAAAATATAAACTTTATTGCCATATCAGAAAGAATAGTGCTGCTGAATTTTGTCTGTTTGTTTGTTTGTGTTTGTTCGTTTGATCGAGCATCACGCAAAAGCTTCTGAACCGATTTTGATGAAACTTTTACTGTTTGATAGTTTATTATCTCACTAAAAATCTGGTATATAATTTGTGCTGACGAAATCGCGTGTTAAACCTAGTTTAAATAATATAATTATAAGTAGTTAAGTAGTGCATTTGACATGTAAAATTATTTTTATGAAATAAATGATTATGAATATTAAAAACTATACTTTCTGTTGGATTTGCTAATAATATTCAAAACAAATTTATTTATTTTTTATTATATTAATTTATTATATTTGGGGAGCTTACAGCTATAAAACAAATAGTTCACAAATGTTGTCAGCTATAGGCCAAATACAAACTTCCACATTATATAAGGTCTAACAAAATAAGGTGAAACTATTTTAAGGGGATGATCAGACCATCAAACTGAACAACTTTCTCTATGGGACCAATATCGAAATCGCGAAAAAAAAATCTGCCGTCCCATACATAGGTCGAGTAGGTTTGTATGGAACAGCTGATTTTTTTCGCGATTACAATATTGGTCCCATGGAGAAAGTTGTTCAGTTTGATGGTCTGATTATCCCTTTAAAATAGTTTCACCTTATTTTGTTAGACCTTATAGTTAATCAATTAATTAGTTATGTTGCTGACGAAACATGTGGATATACTTTCTTGTGACAAAGCTTGTCGCGGATTTTTGACTGGACATCCTTTTGGACGAGGCATGTTGCCAACTTTATAATTAACGAGCGTTAACCCGCGACTTCGTCCGCACAAATTATATACCAGATTTTAAGTCAGATCATAAGCTATCAAACAAAAAAGTTTCATCAAAATCGGTTCAGTAGTTTTTGCGTGATACTCGTTCAAACAAACAAACAAACAAACACACAAACAAACAGACAGACAAAAAATCCAAAAATTGGTGAAATGGAATCAGGGACACCTAAAAACCATATGGTAACTTTTTTTTTGTTAATATCTTCAATGTACAGACAAACTTCCTGTTACAGTTTTATAATAGTATAGACTAGCTGGTACCTGCGACTTCGTCTGGACTATTCACACAATATGTCTATAAATTGTAGCCTATGTGGTATTCTGATGTATAAGTTATATTATTGTAAAGTTTCATTAAAATCCATTCAGTAGTTTTTACGTGAAAGAGTAACAAACATCCATCCATACTTACAAACTTTTGCGTTTATAATATTATTTAGTAATGGTTTAATATTTTGTAATATAGTTTCCGATAATGAATTAAATTAGTTATTAATATCATTCTTATTAGCATTGTCTTCAGACAATAAATCTTCAGATCCAATTTAAAACAAAATACTAATGCAAATCATCATCAGCCGATAAACGTCCAACTGCAGGGCACAGGCCTACCCACAAGGAGAGGGTATGTAGTATGTACATTAGTCTAGTACCATGCATGCACAATGCGGATTGGTACACTTCACATATGCATCAGAATATCTTCTTTAGCATATGCAGGTTTTCACATGATGTTTTCCTTCGCCATCTGAGAGCAGTTGGTATTATGTACATAAGTACAAAACAAATACAGTAGTTTTACCATTTAGGCACAAAATGGGCGGCATTTATTAACTAGTAGTATGTATTGTGATATATGGCCTGACTGACTGACAGGGCCTCTCCGAAGGGAATATTTCATTTAATGACAAAAATACGGAACTTCCTGGTAAATACGAGACACTTGGCAACCCTAATCAAGTGATAGGTAGATAGCCTTCGACAAAAGCGCTGCATAATAATAAATATCTTGGACATTGTCACACAAATTATCTAGTCACATTTAAAGTACCTGGACTTGTATTATGATGACTAGACAACGATATAGAATACATATATAAGGTCTAACAAAATTAAGTGAAACTATTTTAAGGGGATGATCAGACCATCAAACTGAACAACTTTCTCTATGGGACCGACATTAAAATCGCGAAAAAAAATCAGCTGTCCCATACAAACCTACTCGACCTAAATGTATGGGATAGCAGATTTTATTTTCGCTATTTCAATATTGGTCCCATAGAGAAAGTTGTTCAGTTTGATGGTCTGATCATACCCTTAAAATAGTTTCACCTAATTTTGTTAGACCTTATATAGATACAAACATCCATGACTTGGGTACAAATATTCATATTCATCATATAAATATTCGTCCCTTACGGGATTCGAACCCGCGACTCTCGGCACAGCCGGCAGGTTCACTACAGACTGTGCTACCGGGCCGTCATAAGAATTGTAATTCTGTTTTTTTAATGGAAATAGTTCTATTAACACGTTCGCGGACAGTGGCCGGCTATAGCAGTTATAACAATAAAAGTTCTATTGTGTCTCGTTCAGTGTCCGCGAAAGTGTTAATGTCATAAATAATGCTGGGATAAGATGAGGCGGACAAAAGAAAGCTTGGAGACAAGAAAATGTATCAGTAATACAACATTTAACGATTGAGAAATTTGAGGGTGTAAAGAAAAATAATTTATTATTTTAAATCACTAAAAAAGCCAGCTACATTCCAAATTATTGACCAAATGATAGTTTCATTTCTAGTTCTCGCTAGAAATATTAAAAAGTGGTTTTAAAACGTTCCAAAAACCAAATAATATACAAATATGTTCAGTAAAATAATATAAATAAAACTGAAATTACACCCCCAAATTTAAGTGACAAAAACATTAAAATGCTGCTGTTTAAACGTATATTTTTGTACATACCTCATTTGCGAATCCTTTTTTTGCAAGAATATTGTTTAGTGAACGATGAAAACGCGAGAAAACACATAAAATAAATTATTTCTAAACAAAATACAGGTTGACTTAACCCGAATGCCTGACGTTTTGTAGCGTTTGACATTTCACTTCTTGACGCATCGAAATGACAATGAGTTCGGATGCGTTCAAAGCCAGCTTATTTTTTAAAGTTAAACTTTTTAGGGTTCAGCACGAAAAGGCTGAAATCCTTGAAGTATGTTTGTGATTTATAAAATATATAATAGTTTGTAATTATTTTTGTTGAGGGGCTCATTGAGCTCGTTGACTTAGTGGATTTTCGGTATTTTAAACGATCACCAAAGTTAAGTAATAGGCTACCATTAAGTCGAGCGTATTCATCTGCTGCTTCTGAAGGCGAGTTAATAACTGTTGGTCCCGGATAGTTCCGTCAGATGGCGGTGTGACTAACATTCGTTAACTCATATCGTCTAAGGTGCAAAGGCATTAACGCGGCTATTGCAAGCCAGCAAATTGATCATTAACATGCATCTATGGAGGAGTATCATGTATGGAGTATTGCCGCCACCTGTGGGATGGCTCAGCCAAGTATCAACTAGCCACCCTCGACTCGGTAGAACGCTGAGCCAAGAGGCTCATTAGCAACAGCAAGCTGGTGGAGACCACATAGCCTAGCCCACTGCCGCAGAGTAGCCTGCTTGTCGGTTTTCTACAGAGTGTACTTCGGTGACTGTACCCAGGAGCTACATGAGCTCATTTCGCCTTCCCCATTCTACTATCGGTCATCCAGACGCACCACAGGATAATCACCCCTACTTGGTCGACATCCCACTTATTCCCACTAAGCGCCTTTCAGAATCTTTTATAATGCACAGTCAAGGAGTGGAATGCCTCGTCAGTATTTCCGAAAGCTTACAAGCTGAATTCCTTTAAAGTACGAGTGAATAGGCTTCTTCTGGGTAAGCTCGCTATATCCGTGACCCCATCTTTGTCCTGAGGACGAGAAGGAGGTCAAGAGCAACCTATCTTTTAGGTATATTAAAAAAAAAGTCTCACCCTTATTCGTGAGAGGAGACCTTTGCCCTGCTTGCTTGCTTTTTGCTTGCTTTTGCTTTTTGCTTTTTGCTTTGTGGGACCTTGAGGCCTCGCATGCCACCGCCGAGAAAAAGATAAAAATCGAGATGTGCCTCCATCTTTATTATTTTACGTATGCCAGAAAGAGCGCGCATGGCGTTTTTCTCGTTTAAACGCTTTGTCGTGGGTGGCATGCTAGCCATGCTGATAGGATATAACTTCTTGAAGTTATACTACTTTTGGCACATTAGGAAACGCAGATCAGAGTGTATTTTGAGCATATAACGAAAGTTGACGTCACGTTACCAGGTCTTGAAATACCAATATGCGAACCGGTAACATTGGCTTTGGTGTGATACCGGTACCGTAGGTAGGTAGTAGCTCTGCTACAAATACTAACAAAATGTTTAAGCATGCAGTTGTAGCAAAGCTCACTAGTGAAGAATTTAGATGTACTAATAAAAAGGATATGCATTTTCATACGTGGCTGTTACCTGAATTGGGTATCGGTACTTGTTAAGCGAGGTACCAGTTACCGTCTGGAACCCGGTACCTGACGAACCGGTACCTTGGTACCGAAATATCAAGAACTGCTAAGCACCGGTACAGATATAGAACCTGTACTTTTGGTATCGGCTCTAAGCCATACACGTCACACAATAATGACGTTACCAAATATGAAAACACACCAGGCTTGCAGTGTTTGCAGGAGATCAAAATTAAATTGGATCAGCAGATCAGCATCCGAATCTGCAATGAACGTGCCATTGAGTATAGAGCATTTGCTCCGAGAATACTAGGATTGCAGTAACTTATAGGCGTTACCAATAACTATAATCGACGAGGCCTTCCAATGAAATTATTGTAATAGCTTCAGTGGAATTTTTCGGTCATTCCGTTTCGTCACTTCTTGTTCTTGTACCAGGATGCCATAGCTAAAAGGAGTCTAAAACCGTAGGCAATTCACCAACTGAGTGAGTTGGGCGCGATTTGTATCGGCAAAAAATATTTTCTATTTTCTCTCGTCTCTTATTCGTTCTATACTAGGATTACAGAAACTAACGAAGGTTTCTTGCCATACAAACTGTTTTAAAGTTATTTGGTACCTAACTTGCACTGATTTGTAGAATCTTATTTTCTATAATAAAAATTATAATGATTTAATAAGTAATACACAATAAAATATGATAATTAATTATATTATGGGTTGTCAGCAACAGTTGTTAGCCTTTACAATTTGCCTCATTGTATTCGTATTTTCTTAATGAGATGATTATCATCATCATCATCATTATCCTCTCAGCCGATGGACGTCCACTGCTGGACATAGGCCTCCCCCAAGGATCGCCATAACGACCGGTCTTGCGCTGCCCTTATCCAACGGGTTCTCGCCGCCTTCACAAGGTCGTCGGTCCACCGTGTGGGGGCCTACCCACGCCACGCTGCGCTTTCCGGTACGCGGTTGCCACTAGAGAACTTTTCGGCCCCATCGGCCTTCGGTCCTGCGAGCAATGTGCTCAGGGCACATGATTGACATGATTGATTTTGTCTAATTATGTAAAAATATATTTCTGGAGTGCGATTTTTTAATCTCATACGTTGAACTCGGCAGTTGAAAATGTATGGAGATACGCATCTTTCTGCTGCTGATTTGACATTCAAAAATCGCACTCCTGGAGAATGATTTTTGAATGTCAAATCAGTAGTAGAAAGATGCGTATCTCCATAGTAATTTTGGCATTTTCAACGGCTGAACTCAGCGAATGAGATTTAAAAATCGCACTCCTGAAACGTTTCAAAGCCCAACCCAGCAATAATATCAATCAATCAATTATACTTTATAAGAGAAGAAAAAGAAAAGATAATAAAGATAAGAAGAGAAGTACATATTACTTAGGTAATTAGATAAATATTATCAAATGTAGGAAATAGATATACCTACATAATGTATACATATAATGTAGATTCTGGTACTTTCAATGGTACTAGGATAATCTGTGGCAATGTCCATGATATGCAAGCAAAAGCCGAGCAATAGATGTTTTTATGTATGCAATCAATAGTATTTCTACTTATACAAAAACGCAATAGGTCGTACCTATTTGAATATAATATCATGGTTTGAAAGTGCATACTTTTTTGCGTTAGTAGCGGAAATTCTTTCATTCAAGAGACAAAGGAACCTGAAGAAAAACAATGGGTAATTCCTAAGAATTCGTTCAAACACAAAAGCATTGATTATGGTGTCAGATTTTGATATCCACATCCAGTCCTCAGTTACTGACAATCTTTTCCTTCAGTAGTTTCTTTTCCGTGTTTTGTGCATAGTGTTTATTTTTATAAAATTCAATGAAAATGGGTAAGTACTTACTTTGTACATTAAATAAGATAAAATATGAAAATTATTAAATCATAAACGGTTTTTATTAAAAAATTATTTCAGTAACAACATGAGATTGTAATTTTAAATGTTATGCACGGTCCCGTACAATACAGAAAAGAACAGTTAAAGTTTTGATTTTAGAATCTAAACAAGAAGCGTGTGTTGAAATCGTTCGAGGAAATTATGACTTCAACGGAAAATATTTAACTTTTTTTTTCTTTATAAAACGTGTCATCTTTCATTTGTTTTACAAATATTTATAGGCTGAAGTGTATTTCTAGACCGCGGAGCAGCTGTTACGTTCAGTCAGGTTTAAAGGTTTCATCTTTCTTGTCGTAGCGTTTTTTTAACTAATAAAACGAAAGGTAAACTGGATTGTTTCAGGGGCGGTTATTACTGTAAAAATGCAGTTTGGTGCCCTTGTGTTTTTGATATATTTAATCGTACCGGCTATATTTGCGGAGGATGTCAGTTGTAAGTAGAATTTTCCCATTTAGTTACCTACATGAGGGGATTAAGTCAGTCATGTGCAGGAGTGCGATTTTTGAATCTCATACGTTGAACTGAGCAGTTAAAAATGTGTGGAGATACGCATCTTTCTGCTGCTGATTTGACTTCCAAAAATCGCACTCCTGAAGTATGATTTTTGAATGTCAAATCTGCAGTGGAAAGATGCATATCTCCATAGTAATATTGACATTTTCAACTGCTGAGTTCAAAGAATGAGTTTCAAAAATCGCACTCCAGACCCTCAAAAGGTTACTACATTGATTGATTTATTTCAAGTTATGGTCGCGTGGTTGGTACAATAAGAAATAATTTAAAATTTTACAGACCAAGCCTGCGTGGATAAATATTCTAGGAAAGGTTATCAGCCCTGGCAAGAATGGTCAGATCATTACACGTGTCATCGATATCGATGTGAAATAAGAGATGGGAAATATTTTATTGCAGCCGTTGGGTAAGAAAATAATTATTTCTTGTTTTCTGGCCGCATCGTTTCTACAACGGAACACCTTCTACCGTCAAAAAGATATATTAGGCATACAAAGGATATAATCAGAGTTTCATATATTTTTGGTCCAAATGTGAAATTGCCGGCCAACAAAAACCAATGCTATATTATGTTAGAACTTGTCCGTCTAAGTAGGTATTTATTATTATGGCACGAAAGCTGTAGCCGTATGTTTTATTTCATAAAAAATGTATGAAAATAAGTTTTTCAAACCTTAATATTAATAATCTGAAATATTTTTTAATTTAATTTTTTTTAATAGGTAAAACCTAGGAAAATGGCCCAACAGCTTTGGTGTCATAATAATAAATGTTAAGACTGACAAGTCCTAACAGAATATCGCATTTTTTTTGGCCTACACTTTGGACCAAATTCTATGATGTCTTGTTTGAATTTTAATTTTATATGAACATCAGATCTTAGGTAGATGTTATTTTCTGTCTCTTTCAAAGTACAATTTTTTTTTTTTTTTGCGAGTTCCTATTTTTTGTCGATAAATAGTGTTTTTCATGATAATGAAAAAAAAAATGGATTTCTTTTAGTTGTCGAAAACCGAAAATACCAGAAAATGCATTAGAATGCCACGAGTATATTGAAGATGAAAATGTTGGTAAGTATGCATTGATACAATAATCGACACACTATGTCTTTTTTATTTTTTTGTTCCTTACCTATGCTGTTAATTAATTTGTATATTTTTAGTGTGTTAATTTGAATGTTTAATTATTTCGTTTTGAATTATTCTGTTTCTAATTTTATTATTTTAATTAATTAATGTCTAATCTAAGAACTAAACATTTTTAACCGGCTCTTTCTGCGTTTTGGTAGGTACATTATGTTAATTATCATGTATAATTCTAGATTAAAATAATAATAACCGCGTATTTCTAAAAAAAACACAATTACCCTAAGTTTGACCTAAATAATGTGACGTAATCTCTACAGAATTCCCTACATGCTGTGCCCGGTTAAGATGCGTTGTTGAAGTCAATGGCGAAAGAATTGTGCAAACTAGAGGACAACCAGGAGAACTCTTCCCTGACAAGTTAGTTAGTTTTATAGACGACCAATACAATTTATAAGCCTCCGATGACGACAGCCCATACTGAAGAGAGCTAGCAACTCAATGACGATGAGATGGTTCGATTCCTGGCCTGTACCTACCACTAAGTACCTACGGCGACACATCTAGCTACGTAAATCCAAAAAAGCTGGCTGCGCGTAGGTAGAGAGGTATAGTATGTATAACGTCGCGCGGCCAGCTTATGTTTGTTTTGCGTAGCTTGATTCGCCGTGTGTACTTCTACGGAATTTATGTACGGTTGTATTTGTCATTATCACTAGCTGACCGGTGAATGAAAACATCGTGAAGAAACCTGCATGCCTGCCCGAGGATGAGAATGAAAAGAAAATACTATATTATAAGTTTGTAGATAGACCAGCAATGGTAAGCGTTACATTATACGAACCTTGCCTTGCTTGCAATAGCCCAGTCGATCAGTTGACCTAGCCGTCACTGGTGTAGTCCTCAGTAATCTCTCCCAAAGCTATGCTGTACCTAATTAAAAAAAGTAAAAAATAGAAATAATACAGGGTGTTAGGGTAAACAGCTGCATTACTTTAAGGGGTGATTGTACCCATGATACTGAACCACTTTCCCTAAGAAACCTATAGGAAATTTGCAAAAAAATTTTTGGACTTCCCATACTAAATGCAATCAGCGGATCGAATTTTGTATGAAAAAAGGGGGGGGGGGAATTGTAAATTTCCTATAGGTTTCTTTGGAAAAGTTGTTTAGTATCACGGGTACAATCACCCCTTAAACTTTAAGGCTTAAAGTAATGTATGCCTAACACCATGTATAAATATAGCCCAATCAACAATAATGTTTTCAATAATTTTCAGACCCTGGAAAGGGCAGTCAAATGAGCCGAATACTGCAGTGGTAGGCATGGGAGCTATGCAGCAGAACACTGTTGGTGGAGAACCTCAAGCACAGCCGGCACCGGGAATATTTAACAGCAGAGGAGCAGGCAAGCGCAATAAGGTATCATTGTTCATTGATTATACGGGGACTCGTGCTCAGTATTAATCAATAAGTGATGATATCTAGATAATTACTAAATATATTATTATATATAAGGTCTAACAAAATTAGGTGAAACTATTTTAAGGGGATGATCAGACCAAGAACTGAAGAACTTTTTCTATGGGACCAATATCGAAATCGCGAACAAAAATCAGCTGTCCCATACATTTAGATCGAGTACGTTTGTATGGAACAGCTAATTTTTTTTTCGCGATTTCGATATTGGTCCCATAGAGAATGTTGTTCAGTTTGATGGTCTGATCATCCCCTTAAAATAGTTTCAGTTAATTTTGTTAGACCTTATATAAATGCTTGATTATCAGATTAAGTATATTATATTGCAAGAGTTATGATATAAAAAACGCACGGTTGTAAAATTTTGCTTTTCAATTGATGATTGAATTCTTAGTTAGGGCACTAGCATTCATTACCTACATAAATTTATCAAAATAAGTGCTTTTGTATTGAAGAATTTTCTGACAGCTAGTGAAACGTAGTTCAACATATCGCGATAGATGGCGTTGACGTAAGTTGGATGCAAAGACGGAAATATAAGCTATAAACATAGAAGAAGAATTTTTCGCTTACGCTGGTAGACGGAACGTCAGTTTAACCGGTTATGAGATAGCGATTGTCATAAAATCCTATACAATTTATATGAATTGACATTTTTGAGTCAGGTGGCCGTTGTACAAAAAAGTGGTTACGCCGATAAGGACAGCAATAAGATAGCGATCTCCTTTTGTAACAAGAGCGAATTTGCTATGTGCATCTCTTATTAAGTGAATATGAGAAGACACGTGAATCCTTATAGTACCTTCTCTTTCTACGGTCAAAAAGTAGATAAAAACATGCATGTAACATGTAACTGAGTTAGACGCATCGGCTTCCGTTGACGAAAGCAGATTTTTTTTAAATGATAAAACGATTTTTTACTATTTTATTATGTGCAAGGTTGCTTATCCATCTTTCGACAACGCCATCTATCGCGTCATTTGGAACTATTTATTCATTTTTAACGACTTTCCGAAAATTTCTTCATTAAGAAATTGTTGTATCATAAAATAAATAGAAAAAAGCTAAACGCTTTAATTTTATTAATTTAGCCAACGATATTCCCGACAGCGGATGGCAGCGATATTAGTGGAAGACGGTATGTAGACCCCTACCCAAATCAGCAGATTCAAGACTCACCCAGGAAAAAGAGATCCGCCGTATTTCCCGTGTTCGACCGAGACTTCGGTCAAGACGCGGGAATTTATCGACCTCATCCAGTCAAAATTCACGGATATTCTCCAGAAAGATACACTTCATATTTTTCTAATACTGTCAAAGGTTTAACCAACTCTAAATTATCGCTTGATTGAATTTATTTTGTATAATTTTAAAATTGTTTATTGTATTAGAATGTCGTCTAGGAATTAATTACCTATTTCATAATCCTTTTTATAAACGCAACATTTGTGAATGCAATGCAATAGTATTGTTTTAGTTTGTAATTTTGCTACTTTCCTGTTAATTGAATAAAAGAATTACGCTGTTTGTACTCTGATTACTTTTTAATTTAATATCACCATTTTAATTTATGGTAGGTAGGTAAAGTACCTTATAGTGATAAAAATGAAACAACAGAGCCGAGGGATTTAAAAAAAAATTCAAAGGAACCCTTTATTTACACTTTAAAAACTACTGAACGCAAAATTAAGGCTGACACACAGGATTGCGATTTTTGAACATCGCACGTTTAAATCAGTAGTAGAAAATGTTAAAATTACCAATTAGCACAAAAGGTTAGGTACCGATTGCCGTTTTGATATTGTTGTAAGCTGTAACAAAAAAATTTAATATGAAACGCTCGCACACGTTTCATACATTCTGGATATCAGGTCACGACCAGTTTTTAGTATGGAAGTCCCGACTCTTACAACATAGTGAGTTAAATTCTCTTTGGGCTGTATGGCTACTTTGGTTGTAGGCTAGGTTTAGGGTACGAAATTACCACGAAATTACTAATATAAAAACCCAAGTCACATCAAGTAAGATCACAACCCGCCCAAAGAGATTATACCTAAATAAAGAGATCCTTCCAGTGAGAACCCGCCGCAGCGGGTTCTCGCCGGCGCAGTAACAACAAAAAAAAATACAGTTTTTAAACAAACAAACCAAACCTTAAAGGTGTGACTCCTGCTAATGGTTTTTATGAAGAAAACAAAACATAGCTTCACTTTTGTCGTCCGCCATCTTGTTTTTAAATTAAATTGTATGGGATGACGCCATTTTGTTCCATGTTTTTGTGTAATGTGTGCTGAAAAACATTAGCATGAGTCATAGCTTTATTTAAATGTAGGTTTTGTGTTGATGTGCAATAAAGTATAATGAGCGTTTTTCTTTTGGTTTCCTAGGGGATCAATAGATCTACGATCTGTGCGAATAAAAGTCAAAATTCCAAAAAGTGTTTCTATAAAATAATTAAGAGTGAAAAGATGATCAAAAAGATGCCACCGCAACTTTTGATGGAATATTTCATTATTTGCAGATTATTTTAATCGAAAATTTGAAACTTTTTATGTCTGACATGGTTGTATAGGCTCGATTCCTTGGCCTTAAAAAAATGGCAGGCCTAGTCTTGACATTATTTTGACAGGATCTCGCGAACATCTCTACGGAGCGAAATACTTGCCATCTGTCGAGTTATTCAGGAACTAAATTTAAAAAAGAAAAGACCTTGTAGGTTTGAGCTTCCTTGTTTCTTTGTCTGGCTGGCAGCCCCTTTATACAATGTTCTTGAGCAGCCCTATACTTATATTACTCTTTGGGCAGCCCTGATTTTTTTTGGTACAATTATATTAATTTTTTTTATTTTTATTTTTTTTTATTTTTGGTTAAAAATCCAATACAACAGAAGTCTTCAATAAAATTCTCTTATTTATAGCAATTAAAACGTCAGTGTTCGATGTTTTGACGCTTCTTTGGAGTTTTTGGAGGCAATCGAAAGACGCAGGAAACGCAGAGAAGTCCACAGGAAAGAGGTGAACCGACCGCTTTGCCGCGCTACAAATTACAGAACACTTTTCCTTTTCACTGAACTGTATATTGTTCACTTGCATGACACTTTGTTACGCAAAACAACACCAATTTTACCTTTCGTGGTCCCCCCAATAGCCCGCAGTAAAAAGCAGCAGTTGCTCCCGGAGCAAAGCTGTAATAGTCATTTTCAAAAAAAAAAAAAACGAACCAAAACTATAAACAATAAAAATTCGACAAATTGTGGACTCCAAAACGTAGCTAACGAATCCCCGCCAAAAACCCTGGATATCAACTGGGCTACGTTCCGAACCTACGCCCCAGGTGCGCCCCAGGTGCACCCCGAGTGCAACAAACTTTTCGCACCTCAGTTTCGCACTAACGCCGACGCCGTTCCGAGCCGCGGTGAAAAACGTTCTATTGTAACTCGGTTGTCACAACTCAACCGTTCCGAACCTCTGACGGGTTGCAACTTTTAACCATCAAATTCGATGATTAATAAGTTAATAACACACTGACGTTTTGATTATCTGTGGTTACTTGACTTTTCGCACGTTTTGAATTAAAGTTTGTTTTTAAAATTATTTTTATTATGGAAGATGAGTTTTTTTATTGTATTTGGAAATTATGGAAGCCCTGGAAGCGCATATTACTGTCAATGTCAAAATTTTAGGTTATAAAACAACCGTGATCGTTTAGAGCGAGTTGAAAAACAAAAAAGCAACCGCACCCAAAGGTTGCGAACGCAGCCCTGTCAAACCTGATCTGTCAGTGTCAAAGTTACAGAACAGAAGATTGTGGAACGTTGTCTATAATCATTTTTGATCTGAGTTTTCAAGACAAAAACAATTAATTTACCACAGTAATTTCCCTAAAACACATTGGAATTCGTTTTATAACCTACGAAGACTACTTTTCTTTAACTAAACTAAAGAAACTAGTTTTCTTTAACTTAAAAACCCCGTTTAAAATGGTTGATAAAACTTATGCTAATTTCGCCGTCTTCAAAAGCTAAATAAAAGTGTTTGGAATGATGGATGAGCCTCAGAAGCCTTTTGCATGTAATCTACCGGAGTGTGGCATGAGTTTTACTAATGAAGATCATCTCCACGTCCACACGAAGAAGCATGATATGTGTTTACAGTTCGGTACGGAGCAGAATGGGAAGGCCGGATTTGTTGGTAAGTATAACACCACTTTCGGCATAGTGTGCCGAAAGGCAATCCGACACAGATAAAACACAATCTAATGATTAATCCATTAATTATTTAATGGTAATATTAATGAAAATAGGAATTAGAATGAATTAAGATTTAGAATTAAAATTTAAATGGAATGCTTTATTAGAATTATTATTGTTATTGTAGTCAATTTGAATGATTTAATATTAATGAAATGATTAGGTATTAAGTATTATTATGTTAATTGGAATGATATATGATATGAAGTAATGGTTCTAGCATGTCACAAGATGTACCTACTGTTTTAGTGTTGGAAATAAAAGGCTATTTTATAACACCACTGCTGGGGAAAGGTCCTAGGTACCATCTAGTTCATGGTTCATATTTAACCCCCTAAGATGACACTCTGACAGAGGGTTGAAAGAAAATTGTTCCTGTAAGGTATAATTACTATTGCCGCCCAAAAACTAATTTAAATATAATATTTCACCTTATCGTTTAGTTCTCAAAAGCGTGCAAAAATGTCCACCTTTTAATAAGATAATAATTTCTGAATTATTTCATTGTCCCCAAACTTGTTGGTCTATCGGACAACCCCTAAAAACTACTAGTAGTTCAACACAGATGGTGTAATGCATATGCGTGTAGAAGAATCATAATATTTGATAAATTATCTATCTTTCAAAATTAATGAATGTCAAGAATTTTTTCTTGACATTCATTAATTTTGAAAAGATTTTAGTTCTTTTGAACTAAAATCTTTTTTTAAACAGTACCAACAAGACAAAAAATAGTTGATTGACCCTTAAGGTGGTTTCAGTCCATACAAAAGTTTGACGCACAATATGCGTAGACGGAATTAATAAAATTAATATTTTATATATGGAAAAATAGTTTAGAAAATCTAGTTGCCGCGTAATAAATAACTTTTGCAATTTATAATATAATTACGAAGATATAAAGCTTTTAAACTTTTGGTGATTATTTTATAAATTGCAAATGTTATTTGTGACGCGGCATCTAGATTTTCTAAACTATTTTTCCATATACACAAAGTTACTTATATTAATACCGTCTACGCGTATTGTGCGTCAAAGTTTTGTATAAAATTGACCCCTCTGTAACCGCTTTAATTACTTTTTGCTTAAGTACTATGCGATATTATGAAAAAAAAAACAAAAAGTTATCATAACTTTTAACCTGTTAAGAATGGAAGCATCACTCACTGGGGCTATAAGTGTGGAAATGATCCCCGCAATGCACCTGTTTGATTTGATCCACACTTCCAGGGACACCCTGTATAGGTAAAGTCGAGCAGGATAATTCATGTCAGCAGAGTAATTAAGTCAAATGCCTATAACTATTGCTTTTCCTTAACCTACTGGATAAGAGATTATAGAACAAAAGTTATAGCTATGTATTGGCCTATATACTACTTACCTACATAAGCTTACGACCGTAATCCCTTCATAGCCCAGTCATTTTACGTTTTGAGCCTGGACTAATTAGTAATTAAACATTTTTTTTTGGTATAGTATTTAAGAGCCAATTTGCGGTTAGAAATGTACCAAAATAAAAAAAAAAACCGTCAGCAACAGTTCCTAATTTAAAATTTAGCTTCTTATTAGCCTTTTGCAGAGACACATTAGTTGAAATGTTACACTCTTCACTTAAATAATAAAAAAGAAAACTTAATTTTCATCTTCAGAGACGCATAGGCCTCCTCCAGCATCTTCCATTGCGCTCTATCTTTTGTAAGTCTCGACCATAGAGAGCCCATGACTGCTTTGATGTCGTCTACCCATAGTTTGTTTGGACGTTCTCTTTTCCTTTTGTTACCATTCTACTATTGCTCTGTTTTACTTTTCCTTTCGGTCCTGTGGTGTACAGTTCTTCAGAGGGTAAATAACAATACAGTATTTCACTAGTTGTTACACACGGCAACTGGTGGATGCAACATCCGTTCGGTACAAGGAGTAGGTTAGTAATGATGGTGGGTGTTGCCCCCACCACTTACAATGCATACATTTATTTAGATCAGACATCAGACAACAACCAATATTATTTATTACAATGATCTTATTACTTATCTTATCTATCTAGATCTTATTAATATAATTATATTTATAATTAATTATAGCTAAACACCACAGGTCCCTTAGCATATGCCCTGTCCAAGTCCATTTTAGTTTTTTCACTTTGAATGTTGCATGGTCTAGTTTAGTGACGAAAATTTAGCTATTATCTCGTTATAAAAAACATGATGGTAATTTTTTTTTGCACATATTATAGGCATTTACATAATTCATACTTTTAACATGGTGAAAATATTTTTATCTACTTAAAAGGTTTTGAAAAATACATTCGTATTTTGTAATAAAAACCTAATTTTTTAAATTTCAATGCCTATTTTATTGCTCAAAAATAAATTGTATTGTTAAATCTAATTAAAATGAGTTCATTGGTATTAATATTATTAATTTAAAAGCCTTCTGGGACTCACAATTTCGATTTTTCTATTTTTTAATAAGTTTTCAGATAGTCTTTTTGTCACTAAATGGTGCCAGTTACAGTTTAAAAGTTGAATTAATAATTACTTCCCACCTCTCTTAACAAAACTCTGTTAAATGACTGGGCTATTTGGGGTGTCAGAACCATTGCTACAATTCCCAAGTATTTTCTATTATTACATAATGTGATTACAGCTGATCAAACTCCGACGCCGACCCGTTTCATCAGGAACTGTGAGGAGGTGGGCTTGTTTCAAGATCTACAGAATGTCACCGTCAACCCCTTCGACGAGGGCTTCAAGAGGGCCATGGAGACCAAGTATGTCTTATTGGTATAAATCTATAAATGGACAATCTTTCAACCCGCGACATCGTCCGCGTGCATTACACCTTTAGGGGTCGATTTTCGAAAATTCCTTTCTTAGTGCACCCCTACATTCTCTGTAGAATATACAGGGTGTCATTCATTCATTTATTCACATTAAATTGTAGGTATAATAATGGGGATCGTATTACAACAAAAAAAAAAGAAGTTTCACTACAATTTTACCCTAAGGCATAGTCGATATAACCAAAATTTAAATTCTAGAGAAAAACATAATTATAATACTACTCAATATACAAATTATTAACAATGTCAGCTCTGAATTAATTGTTACAATGTCATATTAAAACAATTCCGCAAGTCATGTAAAATTAAATGGGACACTTACTTAAAGGGGTTAAAAAACAAAAAAAAAAAAACAATCGAAAACCGGAGGGGAAAAATGATCGGACACTTGATACGAAACGACAATTTCTTTAAAACCATACTGGAAGGGAAGATAGAGGGGAAGAGAGGCAGAGGAAGACCTAGACAGAGTTATCTGGCCCAAGTGAAGGAAAAGGTTGATGTCGTATCGTATCAAGAACTCAAGAGACTAGCGGAAAGGAGACAGGATTGGCGAAAACTCCACCGACAAGAGCGTAGCTCTTAAATAAGATGATGATGACTTAAAGGAGTGCTTTAGACCATCAAACTGAACAACTTTCTCTATGGGACCAATATCGAAATTGCGAAAAAAGAATCCGCTGTCCCATACATTTCAGTCGAGTTATGTTTGCAGTTTTGTGTGGGGCAGCGGTATTTTTTTCGCGATTTCAGTTTTTGTTCCATACTAAAAGTTGTTCAGTTTGATGGTCTGAAGCATCAAGTGTCCTATTTAATTTTACACCCTGTATATTCCAAATTTCATGTTTCTATCTGTAGCGGCTGTGCGTTGACTGTCAGTCAGTCAGTCGCGGCACTCCTTTATAAGTATGGAAGATCACCGGGGGTTCCGTACCATCATGCTATAATATGATGTACACACGGCGACACATCAAGCCTTTGACTATTTATTATAAGGACTAGCTTTGCGGTAGCATTTCCCCTTTGCCACGGTATAAGACTAATTGATCATGTGCATTTACATTCAATTTTATACCTTATCACTAAACGAGACAGCCTATAATTGCGAAACAATAATTTCGAACTTAGAACGTTTCGGGTTCACACGAGACTTCTTTTCATGATTTTTAACGTTCAAAATTAGAATCTAAATTTATTTTATTTTATTTTCTTGGGAAGTCCAACAGCTGTTGACATAATACAAAATACGGATGGCTAACAGAAAGCCAATTATAGGTCTCCGCTGATAGAAACATAATTAAAAAAAAAAACAAAGCAGAGCTAACACTAAAAATACAAAGTGGATAACAAAAATAATAATACACACTAATAAAGCCTCTTCACTCGCTAAAAAATCAAAAGTGCAAAAGATATCTTATGGGGAATAAAATCCAAAGTTGCGGATTTCGTGTTACCTCGCCCCCCGCAAAAAGAGGCAGAAATGTTTGTTCGTAGAATTACACGCGTAACTAGTCCCTATATAAGTCGTCAAAGCATCAAGCAATACAAAAATCAACAAAATTCAAAATTAAAAAAATTTTTATTCGAAATAATATCACATAGATAAGCTTTTTGACGTCATTTTTTGAGTCTACCACCATTATCAGATGACGGCATCTCGCCGTTCGTAGGTTGCATAGCGTATGACGTCGCGCAGCCAGCAGCATTTGGTTTTGTTTAGGTTGATAAGTCACTGTGTGTTTGCGGGACCCTTAGCGCGAGCCGACACACCCTTGGCCAATTTTTATTATTTGTTGTTAGACTGATCAGTGTGCACTATAATCACACCAAGTGTGAACATTACCGTTTATACAATAGAAGCAAGAAGAAAAGATCATTGAAAAAAAAAACTAGTTTCTTGTATGGGCTTTCTATTTCAGTTTTTTTTTATTATTTGTCAACAAAGTCGACGAGTCTGAATAAATTTCTACCGGAGTCATGTTGCAGGTTCTGACACGAGCACTTGTCTCGCGTGGTGTTCGTGCGTCGCGTTTTTGCCTGCCACGACGCTCCGAAATCTTCAATCACTTCTTGTTCTTGAAATAGAAATATATTTATTTGCCGAAATACTCTGTTATAAAAAAAGGGTGTTACAAATTTGTTCAGTAGCTGTATTTAGCCTGCTTGCAGGCACGCAAATTTATTAATTTGATTCGATAAATTCTTATTAAAGCTAATGTAGTTATCTAGTTACTTATCTTCTACTTATATTGTCATAATTCAAATATTCATCTACGCTATAAAAACACAATTCACACAGCCATTTTATTAATTTATTTTTGAAAAACTTTCCCTGTAACAGTTTTATACAATCAGGTAGTTTGTTATATATAAGTATACTCATATTATAGACGTTATGTTCGTATATATATTTATGACAAGAAGGCTGGTATAATTGGTGTAAGCAGGGCTGCCAGATTGTATAATTGGATACAAAAACTGTATAATTGGGTGGTAGATTGTATCCTCTATGTATCCTGTACACTCATGTATAATTTAATACAAAACAAGCATTAAACTAAATAACAAGCACAGACCAGTTACCTAAAAGCCGCTACTCAGTCACAATCATAGATACATATATTTTCGGCCTTACTTAGACCAAGCTTACGCTTAAAACAAGTCTGTGAACCTGAATCCGAGCATGAATCTCGACCTTATTGTTGTGTATAATAGAAAGAGGTATTACATAACTTGAACCAATAAATGATTAAAAAAAAGTTGGCAAAAACCTTTTTGACCTTAAAAAAATCTAATTATTCGATAAATGATAAAAAATACATTTTTTATTTGATTCGAATGTTTTGTACTTACCCCTGATTGTATCCTGCAAGGCAATTTTGTATAATTTCACGGAGATGGCTGAGTAATTATAAAAAATCTACTGGCAGCCCTGGGTGTAAGTATTGTGATCTAGCTTGCCTAGTGTAGACTTCTGAACGCTTTTTATAATATTCGGGATGTTGTTTAATAAAGTAACAAACATCTCTTATGTACATACAGGGCAGAGAAAGAACATTCAACTTTTGGAACAGAGGTTTACAACTTTCCAGGAACCATGCGTTACTGATGGAACGAATGTACTTCTTCTGGAGTTTGAACGCCCTATTTATTTCGACAGAATTTGACCAAAAACAATCCCTGAGATTGGGATACGCACAATTAAGAGTCCTTTAATTATAAATAAAAAAAAATTGTTACCTAGTCTAGCTAATATGGTTCAAAAGATATAGCACTTTATAGGTAGGATAGATGGACGGACGGACAATGTAGGCTTTAGTAATAGGGTCCCTAATCGTAAAAAAAAAAATGAAATCACGCTCACAGGCACAAATTTCTTTTATTTTTTATTTATCGACATCTGCAATCAGTGTTGACACTGATTTGTATTAATATTATTTTGCAGACCCTGCATACTTACAATGGAGAACACAATGTCGGACGACGTCCTCCACACCCCCCAAATGGTCTTCCCTCTCATAGACGCGGGTGATTCACCTCTGTTCAGTAACAACCAGAGAAACATCACTATCAGCAGGTTAGTTTATATCGGACGATGTGCTCCACATCCCTCGGATGATCTTCCCTCTCATAGACACCACATTCAGTTCTGTTCAGTAACAACCAGAGCAACATGACTATCAGCAGGTTTGTTTATATCGGACGACGAGCTCCATACCCCTCTGATGATCTTCTCTCTAATAGACGCGGGAGATTCAGCTCTGTTCAGTAGCAACCAGAGCAACATTACTATCAGCAGGTTTGTTTATATCGGACGACGTGCTCCACATCCCTGGGATGATCTTCCCTCTCATAGACACCACAGATTCAGCTCTGTTCAGTAACAACCAGAGCAACATTACTATCAGCAGGTTTGTTTATATCGGACGACGTGCTCCACATTACCTCGGATGATCTTCCCTCTCATAGACACCAAAGATTCAGCTCTGTTCAGTAACAACCAGAGCAACATTACTATCAGTAGGTTTGTTTATATCGGACGACGTGCTCCACATCCCTCGGATGATCTTCCCTCTCATAGACATCACAGATTCAGCTCTGTTCAGTAACAACCAGAGCAACATTACTATCAGCAGGTTTGTTTATATCGGACGATGTGCTCCACATCCCTCGGATGATCTTCCCCCTCAGAGACGCCACAGATTAAGTTCTGTTCAGTAGCAACCAGAGGAATATTACTATCAGTAGGTTTGTTTATATCGGACGACGAGCTCCATACCACTCGGATGATCTTCCCTCATAGACTCCGGAAATTCAGCTCTGTTCAGTAACAACCAGAGCAACATTACTATGAGCAGGTTTGTTTATATCGGACGACGTGCTCCACATCCCTGGGATGATCTTCCCTCTCATAGACACCACAGATTCAGCTCTGTTCAGTAACAACCAGAGCAACATTACTATCAGCAGGTTTGTTTATATCGGACGATGTGCTCCACATCCCTCGGATGATCTTCCCCCTCAGAGACGCCACAGATTCAGTTCTGTTCAGTAGCATCCAGAGGAATATTACTATCAGTAGGTTTGTTTATATCGGACGACGAGCTCCATACCACTCGGATGATCTTCCCTCATAGACTCCGGAAATTCAGCTCTGTTCAGTAACAACCAGAGAAACATAACTATCAGCAGGTTTGTTTATATCGAACCACGTGCTCCACATCCGTCGGAAGATCTTCCTTCTCATAGAAACCACAGATTCAGTTCTGTTCAGTAACAACCAGAGTAACATTACTATCAGCAGGTTTGTTTATATCGGACGACGTGCTCCACATCCCTCGGATGATCTTCCCTCTCATAGACATCACAGATTCAGCTCTGTTCAGTAACAACCAGAGCAACATTACTATGAGCAGGCTTGTTTATATCGGACGGCGTGCTCCACATCCCTTGGATGATCTTCCCTCTCATAGACACCACAGATTCAGCTCTGTTCAGTAACAACCAGAGCAACATAACTATCAGCAGGTTTGTATATATCGGACGATGTGCTCCACATCCCTCGGATGATCTTCCCTCTCATAGACGCCGGTCTTTCCCCTCATAGACACCACATTCAGTTCTGTTCAGTAACAACCAGAGCAACATGACTATCAGCAGGTTTGTTTATATCGGACGACGACCTCCATACCCCTCGGATGATCTTCCCTCTCATAGACACCAAAGATTCAGCTCTGTTCAGTAACAACCAGAGTAACATAACTATCATCAGGTTTGTTTATATCGAACCACGTGCTCCACATCCCTCGGAAGATCTTCCTTCTCATAGACACCACAGATTCAGCTCTGTTCAGTAACAACCAGAGAAACATAACTAACAGCAGATTTTTTTATGTTCGTCAAATTTGTTTCCTGGATGTCAGAAAACGGGCGGTTCTTGGGCATTTTCGAAAGTCCCTTGTTCTTACATTAATTAATGCAAAAAAGCACTTTTTTGCAGGTGCATTCAGGGAAGAAACGGGAATACGTTTGTATGGAAAAGCGGTACTAGTCTATCCTCTCAAAAACATTGAAAAACTGCCGCCCCTGCATGGCAGATGAGATATTATAATGGTTAAATCTTATTAAAGTATACTTCTCATTTACAGATCATCAAGCGACGAATCCGGCACTATAAAGGAATACGAAAGAGCAACAATATCTAAACTAACAACTATTAGTCGAATAGAGAACAGAGACGAAAAGACAGAAGTCACAAAAAACATTGACAATCAAAAAGATGTATACAGAAATAACATAGTAAAAATACAAAGCAATGTTACGAAAGATAATGTTAATATAGATAAAACAGTACCAATAATAGTTTATACAGATTCGACTAAAAATATAAATATGAATAAAGATGTTGTGGATAATAATAAACTAGTACCACCTGATAAAATGCCTATAATGAGTCAGAAATCTTTAGATTTCGTTGTAGACAGCCTTACAAATGAATTAACAACTCCTATACCAGTTAAAGAAATAAATATAAACAAAACAAATAACAGAAGAGTAAAATTAAAAGTCAATGATGAAAAAACAAAAAAAGCAACAAATTCTAGAAGCATATGTTATATAACGAGAAAAAAAATTAGTAAACCAATAAAAGAAATTACAAAAATAGAATCTAAACCCGGCGAATTTGAAGTTTTAATAAAATTACCAGATGGAAAGTTTGTAAGAATGAAACCAGTTGAAGAAACACATAAACCTGACACTAAAGTGTTACTAAGAAATACACTAAAAAAGAAACACGAAGCAAAAAAACCCCCAGCAACAAATGTACTACAAATACCTGGCGGTACACTAATACCAGTAACTTTAGTAGACCAAAAAGGAGCACCTATATCTACTAAAGATCTATCCAAAATGCCTATAACTAAAGTAAACCAAATAGATACAGTCACTAACCTCACTAAAATACCTATAACTGTCACAAAATCCGACACTGCCACAACTAAACTATCTATACCTACTAAAGTATTATCTAACACTAAACCAGTAACTAAATTAGTAAATTTAACCCCAATTGAAGTTCCAATACCTATGTTAACTCCAATAGAACCAAATAGATTAAATACAGTACCAAAAATAACCCACATAGAAACAATGAATACAAAAAATAATTTTCCGACGATACAAGTCAGTCAGCCATATCAAATAGATGAAGATACGGGCAAACGTAAAAATTCAGACTTAATATACTTAAATACAGTAAATAAAGTGATAAATGATAAAGACAATGAAAGGAACAATGATGATTGCGTCATTGAGGAGGTTTCTAATAATCCTGAAGCTGTTAAACGGACGAGATTTGAATTGGAAAGTCGATGTGCTGCTTCAAAGAGATACAGGTTAGTTTATTGTAAGTTTAGTTTAAGGTGGTCGCAGAGGGGTCAATTTTATACAAAACTTTGACTCACAATACGCGTAGACGGTATTAATATATGTAACTTTGTATATATGGAAAAATAGTTTAGAAAATCTAGATGCCGCGTCACAAATAACATTTGCAATTTATAAAATAATTACGAAGATATAAAGCTTTGAAATTTTTCATACAAAATTTTAAAAGCTTCTGGCTAGTGCGCAGCTTCATATTTTTAGATGTATTTTATTGACAAAACCCTTCTCAGCAAACGAAACTCAAATGGCGACAGACCTAATTGCCTTGCGACACCTCCACTCCTTTCTATCCCCCGTGGACCAACTGCTTAGCGTGCTTTCTGAAGCTCGATATGAAATACCAACTACTAAAACGATCATCCATCGAAAACTGTAATTTAGCTGTAAGTTCTCCAAAAATGAAATAAATCAAATAAATAAATCATCATCATCTCAGCCGATGGACGTCCACTGCTGGACATAGGCCTCCCCCAAGGATCGCCATAACAACCGGTCACTCGCCGCCCTCATCCAACGGGTTCCCGCCGCCTTCACCAGGTCGTCGGACCACCGTGTGGGGGCTCACTGCCTACCCACGCTGCGCTTTCCGGTACGCGGTCGCCACTCGAGAACTTTTCGGCCCCATCGGCCATCGGTTCTGCGAGCAATGTGCCCCGCCCACTGCCACTTCAGTTTAGCAATTCTTTGGGCTATGTCTGTTACTCTGGTTCTCCTGCAGATATCTTCATTTCTGATTCGATCTCGCAGGGAAACTCAGAGCATCTTCTTCTTCCTGGCCTTATCCCATTATTTGGGGTCGGCGCAATATGTAGTCTTCCTCCATTCATCTCTTTTAGCCGTCATTTCTGCGCTCACTCCCTTTTTACACATGTCATCTTCCACATTCATATTCAACATTCTCATCTCTTCTGTCCATACAACGATAATCGGTTACCGCGTAGCTTTTCATTCACAGGAGCCACTTTAAAACTTCCTCTAATATACTCATTCCTAATCTTGTCCATTCTAGTAACACCACACATCCATCTCAACATTCGCATCTCTGCTGCATGCAGTCGTCAGGGAAACTCCGAGCATAGCCCTCTCCATTGCCCTTTGGGTGACTTTCAGCCTTTTCATGAGGCCTTGAGTGAACGACCACGTCTCTGTTCCATATGTCATCACTGGCAACAAATAATAATAAGCCTGACCGTGTCATTTTATATTTTACCAACAACTTTACAGGGAGCGTTTAAAAGAAGAGATGAGTCAGCAAGCCACAGAGAACAGGATGCTGAGGGAGGTGAACCAAAGACTAATAGCGGAGAAGGCGGTGCTCAAACTGCTCATCACTGAACACATGAAGAGGTGCCCCAACGCAGATGATTTGAGTGAGTGCTTTAATCTTATACTACTTCTGCTTTTTAGGAAACTACATGTACAATAAGGCTAATAAAATCCTTTCATTATACCCATTGCCTAAATCTGCCTGTAAGAGAACAGTAACAGAGTGGCTATTAGATCTGGACTTTGACTCAACCGAAGCATTCCTGATCCCACCATCGTAATGACTTCTCGATCCATTTATACCTATCCACAGTATAACCAAGCATTTCTATGTTTTCCTTCCATCCCAAAGAATCCATCTAATACTATATACACACATTCAATCACATTCTCACACGTATACGCACTCCTTTATACACTCATTTATGATATAAATACATACACTCATAATAAACGATTATATATATAATAGTATATGTATAATAGCGTTAACCCGCGACTTTGTCCGCACAAATTATATACCAGATTTTAAGTCAGATCATTAGCTATCAATCAAAAATTTTCATCAAAATCGGTTCAGTAGTCTTTGCGTGATGCTCGTTTAAACAAACAAACACACAAACAAACAGACAGACAAAAAATCTAAAAGTTGGTGATATGGAATCAGGGACACCAAGTTAGTGACTTTAATTTATTAGGAATAACTATCGATACATATCTCAATTGGAAAAATCACGTTTGCCATATAAAAGCAAAATTTTAAAAATTTATATACGCACTAAGTATCCTCAAGTCTAATACGAATGTAGAATCAGCATTAACGGCTTACTACGCATACGGATATGCATGGTTGCGATACGGAGTGATATTATGGGGTGATAGTACCGACGCAAATGATCTCTTTATTATGCAGAAGAAATGCATCCGAATTATTGTAAACATACGTCGCAGGCAAAGCTGTAAACCACACTTCGTCACACAAAACATACTCACACTCCCATCTATCTACATACTTGAATCTGCAATATTTGTTAGGAAACATACAATTATTTAAAAAGAAACCCCCCCTACGATATAATACACGCTCTAAAAACCAATTACTGCTGCCTAAATCCAATTTAAAAATGTTTGATAACAGCCCAAATTATAGATTGACATCGATATATAATAAGCTCCAAGAAAACTTAAAAACCGAATATAAAGATAAAGTTTTCCAGCAAAAACTGACGTCCGTACTAGTTAAAAAGTGCTATTATACAGTACAGGAATTTTTCGACGACAAGAATTTTTGACATCTTATAATCGAATACCATACTATATTATTGTAATTTAAAATTTTATCAAATTGACATTGTTATCTTATTTTATTTTTAAATTTATTCTAGTTCGATTGTGTTAATCGTAATTACTAATTTAATAATATTTCTGTTTTATTTTGCCTATTCTACTCTATTATATTATATTCTATTGTTACATTGTTCTTATTATATTCAAATATACTTGACATGCGTGAGTGTAAATCTATACTATTATAAAACTGTAACAGGAAGTTAATCTGTACATTGAAGATATTAACAAAAAAAAAAATTACGATATGGTTTTTAGGTGTCCCTGATTCCATTTCACCAATTTTTGGATTTTTTGTCTGTCTGTTTGTGTGTTTGTTTGGGTGTTTGTTTGTTTGAACGAGTATCACGCAAAACCTACTGAACCGATTTTGATGAAACTTTTTTTGTTTGATAGCTTATGATCTGACTTAAAGTCTGGTATATAATTTATGCGGACGAAGTCGCGGGTTAACGCTCGTTATAAATATAAATATTGTAAATTATAATTAAATACCTACCTATTCTTCTTTTTAGTATTATAATTTTTTTTTTTTGTAAACGCTCGCTCTCTGCGTTGCTGCGCCCTACCAGGGTTCATGTAAATACTTTGCATGTTATTCTTTACCACCTTAAGCTGTACATGAATGCAATAAAGAAATCTAATCTAATCTAAACCATATCGTGACTTTTTTTTTGTAAATATCTTCAATGTACAGACACACTTCCTGTTACAGTTTTATAATAGTACGAGCGTTAACCCGCGACTTTGTCCGCACAAATTATATACCAGATTTTAAGTCAGATCATAAGCTATCAAACAAAAAAAGTTTCATCAAAATCGGTTCAGTAGTATTTGCGTGATACTCGTTCAAACAAACAAACACCCAAACAAACACACAAACAAACAGACAGACAAAAAATCTAAAAATTGGTGAAATGGAATCAGGGACACCTAAAAACCATATCGTAACTTTTTTTTTGTTAATATCTTCAATGTACAGACAAACTTTCTGCTACAGTTTTATAATAGTTTAGATAGATTTAGTTAACCCGCGACAGCTTATGATCAGACTTAAAATCTGGTATATAATTTGTGTGGACGAAGTGGTTTAGTCCTCTTTTGCCGGTTTCCTTATTGGACGGATAATCTTTTTCGTCGCCTAACTGACGGTACATTTTAATTGATTGATATGTATCAAGGGTACAAACCAAATATCTTTGCCAGCTTCAATCAATCAATCAATCAAAATCTTTATTTGTGACACACAGGTATTACAGTTGTTGTAAGTACAAAATATAAAAGTTCTCTGTGATCTTCCTGATATGTAAACATTTTCGGTGAAAAAAGGGATTTGTCCAAACAAGAATCTGGTCAAAACGGAATCTGTCTAATAAGGAATCCGGCGAAAAAGGACTAAACCGTTTTTGCGTGATGCTCGATCAAACAAACAAACCGACAGACAAAATAAAAACAAAAAATGTTGATTTGGAATGAGGGCCACTTAAAACCATATCGTAACTTTTTTTTGCTAATATCTTCAATGTACAGAACAAACACACTTCTGTTACAGTTTTATAATAGTTATTAAGAGGTATAAGCTAGCTAAACAGGTTTTTTTTATTACATATGGGTTTGTTCTTGACCTCATTCTAGTCCTCAGGACAAAGATGGGGTCGAAGATGTAGCTAGCTTACCCAGAAGAAGCCTATTCACACAAAGAATTTCGATTTCTTAGTTGAATCCATAGTGAAAGTTGTTCAGTTTGATGGTCTGCAGCACCCCCTTAAGTATTACTAGGGTGTCGCTTCGCTTCTTAGCGATAAGACCGCCTGTTTTTGTGCCTTTTGTATTTCCTGATTGTTTGCTCTCTGTATACTCTGTTTTTTTGGTGTCAAATAAAGTATAATTGATTGATTGATTGTTTAGTTACACCATGTGGAATACCCAGGAGTAAAATGCCCTGCCTCCGAACAAGAGTTCGGAAATACATTTTACGGTTTGAGCCGGGACTAATTAATAATTGATATTTTTTTTCGGTATAATATTGAAGAGCCAATTTGAGCCTAGAAATGTACCAAAATTAAAAAAAAATCACGTCAGCAACAGTTCCAATTTTAAAATTTTGCTATTATTTCGTTCTAAAAAACCTGATGGTAATTTTTTTTTGCACATATTTAAGTCTTTACCATTATACATACTTCAAATATGGTGTAAATATTTTTGTCTACTTAGAAGGTATTGAAAAATACATTCGAATTTTTTTATGAATACCTCATTTTCTCAAAAAAAAATTATATTGTTAAATCTAAGTCAAATGAGTGCATTGGTATTTAATATTATTAATTTAAAAGCCTTCTGGGACACATAATTTAGATTTCTATGTTGCGTAGCGATTTTTTTTTAATATGTTTTAAGATAGTCTTTTTGTCACTTAATGGTTCCGGTTACAGTTTAAAAGTCCAATTAGTAATTACTCCCTACCCCGCCTTACAAAACTCCGTAAAATGACTGGTCTTAAAGTACAATTTGTTTGTTTCAGGATCAATGCAGGAGCGAATGAATATGTAACATAGGTACCGAATTTATTATCACATTTTATCTCATGTAATGAATGAGTGAAATATGTCAAGTGTTCATTCACATCCTGAACACTTGCAAACGGGCTCGCATCTCGCACTGACAGGCTAGCAGCTGAGAGCGAGTGAGTCAGGTATATAGGGTCCTTCTTAATATGCTGACACTTTTTCAAGGGGATGATCAGACCGTCAAACTGAACAACTTTCTCTAATACGAAACTGCAAATCTATTCGAGCCAAATGGAACTGCCGATTTTTTTTTCGCGATTTCGATGTTGGTCCCATAGAGAAAGTTGTTCAGTTTGATGGTCTGATCATCCCCTTAAAAAGGGTCAGCATATTAAGAACGATCCTGTATACTGCCTTGCTGTCGTCCGAGAAGGGTGATGTCAAGAGTGGTGGGGGGGTAGAGAATGTCCTTACTATACAGGGTGTAACAAAACACCCTAGTAATAATACTAAGGGCGTGCTTCAGACCATCAAACTGAACAACTTTCTCTATGGGACCAACTTCGAAATCGGGAAATAAAAATTTTCTGTCTCTTACAAAACTGCAGTACCGACTCGGGTAAAATGTATGGGACGGATTTCGAAGTTGGCTCTATAGTGAAAGTTGTTCAGTTTGATAGGCTGAAGTATTTGCGTTATTTTTGCGTTTAAGTATTACAAGCAACCCCTTAAGTATTACAAGGGTGTTTTGTTTCTTTACAGGGTGTTACAAAAATACAAATAAACATTTAAGGGATGGTTACGACCATCAAACTGAACAACTTTCACTATGGGACCAATATCGAAATCACGAAATAAAAATCGGATGTTCTATCATCATATCAGCCGATAGACGTCCACTGCTGGACATAGGCTTCCCCCAAAATGAGGAGATTTGTCATAATCGTCATGATTTGATGCGTTTGCGATATTCCATACTAAATTACAGATCTACTCGAACTAAATGTATGGGACAAAAAGATTTTTTTTTCGCGATTTCGATGTTGATCCGATAGTGAAAGTTGTTCTTAACCAACCCTTAAGCATAAGCATATGCTCACGACTATATTCCCCGAGGGGGTAGTCAGAGATATTCTGAAACTTCAGAACATCCACGTTTCACTGGTAGTAAGGTTTCATATTTTATTTTTACTTCTGTAACACCCTGTAGAAGCGATTTGGGAGTATTTTTGCGGTCCGACCAGATGCGGCCCGTCTTAATATGTGCTTACCTTTATACTATGGTATGGGTATTATGTAAAGTAGATGGTATGTAATGTACAATGACATATAATTTGACAAAACGGGTTTTTGCTAACCCTGTCATTAAATCTGGCTTTTTCAATCAATCTCCAACGAGGATACGCTCTCTTCTAAAGTATTATAAAACTGTAGCAAAAAGTTTGTCTGTACATTGAAGATATTAACAGAAAAAAAGTTACGATATGGTTTTTAGGTATCCCTGATTCCATATCACCAATTTTTGGATTTTTTGTCCGTCTGTTTGTTTGTGTGTTTGTTTGTTTGTTTGAACGAGTATCACGCAAAAACTACTGAACCGATTTTGATGAAACTTTTTTTGTTTGATAGCTTATGATCTGACTTAAAATCTGGTATATAATTTGTCCGGACGAAGTCGCGGGTTAACGCTCGTATAATATAAGAGTCCTTTTACCGTTCAGTGCGCCTTCATCACAATGTTAAAGATTTCTCAATAATGAAAACCCAAAATGAAAAAAGTGCTACTCCAACATTCGACAAAAGCTTAAAACATATTTTTATGCAATAATTATGTAAATCTCGCGACTTCTACAGGGTGAAATTGATATCATTAGCATCCTTTTAAACTAAGAGTCTACCCATCAAACTGAAAAACTTTTACCATGGGACCAAATCGACCGGAGAAAAAAAAAATTTGCTGTTCCATACTAAACTGCAATCTCCTACGATCTCGACTCAATTGTATGCAACAGCAGATTTTTTTTTGCACCGATCATCGGTTTGCTCCCATTGAAAAAGTTGTTCAGTTTGATGGGTAGACTCTTTGTTCAAAAGGATGCTAATGATATAAATTTCACCCTTTATAATTCATTTAATTTAATGTTTATTTTGCTCTTTTTAGAGCATTTAAATAAAAACATGTCGCAGATCTGAAGTTAGTTCTATCTTATGCATTTAATTAATAAATATATTTTAACTTTTAAATAAAAAACTATTAATTATTTTTCAGTTTATTTGTATTCTCAGCTAACCCTTTCACTTGATACCCATATCATGGGAGTGCACAAAAAATAACTAGTCCGCCATATTGGGTTTGGAAAGACGTCACTTAGTGTTACGGCACACCTGCTGAACGTTCCGTCGAACACGCGCGCAACGCTTTTCTCTATACCGGCGACACACCAGTACGCGTCATTACGCGCGATTTTTCAAGTAGAAGCGCATTCGACGGAACGTTCGGCGCGGAACGTTCCGCAAGTATGCCGTAACACTTAGCTAACCATGCATTGTCATCCAAACTAAACGAGTATGAAATATTTCAACTCAAATATCTCTAAATATTTTGATTACTGCCGCTACCGCCACTGAACGGTAAAAGGAGCCTTAAATCAAATGTGTAGTATTAAATTATTGTCGGTCAAGGCAAGAGTTAAATGCCTTATAGTTTTATGGAAGTGCTACTGGGAATGTTCCTCCATTGAAAAGGGAAGATCTTCCACCTATGTGTGAAGCCTGGGGACCGGCCGTGGTCCAATAGTTCTTAGTTGGACCTTGTATATGTAACGAATCTCTGTGGTTATTTCTCTTGCGCGATGTATGTCTTGCATTCGATTGTGAACCTTATTTGTAGTAGGTTACGAGTTACGTATTCACGGTGAACGTTGTCTATGTATGGAGCATATTTCCGAGAGCGACGGCATCGCCATCTGTTGGCATCTTTGCTATAACTTGTGGGTGCTGACATCTGTAGCAAGTCCCCACAGTTTTGAAATGGAATCAAATTCCATGTCTTACCCCATCTCGGTCTATTACATACTTTTTTAGTTTAATATGGCTAGTGATGTAACTAGACCCTGTATCAGGCATAGTAGTCAGTGCTATGATTTCTAATTTAATTTGGCTTTAAATTATAAAAAAATATTACATTCACAATTAGTGTTAATTGTTAGTTAATTTAAATAATTATTAAAATGCAAAATAAAGGACATTTCATATTTTTGACCTATCTTTTTTATTTACGTACATATATTCACGACCGTAATCCCGTTCGGGGTGGTCAGAGGCATATTGCTACAAGAATGAAATGTGTATTTTTATTCTTGCATTTGTAGCAAGGCTCCAAGATCGCCAATCTTGCAAAATACATAATCTATGGTATAACGCATGCCCAGAAAAAAATACACCTAGCATCCCAGCAAACAATTTGGTCGTATAAGGCCCACATTTATATGACTATTTTGACTTATAAAAGTTATATAACGGTAATTTCGTCATATACTGGTGCTTTATGCGTCTGATGTTCGACTATAAGTCACCTATACTACCAAATTGTTAGTTGGGATGTTGTGGAAAATCATTCAGGTAAATCTTACAATATAAATAAAAAAAACCGCATCACAATATTAAACATTTGTTCTAAATGTTGATTAATAATGAAAACCCAAAATAAAACTGTGCTTCTACAACTTACTTTGGTACGCCCTATTTTTGACTTTGAGCTTGTGCTATATTTATATATCTCAAAACAGAAGCATTATAATATTGAATAATTACGTATAGAAAAGACAACGCGAACAAAATCAACAAAATCTGTGCGCCACGATCAGCAAGTGCGGGGCGCCTACCGGGGGTGCGGTGTTGCGGTACAGCACGCGTCAGGCACATGCTAAGTAAGTTAGTTAGAGCCCATCAGCTCAAACGAGTGTTACATAAAATTTAGTCTGGGTGTCGCCTCTAGTACGTACCTCAATGCATTATAACGATTTAGTCTCTATTTGAGTTGTGTTTCATTGGACAAGACCTATCCAACGACACCTCACTCGATTTATTAAAAAAATATCTTTTTCTTCTAACCCCCTTTTCGTTGTATGGAAGGGGTGTCGAAAAAAAAATATTTTCTTTATGACTACCTACCTCATTTCTGTTTTTGGGTTACTGTTACCTGTACTCATGTCAAATTTCGATTCAATTGGTGCGAAAATGAGCCATACAGACAGACAGACAGAATGGACGAAAGTATAAAGGCCACACAGAGGAGGTTTTGCGGGAAAGCGGGCCGGAGGCGGAACTGCGGGAAGCGAATATCTCCGGACCCGCTCGGTTTTCTGTGTGTTTTGTTGGGTATGGTGTGGTGTGGTGTGGTGGTAATGTTCGAGTTTGTATGTACCCTGCCACACAGAAATACGCCTCTGTGTGGCCTGGTCTTAAGGGTTCCTTATTTGACTATGGAACCCTAAAAAGGCTTTAAAGCTTTTGTAGTAAGTATGAGTAGGTAGTACTTTTTTAAATTTAGGTTTTCTTTGTTGAGATCTTTTATATTGTTATGAGGGCAACGGTAAACAGACTCTTATAGGTTATAGTCGATTGTAGCGCCCCCAACGCTGGTTTTATCTGATAAGGTTTAACAATGAGCGTTTTTCTTTTGGTTTTCTACTGGATCGATAGATGGCGCTACGGTCTGTGCAAATAAAGGTCAAAAATTTAAAATGTGTTTCTATAAAATAATAAAGAGGGAAAAGATGATGAAAAAGATGCCAACGCATCTTTTGATGGAATATTTCATTATTTGCGAATCATTTTGATCGACAATTTGAAACTGTTTACTTCTGACATGGTTGTATGGGCTCGATCCCTTGGCCTTAAAAAAAAATGACAGGCACAGTCTTGACATGATTTTGACAGGATCTCACGAACGTCTCTATGGAGCCATAAACATGCCATCTGTTGACTTTTTTAGGAACTAAAATTAAAAAAGAAAAGAAAAACGCTCATTCAAATAAAACACATTTTTATAACAATCTCTATAATTATGGCACTTCAATATTTGAAAAAACATTTTTACCACTTTTGGATTATAAGCACAATGAAAAAAAATCTTTACAATAAATAATACTGTTTTTAAGTTTATTGTCGGCTTATAATTGTATAAAACCGCTAGCTTACATGAATTCTTTTTATTTTTATAATACAATTATTTTATAAAACAAATTAACTAAAAAAATTGGTTAATAGTATAAAAAATTGCTTTTTTACTAGTCACAAAAGAGATAGGTACAGAAGGGCGACTTCATACAAACGAGCGATACACGACGCACACAGACGCGCCCGTCCAGCGATCTCTGATCAAGTCGCTCGATCGAATGCCATTACTATCTATCTATTAATTCTGTCTATGTTCGCCTTTTTCGCTCGTTGCGTGGAACCACCCTTCTGTATCTATCTCTTTTATGCCATAGTCCCAACATTTTAATCCACTTTTGACATTTAAAATTGCCAAGCAATTATAAACCCTCTTCGCTTTTAAATTAAGGCTTTATTTGAAATGGACGTTAGATAATGTCAATAAAAATCGTTATATAAATGTAATGTTTTAAATAGTTTTTACTTATTTTTTAATTATCAGTGTATTTTGCTTGATCATTTTAAATGTCAAAGTTACAATACTTATTTAAATAAAGGGACTTTAACTGACGTAACAAACATTCTTTCAGAGAATTTTTTTCACAGTTTTTTGCAAAGATATTTTACCGTGTTTTTAAGACAGCTTAGCTTTAACAAAACCGAATTAGATCGAACGTTGAAGTTGAACGTTAAAAAAAATCATAAATATGTAGGTATGATAAAAATGTCAAATACGTCAGCCAGTAAGAAAGCGACTATATCATCGGCCATTTTAATTTTGTCGCGCAGTCACTGATCAAAGTGATCTATAACACGTCATAAATAGGTATATCTAAAGTTACGATAAAAATGTCAAATACGTTAGCCAGTAAGAAAGCGACTATATCATCGGCCATTTTAATTTTGTCGTGCAGTCACTGATCAAAGTGATCTATAACACGTCATAAATAGGTATATCTACTAGTTACGATAAAAATGACAAATACGTCAGCCAGTAAGAAAGCGACTATATCATCGTCATCGGCTATTTTGATTGTCTCGCGCAGTCACTGAAGTGACCTACAAAAAGATTTCCTGTGTAATAAATTGATAACCACTGAGCTTCAGAAAGAACACACATATATCATCAGTAAAGGAAATTAAATAAATTATTTAGTAGGTATTATAATTTAGTATCAGATGTTAGAGATAGGTGGCGTTGCCTGTAGGCAAAAGCATGCAGAGGGATGGCCCAGGGCACAACTACTAACTTACAGTGCGACACAAAAAATTTGACAAAAATTGAGGGCACCACTTTCTTTTTATTAACGTCATTATCACGAATAATCTGGCAAGACCGAAATTAACAAAAACGTGTAAAATTTCCGCCAATTAAAAAGTTCTACGGTTAGGTAAATCAGTGGCTGCTTAAAAAAAATCAAAATGGACGACGTAAATAAATCCTTAAAACAATCCTTTTCATAATTTGATAATATTATTACAGTTTGTCTACACAATTTCTAATTATAAAAGTTGTTCAAAAAAAATAAAATTACAGTATTTAAAAATAAAATTACAGTATATTTAAATAAAATTACAGTATTTTTAAATATAATTACAGTTTTTTTATCGGACAATAGTGTGGACATGAGAAAAATATGACATACAGGCCACAGTGCTCTCATACAGCTGGACAGACACAAAACTAGCGATAAAGCTGAGCTTGAGACCTAGACTTACTGAATTCAGATCTCCAAGGCATAACGCACGACAAATGCACGGCACGAGGAGTTCTATGTCCGTTAAATTAGGCTGCATGAAACTCTGTGCTGTAAAACACACGTTAAGGTGGTTTCAGTCCATACAAAAGTTTGACGCACAATCCGCGTAGACGGAATTAATAAAAGTAATATTTTATATATGGAAAAATAGTTTAGAAAATCTAGTTGCCGCGTCACAAATAAAATTTGCAATTTATAAAATAATTACGATAAAGCTTTTATACAAAATTTTAAAAGCTTTATACTTATCTTCGTAATTATATTATAAATTGAAAATGTTATTTGTGACGCGGCATCTACATTTTCTAAACTATTTTTCCATTTATAAAATATTACTTTTATTAATTTTCTCACTGTCTGGATATCGTATGCGTTGGACCAAATTCTGGATTTTTTATATCAACATTCCAATAAGAACCAATGATAAAGTTGGCGCTTATGCAGAGATATTTTGGGAGTGAATGTATCATATTATTTTGAAAATGAATTTAAAGCTTTGAATTAGTTAAAACGCGTAAGCGTCGGTCATTACAGTCTTTTCCCGCCGTTTCCCCGGTAGAATTAAAGAACTCCATAGGTCAACCCCGGCAGCGGAAGAATGGCTAAACCTTGACCTTGAAATTTATACATCCCCGGATCCAAGCGAGAAGACAATAAATTTCATACGATATGATGATGATGATTACAGTCTTGGCTCGTTTACAGCCTCGCCTGCGGCTCGTGCTGCGATCTAACCTCGACTGTAATGACTAACTTACACTCTTACTAAACACTAAACACTCCTTTTAAAATCTTTTACTTTGATACAATGTCAAAGTTGACTTCATAATTTGCCCCAACTTTATTTCAATTCTATATTGGAAATTATTGAAATATAAATCAGAAAATGAGAGATCTGTGTGTTAGACTATTTGAATTCAGAAAGTCAGCTCAGCAAGTGTGCTTCCACAGAAGCGGAGCAGTGCAGAGATGTGTAAAATCAACCAATCGAATCGCTCAATTTTCCTAGCTTGACTCCGCATGACGGAATCAAGCTATTCTATTGGTTGATTTTACACATCTCCGCTCCGGTCTGCTTCAGTGGAAACACACCCTAGCCCCAGTCGCTTTTGCCACCCTATGAACACAAATTTGACATTTTCGTAACACTGCAACGTATGCAAATTTTTTACTGCAAGTCTGATCCAATCGGACTTGCATAAAAAGATTTCAAGTTTTGTCTTTCTGTATATTAAACTGTAGACTTTGGTTTTGTCAAATATGTTGTTTCGTATATCAAAAACGGTCATAAATCCAGACACAATGGAAATATCGATTGTATCTGGAAAGATAGCCGTTTTTGATACCAATCGGCAATCGACTCAAATGTCAATTTTGTGTTTGCAAGTTGGCAGGACTGTAAAATGTCAAACGTATCGTTAGTTTCATAACCATAGCCTACGATATACTTCGACTCGACTTAATTTGTTTAGTTGTTCACAAAGCAAACTGCGTATCGAAAAAAGTTAGTGCAAAAATATTTTGGATAAAACGTGTATGGAAAAAATGTTATTGTGACATTCAAACTTTTAATGAATAAAGAATGACTAAATGAATGAATTCGCGGACATACAGGGTCCTAGTTAATATGCTGACAGTTTTTTAAGAGGATGATCAGGAGTGCGATCTTTGAATCTCATTCGCTGAGCTCAGTAGTTGAAAATGTCAATATTACTATGTAGATATGTATCTTTCTACTGCTGATTTGACTTTCAAAAATCATACTCCAGTAGTGCGATTTTTTAATCTCATACTTTGAACTCAGCAGTTAAAAATGTCAAAATTACTATGGAGATACGCATCTTTCTGTTGCTGATTTGACTTTCTGATGCATTGAAGATGCATATCTCCATAGTAATTTTGACATTTTCAACTGCCTGAGCTCAGCGAATGAGATTCAAACATCTCACTCCAGGAGTGCGATTTTTGAATCTCATACGTTGATCTTTCTACTGCTGATTTGGCTTTCAAAAATAGCACTCCTGGAGTATGATTTTTGAATGTGAAATTTGTGGTAGAAAGATGCATATCTCCATAGTAATTTTGACATTTACAAGTGCTGAGCTCAGCGATTCAAAAATCTCACTCCAGACCATCAAACTGGATGACATTCTCTATGGGATCAACATCGAAATCACGAAAAAATAATCTGCAGTCCCATTTGGTTCGTGTAGGATTACAGTTTGATATGAAAAACCTGTTTTTTTTTTTTTTTTTTCGAGATATCATCATTGGACCCATGGATAACTTTGTTCAGTTTAATGGTCTGATTATCCCCTTAAAAAACTGTCGGCATATTAAGGTCCCGGTATAAATAAATCAAAACACTTTTTTTTAAAGGCATGTCCGTTTTATCCAAAAAGATGTTACATGCTCGCGGTCTGTGAGACCGATAAGAATCAGAAAATGACTTAAATTATATTCAGGAGCTGGCCAACCGTGAAAGATATGTTAAAAATCTAATTGACTATGTTCGGAACAGCTAAGACTTTTTCTAAATGCGTGATATGCAATAAGAAAGTGAGGGAAGAAATTCTTTATTTGTAATTTGTGCTGAAATATAATTTTTTATTAAAAATTTGCTATTGGAAGCTCCCGCCAAGTTCTATCCAAACATAAAAATTATACTTCAACACTGACATAGCATTCTTATAGTTAGTACTAACCTTTAGGTATTAAATTCAAGCGGTAAATGTAAAATATATTAATTTTATTACTTAGATCTTATTCAACAGCGTTTTTAGATTCAAGCTAGCTGTCACCGTTTCCAAAATTAAATAAATTCGATTAACTTGAGCTGTAGATATTAGGCATTTGTTTAATAAACAAGTTTTGAATTTAGATCGCGGCGCACGGCAGCGTATCAAGCCAAGTCTGGAGTGTGATTTTTGAAACTCATTTATTGAACTCAGCACTTGAAAATGTCAATATTACTATGGAGATATGCATCTTTCTACTGCTGATTAGAAAGAAAAATGCTTATCTCCATTATTCTCCATACATTCAACGTATGAGATTCAAAAATCGCACTCCTGAACTAATTCTCTTAGTGCTCAGAGGTTTTTGACTAAAGGCCTCATTACATTGTCCTGAATGAAGGCTTCCTTGCGAATTCGGCATCCATTCCCCTGATGTACTCTCTATTTTTAAGCGATGGTAAATTAGCCAGGCAAATGTAATGTCACGTTTAAAATAATGCAATTTGAAGTGACAGCTAACTCGAACATACAAAATTCATTCTTTCGTAGCAGTCCAAGGTGTCTATATGGCAGGGTGTGAAGCCTACCTACGAGTGCGGTGTCATGCCAAAGTCTTTACTCAATCTAGTCTTAAAGTTAAAAAGTTTTTTTGATGAATCTGATTGTTACACATGCAATGTGAAACGGGGTTTGAGACGTGTTTTTTTTTACTAGAGCCAAGTTTTAGGGCTAAATTTAATTTAATTTATTAGCACAGATATTTTATTGATAATATTACCATGAAAGAGTAATTTTTATGTTTACGAAAGCAATTTTAGTATCAATTTTGAAAGAGCAACTATCTGTGGCTTTAATTAAAAACATTATTCACTTGTTTTTCTAGTTTTTTTAGCGCCAGAATTACAAAAACACGCCTCATTAATTTAAAGATAGCTTAAATAATGGTTTAATATTATTAATTATTAAACGGTGTTTTTTTATTAAATTTCTAAATAATAAATAACAAATTCGAGGAAGTTTATTTCTAAATAGTTAAGATATTCTACGCGTATTTGTTTTTAATTTTAATATACAATAATTTTCAAATATTACCTACCTAAGCATTTAATCAAATCTATAAAATTTACAAAATTCAACGTCTTCGTCGCTATTTTAATAATTAAGAATCCAAAGTCATAAAATTAATAAATAGACATTAGAATTATTTATTAATATTATGGCCAAAGTCAAGGAGAAGATGTAATATTAAACCAATACCATTGCAGTCGAAGGGTTAAGTTTAAAAATATACGTCTTCTACTCTACTATTCGATTCTTATTAAGATAGAATAATCTTTTTCATACAAATTCCGTCATTTTTATTTGAATATAATTTAGTTTTATTTCATAAACCTTGACATATTATGGTCTCAGAGACCCAAAGATTTGTTAATTCAGTCTGGCAGACCGCTTTATGGTCAATATGGAAATGCGTTGAATAAATGCTTTTATCATATTTTATATTTTACATATCTCTGTGGACTAATATTGTATGAAAGAGATCATCACCTGACATTTTGTTTAAGAGCAAATTATGTTTTTTTAATTTCACGTTTACGTCAAATTAAGGTTTGTACTTATTTGCAACCGACTCGCATAATCCTATTAAAATACTAATAAAATAAAAACTTAACAATTAGTGGCCTTTCTATAAAATATTTTCAGCGAGTAAGGTTTTTATTTTATTATTTTGTCTCTGCTTCTTTAAAATCGGTAATAGATGTTACATAATTTTATTGTAACATTTCTTAATCTGCGTGTAATATTATTGAACTCGTTTGATAACCATTTTCTATTGTCACGAAACGCAATATACAAGACTATAGTTGCCGAATACATTTTTCACATTTACGTGTTGGTTGGATAAATCTTGATAAATAAATAGGTAATGCATTTTTCGTTTTTTATTATGTAAGACAGGTGAAAAAAATGTTTTATCTTGACGGATTAAAATATATTTTTGTTTTATTTTTACTCGTCAAAAATATTTTTAAATCGACCCTAAAAATATTAACGTTGTACAGTAACGATTATACTTACTTGGTGTTTATTTTTTGTAAATTATTTAGATTTGCAAATTAAAATGCACCAGGCCTTTGTTATCGAAAATATTATTCCAAAAAATGACATAGGTACTTTAGTTATCCCAAATGAATAGAGATTTTGACAGTTTAGATAAATTTATTTTTTATCAGAATATTTTTTTGTGTCACGGAACTCAAAATTAATTTTATATAGGTATACCTAGTACCTACCTGGAGTGCGATTTTTGAATCTCATTCGCTGAGCTTTGCAGTTGAAACTGTTAAAATTACTATGGAGATATGCATCTGATTTGACATTCAAAAATCATACTCCAGGAGTGCGATTTTTGAAAGTCAAATCAGCAGTAGAAAGATGCGTATCTCCATACATTTTCAACTGCTGAGTTCAACGTATGAGATTCAAAAATCGCACTCTTGTATTCTTTATTTTGTTACGATTTTTTTTAATTTATATACTATAATTAATAATATAGGTATTTTTAAATGTAATTGAGATATATTTCCTTTGTTACAGCCAACGCAAGTCAACGCATGATTTTTGCTTTGTCTGTTTCGTTTTTCTACTGATTATTTAGTTACTTTAGTTTAGTTATTAGTTACTTTGTATCAAATTAAAGATTGAAAAATTTGTCTCGGGCGGGACTTGAACCCGCACTTTTCCAAACCGGGGAACTGTGTTATTGGTTAGTTTGTAACAACTACCAGTAGATGGCGCTCACGTCCCCTTAAGACTCAACAGATTGAAAATTTCGTTCTCTGGGTAGTGGGTTCGTTGGCGAAATTGGATAACGCAGTTCCCCGGTTTGGAAATTTGGAAAAGTGCGGGTTCAAGTCCCGCCAGTGACAAATTTTTCAATCTTTATATTGATTCGAAATAGCACAACATGTAATATTTGAAGTTACTTTGTAGTTTGAAACTACACCTACTACTACTAATTACACCACACATTTAATTTGTGTAATAATTAATTAGTTTTACTTCGATGGGCACTGGTACATTTTGATTTGCATCCTATTTAATAAAGTCGATTTTATTTTAAAACACTTTTTTATGGGATGGCTTAAGAAAGATTTCCATTATATTTAATAAAGGTACTATTATAAGTGTATACCATTTTGTTATGAAGAGACATTTAAAAAATAATGAATAGGATATTCAAATCTTAGTATATTTATTTTATTTCGCATTATTTCAAACGTTACCAATTTTAGCTTGAGCTTCAAGCGCTGCCTACTGGCGAGAGGTTGTGGAGGATTGGGAAAAGTCGTCAGAGGGCCAAGACTCTAGACTCACTTTAAGTCTTAAATAGTATAGCATTTATTGCTTGTCATTAAATCTATATATTTTTTTAGTAGTTGACAGAAAAATCACTAAATGTAGAATATTCCGAATATTCCATTCACTGGCAGTGCCCAAACAGTTCCAGTCTTACAGATAAAGAGCCCATTTCCGATTAAACTCATCCCATAAAATAATATAAAAAATAAAACCCGACTTCATGTCTAAATCTAAGGGTCGTACTAATAAAAAGTGTTTAGTAACTAACTAAATTTGTATGATCTTTGTGTGGCTGAAGTTTTATGTAAGTATAGACTTTGACATTGAGATAGCTAAACATCGATTATTTAGGAGCGTAACCGTTACATTTGAGAAAGAACACAGTGTATAGTGTATATGTGTAATGTTGTATGTACAAAAACAAATTTAATTGTGGAAATGTTAGTAGTTAAGGTGGTTTCAGTCCATACAAAAGTTTGATGCACAATACGCGTAGACGGAATTAATAAAAGTAATATTTTATATATTGAAAAATAGTTTAGAAAATCTAGATGCCGCGTAACAAATAACATTTGCAATTTATAATATAATTACGAAGATATAAAGCTTTCAAAATGTTGTATGAAAAATTTCAAATGTTTTGATATCTTCGTAATTATTTTATAAATTGCAAATGTTATTTGTTACGCGGCATCTAGATTTTCTAAACTATTTTTCCGTATATGCAAAGTTACTTATATTAATACCGTCTACGCGTATTGTGCGTCAAAGTTTTGTATAAAATTGACCCCTCTGCAACCGCCTTAAGTTAATTAAATAAATAACTAAACACTGTTTATTAGTACCCTAATATAGGTACTATCTAAATTTTATTTATATTTTTGAGGACCTTTCTTAACTTTGAGCTAGCTTTTATAACGTTTTCAAACAAAATATATTCAAACCACGCATACAAAATAATAATTAAAGATGGTGACATTTTGAAACATTTTAGTGCCACTTTTAAATCGTGAATTTAATTTAATTTCAAATATTATTGATTTTTTTAAACATGTTACAGCCATGTTGTGCTATTTCAAATCAAATTAATGGTTGGTTAGTTTGTAATAACTACCAGTAGATGGCGATCACGTCCCCTTAAGACGCAACAGATTGACAATTTCGTTCTCTGGGTAGTGGGCTCGGTGGCGAAATTGGAACGCAGTTCCCCGGTTTGGGAGAGTGCGGGTTCAAGTCCCGCCCGAGACAAATTTTTCAATCTTTAGTTTTTATTTTTATTTAATTGCCGTCAGAAAATGGAATTACATTATATAAACTATGCTGGCTACAGTAACTACTACAGTCATAGATTAAAGAGTTACTATGTAATAGATAAATACATCACTTCACTCCACAGAACATTTTGGTCGGCTATAACACCGAAAGAGAATGGGCAATTATTTAAACTTATTATTTGATGTTTAAAATCAATTAAAATTTATTCAATCTTCTATCAATTAAAATAAGATATAAAAAAAAAGTTAAACCACGATTTAAAAGTAACTTTTGACCTAAATTGTCACAGCACTATTCTCGATTTTGCTTTTAATCTGATAGTTAGGGTTGTCAGCTTTTCAGTTCTTTTCTCTATGATTTTAATTCAAAGAATAACAATATTTTTGCTGGTTTTTGAAGGCGATGGACATTTTGTCCGCAAGCAACGATTTTGTCCATCGTTTGCGTTGGGCCTAAAATGTAATATTGTAGAGATTATGAGTAGGATCTAATATCCACAGTTATATCTACACGTATCGTAGTTGTAAGTAAAAGATTTCGACTTTTAATTAAAATTTATTATTATCTTGCGCTTGTGACTATTTAAACCAATAAAAAAAATGCTTCAAAATATTATAAAAAACATGTAAAGAAAGCGGATTGCGACACGTTCGTCATATTTTCTAAAGATTTAGTTTAAAGACAAGAAACACAACGGGTCTTAGCAAAAAAATTAATTTAGCCCAATCGCACGCCCCCGGCACTCCATATAACGAACTCACGATGCTTCAATAGTGATGGGATATGTCCCGCTCGCACGAGCGCCGACTGCATGTGCTTCTCGCTCTACCCCTAAAGTTACCCTCGAAATGTGGGGTGAGGTGAGGTATCAGAAGTTAGTGAGGGGCAGGGAGTAGCCATTCTGTATTAAGTATAACCGACTACAGTAGTATTAGATATATAAGGTCTAACCAAATTAGGTGAAACTATTTTAAGGGGACGATCAGACCATCAAGCTGAACAACTTTCTCTATGGGACCAATATCGAAATCGCGAAAAAAAAATCTGCTTTCCCATACATTTAGGTCGAGTAGGTTTGTATGGAACAGCTGATTTTTTTTCGCAAGTTCCATTATGGTCCCATTGAGAAAGTTGTTCAGTTTGATGGTCTTATCATCCCCTTAAAATAGTTTCAGCTAATTTTGTTAGACCTTATATAGTAGTAGTAGTTCCCCAATGTACCTGCGCGGTCGACATATTTTAATAGCGCGCGAAATTATATTGACCAATCAGAATATGCCACCTTCAATCCATATCCGCTATTGGCTAATTGTTTTCGCGCCCTTTTCGCTGCTACCCGACTTTGCACCTTTTGATTACTAAAGGACTTCGGGTTTTGACGGGGGCTCTGCGCAAACGAAGATTGACGAGGGTAATTATTTTCCTGGTCGTACTGTATACCTATATTATACATATAATATTATTTATTCTGTGTTAATTATGTTTTCAACTTGAAGAATGGGTAAACGTATTTTCACAGTTGGCAGAATTATTTAAATTTCGTCTACATAGACATAATATAGAATTAATGTATACCTATTTTATTCCACTTTCGCGGCTTAATTACTCAACCAACTCTTTGTATGGTATACAGATACTAGCCATCTATAGAGTTATATCTTATGACAACTAATGCTGTAGTGTAAAGATTAGCCAGTCAGCAACTCAGCAGTGACCGAATATGTCATCCCACCAGCGAACTTAATTTCTAGTTTGCTGCATCCCACTTGTGGAATATACTCCTAAATTTAAGCTAAAAACGTTTTTAACTAAGACCCGTAGTTTTAAACCTACATCCCTATGGTTTTACCACTCGGTTTAATTTTATCCTAAACGTTATTTATTTATTGCAGTGTTCTGTTTTCAATCGTCTTTGCTGTTGCAAATTAAAACTGAATTGGAACCGTGTGGTTAGGCTTTAAGAGAAAAAAAAACGATGTTGCCAGCAAAAGCGATTTAAAAAAACGTAGAAATGGTCACAATATTGCTGCAAAATATATCAATTTAATCCTTCTTTTTTTAACCTTCAGTCGTTTAAAAACAGAACTTCCTGCACTCTCCTTCTATGCTATACGGCAGTACATGCTAGTTCATTTCATTTCTTTTCTATCTAAAAAGGTGACCCAAATCTATTGTAACGTGCATCTATGAGCTATCCAAATTGGTCTAACTTTGGACCATAAAGCATTGCGGGAAGTCACATTTTCATAATCGATCGATTTATCGACAAAAGTACATCCCTACCAAACGCATCACTATGTGACTGAGCAATATGTACACGCTAAAAATTCTTAAACTTTGTTTTAAATACTGGAAAACATCCATTTTTGTTTCGTTAAAACTATGTACTAAATATTATTATTATTAATTAGTAGTTAATTCAGAGCAAAAAATGCTGCAAACATGAAAACTTGCTTTAGATGAAAAACAGGCGCGTAATTTTTACAACACTGCTTATAAAAAGATGCCATCTCAATTAAAATCCATACTAATTTCGTTGTCCCATATTTGTAAGCACACACTTATCACTTTTTAAGCGCAGCGTTGTAAAAATTAAGCCCAAAATCTAATCTACTTCTACGCTTGGACGAAGAAATGTTAATCAAATATGAACTAAATTCCCTCACTAATAAAATCTGTTTACCACGTAACTAAAAAATATTGTTGTCATTATCTTATGTCGCAATAAATGCATATGTATGACAGTGACAAAATATTTAAACTACTCGGTAAGCATGTTTTATTTTGAATGACAGGATTGGAACGCCACTATGACTCAGTCGATCGATTTTATTTACCTAAAATATCGATAATATTTCCTCACTATTGCACCAAGCTTCAAGTCGGTGTTAGGAACTAATCTAAAATATTCACTAGCCAAAAAATCTCGGCGTATTTAATTTAAGGCTTATTCTTAATTATTATGATTTCAAAACTTCAAAAGAACATTTTCAATGCCAATGCGCCAGTCAAAATATTTAAATTGTTCATCGTCTATCTAACGGTAACTTCTATATGTTAGACAGTAACAAAACACTATACATTGGACTTGACAGCATCTAACTGTCAAACTTAAATACATTAAACGCACTTAAAGGGCTTTTAATTACAAAGTGAAGACGAACAAAACATCCGCAAGCAAAATTTAACGCAGAAATACAGAAGATAAAGAAGATCTCCTCTGTTCTCGTTGTGCCACTATTTAAATATTCATATTATACGTTCGTAAAGCTGAAACTGTGATCTTAGCACAAGAAAACCGGTGCTAATAATGGACGTGTTTCTACGCTAAAATCGACTTCCATCGTCATTCTCGCTTTCATTCGAGATCTTCTCGTCTTCACCTCACCACAAAAACCCCAAGCACGCCAATATCAACATTTGACACCTGTCAAAGCACAATCGATCGACTGAATCAGGACATCACTATATTCCTACTTCACCTGCGGCATGCACATGCTAGCAACACTAGTGCTGCGACAAACGCTAGTGTTGTGCCGTTTGTCGATGCTGTATTGCACATGTCCTCTTCGCAAAAGCACATGTGGCCTGTGCCCGTACTTTCCATCATGCACACATGGTCCACCATGAATAAGTTAATTTGGAGCTGCGATGTGCAGGTCCGGCGGACTACCTCGTACGCTGGAAAAGATACATTAGTTTTTTTAGTTTTATAAAAACAATTTTATGGTACGAGGTTTACAAGAAGCCGTGCCAGCTTTTGTTAAGAGGGCGGAGGTCTGGATTTAATCTAAGTGTAGGGACACACCAGCCAAAATTACAATTGATTAACGCCTGCAATGCTTTTTAAATTACCCGGAACCAACACCAAGCTTGTTAATTACGCCTCGAAATTTTGCCAGGTTCCTAAGGCGGAGGTTGAATCCTAAACAGAATACCAAATGGGTTTTTTAAAACTGAGGTATATACCTAGGTTTCAAGATACTTTCTCTCACTTATTTAACCAACGATTTGTAATTTGTAACAACTAGCAATTCGATGAAGGAAAACTCGTGAGGATGAGATTCTGAGGCCTGTGTGAAGTCCTCAAATCAACGCAAGCAAGCCACACATTGTTGGAATAAGTATGGAACTACCTACATACATAAAACTTACACGACGACGGCTTAGTTTATGCCATTACTTAGTAAAAACTTACATGACGGCTTAATTTAGGTAATTTCTTAGTAAAAACTTAAACGACAGCTTAATTTAGGCCATATCTTAGTAAAAATTATATAACTGCTTTATATGAGCCATTTCTTAGTACGAGAAAAAGTATGGAACTACCTACATCGTACCTCTCTTGGAAGGCGATAATAGGAAATCCTCTTTCAGTTTCACATACTTTAAATCTTGTCAGCTCAGCTCATTCCTTTGAAGTGACAGTAAGGTGTCTAGGTATGCTTTTGGGCATTCTGCCACAGCAATTCAATTCAATTAAATTATATTCATTTATGAGCAATGACATGAGGATGAATGTAATTAAATATAAATGCACTTACGACTCTTCGAATACCGCACCATCTTGACGCAGCAGCCATTGCAAGTCTGCAGCGGCGGCTGATCCCTCGGCAAGGCAGTGTAGTTAAACGGATCCTTGCACCGGTAGTCCGTCCAGCTGTCACATTCGTAACAGTAGATCGTGCGGGCTGTGGACGGTTAAATATTAAATTAACTGACGGCCATTTTGGTTGGCGATCGAGAAAGATATCCGTGAAAATATGCTTGATCTTGAAACTTTATGGTATTTTTTTCGGTTGAGCAGTGATAAGAGTGATATTGTGTAATTTGCTGATCACATATCGATACTGGATCGATATTCTTTTATAAAGAAAACAATTGATTAACAATTTGGATAACTTCGTGAAGTTTTTCGATATTTAAACACAACAAAGAGGATCGTGGAAAGAGAGAAGTTTGTATTTCAAATATTATTGATTTTTAAACATGTTACAGCCATGTTGTGCTATTTCGAATCAAGTGCGGGTTCAAGTCCCGCCCGAGACAAATTTTTCAATCTTTAATTTGAGAGAAGTTTGTGTCCTGGAGTGCGATTTTTGAATCACATACGTTGAACTCAGCAGTTGAAAATGTATGGAGATATGCATCTTTCTACTGCTGATTTGACTTTCAAAAATCATACTTCAGGAGTGCGATTTTTTTAAAGTCAAATCAGCAGCAGAAAGATGCATATCTCCATAGTAGTTTTGACATTTTCAACTGCTGAGCTCAGCGAATGAGATTAAAAAATCGCACTACAGTAGCTGAATATGGAACGTTCTTTAATATTAACGAGTTTTAGATGTTTTTATCGAGTTAACCTCACCACTCATTCCCTAAATAACACATAAGCTATCGATTCAATATAGACCGTGATCCACATAAATTACCTACACAATAGTGAGCTATTTACAGCTCATTACAGGGCTATAATTTTTAAGTGTTGCGTTGTGCTAGCTATTCAAGTTTGTCGTACTCTGCCTTCATTCTCGTCATTGGTTACCATCAGACGAGAAAAGCAAGACGAAAGCATGTAATTATTAAAACGGTACGTATTTAAAAAACGTAGCTTAAGCTCTAGTTCGATAAATACCTGGGCCCTTGACAATTGTAATTTGCAATGACAATTCAGAGTACATTGCTGAGAATGTTAGGACACATGCTACCTACTGCATGTTTGTACTTTGAATTGTCATTGTTACGTTTATTAAATAAATAGGGCCCAGCTTTTTTGCAGGCTTGCAAGATATTTGAAGGAAACGGAAGCTATATTATATCCCTATAGGAATGCCCTTGAAACTAACGTTTTTGGTTGTAATCATATTTTCTTTGTTTTGATTGTTGCAAACCAAGTAAAGATTTTAAAGCGGTAAAAAATATTTTGTCTTTTATTTGGTTTCAGTGGTGTTTCATAGAACTTAAAAATTATAAAATGCTAGTTTTAGTTTATATTTTATTTAAAATAACAGTCCTTCAGGTCTATAATATTTGATGCGATCGCTATCTTTGTTGTTCGTAAAAGCCTCAACACTATGCAACCGATCGCATGCAATTTTGAGCGTGTTATGTTTTAATTTTATGTCAAACTAACCGGTCGATGTACTTAAAATAACAAGCGATCGGTCGCATAATATGTATATATAAGCTCTAAAAAAGCAAATGTTACTACGTCGTTTCGTTTCAAATAGGCAAAGCATTCTGAGTAAAAACTTACATGACGGCTTTTTAGGTCATTTGTTAGTGAAAACTTACATGACGGCTTTTTAGGTCATTTGTTAGTGAAAACTTACGTGACGGCTTAATTAACCTGTCACATCCCGTCTTTAAAATAACAATTGATAAACAATGGACGACGGTCGATATCGCGTCGCCGGGATGTGACAGGTTAAGGCCCTTTCTTATAACAAACTTACATTATGGCTTAATTTAGGCCAATTCTCAGTACCAACTTACGTGTCAGGTTACCTACATGATATTTTTATCTTAATAAACCTATTAATAATAGGAACATGACAAAATGTCTTTTTAAAGTTAGCATTAGCATTGGCATTGGTATTGGCAACATGCAGCCTTGAGAACGAGCGTTTTTCCGAAAAGTAAAGATCCGAAATAATGCGATAGATCGCATCGAAATAATGCGAATGTTTGATAAAATATTTCAAGACTTTCAACACTTATTGGCATGGACTTAGAAGAGAATGGACCAAGTATTTTTTCCTTCGAAATGACAAATTACAGCTTTGCTCAGGCGGCAGTTACTGCTTATTACTGCGGACTATGGGTACCACTACCACACCAGTGAGGGCGAAGCTCCCTGGTATACCTCGGCATTGGGGGTGCTGGCGTGGCTGGGATTAAGCGGCGGATTGCGTAGCGGAAAGTTCTTGGACCAAGTGCTCGGTCATGAATTTGAGTTCAATAGAAAATTGCATATTTCAACCTTATAAATTTGGGAAGGTCTAATAACATCACGCTCTTTTCGTGCTCGTTCTTAAAAAAACCGCTCATCCTTAAAGAAGCGAGAAGTAGCGAGCAAAGAGAAAGCTTGGGCTGACGTAACCTCAGGGTTAAAAGCTCCAAAAAAAAAACACAAGAATTAAAAAAAAAAAAGAGAAAGCTTAGCAGCAGCAAGGATTTGTTGAGACCCGTTTAACACGTGTCTGTAAAAATTGTATTAATGAGAGACAAATAATTGTTTTTTTTAATTTAATTGAAAAAAGAAGGTATATCAAATTCTAATATCACAATGTGACATGAATATTGTATTTTATTTCTATCTTGTAATTAATATGACATCCATTATTGAATCTAATTCCATTATTATTATTTTTTTTATGATTAATTTGACATGCATATTTTTACTTTTTGTTAATTGTGAATGGCGTACTTAGCTCTTTTTTATATTTGTTACTTTTATACTTGTAAATGTTTTTAAATGATGTACCTGCCTTAATTTTAATTAATAAAATCCAAAATTTTCGTACGCTCCTTGCAGCAAAACATATTCTCTCTCTATATTTATACTTAACCATAAGATCTACATTGTATCCACCTATGTTTACGAATAAATAGAATTTCATTTCATTTCATTTCACAATTAAATTCAATTCTGTCCAGTGTGACAGGTAGTAATTTTTTTATAACGTCTAAAATGACCTAGTTTAGATTTCTAGGCTTTTTAAGCACTTATTTAAAGCACCAAGGTTCGTCACGCGATTCTACATGTGAAAGTATTACAAGGACATTTTTAAACACAACTAACATTTAATGGAATAAAACCCGTAATAATTGTTTTTTAATTTTATTTTATCACTTTATAAGTAAGTAATTTTCTACAAATAATAAATCAATCTTTTTATTTTTCGGATCTTCAAAATAATTATTATCGATCAGGAGTGCGATTTTTGAATCTCATTCGCTGAGCTCAGCAGTTGAAAATGTCAATATTACTATGGAGATATGCATCTTTCTACTGCTGATTTGACATTTAAAAATCAAACTCCAGGAGTGCGCTTTTTGAAAGTCAAATCAGCAGTAGAAAGATGCGTATCTCCATACATTTTCAACTGCTGAGTTCAACGTATGAGATTCAAAAATCGCACCCAGTAAATTTTACAACCACTCATATGGTACAACACTAATAGGTAGCGCCATTGGTTTGTTTTTAAATATTATCGCTTTTAATATTTTTTTAAATTGCATTACTAGGTACATAATCTACGTTTTTAGCTACATTTATATTAATTAATTAAATTACGTGAAAGTAGGTTCCTATCTTGTAAAATATCAGAATATTTAATATAAAAGCATGCGGAGTTACGAACAATACGAACAACATGTTATTTTTGGAATCATTCAATTATTTAGGTTGCATAATTATTTTGATATATTTTTTGTGATAACTTAATAACCACAAGCTTAAAAGATATTGGAATCATAGATGCAAAAATGGTAGTTGCAGTATACATAGTGTAAAAGATGTGAAATGTACCTAACCTAGGTGAAATTTATTCAAAATGATATATATTTAGGCTCGCATGCTTATAAGAATTAAGTTAAATATATAAGGTTTAATCTAATTAGTTAGCGAAACTTAACAAAAGCATTTGGTATCTGTTACTAAGTACAATTGCGTGATAATGACCCGCCACCCGATCATATGATTTTGAGGTCAATGTCCGCCCTCATCCCGCGTACTGCAGCCTTACGCACGATGATAAATAATGCAGTCTGTTATCATTGACAAGTGCCCTGGTTCAGTTTCGCCAATTAATTTAAAATAACCATAATTATATAAGTGATTCATTCATCTTTTATTAGTTACCAATTATCTGAAGCCTAATTCTAACTATTGTTAGTTATAATAAAATAAATAAAACAAACAAAAAACTAAATAAAAGATAAAAATTTACGAAAAAAAAAATATTAACGAATAAATTAAGTCAATAAATAAAACAAATAAATAATTAGATATCAATAATGCTCAATACATTGTTCTGATTCTCAACGTAATTTACGAGGCTATTAATGATGAAAACCAGGAGTGCGGTTTTTGAATCTCTCAATCTCAAAATCGCAACTGCTGACAGTTGAAAATATCAAAATTACTATTGAGATATGCATCTTTCTACTGCTGATTTAACTTTCAAAAATCATACTTCACGAGTGCGATTTTTGAAAGTCAAATCAGTAGTAGAAAGATGCATATCTTCATAATAATTTTGACATTTTCAACTGCTGAGCTCAGCGAATGAGATTCAAAAATCGCACTCCATATCGAATCGATCATGAACCGGGATTCGAACCCGGGACGTCTGGTTTGGTAGTCCAGTGTGGTAACCCAGTTGTCAATGAGGTAAAAGACTGTGTCTAGAATCAACAAATCATTCCTGTGTCGTACTGGTATCTATATTCGAAACTATAAAATTTAAAAATAAATTGTCGAAAAAATAAAACCGTTTTAAAAATAGAACAGCCGAAGCTTTCACGTCGCGCGCAGGTATGACAAACTACCTATGTATGTTCCAAAGAATCAAAATAAATGGCGTTTACAGAATTATGTTTGACGATTATTCGAAAAAAAAAAAGGAAACCACAAATAAAAAAAAAAATCCACTTCATTTCACGTTGAGGAAATCTTAGATCCTTAGATTTTTTAATGTACACAAAAACATAATTATGAAAAAAATTACAGTAAGTCGTGATGTACAGAGGCGAGCTTAGGTGCAAAACGACCAACATTATTCTATGTAAAAGCAAATCTTAAGATAATTTTTATTATTTTGTACACACGGCGACACCATCAAGCTACGCAAAACCAAAATAAACTGGCCGCGCGTAGGTAGAGTAATGTATAACGACGCGGCCAGCTTATATTGTGTCACCGTGTGTACAAACTAGGTATAAAAGAGATCGCGTTTTTTTTCCAAAAATTTTTTTTTTTTGTAAATTTCTGTGAATTCACCTTACTTTTTCTTAATAAATGGTGTAATAAAAATAACAGAATACATAAAATTATAGCTGTTTATTAAAAGTATAAAAATAAAAAATAAAAGTTTTTTTTTATGTACGCCTTGCCAGTTTCAATAAAATTGCAAACTACAAAGTGAACTACCGTTCTAGAGTGTAAAGGACTAAGATAGAATAGACAAATAGCTAAAACTAAGGTACTAAGTAGAATAAAAAAGATTATTTTTGGTCCTAAGGAATTTATGTAAATTATTACCCAGTCTACGGCATTTTTTTAAATATAAAAGTATCTAAGTTGATAGTTTTTTTGTCGGTACTTAAAATACAATTAAATATATGAATATTTTTTAATAGAAAAATATGTAAGTAAATGTTTTGTGTGATTTTTGTAAAAACATGTCCAATTTAATATTCCAATCATCTTTAACAAAAGGAATATTCAGATATTTATTTTGTTTATTTCGAAAGCGAAAAAAAAACTACTGGCAAAGTGTTAAATCGCTTAACTTTCAAGCTTTAAAGCATTTTTTCGTGAATGTAATTGAATAAAAAAATATTGTTTTGTTATTTTTTTTTAATTAAAAAGGACAAGTACTTACTTTGGCATTCCGCCTGTACAAGAGGGCTGAGGGTTAGAGCCCATAATGCTGAAAATCCATGCTATTATTAGTAAGAAAGATAAAATAAAATAAAGTTGATAGTTCTACAACAGTTAGAAGAAAGGTGTGTACAATTGAACAATATTCCTGTAAATAACTGAATCTGAAATACGAAAAAAAACATTAAATTTTTAACCGTAGACTGGGGTCTAATTCACTAAAAAATATTTAAAAATTCGCTAAGAAGATAGAAATAACGTATTAAAACATGTTTTTAATTTTTATGTAGTGATGGCGTGTGTAGTTATCGATAATATCACTCCTAGAGAGAGCCAGTGACAATTTAATTTTTTATTTGATGGAATCGATTACATGTTTTAACCCGTCGCTTACCGAATCGTAAAAATTCTATTCATGACCGTGTAATGCTGTATTAATTTAAGTATTTTAAAAACGAACTAAAGTTGAAATCTGAAAACATAAAATATCAGTTATTCACAGGATAAGGATGTTTGAGTGTTATTGTTTAAATAAAAATTAATTGAGACTCAAGTTGTTTTGCTTCGGGTAATCTAAAAAAAATAGTGTCTATGTGGAAATCACATGCAATAAAAATTACCCATTCCTCGTAACATGGCAACACACATTCCTGTGGACACTCAAACACGTAAAATAAACAAACAATGCTGCAAACACATCGATATTTAAATCACCTCCCACCACTAATTTAAAAAAAACTACAAAATAATGCTTTAAAAATTAATGGTTCATAAAAAGTGATGTGAAGATCAAACTATCGACATCGATAAACCTGTGTTTGCAGCAACACGTACACAACACATCTAGAGTTGACATCTAATAAGATAGTACACAGTTGAGAGACATATCGACATTTTTTTTCAAATGTAAATAATTGTGTTTTACCAGTTCTAATGCACGAGTTTCCTTTTACTTCTTCTACTCCGAACCAGGACATGAGAAGAACTGGAATAAAGTATATATTTTTTTAGTAGAGTTTTTTTACTTTGAAAACGGTTGAATAGTTCAGATACTCAAAAATTTTAACAATGAGGCGTTTTCAAAGGGCATTAAATGAAAATCAGCAGATGGCGTTAGTAATTTATAAAAAAAAATCTGTCAATTTCACTCTTATAAAGGTTGGTTGCTAGGTATGGTTTGATTATCGAATGATAGTGACATTTTGTGGTGTTGTTAGTAGATTAAACTATTCATTACCAATAAACACGTAATAATATCGAAAATTATAGTCTTTCACATTGTAACCATCAAAATATTATGGTCTCTTCTTATTTTCATTTGATTTCTTATGTCTTTTTTTAGGTCTACAAGCATTAAAAAAAAAAGTAAATAAAGCATATTTGATTGATTTTTATGATTGTATCCATTCTTTCAGAGTCTTTGACGGCCCGGTAGCACAGTCTGTAGTGAACCTGCCTGCTGTGCCGAGGGTCGCGGGTTCGAATCCCGTTAGGGACAAATATTTATATGATGAATATGAATATTTGTACCCGAGTCATGGATGTTTGTATCTATATATGTATTCTATATCGTTGTCTAGTCACCATAATACAAGTCCATGTACTTTAAATGTGACTAGATAATTTGTGTGACAATGTCCAAGATATTTATTATTATTATTATTTGAACAATTGTTTTAAATGAAATCGCCTCATTTGTTGAGAAATAAAATTATTTGATTATTATTATTGATGGCGGTTAAGTGATACCATCGATATGCTTCATCTTATTGATTTCAAATGTCGAAATAGGTACCTAGTCTTTGTTATTCGAAAAATAGCGTCGTTTTATAGGGCATGATAAAAATAGATCACTATTAAACTACCGAAATGAAAAGACTGCCGCTTCACACGGGATAGCTAAACACGGCCGCAGTTTCTTTTGACTTTTCATTTACTTTACAACCTTGTATGTTATGAAATTTCTACTGCTTCAATTCAAAACAGCCGTGGTGGTCTTGTGGTGAGTTACCATGCCTGCCTTGCGATTTTTGAATCTCATTCGCTGAGCTCAGCAGTTGAAAATGTCAAAATTACTATGGAGATATGCATCTTTCTACTGCTGATTTGACTTTCAAAAATCATACTCCAGAGGTGCGATTTTTTAAAGTGAAATCAGCAGTAGAAAGATGCATATCTCCATAGTAATTTTGACATTTTCAACTGCTGAGTTCAAAGAATGAGTTTCAAAAATCGCACTCCTGGCCGACTCGTACCAATGAGTTTTTCGGAATTTATGTACATATGATTTGTAACACCACTGGCTTTTCGGTGAAGGAAAACATCGTGAGGAAATTTTAATGCATGTATTGTACTCACTGACCATTATAAGTTGGCAACGGGCTCACTACTCCAGTGTGACTCTGGACATATTTTCAGGACAACTAGTGAAACGTGGATGATCAAAGGTTTCTGAATATCGCTGATTACCGTGGGGGATATAACCGTTTAAGAAAACAGTTTTGGTCGCATCTACCAGAATTATTTTAGCAACTAATATTAATAATGAAATTTTTTAGCAGATTTTCGATATTTCGTGATCGTATTAAATTTGTCGAAAGTTTATTGGGGCGGTTGTCTTTTTTACCAAACGGTCAACGATATATCGACAGTTCAGTAGATCCCCGGGACATTAATAAACAATAAAAACAACACAATTTTTCAGGGTCGATGTACGGTTTGTCGTGAAAACAAATCGACGGTAAATCTGTCAACGTTTCAGCTAATTTAATGTTAAAAATGACATTCTGTTTTATGTTCTGTTATAGTGGACAAGATAGATTCTTTAAGTATGTTTCTTTTTATAATTTGTATCTGGGAACTGTTTTTAATACTTGTACGTAAGTCTTAAGCAGCGATTACATTACCCTACATTTAGGGCCGATTTCGGCATGCATTGCCGGATTTGCCATATTTGATTGGATGATTATCCAGACTTGTTTTGGGGGGGTTTGGGACATTCATTTGAGGGGGGGGGGGATTTTCATTGACAAACGGTGAAGAAATTGTAGCTGTAATCAATGTTCCATACACATATTCGGATCTCCTGGGGGGGGGGGGGGGGGATAAATCCCACCTATGCCCCCCCTTGGATACGTGCTTGCGTTTCACTAGGTAGGTAGGTATAGTACCGAGAATCTGTCAATAGTGTGATGGGGAGTGATAGATAGATAGTTATTCATAAGTGAGCCCGTCACATGCCTTAAAATTGAAGCGTGCAAGTATCCTCACGATGTTTTCCTTCATCGAACAGCCAGTGGTTTTACAAATCGTACATAAATGCCGAAAAACTCGTTGATACGAGTCAGAATGGATGTGGATGGAACCATCGTCTACGGCAGGCATGACTACTAGCCACTAGACCACCACGGCTTCTATATCAGTTTGTCGATATTATATTGTTTACTGTCTGTCACCTGCGACTTCGTCTGGGTGAAATGTTTATGCCGTCCGTCTTCAAGACGCAAATTATCTTCCTGCCTTTCATCAAGATTGAAAAGCGAAAAATAACCAAACTTATAATATTAGTAGGGATTTTGAAAGAGGAGAAAAATTACAACGTTTTCTGCCGATCTGACGCACGACAATATTGTAAATTAGGTAATATAATATTATTCAATGGCAGTAATTTATTTGACATAAAACACTAGCACCAACGGTCGTATTCAAGTCGTATTAATAAAATGATGTGATGATTTTATAAATAAATGCACACTGTAAGTGGGACGAGTGACGCGCGACTCCAGACTTAAATTGTTAGAATAATATTCAAATATTAAATATACAGAGCACAGACTGCAGATAGGTAATACAATAACAACCAATATAAATACTTATATGCTCACGATCTTAGATCGAATGCCTGCGCCGCCGGGTCTGTTTCCGAGAAGTTAAGAAGGAAATGAAAAACAATGAAGATGTAGTCAGAATATTATTTATGAGGCATGTCTGCCATACTCTGATCAAAATAAACCCTTAGCACACATTATATAATAGTTACCCCTTAGTACCATTCCAGGAAACACACAGGAAGAGACCGCATGGTTTATTTTAAGCCCAGAACCATAAGGCAATCATAAAAAGCTATTAAATATCAAAACAAATGTTAGGGAACTAATGTGGCTTCAGTTTACCAAATCGTAAAACGGCGGTTCAAATGAGACTTTACAGTTTTTTAATATGCATATTAAAGTTTTACGAAGATCGTAGTAGACAAACACATTCATTCTCCACGGTTGCAAGGATCATTAAGGAACTATGCTTCCAGATTCTGTCTGGCTACATTTGCCAGTCAGAATCTAGAAGCTATATAAACGTTAGTAGCGAACTGACGTTATTTTAAGGTAAAATTAAGATCGTTTTAATGTCACTGACTAACCAGTCTTTGGTCAATGAAGTCAAAATGATCCTAAATTTTTGCATAAATTGTCACATGCTGGCACGTATCCAGGAGTGCGATTTTTGAAACTCATTCGCTGAGCTCAGCAGTTGAAAATGTCAAAATTACAATGGAGATATATATGCATCTTTCTACTGTTGATTTGACTTCCAAAAATCATACTCCAGGAGTGCGATTTTTGAAAGTCAAATCGGCAGTAGAAAGATGCATATCTCCATACATTTTCAACTGCTGAGTTCAACGTATGAGATTCAAAAATCGCATTGCAGGAGTGGGGGATAGGAGGGATTTACGATATTTATATTGTCACCTGTCGTGATCACGTTTATTTAATAGCAAGCGCATTAGCGCACCTTTAACATTACTGGAAGCAAAATAGGTCATAGTTTCAGTACAATGTTAGGTTCCTATTGTTTTATTTTATTTTGTATTTTTGGTCCTTTTGCGGTAGTATCTTCAGCACTGCCATAAATGATCTCTGGAATTGGCTCTCTAATAGTCATGTTTTTATTTCCTTCGTATTGCTGTCTCCCGTTTGCAATGGAGGGAAGTTGGATATTTCGTTTTCTTACTCCTCCTATCTTTTGATTATTTCATTGCGGGCTCCAAGACAGATTAGAGTCATCCCCCGGACTCGCTGGACTTCATTGTCCAGTGTTGTGAATGGTCGCCGCTGTTGATCCTGGCTTACAGGAGTTACAGCGGTGGGAATATGTGGTGGGCCTATGCCCGAAAAAAGAAAAAAAAATCAGTGAAAAAATGACAAAATAATGAAACGTACCTGGCACGGGAAATATCCAACGCATTTTTCGTTTTTTTGCCGAAGATCGTAGCTCCTTTTCTAACTTGGGTCTTCAGCGTGTCGCCATCTCTTCCACACCAGACTCCTCAGTTCTCACTCGAGCGGCATCTATCTAAACTTATTAACCATTATGAAAATGATTTTAGTTAAGTTTTATACATTTTAAAAGAAAATTCCAAGAGATTTATCCATATGGATCTAAAGTAAGTAATAAAATAACAAAAAATACGTACCCAGCCTACTCGTGCCTATAAGTAATTTTTTTACTAAATCATTAAATAAGTAATTCATAATTTTTAAATACCTAGGTAAACCTACCTACTCTACTAAATATCAATTCTACACAATTTCATTTAGATCGTTCTTATTCTTGTAAAAAAAGTAGTAGGTGCCTAAATAGGTATTTAAAACTACCATTAAAAAATAATTATCGATAAAATTTTTGGAAGCACTAGTTTGAAAGGTTTTCGAAAAACTTTAAAGGAAACAGTACGTAACTAGATAGATTACGTAAATTTTTAGGATTGACACAGACATAGAAATCATATATATACAATAACAGGAGTGCGATTTTTGAATCTCATTCACTGAGCTCAGCAGTTGAAAATGTCCAAATTATTATGGAGATATGCATCTTTCTACTGCTGATTTGGCTTTCAAAAATCATACTCCAGGAGTGCGATTTTTGAAAGTCAAATCAGCAGTAGAAAGATGCGTATTTCCATACATTTTCAACTACTGAGTTCATCTTATGAGATTCAAAAATCGCACTCCTGATCTCACAATAAAAAAAGAATATGATTATGATTGATATGGAATTAAAAAAAGATAAGGTAAAAAGATACCTTACCTAAACTATTATAAAACTGTAACAGAAAGTGTGTCTGTACATTGAAGATATTAAAAAAAATTACGATATGGTTTGTAGGTGTCCCTGATTCCATAACACAAATTTTTGGATTTTTTTTTGTCTGTCTGTTTGTTTGATCGAGCATCACGCAAAAACCACTGAACCGATTTTAATGAAACGTTTTTTGTTTGATAGCTTATTATCTGACTTAAAATCTGGTATATAATTTGTGCGGACCCTTGTGTTAACCCCTTGTCTTTTTTATAAATGAAAAATTTAACTAAAGAGTTACCTAAGTAGCCTAAAAAAACAAAAAAAAATTGTATTTTGAAATCGACAGCATTGGAAAAAACATTCGTATATTTCTCATTTTTTTAACCTAGTGTTAGACCATCAAGGTTAATCAAATTAAAGCGAGTAAACCGATTGTCTCTAACCTTCAAAATACCTTTTATAATCCTTTTCCATCATTAATTTCATACAAAATACTTTAAAAAAGCATTACTAAACGTAAAATAAGGAGTAAAGCATCTAAGAACGAAACATTATGCGTTCATACTTGTCCTACAAAGGGGAGTGCGCGTCCACTATTGATTTTGCGTGGAAAGCACTGCTGTTTTGTTCTGATGTTTACTGCAACGCGATTTAATTGTCAACCTTATTTATTTTACTGTTTTACAAATAAATAATAAAGATTTTACTATTTCAGGTTGTTTAGTTATGTTAACTTATGTTACAGTTATAAAAAAAAAAATTAAAAAAAAAACTTGCGCTAAAGATTTAAAAAAGCACTGGGTGTTTTGAGGTCACGATTAATTAATCTATTAATAATAAAATCACGTATTAAATTTCTTACCGGCAATTTTCATCGTATATTCAGAGAAAATTATGTTGGAAACAAAATAATCACTACTTATTATATTACGTGCGTTATAAGCATAACAGAATCATAATTTGTTTATGTTTTAGTTTATTTTATTTATTTTTATGTTATTTCACGAATTCGATTCGCTGCTCATTTTTTATGGCAAAGATCCATCAGTCCTCCGCGCGCTCGAAGCGAGACTGGCGATGTTGCCAACTCCTGAAATTCAGTTAACCCAATATAGGTATTTCATTTATCTTATACCGAATCCATTCTTGAATATAAAAATAAGCGAATTTTAAGAGTACGCGGGCTCTTAAGCTCATGTTTTAAGCGTTAGACCCTTAAAACTTAGACTTATTAGATTACCTAAAGACGTCTACAAAACAAACATACGCTACGTTTGGGTATTTGCTTTGGTCCGGGAATGTGGCATAATGGCTCTATAATATAGAGCTAAAATGTTTAGTGGGATTAATCTTATATTTTAGATTGTTATCAAGGCAGTTGCTATAACTGTACGTTTCAAAAGATGGTTAATAGTTGTAACAAGGTTTCTCACCATCCCAAAAGAGATTATGGTAGTGAGTTTGTGTATGCAATGTTTTGCAAAGGTACTTATTTAAGGTACCTACTAAAGACAAAAAATAAAGAATAGAATACTCGTTAAATATCGTAGGCTGTGGAATTAATGAAAGATCAAAAGACATTCACAAGATTAAAAAGAAAAACACCTCAAGATCTTCTCAAAGATTAGAATATTGTATAAGGGTGGGACAGTGGTTCCATTCTTTGAATGACATCTTAAAAGAAAATAACACAAATCATTGCCGAATGTGCCATGCAGGACAGATTCATTTAGAGGATAATAAAAAAAAATCGTAAAATCCTGGTTACTTTTCAGTCAAAGAAAATTTCCCCCTAAATCAGGCATTTTAAAAACTAGCAACACCATGAAACCGGCATTGGCTGCGCAATGCTGCTATGCGGAGATGTGAAAGAGAGGTGATTATTGTTTTTTTTTATTCTATTGTAGGAACGAGATGGATATATTAATTATTTAAAGAATAACTTAACACAATATTCATCTAAACTATTATAAAACTGTAACAGAAGTGTGTCTGTACATTGAAGATATTAACAAAAAAAAGGTTACGATATGGTTTTTAGGTGTCCCTGATTCCATATCACAAATTTTTGAATTTTTTGTCTGTCTGTTTGTTTGAACGAGCATCACGCAAAAACTACTGAACCGATTTTGATGAAACTTTTTTTGTTTGATAGCTTATGATCGGACTTAAAATCTGGTATATAATTTGTACGGACGAAGTCGCGGGTTAACACAAAAAAGATGTGCTTTTAATAGTCGTATGAAAATTCACATTAAAATAATATTATTTTAATGTGAAATTTCAGTTCAGAAATTCAGTTAACCCATATGGGTACCTAGGTTAAAAATACAGTAGGTCCTGTAAGTAAGTACATCATAATTACCTAGTAATCCTACCACCCATTCAATTCCTGTAAAAACATTTTCAAACAAATATTGTAGGTACCTACTATCGCGGACTTTTCCGCCTGGTGTGCGATTTTTGAATCTCATTCTTTGAACTCAGCAGTCAGCAGCAATCGCTTTTAGTGATAAGACCGCCATTTGTACCCTTACGTTCTTTTTATTCGTTTTTGTTACTGTTTTGTTTTGTTATGTTATGTTGAAAATGTCTGTAATACCATGGAGATATGCATCTTTCTGCTGCTGATTTGACTTTCGAAAATCGCACTCCCGGAGTATGATTTTTGAAAGTCAAATCAGCAGTAGAAAGATGCATATCTTGATATTAATTTTGACATTTTCAACTGTTGAGCTCAGCGAATTTTCAATTCATTATTAGCGCACCTTTAGAACAAGACGAAATTTTATCAATATACCTAATCCCAGCATACCATACATAAAATAAGTAGGTATACTTTATTTGCGCATTAAAGGTACAAATGGCGGTTATCACTAAAAACCAGACAATGACCCGCGGGCGTAGCATGAGGTCGATAAGGCTATATATCTCGCCTTTTATCACATTCATTTGCGTGCAAATAGAAAGAAAGCTAAAGGCGCAATAGTGCTTATATTGCGCTGCCATGTTACGGCCACAGCTGACAAAAGATGCTACGAAATCGCAGATTTGGTTCATCATCTAAGCCGGACGTCCAATGCTGGACATAGGCGTTCCCCAAGGAACGCCTACGCTGCCCTCATCCAACGGGTTCCCGCCGCCTTCATCAGGTCATCGATCCACCTTGTCGAGCCTACCCAAGCTCGCTATTCGGTACGCAGTCGCCACTCGAGAACTCTTCAGCCTCATCGGCCATCGGTTCTGCGAGCAATTCAATTCAGCAATTCTTTGGGCAATATCAGCTAGTATGGTTCTTCTGGAGTGCGCTTTTTGAATCTCATTCGCTGAGCTCAGCAGTTGAAAATGTCAAAATAACTATGGAGATATGCATCTTTCTACTGCTGATTTGACTTTCAAAAATCATACTCCAGGAGTGATGTTTTTGAACGACAAATCAGCAGTGCAAAGATGCGTATCTCCATACATTTTCAACTGCTGAGTTCAACGTATGAGATTCAAAAATTACACTCCAGCAGATCAATTCAGAGTTCATTTCTGATTCGATCTCGCAGGGAAACTTCGAGCATAACCCTCTCCATTGCGGTTGACTTTCAGCCTTTTTATGAGGCCTTGGCGTGAGCACATATGTATGTATGTGGATGTATTTAGTTAGTAGTGTGGGTAGTTGTACCAATGTTTCTGATCACCCCGAAAAGTATTATTCTTCTTATCGTGTGGGCAGCAAGCCCTGTAGGCCTCGCATGCCACCCCCGAGAAAACGATAAGAATCAAGATGTGTGATCTTTATTATTTTACCTATGCCAGAGAGAGCGCGCATGACGTTTTTCTCGTTTAAACGCTGTCGTGGGTGGCATGCTAGCCGTGCTGGTGTCAAAGTTTTTTCAGACCGCCTTACGGCCTCTGACGTGGTGTTTATGTAGTAGTCGTACTACCTATAGTATAGCAATTGATAGTAGCCGGGACCAACAGCTTAACGTGCCATCTGAAGCACGGAATCATCTTTCTTTTTCAGACAATCAGGTGATTCAGCCTGCAATGTCCTAACCAACTGGTGAAAAACGCACAGTGACATATCATGATATCACTAGGTGTCCCCTGTGGGAATCGAACCCACGACCTCCGTGTTAAGAGCCCAATGCTCTTAACCATCAGACCACGGAGGAAGTCATCATAGTTACTGTCATTGCCAGAGTATTTTTAAGCTGCCACAATTCGCCTCTTGCTTGATTTGACTTTATCGTACACCGCCATCTAATGGCATTACTCGGGACCAACTTAACCATCATGAATGTTCAAGCACAGAGGTTTCGGAATGGTTTGGGTTTCGTTATTCGACAATTTCCGAAAAATTGTTTTCGTATTTCGGTAAATAACTCAGCAAAATTCAGTAAAAACAAAATCTGATGTCAAAAATTTTACTAATTTCGTAGAAACCGAAGCTTGAACCTCTTAATAGTAGAATAATAGTTACCATTACCGGTGAATATTTATTTGCGTTCACTGTGATATACCTACTAACTAAAAAGTATGTCTCAGTGTAGCTGCTTACTGGTTTCAAACGTGACATCGTCACATTTCTGCGATGGATACTGGTAGCGCCATCTGTTGGCAAGCTGCTACAGACCAAACTCAAAACTCAAAATAAAATCACATTAATACCTTTCGGACGTAATTTTTTCGACTCTACCACCGCATCGGAAGGTGTTTCGTTGGAGAGAAGATGCGACAACACATATTTTAAATAAAACAAAATAAACAAATTATAAATTTGCAAGACGTTTTAAGCCTTTATTTATTTATTTTTTATTTATCTTGGACATTGTCACACAAATTATCTAGTCACATTTAAAGTACCTGGACTTGTATTATGATGACTAGACAACGATATAGAATACATATATAGATACAAACATCCATGACTTGGGTACAAATATTCATATTCATCATATAAATATTTGTCCCTTACGGGATTCGAACCCGCGACCCTCGGCACAGCAGGCAGGTTCACTACAGACTGTGCTACCGGGCCGTCGGCCGCCTTTCATTTCTAATTACATCTCTATAACAATGTCATCAAAGCATGCGATATCAAAGAATGCTCAACATCAGAAGCGAAACGAAAAATATATGTGTGATTAACTGGCTTATCGTACGAGCAGACAGAATTAATAATTAAATCAACTTTGTAGAAGTATGAACAGTGAAAATGATAAAACAAAATATTATTTAAATATTAGTATTACCTCAATTCAATTCAATTCATTTATTGCTTTCATGTACAGTATTAAAGGTCTTATTATATGGTTAGGTATGAGTACATGAACCCTGTTGATTAGGGCATTGCAAATAAGAGTCATGCAAGATAATTAATATCAATTACAACAAATAACATTTAACATGGATAAATTGATTTACAGTATTACAGATAGCTTTAGAATTATAAAATTTTTGTACACATTTAAATTTGAAATAAAATATTGTTAGGTATATTAAAAGTAAATTACATTAAAGATAAGAGTAGCACGCTATAGTTTATCACACATAAACTCATCAATCGTATAATAAGCATTTGTCGACTAATAGGGTCTTAAGTTGTCTGTAAAAAGGTTTGTCTCCGGTTTCAGTTTTTATATCTTTTGGGATTTTATTATAAATTTTTACAGCCGTATAGTGGGGGCCTTTTCTAAACAACTGCTTATTTCCTTTAGGTAGTTCCAAAAGGTAGTTTCTTCTCGCACTTTTACAGTATTCGAATAAGTGTATGTTTTGCCTTACAAACAGGGCCGCTTCAAGGATAAAGATGGAAGGGAATGGTAAAATTTTCTTGTTTAAGAAGTATGGTCTACAGCTTTATTTATGTAAATTATATTTATATATTATAAACTTTACTTGGTGTTATAATAAGTTAAGTCTGTAGCCTTTTACCTGTTAGATGTCCAATCATTCAGATTGGTCACTAGGTACCACTACCACTACCTATTCCTACAATATTTATTTAGACCCGAAGCTGTTATTTCGAGGAAACATGTTTTTGTAATGTTTTTAAATTTTCTGGGACCCCAATTTCCAGGCTTGCCTTGTGAGGGGACCAATATTAACCCAACTAAGCCTATAAAATATGTCTTGCCAACATGCATAGTTAAGATCCGGACACATTATTAACTTTATTTATTTTTGTATCATTTTTTGTTATGCATGACTGGCTTGAAGGCCAAACGTCCATCAAAGACAACTGCCTAACCTGGTTCACAGATGGATCCAAGAAAGGCAATGACGTTGGCAGCGGAATATATGGCGAAAACCCAAGATTAAGGCAGATCCAAAATCTTGGCAATTACGCCTCCATATTCCAGGCGGAGGTATACGCCATCACAGCCTGCGCTGAAATTAATTTGAGCAAGCGCTACGTCAACCAACATATCACAATTAACTCCGATAGCCAAGCAGCCTTGCTAGCCATAGACTCTCCGATCATAAAGTCTAGGCTAGTACAGAACTGCGTATCACAACTGAACGCTCTAGGCAATAACAATCAGCTTGTGCTACAATGGGTGCCAGGACACTCAGACATAGAAGGGAACGAAAGGGCGGATGAGTTGGCCAGAAGGGGCACAGAAAACCACTTCATAGGCCCCGAACCCTTTCTGGGAATACCTGGCAGTCTAACGCGAGATTCTTTGAATAGGGTCAGCTTTGGAGAGGCAATAAAGCTTTGGTGCAACACCCCAGGCATGGGCCACTCCAAAGCACTTATCAAAGGCTACAATCGCAAACTTGCAAACGGTCTCCTTGCCCTCAGCAAGGATCAAATTTGTACAATAGCAAGGTCACTCACAGGCCACTGCAAATTAAATAAACACATGCACTCACTGAATTTAAGTGATACCACCGGCTGCAGATTCTGCAAGGAGGAGATGGAAACTCCTATACACCTCCTATGTGACTGTGGCCCCCTGATATACAAACGTAGTACTCATCTAGGTAGGCAGGTTCTGACACCAGATGAGATACAAACTATCCCTATCAAAAATCTACTGCGTTTTCTGGCCGCAGTGGGGATTGGTAGACAACTTTAAAAAGGGCATTCACAAAGGACCAGCGATGGTCTACGTGGCACAGGCTTGATAAGCCTGTCAAGGCCCAGAATACCCCCAAATAATAATAATATGCATGTTGAAATAAAAATATTTTTTTAATTTTTCTCCAATTGCCGCCGCCTGTTTTTGTGCCTTTTGTATTTCCTGATTGTTTGCTCTCTGTATACTATGGTTTTTGGTGTCAAATAAAGTATACCTAATTGATTGATTGATTGAAATTACAAATACAATATTGAATTACAAAACGTAATATTAACCTGTCACATCCCGGCGACGCGATATCGACCGTCGTCCATTGTTTATCAATTGTTATTTTAAAGTCGGGATGTGACAGGTTAATATGCCATAATACCAGATCTAAATAAGTTGTTAATTGTCCTCTACCTAAAAAATATTTTCCGACTATTGTAATTGTATTTCGGATTAATTTTTTTCTTTAATCTATGGGAAAAATGCAATAAAAATTTATATTATTACAATTTCTGTAATTCATTTATTTTCACCTCTTATTGTGTTACTTACATGGAAAAATCCACCCTTATTTACAGTTAACAATATTAATTAACATAAAATGCATTACACGATTAATCAATAACATACAATATGTTTATGTGTACGAAAACATACAGTTATGTTACACAGTGTTCGAAAAAATGTATCAACTATATTTTGTAGTACACTCAAAAATCACAAAATGTTTTTGCTTTTCAATATGATCGCACGCTTCAAAGTGTATTTAGAAATGTGGTATGTCAAGTTTGTTTTTGCGAGTTTTTTATATTTTTTTATTAGAGAGACATCATTTTAAGAAACGATTTTTTTTGACGTTTAATCCAGTTTATCAATATCTCTAAACTCCATGGAGAAAACATTTGAATAGAATAAAAAAAAGGGTTTTCTTGTTTTAAAAATCTCTAACATAGAAAAGATTAGAATTTCGATGCAGCCAAGGATATTAGAATCTTAAAGGACACAAGCGTGGAAACAAGATAATTGGCCATGGCGGCCGGTAATGTTCGACTATCTTTCGTATCTCCATAGTCGATATTTCCAACGATTTTCTGTCCCTTTCTATAAAAACAAAAATTAAATAAAAACTTTTATTTTATTTTTGTCAAAGGGACAAGGTAACGTCGAAAACACAGACGGAAATTTACGAAAGAAGAACCATTACCGACCATCGAGGAGTATTATCATATTTCACCGCTTGTTAGGCAGTGTGCCTATGCCAGCTTCCTGGATAAAGCGCAACAAAAAAAAAACTTGACATCCCGAACAAATCCCGAATTATTTATCAAAGATTATGACAACTTCGTATCTTAAAAATACTAAGAGGGTTGTAGCCAGGTCCCCGATGGGGACTTCGGTCGTCATTGTATAATATGTACATTTGACTAAATATGTATAAATATTGTAGGTAGTAAGCTTATCGCTAGACATTTATAAAATGTTTACTTAAAACGAGTGATTTTAAACTCGGATTTATGATTCGACGACCATTTTGATATAATCAATGATTGACTGAGACGTGACCAGTGAATGACTTTGACGTAATCATTGGATCCATTTGACGTATAGCCAAGTCATTTTACGGTTTGAGCCGGGACTAATTAGTAATTGTAATTTTTTCGGTATAATATTGAAAAGCCAATTTGAGTCTGGAAATGTACCAAAATAAAAAAAAAAATCACGTCAGCCACAGTTCCAATTTTGAAATTTAGCTATTATCTCGTTCTAAAAAAACCTGATCGTAATTTTTTTTGCACATATTTAAGCCTTTACCATTATACATACTACAAACATGGTGTGAATATTTTTGTCCACTTAGAAGGTTTTGAAAAATACATTCGTATTTTCTAATAAATACCTCTTATTTTTTTTCATTGACTATTTTATTGCTCAAAAATTATTTATATTGTTAAATCTAAGTCAAAAGAGTGCATTGGTATTAATATTAATAATTTAAAAACCTTCTGGGACACATAATTTTGATTTCTATGTTGCGTAGCGATTTTTTTTAATATGCCTTAAGATAGTCCTTTTGTCACTTAATGGTTCCGGTTACAGATTAAAAGTCCAATTAGTAATTACTCCCTACCCCGCCTAACAAAACTCCGTAAAATGACTGGACTAGAAACCAATGAATAACTTTGACGTAACCAATGGATTCATAAGTTACGTCAGAATTGGTCTTCGAATTATGAATTTTACTTTTTTAGGGTTTTATGTCAAAATTGTGTAAAGCCTTGTCAAATAGGTGATAAATAATTATTCAATTTGACAGTATCTTTAACATTGTCAAAATGAATTATTCAAGGTGGGTTGCAGCAACAAGTATTTATGCATAAATATGATGATGTGACAATCTTATTAGGCGTGCAGAATGTCACGACACAGTTTTAAAACATCATTTTCCAATTTTCTATTTGATTGCAACTCCTGGAATATAGTCCTCCTGGTGGTATAGTGCCACCAACTTATGGCCAAAAGCGGAGCTACTGATGCCATTTTGAAAACATTTGAAAACGTCATTTTGTTGCTGTCAGTCGATGTAGTCTCTCATTCTTTTATACAGAAAGTGGCGCCATAGCTTATTCTACAGATAATTTGGTGACACTGTACTGAACGAGGGACTTTCCCGAAAATATCGCAAAATATTAATGAAGTGTAATCGTTTAATAATCATTACTATTGGTTACAGACATACAATGTTGACTATCAATATAAATAATTGTTGATCATGCTGCCAATCCCGTCGTCCCGCCGCGCCGGCGACGCAAACAAAATAACGTTGGGGTCAAACATTGTAAGTATTTACGCGAAACTTTATACGTACGGTTGAAAATTTTAACATAGTTCCTTGGAGCCCAATTTTGTACAAATGCTTTATATATAATGTGAAATTTTCGTGAAAGTCCCTCATTCAGTGCCACCCAGTATATAAATACATAATTGATACATAAAAAAATATCTATTAAGCATTTTTTTATTAATAAATCACAATATTAGTTTTAAAGCATTTCTTATTAGCAACACTTATTCTGTAATTTAATTCCAGAAGTTAAGTTAGTAATGGACTTATAATAAAACAATTACACAAGTCAATATACTTAACAAATCTTGCAAATTAAGCTTAAAACGAGTGTTTTTCAACTCAGATTCATAATTCGTCATCCAATATTGTCGTAACTAATGAATGACTTTGACGTAACCAATGAATGGATCCATTCATAAATTACGTCGAATTATGCATTTTAGTACAGTTTTGAATTTTTTATCACGTTTGTGTGTCAGTCAGTGCCTTCGTAGAGGCCTGTGGGGCCGATAGCTCTAATTTAAAACATTGAAATTCAATCCTTATTCCATTTCGCTTGTAATCAAATTGAAAACCAGTTGTTACTTAGCTTTTTGGAATTCGGTATCGCGCTACACTTTTTTTTAATTCTTATTTAATACTTGCGTCTAGCGCGGCAATTCTGTCAATGTCAAGGAGTTTAGAATTTAATTTCCTAAAAAAGAGCTTTATAAAATGGTGGAGCCATGTGCAAGCCAGAGAGAAGACGATACGCGACGCTCGCGACTGCTCACCGTCCAACATGCACTGCGATTCTCACGCAAAACTTGACTTATTTACTATGTTATTGACAGCCTGGAGTGCGATTTGATGTAACATATATTAATTTTACTACTTAGATCTTATTCAACAGCGTTTTTAGTTTCAAGCTAGCTGTCACCGTTTCCAAAATTAAATAAATTCTATTAACTTGAGCTGTAGATATTAGGCATTTGTTTAATAAACAAGTTTTGAATTTAGATCGCGGCGCACGGCAGCGTATCAAGCCAAGTCTGGAGTGCGATTTTTGAAACTCATTTATTGAACTCAGCACTTGAAAATGTCAAAATGACTTTGGAGATATGCATCTTTCTACGGCCGATTTCACTTTCAAAAATCATACTCCATATCTCCATACATTTTCAACTGCTGAGTTCAACGTATGAGATTCAACAATAGCACTCCTGAAACGTTTGTGCGATCTGTCAAACGGCTGTCATGAGTTGTCAAATGATTAGCGCGATACCGAATGTGCAAAAAGTCGTTCTTCGCTAGCGGTTCGGTCACGATTCAGTGGACATTTATGAATAGATCGTACCTGTGCAATTTACTAAACGTCACATCGCTGTCAAAAACATCGTCGAGCTCGCATCCTTCAGATCGTCGGAGATTTTATATAAGTTTGACACATGAAATTGAAAGGATATTTCAACGACGTATTTAAGAGGCTATGTGAAACAAATAGGATTCTTAAAAGCGTCATATATCATGAAGTACTAACAGTAGGAGTATGATTTGCGGATATGTGTAAATTGAACATGTAATTGAAGTTTTGATTGGAGCCAAAACACGATTAAGACACATTTTCTCGATAGAAAAACAAGCCAAAGTAGCTTCTGGAACTGCTAAACGGTGAATAATAGAAACACGAGACTTGATTTAAAAAAAAGAGATTGATATTTAACAAATTTTGATAAGAGCAGAATTGAACTTACATAAATAGTACAATCACAATTACGTAAAGTTTGTTTTACACTTGCGTCGTTTCAGGCGCGCGCGCCGCCCCATTTCTTTCTCTCGCATCAGGCAGTAATATAAGCTATCACACGCCCATTTCGCTTCCATTATTTTTCGACATAGCCCTTAAGATTGTGACGATGTTTGCGCTTAGTGAATTGCATTGCACTGCATCACTCAGATAAGCTTCACTCCATCAGATAGCTTGAGAACATTTTTGAATTGCCAGTTTCGGAGCGTTCATTGAATATCCATTTTTTTATTTGTGATCTTAGGTTGCATTCTACTTTTCTCTTTTATCCAGACGTGTAAGTGAAATGGCACTATTTTTGATAAATAATAATAATTTATTCTTATACATTTAGATATTATGTACTACGTAATAGACACTGCTTATAATTATGCTGTCCCATATAAGTGTGGCGATATTTCCGTACATCACTCAGTAAATTGCTATATTCTCTTTCCTACCTAGACCAGTCATTTTACGGAGTTTTGTTAGGAGGGATGGGGATTAATTATCTGGGGACTTTTAAACTGTAACCGACAACATTTAGTGACAAAAAAACTATCAGAAATTTAAAAAAAATCGCTACGCAACATAGAAATCAAAATTGTATCTCCAAGAAGGCTTTTAACTTACTAATATTATTAGTATTATTACCAGAAAGAAAGAAAGAAAGCAAAATTATTTATTTGGATCTCCGACACACATACAATCTTTTACAAATGCACACATTTTAATTAGATTTAACAATATACATTATTTTTGAGCAATAAAATGGGCATTGCAATTTTAAAAACCAGTTTTGAAAATAACCTTCTTCTATGTAGATAAAAATATTAACACCAGCGCGGTAAGAACCCGTTAAAATGTTTATTTCTAGATTAACACCATGTTTGAAGTATGTATAATGGTAAAAATTTACCATCGGGTTTTTTTACAGCGAGATAAATTATAAATTTGGGGTTGTTGCTGACGTAATTTTATTTTTATTTTGGTACATTTCTAAGGCTCAAATTGGCTCTTAAATACTATTATTAATTTGTCCCGGCTCAAACCGTAAAATGACTGGGCTAACCATATGGCGCATGTTTGACTTGTCACAGTATCTCTACATAAGTACATAGTAGCTGATTGTCCTTATGATATTTTTCGTTTTCAAACGTCGTTTTCGTCGTTCAAAACTTTCACCAATACATCGTATTGAATCAATTAAAAATAAAAAGGTTGAATACTTATATATCTAGTTGTATATTTGATTTAATCACTCTAATAAGAATGTTATTTGTAATAAAATTTGTTTTACTAGAATAAATTTCAACTAGAGATTCTAGTGGCCGTTCTAATGTCCTTTAGTATCTATTTTACTCATTTTATAAAATAGTTTAGTCGCAAAACAAATTTTATAACACTTAACGTTCAAAATCGTAGTTTTATTCAAATCAAAGATTGAAAAACATTCACTGTAGAGAAGGATGTTTTATAAAAAAAAACGGCAGCACCTACTCGACTCAAAGAAGAAGGGTCACGGCCCATACAAAATTTACCCAGGTCCGACAACAAAGTGACCAATCCCAGTTTTTTTGTTGTATTTAGTATGAATAAAGGACTAAAGTATGTAATTTTTTTTTTCAATTTGTATGGCTAACACCTAAATATTGCCTTGTGAATTTCTCCAGGCCCAATACTAAAACAATACTTTTCACACACCTTCTAACAATTATATCTATTATGGACTCTGCAGGTGCATGTGATTCTGATTACAATACAATAATATGGTATTATCCAGCTGATCTGATGGAGCTGGAAGGTGGCTAGTGGAACTCTAGCATACCCATCAAGTTTCGGCTCATTAAAATCGTCTTGATGTGTCCTGTTATACATAATATGGTTAACCATACAAATTGAAAAAAAATATATATATGTTTTAGTTATACTTGTAACGAGAAACTCGCTCTATGATAGTATTATCCACAGATATTGGCCCTCGGATATTGGATTTGTACCTCGGCACATGGGCTAATGAAACATGGGAATCAGACGACGAGATTAAAACCCGGATCGAAATAGCCCGCGCGTCGTTTACAAAAATGAAAAAGGTCCTAACTAATCGAAAACTGGATATACGACTCCGAGTAAGAATGCTCCAGTGTTACATCTGGCGAATAGTTCTATACGGTTGCGAGGCATGGACCATTAAGGAAGCTACTCGCCAGAAACTAGAGGCTATAGAAATGTGGTTCTACCGAAGAATGCTGCGAATTAGTTGGGTTCAACGGGTCACCAATGTGGAGGTTCTACGACGTATCAGGAAGTCCCGGGAGCTGTTGCAAACCGTTAAAAGGAGGAAAGTCGCCTACCTTGGTCATATTTTGAGGAATGAGCGATACCAACTGCTCCAGACTATAATAATGGGCAAAGTGGAGGGCACAAGAAGCGTCGGTAGGCCACGAATGTCATGGCTCGCGAACCTTTAAGAGTGGACAGGCATCGCCAGCGTCGAAGAGCTGTTTCGTTTGGCGAGAGATAGACAGGGATATGCAGAGCTGACTGCCAACCTCCAGTAATGGAGAGGAACCCGAAGAAGAAGAAGAAGTTATACTTAATAACAAAAAAACTGGGATAGGTCACTTAGTTGTCGGGCCTGGGTCACTGATGACCATTCTTCTTTATATTGGATGGCGGCGACGGATGTTGCGACATCCAGATATATCGTATCGTTTACGCCTACAGCTGTGGGCGGAAGTTGTTGCGATAATTCGGTATGTAAACTTTTTTGGGAAGGCTGAATCGAAAACCATTTCGAGATAATTGTCTCAATTATAATATTTTATATGCCAGAAGGGTTACAGATATCTATACTATTATAAAACTGTAACAGGAAGTTTGTCTGTACATTGAAGATATTAACAAAAAAAAAGTTACGATATGGTTTTTAGGTGTCCCTGATTCCATTTCACCAATTTTTGGATTTTTTGTCTGTCTGTTTGTTTGTGTATTTGTTTGGGTGTTTGTTTGTTTGAACGAGTATCACGCAAAAACTACTGAACCGATTTTGATGAAACTTTTTTTGTATGATAGCTTATGATCTGACTTAAAATCTGGTATATAATTTGTGCGGACGAAGTTTTTAATAAAGTACCATCGTAAAAGCCGTGGTGGTCCAGTTGCGAGTAGCCTTGCCTGTCGTGCAGGAGGCGATGGTTCGATCCCCGTTCAGGCCGACTCGTACCAATATGTTTTTCGGAATTTATACTATACGATTTGTAACACATTTTTTCCGGTGAAGGAAAACATCGTGAGGAAACCTGCATGCTTCAATTTCGAGGCATGTATTGTGCCCACTGTCCATTACAAGTGGCGACGGGCTCACTCCCCGTCACACTGGACATAATTTCGGTACTAGTGAAACGTGGATGTCCTGAAGTTTCAGAATATCTCTGACTACCCCCTCGGGAAATACAGTCGTGAGCGTGACTAAAACGGACCTGTAAACTCCTTGGTAAACTAAAAATCAACATATAAAATATTAAGAAAAAAATGTATATTCAATATGTCAGAATTTCCAGTTGCCGTTCTTCTTGTTCTTAGTTGCCATTGCTGTTTCCAGCATAGAGTTAAGGTAAAGCCATGGTAAAGCTGCCTTCACTTCCTAAATACGAGTTACGCCCATATAGATAGTAAGTACTACATACACCATTACGCCTACCTTTATGGATAAACTCGACGCATTGCATGTCTTCTATCGGTAAAAAATATAAAATAAAGTCCAAAAAAAGCTTGACATATCGAATTGCGGAGATATCGTATCGTTTACGCCTACGCTCAAAAATTGCTTGCTTGTATGATATGGCTACTTTGACTATTTATTATAAGGACTAGCCTTGCGGTAGCATTTCCCTTCTGCCACGGTATAAGAACAATTGATCATGTGCATTTACATTCGATTTTATACCATATCACTAAACAAGATAGCCTATAATTGCGAAACAATAACTACGAACTTATGACGTTTGGGGTTCACACGAGACTACTTTCATGATTTTAAACAATCAAAATTAGAATCTAAAGTTATGGGGAATAAAGTACAAAGTTGCGGATTTCATGTTACCTCGCCCTCCGCAAAAAGTGTCAGAAATGTTTGTTAGTAGAATTACACGCGTGGCCTTACCCTTAGGTATCGTTATCCTCATTATCAATACGTGACTTTCTCAATATATCACACTCGTTCGCAAAGGTTCGCATCCTCTTTTATAATGAGAACCGGTAAGGTTTGGAACCTCTCTCTGCGTCTGTCTTTCAATATAATTTAATATAATTTCAATATAATCAGGATATTTTTATAAGAACATTTAACACTTTCGCTGCTGATGACCTACGTCGTAGGCGCAAATTGGCCGCAGTGCTGGAGAACCCACGTTACGAGCCGGTTCAATTGCATTTCGCCTGTGCTCATGACCTACAGCGTGAGTCACTCAAACCTTACGCCTGTGCGGGTGACCCACGACGTGAGCCGCATTGGTCTTTTTAAGTTACGACTGTGCGCACTAGTCCCTATATAAATACTTAAAGTATGGCTATCTATACTATTATAAAACTGTAACAGGAAGTTTGTCTGTACATTGAAGATATTAACAAAAAAAAGTTACGATAAGGTTTTTAGGTGTCCCTGATTCCATTTCACCAATTTTTGGATTTTTTTCTGTCTGTTTGTGTGTTTGTTTGTTCAGAGTATCACGCAAAAACTACTGAACCGATTTTGATGAAACTTTTTTTGTTTGATAGCTTATGATCTGACTTAAAATCTGGTATATAATTTGTGCGGACGAAGTCGCGGGTTAACGCTCGTACTATTATAAGACTGTAACAGGAAGTTTGTCTGTACATTGAAGATATTAACAAAAAAAAAAGTTACGATATGGTTTTTAGGTGTCCCCGATTTATCTATTTCACCAATTTCTGTCTGTCTGTTTGTTTGTGTGTTTGTTTCTGTGTTTGTTTGTTTGTTTGTTTGAACGAGTATCACGCAAAAACTACTGAACCTTTTTTTTGTTTGATAGCTTATGATCTGACTTAAAATCTGGTATATAATTTGTGCGGACGAAGTCGCGGGTTAACGCTCGTTATTTATAATTTACTAGCGAGGTACCCCAGCGTCTCCTGGATAAACATAAACCTTCTGGAAGAAATTATGAAAACTGTATCAAAATCCGTGGCGTGGTTTAGAAGAAGTAAAGCGACGAACCAGAAATTACGAGGGCAGACCTAGATAGCGATTTTTGAGATTTCCATGTCAAAAAAAACGATTTGAATGACAATTATTTCTCAAATCAAATTAAAGATTGAAAAAATTGTCTCGGGCGGGATTTGAACCCGCACTTTTCCAAACCGGGGAACAATTATCCAATTTCGCCACCGAGCCCAATACCCAGAGAACGAAATTTTCAATCTGTTGCGTCTTAAGGGGACACACACACGTAACATGTAACATGTTTAAAAATCAATAATATTTGAAATTATTTCTCAATCTATAATTTGATAAAAACTACGAAGTTTTTTAAGACAACTGTGACTTATATTTAATGATAGTCAAGTAGGAATAATGAACACATTTTCAACTGCGTGGTGCCTCTATTAATTGTTATTCTAAACATGTGTCGGTTTGACATTACTGTAATATTATAAGAGATGAGTGTACTTTTTGCAACCATCAGCAGCAAGGCTGATTCAGTGTTTATGGGGTGTAGAGCATCTCTGTGATGGGGATGGACTAGGTCTGCCTGCATAACTTCAGTCGGTTTAGGAGTTACTGATGTTTGAAGGTCAGTAAAAAATTTTCGTATGATATTATTGTAGTGTGCACTGTAGCTATGTGAACAGTACTAAAACTGACATGGTTCATCAGTCGGTTTAGGAGTTGCAGCCGTTCAAAGGTCCGACCTTTGAACGGCTGTATCTCCTTAACCGACTGGCAGTTCATGGCAGTTTTTGTACTGTTCACATAGCTACAGTGCACACTACAATAATATCATACGATCAGCCTTGCAGCTGATCGTTAATTTTTTACTGACCTTTAAACATCAGTAACTTCTAAACCGACTGAAGTTATACAGGCGGACCTAGTCCATCCCCATCACAGAGATGATCTACACCCCATAAACACTGAATCAGCCTTGCTGCTGATGGTTGCAAAAAGTACACTTATCTCTTAGTCTATAAGGTCATAAGTCTGTACTGTCATTACAACAAAGATTTGCTACCTGCGGCGGTAGCATGGCAGCGTGATATCACGCCTTAGCCATATGAATAGATAATAATAGTACACTATAGAAGCGAAACTATGGTTAAACCAACACGAGACGGTAGGCTTATTGGTAGGCGTATCTTGACATTTAACGCGCGTGTTTCGTTTCTATAGTGTACTATTATTATTTATATGCCTTAGCTCTCTTTCTATTTACGCGCGAACGAAAGAGATTAAAGGCGTGATATAGCGTTATTGCACGCATCATAGTATGGCTGCATACAAACCCCGAGTAAACGACAAAATCGAGACATTCCTTTCTTAGTTATTTTGCGTATACAAAAGCGAGCGCGCATAGCATTGACATACAAAATAATGGACGCTGGGTCTAATACATAATTCTCGAAAAAAGTGTCGGAGTCTAACCTGCACAAACCTAACATGTATATAAACTAACTGAAAACATTGAAAATGCTGAAATTATTTTTAATCTTGCTTCCCATCGGGGCACGTGCGCGTAGTCGGTCGATCAAACGAAGACTGTCGCGTAATTGGTTCTCTTTTTACGTTTTAGTGCTCTTTTGGTTCGAAAACTTTTGAGCGCGGACCGTCCGTCCTGTAGTTGGTATGTCAATGGTGCATTGCGATTTTATCGTTTTGCCGTGCGTGGCATGCTACTACTATGTCGTTCGTTCATCAACTTTATGATATCAAATGATTGCCTACAATTTGTGTCCGTTTTTTCAAACACTTATAACACAGCTCGTGCATTAAAGCCACAAAACATTTATGTGCATTCAAAATTGCATTGTTTAGCCACAAAATGTGGCCATGGCAACATCAGAATAGCCACAGTTCAATCATCAACCCCAATTTAGAAACACACGGCCATAAAATGTGACTAGTCACAATTCGTGGCCACAAAAGCTCGATTCTCATTAAAACAGGTATAATCATTCACATTATTGATCGGATTTTTATACAGGGTGTAAGTAGACTAGCAAATACTGAAGCGGTGAACTCAAACCATCAAACTGAACAACTCTCACTATGGAGCCTACCTCAAGAGACGCGAAAAAATCCCATACAAAACTGCAGTATCCACCCGACTCAAATGTATGGGACAGCTGATTTTTTTTCGCGTCTCCTGAGGTAGGCTTCATAGTGGAAGTTGTTCAGTTTGATGGTCTGATTACACCGTTTCAGTATTTGCTAGGCTGTCACTTACACTGGGGGGAGCGACTGGATGAGGAAGGCCGAGGACAGAGTTTTGTGGCGCGCCTTGGGAGAGGCCTATGTCCAGCAGTGGACGATGATATGCTGATGATGATGATGATGTCACTTACACCCTGTATACGGTTATTTCAAATTAGTTGGCGAAACTGAACCAGGACACTTGTTAATGATAAAAGATTGCATTATCAATGTTTATAATGAATGTATATTTATGTTTATGATTGATGATTAACAATATTATTATTATCGTACGTAAGCTAGAACGATTAAATACGTAAGGCTGCAGTGCGCGGGGCACAGGCGGACATTGACCTATAAATCATATGATCGGGCGGCGGGTCACTGTCACGCCATTTTATTTAGTAGCAGATACCAAATGCGTTTGTTAAGTTTCGCCAACTAATTACATTTAACCTTATATACTAAAAGCGTCAGTCACACTAACAAACCTAATGAATCAGATTGATAGCGCGATCTTTACATATCAAAATCTGTCCAGTGGCCACAAAAGCTCAGTCACATTTTAATAATCGAATACATCCTAAAATGTGTTCAGCCACAAAATGTAACTAGCCAGTTTTTGGTTACTAAAGTCAAGCCACATTAAATAAACTTATCCGATCACCAACCAACCAGAACTACACCTCACGGCCACAAAATGTTAATAGCCACAGTTTTTGGTCACAAAAGTCACAAAATGTGTTCAGCCACATAATGTGACTAGCCACAATTTTTGGTCACACAGGCTAAGTCACATTTTAATAATCGAATACATCCTGAAATGTGTTCAGCCACAAAAAGTGACTAGCCTCAATTTTTTGGTTATAAAAGTCAAGCCACATTAAACAAACTTATCCGATCGCCAACCCAACCAGATACCTCACGGCCACAAAATGGGACTAGCCACAATTTTTGGTCACAAGTCACAAAATGTGTTCAGCCACAAAATGTGACTAGCCACAATTTTGATCACAAGTCACAAAATGTGTTCAGCCACAAAATGTGACCAGTTACAATTTTGGTCACATTTAACAATCGAATACGTCCTAAAATGTTCAGCCACAATTTGTGGCAACGTATAGCGGTGAACTAACGTGATAAGTGATAAGGGTATGGCCCCACTAGAGCCTGTTTCATATAATATTGCAGCAGCGGCAGTAGCGAGGCCTGGCGCCTCCGCCGGCGACCGGCGGCGTCACCGGGGCGAAGTATGCGTGCACCTTTATGTTGGGGAGGTGGTTCTGTTGACAAATGATTTACACGTTGTTATTGTTGGCTGGGCTATTGCAAGCAAGGTTCGCTATCTGCGACCATTGCTGGTCTATTGTGTTCGCCCCATGCTCACCCATTTTTTACACATACATCGGGACTTATTTTTTTTTTCATTCCCGTGTATGCAGGTTTCCTCACGACGTTTTCCTTCACCGCCGAGCTAGTGATAATGACAAATACAACTGTACATAAATTCCGTAGAACTAAGTGGTACAGGCCAGGAATCGAACCGCCGCCGCCGCCTCATGATTGAGTGCTAGCTCTCTTCCGTATGGACTATTAATGCTCTATTTCGTTAATTATACGTTACCAAAGTTTTAAAATTTGTTTCAAAAGCGCTTTAGCTACTTAATGAATACAAAAGCTACTGAATGAATAGCCGATTTCAATTGCAGCGACCACTTTATTAGAAAACCAGTCAGGTAAGCAGGATGTTATTAAGAGCATAAGGGTTGAGTGAGGCACATTGACCGACGGCGGGCCCATACAAAAAGCACGTTTAGAATGGGCCCGCCGTCGCTCAATGTTTATTGACCCTAGGTGTCTGTGATAATAGTACATTATGATACAAAGTTGGTCAATAAGGTCAAGGCTGATTGCAGCACGAGCCACAGGCGAGGGCTGTTAACGAGCCGAGAGTTTAATACTGATCAACACTCACGAGTGTTAAGACCAACGCTCACTCGTGTCATAAGACGTTTTACACCTGTAAAGGTAGACGTTAGAGGCTCTGTTAACTCTGCGCTATGATCTGCAAAATGTACCTAATTTTCATGCACAATAAATGATTCTATTCTATTCAACAAACATGCATCGAAAAAAAATAAAAAAGTTAAACAAAATGGTTTAGACAATTTTTTTTTAAAAGGCACCCTGATTTCTAACTTCCCGCGCTGTGCGTCTGTGTTCAAATTAGTTATGCGCACACAGGAATTGCCTCAGCAATGTCAAAGTTTAATAAAAAGTATCTAGAACTACATACAGTATGGACACTCTCTGCCTCCCGACTTTTTATTTCACCTGGCTGGCTGAATCGGGGCGAAAATGAAGGCAATTGCGTATTCCTGTCCCGCTCGCACTAGTATCGCACAATGCATAACTCTCCTTTTCATTTTTTCCCATTTGTATGAAATAAGTCGTTTGGTATCAAATGACAGGCTGTCAGCTGACAGTGTCCAAGGTGAGGTAGTGTGGTAATGTAATTTGTACTCGTAACGCGTAGCGGCTCGTAGCCGCGTATTACTTACCCTCAGTTTTCGTATGGCGTTCCTAGTGACAAGCTGACAGTCGTACAACTCGATCAGCTGCAGATTGTGACAGGATATGAGGTGCTCTAACGCCCCGTCTGTTATTAAAGGGCAGTTGTCCAGACCTGCGGGCAGATTTATGAAATTTATATTATACTCACTATGTAGGGTGTTAGGGTAAACAGTTGCATTACTTTAAGTTGGTTGCAGAGGGGTCAATTTTATACAAAACTTTGACGCACAATACGCGTAGACGGTATTAATCATCATGATGATAGAAAATCTAGATCATCATCATCATATCAGCCGACAGACGTCCACTGCTGGACATAAGCCTCCCCCAAACTGGGGGGATTTGCCATAATCGCCACGCTTGGCTTGGCGATCGCAGTTGGATTGAATGAGTGTACGCAGGGGATGCTGCTGCCCATCCTCCGGTAGATCCCTTAATCGCCTTTTACGACACCCACGGAAGGAAATGGGATGGTGCTATTCTTAGCCGACACCACACGAAACTTTTCATACAAAATTTTAAAAGCTTTATATCTTCGTAATTATATTATAAATTGCAAATGTTATTTGTGACGCGGCAACTAGATTTTCTAAACTATTTTTTCATATATAAAGTATTACTTTTATTAATTCCGTCTGCGCGTATTGTGCGTCAAACATTTGTATGGACTGAAACCACCTTAAGTGACTATACCCATGATACTGAACAACTTTCCCGAAGAAACCTATAGCAAGTTAGCAAAAAAATTTGACTTTTCATACAAACGTTTGATCAGCTGATTACATTTATTATTATGAATGGATCGCATTTTTTTTTGTGCGAATTTCCTATTATATTTCTTAGGGAAAGTTGTTGAGTATTAAGGATACAATCACCCTTTAATCTCCTCCGTACATTAGTATTTCTCAACTTCTCATAGGACATAATAAAATCTATTGTTGGTGTTTTGGTTGGCAACTAAAACACTAACAATAGATTTGATTATTTCTTATGTCCTACACGAAGTACAGATGTACGCAGGAGATTTAAGAAATGCAAAATCGAAAAGGCTGGCATGAAATAGGCAATAGAAAATTAACTCTCATGCAATGAATGGACATTTTATGTGAAATATTTATTTAAGAATGTGACATATATGAGAAATAAATTAATCTAATTATTTTATGTAGTGAATTAAAAGTAGATTGTTATAAATTTCAGTTTCAATTGTTATAAAGTCTATAACATTAAACGAAGTATTCTCATAAAAGAAAAGTTATTATTTATATATATAAGGTCTAACAAAATTAGGTGAAACTATTTTAAGGGGATGATCAGACCATCAAACTGAACTACTTTCTCTATGGGACCAATATCAAAATCGCAAAAAAAAATCTGCTATTCTATACATTTAGGTCGAGTAGGTTTGTATGGAACCGTTTTTTTTTTTTTCTCGAGATCGATATTGGTCCCATAGAGGAAGTTGTTCAGTTTGATGGTCTGATAGTACCCTTAAAATAGTTTCAGCTAATTTTGTTAGACCTTATATATATAAATAATAACTTTTCTTTTATGAGAATACAGGGTGGAAAAAAAAGGCCGTGGTAGGAGGGAAAGTACCCTTAATATTTATGATGGTAAATTTTACATTCCTTTATTTTCAAAAATAATTAAAACTGTATTTAAAGATTTTTGAAAAATCATCTGCTTGAGCCGGGAATCGAACCGGTGAAATGTGAAAAAAAAATCCTGTATTTTATGATACCAACCGAAAGAGTCATTCATAAGGACCAATTTCTTTTAAACAACATAGTATCTTAAATTAAAGAAAGACCAAGAAAAATTGATTTTTTCATTGTTAAACTTACTCACTATCTAAAGCGTTAACCCGCGACTTCGTCCGCACAAATTATATACCAGATTTTAAGTCAGATCAAAAGCTATCAAACAAAAAAAGTTTCATCAAAATCGGTTCAGTAGTTTTTGCGTGATACTCGTTCAAACAAACAAACAAACAAACACACAAACAAACAGACAGACAAAAAATCCAAAAATTTGTGAAATGGAATCAGGGATATCTAAAAACCATATCGTAACTTTTTTTTTGTTAATATCTAAAATGTACAGACAAACTTTCTGCCTCAGCTTTATAATAGTATAGATATATTGCTAAATGAAGCAGTACTTAAATAAAAACTCACCAAGTACAGTAAGATGTTCAGCGGCGCACGGTGACATCGACAGCTGTTTGATTCCGTAGTCTGTTATAAGTTCACAATGCGACAGGGTCTATAAGGGAAACGATCACAGAGTGTGACTTATTGAGAACGTCACTATTTGATAGCGACCAGTGTTGCCAGATCGGCACTTAAGAATTATCCCAGATTGACAGCAAAATTATGGTGTTTTTATCGCATCCAAAATTTCTCGTATCTTGGAACCTAAAAGAGTGTCAAATGATGCGTGAAATTCAATCATTCTTACCTATATTGCATGCCACTATTTAATGTTTTAATGTTACCTTTAGGCAAGGCAAGGCAAGGTGTAGGCAAGTACGAGGTTTTTAGGGAATTATAGTAAAAACTCTTGAATGAAACGACACAGTGAGGAAACATTCTTTCTCAATTTTTCTCATTAGAACTTAAATTTTAGTAATAGGTATTTGAAAACTGTTTTAAGCGATACTTGACGCCAAAACTATGTATATTATTTGAATTAGACGGAGAATATAGATGAAAATTATGATTTGATACACAGATTTAATTGAATTACAAAATTATCGTGGATTATCGTGTATTATCCTGGAATTTTTGTGAATTATCGTGCGATACCCGACTTTTACTTTCTATCGCATGCCTCTCAAAAATATCTTGGATCTAGGATAATTATCGCACGTCTGGCAACACTGATAGCGACGATCACAGAGTTTGACTTATTGAGAACGTCACTTATTGTTACAGACGATCACAGAATGTGACTTATAGAGAAAGTCACTGGTGCCAATGTGACTGGAAGGAGGGAGGGAGAGGACGCCCTCGTAGGACGTATTCTGATCAAATCGTTTGCGTCTGTATAAAGAAATATATGTATGTAATATAGTTTACCCGCGACTTCGCTCTCACTAATTATATACCAGATTTAAAGTCGATTCACAAGCTATAAAAATAAAATAAAATCATCATCATCATCAGCCTATAAACGTCACACTGCAGGGAACAGGCCTACCCTCAGGGAGGGTATCATTAGTCCACCACGCATGCCCAATGCGGATTGGTAGACTTCACATACACATCAGAATTTCTTCTTCAGTGTATGCAGGTTTCCTCACGATGTTTTCCTTCACCGTTTGAGAGCAGTCGGTATATAAAATAAAATTGTTTATTATTTCTCTGAGATCCACCCTTCGAGCATGCTTGTATTGGGAGAGCTATCAAACAAAAAAAGTTTCATCAAAATCCTCGTGCTGCTCGAACAAACAAACAAACAGACAGACAAAAAATCCAATGAGATATTAGAGAAGTCATGTAAAAAAACGCAGTAAGCGGGCACTAAATAAAAATTAAAAGGCTCTCCAATTGGTCAAAAATGTGTTAAAGTACCAATTGGTACTAAAAATAAGATAAAAGTATAACATCCATACCAATTTCTCCAGCCGAGGGCATCCCATAGCGAGGTGCACCAGCGTAGCATCCGTTATAAGAACACACTCCTCTAAATCCATTCGTTCTAGCAGACGACAACTCTGCAAGAAACAATATGTATTACTAGCTAACGCTAGCGCTAACGCGACTTTGTCCGCACAAATTATATACCAGATTTTAAGTCAGATCATTAGCTATCAAACAAAAAAAATTTCATCAAAATTGGTTCAGTAGTTTTTGCGCGATGCTCGTTCAAACAAACACACAAACAGACAGACAAAAAATCCAAAAATTGGTGATACTGAATCAGGGACACCTAAAAACCATATCGTAATTTTTTTTGTTAATATCTTCAATGTACAGACAATCTTCTGTTACAGTTTTATAATACTACTAGAGTTAACCCGCGACTTTGTCCGCACACCATTTTTATATACCAGATTTTAAGTCAGATCATTAGCTATCAAACAAAAAAGTTTCATCAAAATCGGTTCAATAGTTTTTGCATGATACTCGTTCAAACAAACAAACACACAAACAAACACCCAAACAAACACACAAACAAACAAACAGACAGACAAAAAATCCAAAAATTGGTGAAATGGAATCGGGGACACCTAAAAACCATATCGTAACTTTTTTTTTGTTAATATCTTCAATGTACAGACAAACTTCCTGTTACAGTTTTATAATAGTATAGACTAGAGTTAACCCGCGACTTTGTCCGCACACCATTTTTATATACCAGATTTTAAGTCAGATCATTAGCTATCAAACAAAAAAAGTTTCATCAAAAACGGTTCAGTAGTTTTTGCGTGATACTCGTTCAAACAAACAAACACACAAACAAACAAACAGACAGACAAAAAATCCAAAAATTGGTGATATGGAATCAGGGACACCTAAAAACCATATCGTAACTTTTTTTTGTTAATATCTTCAATATACAGACAATCTTCTGTTACAGTTTTATTATAGTATAGATTAACGAACTTTTAAAAAAAAAAACTTTTTATTAAGGACAACAAAGATCCAATGTGTTAGTAGCAACAAGACTTATGAAATACTAGCTAGTATTTCATAACAACGGAACTTGTGATTTGGGACGCAATGGACACTGGTTACTATCAGCAATGGCCTTCAGGATCCTATTGCCACTACTCCGGACCCGCCGTAACAGAGATGCTGCCTTTTTGCGAATTATGTCCTGCGAGCAGTCCACCTGTGCCTTAGCAAACATCTCTGAGGCTCCACAAAATCGGGGCAGCCCCAACAGCATCCTGAATCCATTGTTGGATTGAACTCGCAGAGCGCTGTACGATTTTTGTTCGCGACTTCGTCCACACCGGTTCCCGTCATCGTAGCGAGATAAAATATATTACAGTTTTTAGGCCTTATCTTAAGCTTTTAAACACTAGAAGTTTTATCATAATCGGTTCAGTACTTTTTGCGTGATGCTCGAACAAACATAAAAAATAAAAAATCGGTGATTTGAAATCAGGGACACGATATCGTGACCTTTTTAGTTATGCAAATATATCTTTAACGTACAGACACACTTCTGTCGCCGTCAGAGAGTTGGGTACAAACTGACTTTGAGCTGGGTACAACCTGACTTTAAATAATAACTCACCCTGGCAAGTGGCAGCGAAGCCAGCGTAGGTGAGGTGGCCGAAGCAGGCGAGCTCCAGCGTCACGAGCGCAGAAGCCGTCAGAGAGTTGGGTACTAACTGACATTGCGTTGGGTACACGCTGACGTTAGATGGTAACTCACCCTGGCAAGTGCAGCGAAGCCGGCGTCGGTGAGGTGACCGCAGCAGGCTAGCTCCAGCGTCACCAGGTCGGGACAGTGCGCCGCAAGTGCAGAGAGGGAGTTATCAGAGAGTTGGGTACAGCCTGACACGCATAGTCGACGCATCGCCGGCCCTAATTTTACTATCGAATCGTCTGTTAGGCTCTGAAAACAACAACAATGTATTTCTTTATTGTGTACAGGGCCAACTTAATATTCTGAAGGTTTTTAAGGAGATGATCAGACCATCAAACTGAACAACTTTCTCTATGGGACCAACGTCGAAATTGGCGGGTTGGGTTGAGTGGGTTTGCAGTTTTGTATGGAACAGCTTTTCACTGCTTCAGCGTATATACCAGATTTTAAGTCAGATCATTAGCTATCAGCCGTTGGTCCCGGCTGCTATCTTTGTTGGTAGGTAGTCGTTACATAAAAACCACGTCAAAGGCCGTAAGGCGGTCTGAAAAAAATCTTCACCAGGGCTTGCCCACACGATGAGAAGCCCATTGCCACTTCTGCTTGCGAATTTTCTGAGCACTGCTGGGCATAGATCTCTCTTTTATTGCGCCATTCTTCACGGTCCTGTGCTAATGTGATCCAATCTTCGACTACTTATACAACGTGTTAATGAATGAATGAAGCGCAAAACCTCATACACCCCAACTGATTTATAGCAAAATAATTAGATTGAAAAAATAATTTCATTATTTTGATAGTTAAAATTTAAAGTTATTCGCATTTTAAATTTTTCAGGCAAAAATGATTTGCTATCATTTTAGCAATGAATGAAAGCGCTAACGTACTCATGGATACATTTTAATAATCTTGTTTTGGTAGAAAGTAGGGTGAGTGTGTCCGTGGGGTGGGTTGTGACATAGGGTTCAGTAAATTTTAAATTTTACAAACAAATTAATTAATATTTAGAAAAAAATTGCCTATGTTGAAACCATGATAATACGATTCTGCTCTCGATTCTAAACAAACTACTTTCTAGTTTTGCGTTAATTCATTAACATGTTGTATAGGGACTAGTTACGCGTGTAATTCTACGAACAAACATTTCTCCCACTTCTTGCGGAGGGTGAGGTAACATGAAATCCGCAACTTTGGATTTTATTTCCATAACTTTAGATACTAATTTTGAACGTTAAAAGTCACGAAAAGAAGTATCGTGTGAACCCCAAACGTTCTAAGTTCGAAATTATTGTTTCGCAATTATCGTCTCGTTTTATTCGTGATAAGGTATAAAATTGATTGTCTTGAATCGAATGAAAATCCGACACCCTCACAATGTCATCAGACCAACGTGCTGGTGGTCTGCCTACTGACTTCCGTCCCTCTCTTGGCCACCACTCTGACATTGCCTTGGTCCACCGGCCGTCTTCCCGTCTAGCCAAGTGGCCTGCCCATCTCCACCTCAACTTTGTGATCCGCTTAACCACGACATCGACCTTGGTTCTTAGTCGAATTTCGACGTTAGTTACTCGAACCACTAGTCCTTGTAATTTTAAATGATAAAACGAATCGACTTACCTCACATCCCTGTACGTTAAGCACTTCTAAATCAGGACAATACGTGGCGAGGCAGGACACCGCTCTATCGTTCACATTCTTACAGCCTGCAACGATAATCTAAACTATTATAAAACTGTAACAGAAGGTTGGCTGTACATTGAAGATATTTAAGGTGGAGTCTTGTTATTGCAACTATGGAGCAATTGCACTTATAAGAATCAAAATTCAGTTCTTCTCTCAATAGACTAATGTCTAGTCATCTAGAAGGCAGGTGTGGGTATAAAGAGAAGGACTGAATTGTGATTCATATAAGTGCAACTGCTCCATACAAGACTCCACCTTACAAAAAAAAGATCACGATATGGTTTTTAGGTATCCCTGACTCCTTAGAATTTTTGTCTGTCTGTTTGTTTGTTCGAGCATCACACAAAAACTACTGAACCGATTTTGATAAAACTTTTTTGTTTGATAGCTTATGATTTTAGCTTCCATCATTAGCATCCTTTTTACTATTATGGGAGCAAATCGATTGGAGCAAAAAAAAAATCAGCTGTTGCATAGTAGTCTAGTAGGCATTGCCGTTTAGTATGGAACAGCTGATTTTATTTTTGCTACGATCGGTCTGCTCCCATAGTTAAAGTTGTTCAGTTTGATGGGTAAACTCTTAGTTTAGAAGGATGCTAATTATATCAATTTCATCCTATATAAGGTCTAACAAAATTAGGTGAAACTATTTTAAGGGGATGATCAGACCATCAACCTGAACAACTTTCTCTATGGGACCAATATCGAAATCGCGAAAAAAAAAATAGCTGTTCCATACAAACCTACTCGACCTAAATGTATGGGACAGCAGATTTTTTTTTCGCGATTTCGATATTGGTCCCATAGAGAAAGTTGTTCAGTTTGATGGTCTGATCATCCCCTTAAATTAGTTTCACCTAATTTTGTTAGACCTTATATAATAGTTTTTTTAAAGAATCGTATAAACATGTATGTTACCTCTACATATGAAGCTGCGTAGTTTGGGACACCCCCTAGCTAACGCCTCCACTCCGTTCTCTGTTATAGCCTGACACCAAGACACGTTCACATGTGTTAAGAGCTGAAAACAAATAAATATCGATCAATCAATGTAATCAGCCCACCCACAGTGGAATGCCACTGCTGGGCATAAAACCGAGAAAGTTATTGACCTATCGCAGACCTCGCGTATCAGGCTTGCCTTGCCTAAGATACCAGAGGATATTCTAAACTTGCCAGACAAAAAGTTTAAGTCCCATGTTAAACAAGTCCTCTGTAAAAAGGGCTACTATAAACTCGATGACTATTTGAATGACCAAAATGTCTGGTCTTGACAATGTTCTATGTAATGCAATATTGTATTTTAATTGTACTTTGTATATTTTGTTTTGTTTGAAAGATGTGTGTTGTAGAGTTTCTGGCCGCATCTTCTCTCAACGAAACACCTTCCGACGCGGTGGTAGACTCAAAAAATGACGTCAAAAAGCTATCTATGTGATATTATTTTGAATAAAAAAATTTGAATTTTGAATTCGCGTGGGCAGAGCCCTGATGTCAGAGTTTTTCTGACCGCCTTACGGCCTCTGAGGTGGTTTTTATGTAACGGCTTAACGTGCCATCCGAAGCACGGAATCATTTTTCTTTTCAGACAATAAGGTGATTCAGTCTGCAATGTCCTAACCAACTGGGGAAAAACGCACAAAGTGGCATATCACTAGGTGTCCCCCGTGGGAATCGAACCCACGACCTCCGTGTCGAGAGCCAATGCTCTTAACCATTACACCACGGAGGCAGAACATTATTAGAGGGGTTAGAAATGCAATGTAGCGCTTTTGCTTCGAAGACGGCTGTCGCCACTTATCGTCCCGCTCACGCTGCCACAATTACTCATGCACTCTCGCTCGCACCACGCCGCGCGCCTTATGGTGTTATGCAAATCATTGCATAACCTGTGGCGACACTTTCCACGCCAACTTTGCACTTCTAACCCCTCTTTGATTTTTTGTCTGTCAGTTTGTTTGTGTGTTTGTGTGTTTGTTTGTTTGTTTGTTTGTGTGTTTGTTTGTTTGTGTGTTTGTTTGTTTGTTTGTTTGAACGAGTATCACGCAAAAACTACTGAACCGATTTTGATGGAACTTTTTTTGTTTGATAGCTTATGATCTGACTTATAATCTGGTATATAATTTGTGCGGACGAAGTTGCGGGTTAACGCTCGTCTCTTATAATATTACTTACCGGACATCCATCCGACAGTGCTTTCAAAGAAATGTCTGATATGCTAGGACAAGAATCCAGATTTATCCTGTAATTAGAAAAAAAAGGTTTACCATAGAGTCATCATACAATAACAAAGCCTAAACATGGCACATGTCTCTAATATCACCTTTGTATGCATCAGTTATGTCCAGCCTAGCTAGCATGCCACCCCCGAAAAAACGACAAAAATCGATGTGTAGAAAGAGCGCGCATGACGTTTTTCTCGTTTAAACGCTTTGTCGTGGCATGCTAGCTAGGCAGCTGTCATACATTGCCGCTGACATTCCAGTCCTTTCAAATCTTTCAAATGTATTCGGTTACAAACCAGTAATGTAAAACAACTGGGTATAACTTAGTGCTCCCGATAATAGCGTACTGATGCGAAGTCCACCTTGTATAGAATGTCATTGTTTATAAGTAACATAAAATATTAAAGGGGTATCGAGCCTCCAGTGCTGCTCTCTGAGTTTTTTTTAATTACTAAATAAGTACACAACAAATCAAAATAAAATCGGTGCGAAGTGCGAGCCGGGCTACCCGCGCACCGAGGCCGAGGGTTCCGTACCACACTACCACAACATATTAAAGTAAAAAATTTTTTTTTTTATTTCGGGACCTTTATCACGAGACCGACTCACACTTGGCCGGTTTCTATCATTTGTTGTTATACTGTAGAGTTTGCTCTATAATCACACCAAGTTTGACGCTTGTATGTATTACCGTTTTTACCATAGAGCGAGAAGAAAAAACGTTGATAAAAACTAGTTCCTTGTATGAGGACCCCCATTAATTTTTATCTTTTTGTCATTTTTATTATTTGTCAGCAAATCCGCCGCAATAACGCACATTTTGTAAAAATTTCAACTATCTAGCTCTTACGGTTCAAAAGCTGCAGCCCTAAATAGGTAGGACAGACGGACAGACGGACAACGTAGGCTTAGTAAGTAGAACTTAGACCTTAAAACCCTAAAAACAAGGTCGCATATTATAGTCATTGTCGTTTTTCAATGAATGTTATTATCGTTAAAACCGTAAAAAATGGCAACAATAGAGACGATTGACGGCAGCACAGAAGGCTCGGTGCCCTCTTAAGAAACAACATGATTTCATTTTGTAAAAGAAAAAAATTTATAAAAGTGAAATTTTACTAAAGTGAAATATTACAAATGTGAAATTTCACGCTAAAGTTAAAATTTACTCAAATAAAATTCTGCCTGGTTGACATTTTGGAAAGTAAGTTACCTCTGTAATTTGCTGCATCTTCGTCCGAGGGCCTGACAACTCTGATCTGTCAGTTTCTTACATTTGTTCAGGTTGAGGTCTTCTACGTTTGGACAGGACTGCGAAACAAAATAATCAAGAATATTCATTTTTTTTTTGTACCATGACAATATTCAATAAATAAAATATGCTTACGGATTTTCATTTTGTACATTTTGTGTGTTTTGGGGGAAATGATGTCCGGGTTGGGTCGTACTTGGTCCAACGCGTGAATTATCCACTTTAGGGAAATAGAGTCTTTAAAACAATATTAGTTTTAAATCATTTATTAGATTTAATAAAAACTTGTTGATTACATAGTGTCTTAGCTTAGACTAAACTACTCTAGGTATACCGAGTACAGTTATCAGAAGAATGCGCATACGTGGCGTCTGGGCGCTCGGTGGCCACGGCGCCGATGCATTTCTAAAGTGTTTTAGTTATAGGTACTACTTATGTAATTATAATCGAATGAAATTAATTCTATAGAGAAAAGAGAATGTATCTATTGTAGAGTATACATAACACGTCTTTTTTTTTTATCGGCCATAGGCCCACCACACATTCCCACCGCTGTAACTCCTGTAAGCCAGGATCAACAGCGGCGACCATTCACAACACTGGACACTGAAGTCCAGCGAGCTCGGGGGATGACTCTAATCTATCTTGGAACCCGCAATGAATTAATCAAAGAAGATAGGAGTAGGAAAACGAAATATCCGACTTCCCTCCATTGCAAACGGGAGACAGCAATAAAAAGGAAAAAAACATGGCTATTAGAGAGCCAATTCCAGAGATCATTTATGGCAGTTTTGAAGACACGACCGCAAAAGCACCAAAAATACAAAATAAAACAATAGGAACCTAACATTGTACTGAAACTATGACCTATTTTGCTTCCAGTAATAAAGTATGGCAAAAACATCTGAACGCACGGAAGTTATCCCTAGTCGCAACAAGATCCATGTAGTAAGGGACACCAGAAAACGATTTTATTGAGTCAAGCATGGTCTGGCGCTCGGCGTACCAGAGCTCACACTCCCAAAGAATATGATGAGCGGTCTGTTCGAACTCATTACTGTCAACAGAACTTTCACATAAAGGTGACGCAACCAATTTAAAATAAAATAGCTTTCCCTTAAAGTTACCATGTCCAGTAAGAAATTGGGCTACGCAGTGATCTACCTCTAGCCACGCTTTGTCTAGACGATCGCGAACAGATGGAAAAAATTGGTATAGATGTCGACCCTTTGTAGACCCTTGCCACCGTAGTTCCCAGTCTAATAAAAGTTCATCAAAGATGTTGCAATCAAAGTTAAATAATTTACTACCGTGTTTAACGCGTGTCTTTAGCAATCAACGCGGAAACGCAGCAAGCATTATGGGCACGTTTGGGCCAGGTACGGCTAGGGGCGGACTTTTCGATTAAGTGCTTGACGTGGCATGTTGCTGAATAGTGTTTTGTTTAGACGACGCATGTTGCTAATGGAAATTTTGTAGGAATTTTGACGACGCATGTTGCTGAAGCAGATTTTGTTTTTATTAATTTCATTCAATAAATAATTATTTTTTGTACAACATTTTATTAATAAAATATATGATATATACCTATAAAACAGTTTCGTCACTAACTGACAGACATCGCAGAGCCTAAACCGCTGAAGATAGAAACATGATTTTTTTTGGTACTATTCAAGGTAAAGGGTTAAAAATCCCATACAACCGATGTCTTCAATAAAATTCTCTTATTTATAGCAATTAAAACGTTAGTGTTCGACGTTTTGACGCTTCTTTGGAGTTTTTGGAGGCAATCGAAAGACGCAGAGAAGTCCACAGGAAATAGGTGAACCGATCGCTTTACCGCGCTACAAATGACGGAACACTTTTCTTGTTTACGACCCATACACCATCATAATTCACTGAACTGTATAATGTTCACTTGCATAACACTTTGTTACGCAAAACAACACCAATTTTAACAACCAAAACTCACAATAAACAATAAAACTAACGAATAACCGCCAAAAACTCCCTATAGAAACATGAAATTTGGAATATAGATTACGGAGGATGCAGGGAGGGGCTCAATAAAAAAGTATTTTCCGATATTCTAATTTCACGCGAACGAAGTTGCGAGCAAAAACTAGTTTTCTGTACTTATGAAAAAGTTCCGTAACTGACTAACTGACAGAAAACGCATAGCCTAAACCATTGAAGATAGCAACATGACACACTATATTCTACATGGACTACAATATATTCTACAGAGCATGTTTGGGTGCACTTAGAAAGGATAGTTTTCCTATATCAATATTATAGCCCAGTCATTTTACGGAGTTTTGTTAGGAGGGATGGGGAGTAATTATGAATTGCAGTAACAGGCACCATTTAGTGACAAAACGACTATCTGAAAACATATTTAAAAAAATTCGCTGCGAAACATAGAAATCAAAATTGTATGTCTCATAAGGCTTTTAAATTAATAATGTTAATACCAATGCACTCGTTTTAACTAGATTTAATAACGTAAATTATTTTTGAGGCATAAAATAGGCATTGAAATTTTAAAAATGAGATATTTATAGAAAATACTAATGTATTTTACGAAGCCTTCTAAGTAGACAAAAATATTAACACCATGTTTGAAGTATGCATAATGGTAAAGCCTTAAAAGCAGGTATAAAAAAAATTTACCATTCGTTTTTTTAGAACGAGATAAAAGCTAAATTTAAAATTTGCGGCTGTTGCTGACGTGACATTTTTTTTTTTTGGTACATTTCTAAGCTCAAATTGGCTCTTAAATACTATACCGAAAAAAATTACCAATTATTAAGTAGTCCTGGCTCAAACTGTAAAATGACTGGGCTATTAACTGTATTCTTCAACCTTTGAGTATTATACGACTTTAACTAAATTAAAAATAGTTTCACAGGTAAACGAATGAATGGGAAGTGGTCGTTCTTCTTACCTGTGCCAATGTGCTGATAGATCCATCTGCGATGCTCTCGCACCCTCGCAGCGACAGCTGGCGGAGGAAGCCGCCGCATCTTTGTGATATGTTCTCTATTACCGGACCCTGGCGACAAGACAACATCATAATTAGCAGCTTCCATTCTTTAAGGAAGTCTTTATTTCGAGTTTAAGGCACAAACTGCGGCCAAAAAGCTGGGCATCTTAAACAAGGTGAAGCGGTACTTCACTCCTGGACAGCTCTTAATGTTGTATAAAGCTCAGGTCCGATCCTGTATGGAGTACTGCTGCCACCTGTGGCATGGCTCAGCCAAGTATCAACTTGACGCACTCGACTCGGCTGAACGCAGAGCCAGGAGGCTCATTGGCGACAGTAAGCTGGTGGAGACCAAGCTTCATAGCCTAGCCCACCGCCGCAGAGTAGCCTGCTTGTCGGTCTTCTACAGATTGTACTTCGGTGAGTGTGCCCAAGAGCTACATGAGCTCATCCCGCCTTCCCCTTTCTTCTATCGGACTTCCAGACGCACCGCGGGATATCACCCCTTTTTGGTTGACATCCCACATATCCGCACCAAGCGCCTTTCTGAATCTTTTATAATGCGCACAGCCAAGGATTGGAACGCCCTGCCTGCGTCAGTACAACCCGAATTCCTTTAAAGTACGAGTGAATAGGCTTTTTCTAGGTGAGCTCGCTACATCTTCGACCCCATCTTCGTCCTGAGGACTAGATTGAGGTCAAGAGCAAACCCATACGTAATACAAAAAAAAATAATAATAGAACAGCATTATAGGTAAACTGCTTCCGTGGTATAATCGTTAAGAGCATTGGCCTCTTTGGCCGAGTTATTTTACCAAAATACGAAAACAAATTTTTCGGTAATTGTGGAATAACAAAACCCAAACTATTCCGAAACTTGAACATGCATGATGGTTAAGTTGGTCCCGAATAATGCTATTAGATGGCGGAGTACGATAAAGTCAAGTCAAGAGGCGCATTGTGGCAGCTTAAAAATACTCTGACAGTATGATTACTACCTCTGTGGTATAAAGGTTAAGAGCATTGGGCTCTTGACACGGTGGTCGTGGGTTCGATTTCCACGGGGGACACCTAGTGATATCACTTTGTGCATTTTTCCCCTGTTGGTTAGGACATTGCAGGGTGAATCACCTGATTATCTGAAAAGAAAGATGATTCCGTGCTTCAGATGGCACATAAAGCCGTTGGTCCCGGCTACTATCTCTGGTGGTAGTAGTCGTTACATAAAAACCATGCCAGAGGCCGTAAGGCGGTCTGAAAAACTCGTGACACCAGGGCTTGCTGCCCACACGATAAAAAGAATATAGATAATATTTATCAAGTCTCATAGTTAATTGGGAATTCTCCTTTTTTGAATGAATCATACAAACCTCAACATCTCTCTGGAAGTCGAATAGGTCTATCCTTTGCCAGTTGGAGCCATCCAGAGCCAGAATATTCCATAGTTTTGATACCTGCAACCAAAAACAATTTATGAAGTTTTTTACTTTATTTATAATTGTCTGTCTGTTTGTTTGATCGAGCATCACACGAAAACTACTGAACCGATTTTTATGAAACTTTTTTTGTGTGATAGCTTATGATCTGACTTAAAATCTGGTATATAATTTGTGCAGACGAAGTCGCGGGTTAACGCTAGTTCATATTAAATTTCTGTTTTTGTGTTAGGTACTGTTATCTCATCATATCAGCCATTAAGCGTCCACTGCTGGACATAAGCCTCCCCCAAACTGGGGGGGATTTGCCATAATCTAATAAAATCTAATCTAATAAATTAATGGCTGATATGATGTCTTCATACAAAATTACGATTCAATAGGTGCAAAAATGAGCGAGTTATTGAGGTGGAGCATACATACCGACAGATGCTATATGCGCTATATCGCGCATTCACCCTTTCTATTTGCGCGCGAACGAACTAGATAAAGGTGTGACATAGCCGTATCAGGCGCATCATCGTCCCACCTTCCCCTTTCTACTATCGGACTTCCAGACGCACCGCGGGATATCACCCCTTTTTGGTTGACATCCCACATATCCGCAATAAGCGCCATTCTGAATCTTTTATAATGCGCACAGCCAAGGAGTGGAACGCCATGCCTGCGTCAGTATTTCCGAGCGCTTACAACCCGAATTCCTTTAAAGTACGAGTGAAAAGGATTCTTCTGGGTAAGCTCCACAGAACATTATAAAAGGGGTTAGAAATGCAAAGTAGCTTAAGTAGCGCTTTTGCTTCGAAAACGGCTGTCGCCACTTGTCTTCCCGCTCACGCTGCTACAATTACTCATGCCCACGCGCGCGCACCACGCCGCGCGCCTTATGGTGTTATGCAAATCATTGCATAACCTGTGCCGACACGTTCTACGTCTACTTTGCACTTCTAACCCTTCTTATAATGTTCTGTGATAAGCTCGCTACACCTTCGACCCCATCTTAGTCCTGAGGACTGGATTGAGCTCAAGAGCAAACCCATACGTAATAAAAAAAAAATCATGCTACAGCCTCTGGACGTGGTGTTTGAAAGTTAGCTCCGATATCGTTCTACTTAACTTCCTGTATATCGCGTTGCCTTCATCAACATTTATGTGGTTTTTAATGCAATAATAATTTGAATTTCAAATGTAATAGGAATATTTATTCAACCTATGTAAGGTCAACTACATAATGCTGTTAACAAAAACAATGTTTCAATTCATTCCATTTCTACATACATACATAAGCTAACGCCATTGTCCCATGGGGGTAGGCAGAGACCACGGACCGCCACACGCTACGACTCTGACACACCTCTTTAGCCTCATTGACATTCATTCATCTTTTCATGCACTTCCTGCATACTTGTCCGTTTAGGAAAAGAAAATTGATTTGATCATGGTATGTTTTCCTCGGACGGCCTCTCCTAACACTTCCGCTCACCTTTGCTTGATAAATTTCATTTGTAAGTCTTCTTTCATTCATTCTCTCTACGTGACCGAACCATCTAAGCATACCCCTCTCAATTGTTACAATATCATCCTTCAACTTACACCAATCCCTTATCACACTGTTCTTGATTCGATCAACCAAAGTAATACCACATTCATTCCATTTTTTCCACCTATTATGTATGTTTATACCGAGGGGGCAGGAAGCAGGAAACTGGCAAAGGTATTGTCCTGGAGTAATCTACATAAAGGGCTAGCCCTATGCTATGGGTTATATGAGTAGGTAGCTATGAGTTTCTGCCTTTCGCTGTGGAGACCTTAGGCTGTTGGGGTCCCGCTGCGAAACTTTTTTTAAAGTGCCTATCGAGGCGCCTGTTTGAGGCCACGGGGGACAGGAGGGCTGGCAGCTATTTTGCCCAAAGGGTAAATTTGGCCATTTAGAGGGGCAATACGGCCAGCCTCCTAGGTACTCTGCCTCAGGTAGGCGCTTTGGAGGAAATCTTTTATTTGTAATTTGTGTTTTAGTTTTTTATGGTTTTTTGTCCGGTGTTCTGTATTTTGTATGTGTTTTTGTGATTAATAATAAATCTATCTATCGAAGTGTGTCTGTACATTGAAGATATTAACAAAAAAAAGTTACAATATGGTTTTTAGGTGTCCCTGATTCCATTTCACCAATTTTTGGATTTTTTGTCTGTCTGTTTGTCTGTGTGTTTGTTTGTTTGTTTGAACGAGTATCACGCAAAAACTACTGAACCGATTTTGATGAAACTTTTTTTGTTTGATAGCTCATGATCTGACTTAAAATCTGGTATATAATTTGTGCGGACGAAGTCGCGGGTTAACGCTCGTTGTTTTTAAAGTAGATCATAAATGAATTAAATGTCAAATCTTTTAAGGGTTCCGTCAAACAAGGAACCATAAGGGGGCTTCGTCTTGTGCATCATTGTAGCGTAGTGCCCGGCGAAGTCCCCGATGATGGCACGAGCTTTGCTCCTGCTGCTGTTCAGTATGAAATTTGGTATTTTTGTTGTTATATTGTTTAGGTGGTACATTCTCGGACTCACTTGAGAACCACTAATCTTACCGGGGTTCCTTATTGGACTTTCCTTTTTCCGTTTCCTTATTCCTTGTTGGACTACGAACCATAATTAATTAAGGAAGGATAATTATAATGATGAAGACTAACCTGAGCACATCGGCAGAGAGACACCTCATGTAGGTATGAGAGAATTCTGAAGAGCAGCTGCTTCGGCAGCTTGTTTATATGGTTCTTGTCCACCACTGATCTTATATGGGTTGCTTGGACTACGAAACATCAATGGTGTTGAAGACTGACCTGAGCACATCGGCAGAGAGACACCACGTCCAGGTAGGAGAGGATCCTGAGGAGCAGCTCTTTCGGCAGCTTCTTGTTGATATGGTTCTCATCCTCACTAGAGAACCGAGATATCTGCAAATTATGATAGAGGATAGACAATGAGCATTATTTTTTATATTTGTTGACACCTGGCTGGCACCTGGCACCTGTTTAATCTTGAAATAAACATTTTAACGGGTTCTTACCGCGTTTAGGCACCTGTTTTTATTGAATCTAAACTATTATAAAACTGTAGCAGGAAGTTTGTCTGTACATTGAATTTATTAACAAAAAAAAGTTATGATATTGTCACGGATGTCACATAGCGTGTCGCGCGTCGTGACGTAGTGAACAGTAAAAGTGGTGAGAGGGGAAACCCCTGCGAGGAGGACTGTTTAAAGGGGAACCTCTGCGAGGTGGTCCGTGTGTAAGTGTGTGACCCAATAAACTCTGTAAATAAATTGGACTTAGCGTTTCACTCCAATCCCGAAACCCGTCGCTCGTAACATTTGGTGTCAGAAGTGGGATTGGAGTAGGATGCCGCTGGTGCCAAAGGAGTTAAAGGGAGTCACCACCCGGGCCATGTCGGAAGCGCGCCAGGAAGGTGCGGGTCTTACAACTGAGGTGCAGCGAACTCCGGAGAGAAGACCTGCGGGAGGTGAAGTGCAGCGCACTCCGGAGCAGTACCCAGGAAACTTTCTTTTTCAAATCCAGTACATGATGGAAGAACAAGCTCGCCGTCAGGAGGAAAAGGCAGCTCGCCGCCAGGATGAACAGGCACGCATGACAAAAGAACAGGTTCAACGCCAGGAGGAACAGGCTCGCCGGCAGGAGGAACAGGCTCGCCGGCAGGAGGAACAACTGCACGCACTAAAAGAAGAGCAGGCTCGTCGCCAGAAAGAACAGGCTCGCCGGCAGGAGGAACAGGCTCGCCGACAGGAAGAACAAATGCGCACGATGCAGGAGGCGCTTCATAAAGATATTACGAAAGGCTTGCAGCAGGCGGTCGAGAGAGTCGAAGCTGTAGAAGGGAGGTTGGATCGTGTGAAGGGTGAGGTCGAAGGGAGGTTTGAACGTATTGGCCGGCGAGAAGTTGAGCAGAGCAAATCTCATAGTCGTGTCGCTGCTGTTTTTGACTCACCCATACAACCAAAAGGTGTCAAGACTCCGGTTTACGATGGACTGACGTCATGGGCCGCCTTTAAGCTACAATTTGAGACAGCAATGAAGGTTAATGGCTGGGGCAAAGAGGAGGCGGAGCCTGCGTTGATATTGGCACTCCAGGGACAGGCTCTCACCGTACTGGAAGCCGAAGGTGCTGGCGGAAATCTGACGTTCGACAATCTTTTTGGAGCTCTGGAGGCTAGATTTGGCGATGGACATCTTGAGCACGTGTATCGGGCGCGGTTGAGGGAACGTAATCAAAATGCTAACGAGAGTCTGCAACAATGGTCCGTAGAAGTGGAAAAGCTCGTGCGAAAGGCTTTTCAGTCGTCACCGACAGTTATCGATAACATGCTCCTGCAGACCTTTACGGATGGGATACGGGACCCGGAGGTGCGAGCTGCAGTGCGACTTGGACACCATGTTACACTCAGGGACGCTGTTGCTCATGCATTGGAAGTGGAAGCTGTACGTCAGGATCCTCATTCCGCTCGCCTTAGGGAGATTGTAGCGACTGGAGCATCAACGCCGAGAAATCGAAGCGTCAATTATGTGTGCTACGAGTGTGGTGAACGAGGGCATATTCGCAGCTCCTGCGCGAAGCGTACAGGCCGTCGTTATGTGTGCTACGAGTGTGGTGGACTGGGGCATATTCGCAGCTCTTGCCCGAAGCGTACAGGCCGTCGGGATATAGGAGTCTCGACTGATGAGCAGCAGGAAAACTGGAGGGCGCTGGGCGGTTATGTTGCAAATCCAACCATTGAAGTCAAACAAACATCGGACGGAAATAGTCTGTTAGTTGAAGGAGAGGTCAATGGTAGAAGCTGTCAATTAACTTTGGATACCGGAGCTTCAAGGACGGTAATCAATGCTCGACTGATAAGCGATATGGAAAGTTATCAGAAACGAGTTGTGCAGCAAACCAACCTACAGTTAACAACAGCTACTGGCCAGCGCATACCTGTTAGGGGAGAGTTGGGAGTTTCGATTAAGATCGGGAAAACTTCTTTCAAACATGAGGTGATTGTAGCTGAAATAGTGGACGATTGCATCATTGGCTTAGATTTCTTACAAAGTCACCAGTGCAATATAGACATGAAGAACGGAGTGCTACGGTGTAACACAGAGGAGGTTCCGATGAAAGATGGATCATCGGGAAAGGTCTACTGTGTGAGAAGAACAGTTTGCCAGCCTAGATCACAGACCTTGGTACCTGTTGTTTTGCCCAAGAGTAACGATGGGAGATTACCACGGAGATGTGTTGTGATGGAAAAGGTTAAAACTGAAATTTGTTGGATTCTGGCGAGGAAAGTTGTTGAATCAGTTTCATCTACTTCGAACCCGATACTTAACGTCGGAGATGTGAACCTGACGATTGAGAAGGAGGAGGTTGTTGATCACTATGAGGATGATGTAGTATCGGAAGTTATGGAAGACCCCAGCAAGGACTTGACTAAGTCACCGATTGAGATAGCGAAGAACTGGCTCCCTAAGAACGGCGCAGATATTGGTAGAAAAGACCTGGTGAAGCTCACGATTAATACAGGAGATGTAGCACCAACCAAGCAACGACCTGGGCACATTCCGTTTGTTTGTGAGAAGGAGGATGGAACACCGGTTTGGCTGTATAATCCTGTTCGTAAGAAAGGGAAGGGCCCGAAGTTACAGGCAAGTTGGGAAGGGCCGTTTGAGGAAGTGGCCAAAATAAATGACGTCACATATCGAATCCAACGATCGCCGAGGAGCCCGTTGAAGAGAGTGTACGTAGATCGGTTAGCTCGTTATTTCGGAAGTAATGATGCTCGGGACGAGCAGAACTAAGGGAGGGGCAGTGTCACGGATGCTGTAAAATGACGCAGCTATAGAAGGGCATTCAAAAATTCGGCCGGTTTGTCAACAAGCTTCGTAGCTCGGCGGTCGACGCATGGACTCCCGTGCCGGGGGTCGATGGTTCGAGACTCGTCGAAAATAGTTCTAGATTTTATTGTTGTTGGAAATGTTCTAGAAAAGTAAGAGGGAGTAAGAATATTTGGAAGGAGACAGAAAATGGGCGTGTTTAGAAATGTTCTAGAAAACAGAGAGAGAAGGAATATTTGAAAAAGAACCAAAAACAATAGGAATGTTCTAGAACGAAGAGAGAGAAGAAATATTTGTAAAGAAACAATAAAAGGGGGCGTGTTTAGGAAAATTCGAGAAGGAAGGCGGGATTAAGAAATATCCGGAAGGGAACAAAGGAATAAAGAAAAGACTAACGAAATTCGGGCATCTAGAAAATTCTAAGGGGTATATAAGGCCGCGAGTTTGCGGACGCAAGTCAGTATTGATTTCACAGTGAAAAGTGCGGAACAAGCAAGAAGAAAAGTAAAAGTGGAAAAGTACTAGTGAAAAGTAAAGTGCAAAGTAAAGTGGAACAGTGAGTAGACAAGTGTCAGTGTAGTGCAGTGTAGTGTGTGTCGCGTGTCGTGACGTCATAGTGCCGTGCGTCGTGACGTCATAGCGTGTCGCGCGTCGTGACGTAGTGAACAGTAAAAGTGGTGAGAGGGGAAACCCCTGCGAGGAGGACTGTTTAAAGGGGAACCTCTGCGAGGTGGTCCGTGTGTAAGTGTGTGACCCAATAAACTCTGTAAATAAATTGGACTTAGCGTTTCACTCCAATCCCGAAACCCGTCGCTCGTAACAATATGGTATCCCTGATTCCATATCACCAATTTTTGGTTTTTTTGTCTGTCTGTTTTTTTGTGTGTTTGTTTGTGGGTTTGTTTGTGTGTTTGTTTGTTTGAACGAGTATCACGCAAAAACTACTGAACCGATTTTGATGAAACTTTCTTTGTTTGATAGCTTATTATCTGACTTAAAATCTGGTATATAATTTATGCGGACAAAGTCGCGGGTTAACGCTCGTAAGAGATACAATATTTTTAAGATTTAACTTTTGAACATATATTTTTTTTATTTACTTTTGAATTTTGTGATAAATAATGGATGAATGGCTATAATATAATATACCTTGGCCGCAATGAAATTAAAAATAAAAACTGTCACATTCAATAGAAAAGGAATATAAATCTCAACTTGACTGCTTATATAGGGACTAGTTACGCGTGTAATTCTACTAACAAACATTTCTGACACTTTTTGCGGGGGGGTGAAGTAATATAAAATCTGCAACTTTGGATTTTATTCCCATAAGTTTAGATTCGAATTTTGAATGTTAAAAATCATGAAAAGTAGTATCGCGTGAACCCCAAACGTTCTAAGTTCGAAGTTATTGTTTCACAATTATAGGCTGTCTCGTTTTGTGATAAGGTATAAAATTAAATGTAAATGCACATGATTAATCGATCTTATACCGTGGCAGAGGGGATATGCTACCGAAAGGCTAGTCCTTATACTAAATAATCAAAGATATAAATATATTAAAAATTAACAAAAATAATTTCCTATTATTGAACATTTTCTGAAACTGAAAAAGTTGGTTTATAGACAGTATGCAAACTTAAAAAATGAATTACATATCATACGAGCGTTAACCCGCGACTTCGTCCGCACAAATTATATACCAGATTTTAAGTCAGATAATAAGCTATCAAACAAAAAAAGTATCATCAAAATCGGTTCAGCAGTTTTTGCGTGAAGCTCGTTCAAACAAACAAACACACAAACAAACAAACAGACGGAAAAAAAATCCAAAAATTTGTGATATGGAATCAGGGATACCTAAAAACCATATCATAACTTTTTTTTGTGAATATCTTCAATGTACAGACAAACATCCTGTTACAGTTTTATAATAGTTTAGATACAGGTTGCTTCGGACCATCAAGTTGAGCAACTTGTACTATTACAATTAATCCCACCATTCCCCCCCCCCCCCCCCCCCCCCCCCTCCGAGACGTGTTTTTAATCTAGTAGTTGTGCTTTGTTCGTTTTTTGTTTGTCCGTTTGCCAGTCGGCAATACAAACGGACATACAAAAAACGAACAAAGCACAACTACTAGATTAAAAACATCTCGGATGTCCGATTAAGGGCTTATGTTATTATCCCCCCCCCCCCCCTCCTGGATATGTGTTTGTTTTTCGCCCACAAAAACAGCGCATAAAAAACCATATCCCTTAGTCGCCTCGTAAGACCACCCACGGAAAGAAATCAGGTGGTCTATTTATAAGCCAGTAACAAGCCAGAACCACACATTTATACAGGGTGTTACATATTTAACCGAAAAAAATAAAATCCCTCATCGATGCTAATTATTTTTCCATAAGCGTAGTGTTTGTAAGTCATTTGTACCTACATTTCAGTAAGAGACGAAAAAGCTTTCTACAAAATTTTAAAAGCTTTATATCTTCGCAATTATATCATAAATTGCAAATTTTATTTGTGACGCGGCAACTAGATTTTCTAAACTAAAACCATATATAAAATATTACTTTTATTAATTCCGTCTACGCGTTTGTGCGTCAAACTTTTGTATGGACTGAAACCACCTTAACAACCTTTTTTTCTTTAGGGGTATTTTTGTAACACCCTGTATAACCACTGTCAATCAAAAGCTGGCAATTCGCAAAATTACCCAACATAACGGCATTTTATCATTCTGGCGGGTTGACTGCCCTAGCATGGGGTCAACACACTTCAACAACAAAGGACATTGAGGCAGAATGCTACGACGCACCTTGCGCGCTGCGATTATTAAAAATATATAACATTAAAAAAAAGAATTCGATTTTTTTCTTATCTACATAAACTAGACAATAACAAAAGTTGTTGATTAGATTTTATAGTATTTTGTAGTTATTAATAGATTTGTTTTGTTTACCAATTGAAATCTTACGTAATATATACGTTTAATACTTTAACATTAAGTGAATAATTCGATCAAATTCGCGATAAAAACTTTTACGAGAACAAAGAAAAGGGTTTTTGGTCAGCTGTTTTATGAAAACGAAAACAAACAAAGTGACAAGTCGAAGTTATTGATTCTTACCTCGAATTTATTCCTCCCGGAATAACTCATGCTGGGGTATGGAGTCACTTTAGCCACAATGCACAATTTTACTAACACACAGTCCTAAATATAGTGAAACAAAGGGAAACTCGAGAAATTAAAATGGAGGAAATTTTTTACGAGATACTCATACGTCGAGTCGAGTTCGAACATTTAAAAAACAAACTGTGTGACCAGTTTATCGATTAGTGATAGCGATAATTTTGAGATTAATGACGAGATTACATTTAAAAAAAAACTGGCCGTCACGGGACGCCAGGCAGAAGTGAAACTTCCATAGCTGTCAAATTTAAATTTCAAACTTCCGTCACACGAAAAGGTTGCGGATCCGAATTTCAAAGCCTTCCCATAAAAAGTTTCACTTCAAAAATTATTCCGTGATACTGCCGCCATAGTATGGCAGCTTGATATAGCGCTATTACGACTTAGCTCTCTTTCTTTTTGCTTGCGAACAAACAAGATCAACAAGATAAAAGGTGTGATATACCTAACCAAAAAGTAGGTAATATAAGTACATAGCCGTATCACGCGCAACGTGCTACGGCTTCCGAAAGGAAAGGATGACGGCCGGCGGGCGTTACAATATTCGATGAGTGTGCCTTGTTTTTCTCGGTTCACTAGTTTTAAGCAACAAAGAGTTTTCCAAAGGAATGCAAATAGAATACAGTAGATGGCGTCAGTAAATTGGACAAAAACCTGTCAATTTGAAAGATAAAAAAATATTGGTTTCATAAGGTTTGTTTATTGATTGCCATTCCTTGGACATATTCTAATTGATCTGTGATTGCCATAGTCATTGTTTGATGTTGCCAGGAGATAAACGCAGATTTTTATTTTTACTGCTAAAATTTTGTAATGTAATTTTTATTACCAATGTAAGCGAAATTGATTGTTTTTAGGTAGAATATTTTTTAAATTATACAAGACTTATTTAGTATCATTAACCTTTAAACCACAACCCCATCATTGATGGGTTGTGAGTTTGATGGGCCATCAAACTGAACAACTTTTACTATGGGAGGAAACAAAAAAGCTGTTCCATACTAAACTGCAATGCCTACTCGACTCAAACGTATGGAACAGCAGTTTTTTTTTCTGAAATTTTGCTCCTTAGTAAAAGTTGTTCAGTTTGATGGGTAGAGTATGTGGTTTAAAGGATAATGTGTAAATATCCATATTCAAAGGCGATGAATAAAAGCGACTAAAATTGTCAAAACTTCAAAACTTGGCAACACCAACACTGATGTAAAATTGGAATGCGCTTTTGTGGCTCGTAAAATGCAACATACTTATATGAGGGGAGATTATGACTGCTATGATATGAACATATTTCGAAAATGCATTTACGATATTCAACTTTAGATTTTTCGCTTTTTATCCACTTGTGTATTCTATCCTTCGATTCTCTTTGATCGAAGTATCCACCCTTAAAGTCCATGGACCCTTAAGGTCCATGGTAGCTACCAAGAAGTAATATAAAATTGGTTTCTAGATAATACCTATGAGAATCTATGCCTACGCCAGCTTCCTGGGTTTCTATCTAGCAGACAATACCAAGCCAGCTTCCTGTAGGTATCTAGTTAAGGAAAGTAAGGCTGGACCTTGCAAAACAGAAAATATGAGTAAGTAGGTACCTCTTTCCTTTTTTGTTAGCAATATATTTGAGTCAAGACTCTTGATTATCGGAATAGATTAGAAATGATCACGAAAGAGAGATCCTAATATGTAGCCGAAATAATACAAATAAAGAACAAAAATCCATATTTTAAGTTTTATTAAAAACACATCTTAAATTTAATAAAATTCGATAGTAAATCCAATTAAACAACATAAGTTAGGGTAAAATCGTCATCGGGTATGTTCTTCTACTTATCAAAAGGTAGACCAGGTACCTACCTTTCGCTGAATATTGAAAGTAGCAAACATATTGTACTTATTATTAAATTTTTATTGTGATTAGTAACCAACGTTAATGTTTCTGTGGATTTGTATTATTTTTCCGAGATAATGAAAAGTAACGAACTTGCCCCGGTGACAAACTTACCCCAAGTAGTTTAAAAACAATTGTGGGTTCGACGAATAATTATTATAAAATAATTTATCGTACGATGTTTATAAAATTATATTTCTGTAAATATTAATAAATTAAATAATTTACTTATCTAATAACATATAATAAACACCGCTTATAAAAGAAAGTACCATACCTATTTATTAGACCGGCGCCAGACTTAGCTAAGCAGATACGCTATGTTCAAATTATGATTTATCGCATTCTATCTTAGCCTACTGCGTACAGGAGGTTAAAACACACCTTGCGACTATGTCTGGCACCCGGTTAGAAGAAAAAGTAATGAACTGATGTATTTTGTTGCTATTTTAGGAAAGTTTCTAGAGAGCAATACTAATACCAAAGTGCTCCGAGATGTTCGTTTGAGTACACTTTTTAGCATTTATTCTATACTTATCTAATTTTTTATTAGTGACCGAAAGTAATACTAAAACTAATTCTTGTACATTGCAAATACTTTTCTAACCAAGGAGATTGTTTAAAGATAGACGCTTGGGCAAGATCGCTGAAGCCTATCGCTATGTTGCCATAGCATTAAAAAAATGTAACCTCATTCGCCAGTAATTTCATTGTGACGATCTTACCCCAGCAGCACCCATTTTTCCCGAGATATTATGTGAAGTGAACTCTTCCATCAATATTATTATAATTTCTATTTTCTATCATTTTTCTATTTATTTACTAGCAGCAACACTACTATCTTCTAAAGACCCTACATTCTTATCCAACTCAACGGAATTCAATCTATTGAATCTTTTCCTCTTTTCATCTTTCCCATGATGCTTCTTGTGGTGTCCTTTTGCCCGTTTCTTTTTATGAACGTGCTTCTTTCGCTTCTTTTCTACTTCTTCTGAACCTTCGGGTGCGCTGTGTGATGATTTGCGACGGGTTTCTACCGGGGCCATGTAGGTCGCTGGTGGCTCCTTAAAAATATGGTTAAAATTAAACAAAATGTACAAACATTAAACAAACATACCTTAGTATGGTCATACTTAATGGGGAACCTACTTAACGCCATCAAACTGAATAACTTTCACTGCTGTGGGGAAAACATTGACATCGGAAAAAAATCTGCTGTTTCATACAATGCTGCATTACCTGTCGACTCGCAAAATAGGTCTTACTCATAGTAATAGCCTGCTTTTCCTATATAGCTGTCTCCCTTTTGCAATGTAGGGAAGTTTGATACTTATACCTATCTATCTTTTCTACTCATCCTATCTTCTTTGATTACATTTTTTGCGGGTTCCGCTAAAGATTAGAGTAATCCCTCGATGGAGTATTACATTTTACAGGAGCTACTTTCACTACCAAGTGTGCTTGCTGAACTTGCCCCCTTAATGTGATGTAACTCTTTGTCACTGCTACTCAAAGAAGTGGGGTCAGATGCAGTGACTATAACCGGCAGCCAACTTTGAGAGCAACAGAGACAACTTTGAGAGTTGGTGCTGTTTTTAGTCAAACACTATATGACTTGACAATACCAAGTAAAAGTAATAGTAAATGATGAATCGTACCTTCGGAGCATTAGCTCTTCGCAGGACACTATTGCTGGCATCGCTATAGTATCCATTCAAGTTGGTATCTTCAACGAACAGGGGTTGATCTGTTGTACTGTCGGTGGCAGAGTGTAGATATTTGCTGCCACGATTGCGGACTGAGAACCTTAGGGAATATGGACAAACACATTAGAAAAAAGGATTACATAGACTTAAAAGGTTACCAACACCATCGTAGTTGAAAATGGCTAAAATAAAGAGAAGAAGTATCTTCTCATCGGATTGATTCACTGACATAATCTACAAAGTGCGAGTACGCTTAAGTATGCCACAACTCAAGTTGAATACCTGAGCCGCTCCCAAGTAAACAGTCGGTGTGGCTGTTAATGCATGATGCAAGGCATGATGATGATGAATAAGACTAGACTAGACTACTGGACTAGCCACTTTAAATGGAACAAACCTTTTATAATGTTCTGCATCAGTACTCGACTTTTTTGGTTTCCCTTCTTTAGAGTGATCTTTCTCGTTTCGGTGTTTGTGTATAACAGAGTCTTGGTCTTGGTTTCTGTAACAAAGATATTGTATATAGGTAGGTACGTCATGATTATACACTTATTTCATACTTTTATAATAACATCTTAATTAGCATCATTCTATAAAATCCAATGTGCCGTTTTCCAAGGGCAAAGACAAAAAGTCCTGTTAACTTACTACAAATAAGTTTCACAATGCAAGACATAAATCGCGTAATATACATATTGACTATTGAGAAATAATTACAGAGATTCGATATAGGTAGGTAAGTACAAGGTCCAAGGTCCAACTAACAATCGTAGGACCACGGCCGGTCCCCAGGCAATACATCTAGCCTGGGGAAAGATATTCCCTTTTCAATGGAGGAATCTTTCACCCGACCCTCCACATGTCGTTTAAAATAACACAGAGGGTCTCACCTCTTCTCTCCACTGGCAAATTCCAGCTCTGGTGGTATCGTGGGCTTCACTCGCACTTTCTCGCTCATCCTCTGCACTACGCTTTCAATGTCTCTCATTCTTGTTCCTATAGCATCTACTAGAGCTTGGAGGTTACCAGGCTTCTCATCTTTCTTCTCGGCTTCCGGAGCTTCCCCGTGGTTGTTATGTTCTGGCTGCAATTTAAGATCATAATTATCAAGGGTGTACGTTGTTGGTCCACTTCGTGCGTATGCCCAATGATGTGTAATTTAAGATTAAATAGGTATCTGTAAAAGAACAGCATCTAATTGTGTAGCCAGTACTGTTATAATGAAGGTCTGTAAAGGATATATTGGATTCTTTTCGTCTAACCGAACAACTTTACGGATCACGGAGCCAGATATGAATCGCAAAAAACATATTGCTATAGATTTTCAATTTCTCTGCGACATGAATCAGCCTTTCAAACAGCTCTATCGTTTTCACACGAGTTGGTTTAATAACGATCATAGCACTAATTCTAGGATGTTCCCATTTCAAATTGCTTTAAACTTTGGACCTGGTTTGGTTCTGGAACTTTCCATGTCCTTCCTCTATGAGCTTATAAAAGCCGGAATATTTTTAGCACTTAACCTAGATCATACTTACAGTTTCAGCGTCCATCGAGGGGTCCCGTTCATTCCATTGATTTTGAGGTATCTCAGTCCAGGACCGCGGCGGCGTCTGTACAAGATACATAATTAGTTTAAATTATGTTTCATAGTTTAAATCAGTCGTCAAGACCTGCTTACATATTGAGGTGACATGAATATAAACACGAAATACTATAATAATATGCTATATCTGCAGAAAAAGAAAGAGTACTATAGTATAAATATACCCCCCATCAATATTGACCTCACCCCCTCAAGACGATTGTTAGGAGTCGTGTTATTCTCGGTCTAACAAAATCACTCAGCATTATATGCTAGTCTCTTTTCAGTCTAAGCCTATTTGTATACAAGTGTTCAGGGTGTACCATTGAAGCAATTGAGCAAATCAAGCTCGACATGCCATCGATTTAAAGAAGTAAGGGACCAGATTTTAGTTCTACAAACCTTAGCTGATACTTTATGATTATGACTGACTGTGACTCCAAACGCGTTGGCGTAATATTTCTCATCAGATGATTGATCTGAGGGAGTCTGCAAGAAAAAAGAAGGATTACCATATTATTTAATTAATTCAGAACTTCTTCCTCACCCTCCTTGAGGGTAAGCTTGTGCCCTTGCAGTGGGATGTTCATAAGAACTTCCTCACATACGCTGGCAGGTTTCTTCACGAATAAAGAACTACCTCCAAGCTCAGTTTGAATGAAAAGCGGGTCAATACTGTCTTTACCTTCCTCAGTGTGATAAATTTCTCAAACAGCTTCCTACTTTCAGAGGCAGGATCGATGCAGTGTCTGTATCGATAGCCACAAGGCGTGAGCATCAGTTAACAATGCCTCAAAGGATTAAATCACCACGGCAAACAACTGGCCCGATCTAAAATAGTTTTAGTGCTGTGCTATAGTAAGACATTACAAAACTTTCACTACAGTATGCTCCTACCCATGCCAGAGAAGTGCATAAGTGCGAGTTGCAAGCACAATGAGTGCGTAAATACGACTCGCCTATAAACCCAAAATCGCGTTATAGAAGTTTTTATAAGAGTTCACTTAACAAGTTTCGACTAATAACCACCGTATTCCTGACCTCTAGGCATCCTACCTAGCCTGGCGGAGGAAGAAGGGGTTTACAACTGTAAATATAGACTTTACCTTCTCAGTAGTAACCGCTGCGTCCTCCATCTCGTCGTGAGGCTCGTGGCCTTCCTCTCGAATCTGCTCCTCCTCGAAGAATGGGCTGGAGTTGGGATTGTTCTTGCGTCCGTGCGTGCGTCTGTCAAAAGACGGATATTCAATTTATGAGCGTAGCTAAAGGCGCTGAAAAAACCTCACATGCATAAACATTTTGACCAGGACCTATTTTGGACTTAAACACAAAAATTCCAATTCAAAATTATTTACTCAATGTAGAAGCTTAAAGCCCACTTATTGAACGTCAAATCTTTTTTTGAACCTACGCGTTTGAACGTGTTGTAGTATAGAAGATGCGGTCAGAAACTCAACAATATAACACGACTCAATAACTTTACTATTACTTGAATTTAGTTCCTTTGGCCAAAATGTAGGTAGTTATAAAATACAATCAGATGTTTTCGTGAAAATAGGTCGTGCTTTTATACCCACTATCGTGAGGAATCCTGCATAAGCTGAAGAAGTAATAATTCTTATGCGTATGTCAAGTCTGCCAATCCGCATCGGGCACTCTTCCGATCAGAAAGTCTTTCCGAGCACAACGTCTACGTGAAAAACGCAATAAGCAGTAAGTCTAATTAATAAAACATGGACATGCGTGATTGAATAACGCCCGTATATACCTGAGGATAGGCCTATGTCTCGCACTGATCATGATGATAAATTTCTGATTTAAATAAAAACTTAATTCTCACCTTTCACTCTCTACTTTCTTATGCTCTTTCTGGTCGTTGTTGGTAGATAGAGCAAACTGTAACAATAGAAGAGATGAATCTTTACAATTGATGTTAAGACTTAGAATAGCACCAGCTAAGTGTTATTCTGAAGTCTGAACCAATAAGGTCACTAAAAGGGTAATATAAGTATATTGGGAGTCACTACATCTGCCCCCTACCTCTGATTGTGGCGGAATTTAGTTACATTAGAGGGACTAGCATGATAGCGTTCACAGCGCTGTCACGCGTTAGTTCTCTTTCTGTATTTGAATAATCTAAGAAACCACAGGGCGAAATCAAATCATTTATTTCAGAACATAAATTCCATAACAATGTCACTTACAATTTCAATGTTAGTATTGTAAAATCAAATGTGCGGTCATTTTGATTACCAAATTAGTGACTATTTTTAAATGTTTGTCTCATTTATTGTTTCGTTTCGCATGTTACATAATGTAAAGTTAGGTTTAGGTGGGGCAAATGGTCCGATGGGGCAAATTCGTCCAACTTTCAATATCTCGCAAAGAATTACGCTTTAACAAAAATACAAATTTCTTAAAAGAATTATTAATGATTGAAGAAAAAACTATCTTACGCCGGTGACAAACTTGCCCCACACCACAACCATAGTTCGTCGTTCGTCGCGATTGGCTGCGCAATCGGGAGAATGCAGTATCTGGGCACTGTTTAATAAACGCGACAATTATGAAATGACAATTCAGAGTGCATTACTGGTTACTAATGACGCTAAACTTGCAGTGCTTCATGTGTCCTAGCATTATCAGCAATGTATTCTGAATTGTCATTGTCAATTGTCACGTTTATTAAATATGGCCCTGTTACGTTAACTGATAAGATTATAAAAGCCGTACCACGATATCGGGCACGGGGGCACGAGGCGCCACGTCATTGTCATCAGGGTCAGCAGTGGCTGTCTCGAAGTACGGTATGTTGGAGTTCTTTCTGGAATGCTTGTGTCTGTTGCTGAAATAGAGAATCAAAAATTTTACAACGGCTCTGGTATGTTGCGCGCGATAAATGCGGGCATTTACTCGTTTTTTCGTACACAAAGAGAAAGACGGCTAGGGCGTGATAGCTTTATATCACGCTGCCATGCAACGGCCGCTGATGTCTCATTGGTTTGTTTTTTGAGCGTTTTTCTCTAGTATAGGTTCTTGTTATTAGGTTTTTCTAGTCGTTTTCTAGGAGATCAGTAGCTGACAGCATGGTCTTCGCGAATTAAGGTCAAAATTTTAATATGGTAACGCTTATTGAAATATTTTCTTCGCAAATTTAAAACTATTTCCTTCTTAATTGGCTGTATGGGCTAGATTCCTTGCCCTTTAAAAAAAGGCAGTCTTGATATAATTTGGCTTTGATTTGGCACACTTCTCTATGGAGCGATGAACAATGCCATCTGTTGAGTTTTTCAGGAAATATATTCAAAAAAGAAAAACGCTCATTCAATCGAAGAAATTCATTCAATTCTTTGAGCCAGTGTTGCCACTTTAGCCACTTCTTAGCTAGATCTAGCAACATTTTTGAACATGTCAGCTACAAAAAAATATTCGGTGGCTAAATATTTTAGCCACTTATTCTAGCCACTTTTTTTTGTCTATTTATTTATTAATAAATACCAAGTTATTAAGCTAAAGTTAATCATTTTAACGGGTTCTTAGAGCGATTTTTACTGTCTTTGAGTTTATTGATCTTAAAGTACAAGTGAATAGGCATGTTCTGGATAAGCTCGCTATATTTTCGGCCCTATCTTTATCCTGAGGACTGGATTGAGGTCAAGAGCAAACCCATTTGAAAAAAAATTAAAGTTCCGATTACCTAAACGTAGAAGTCGAAAGGCTATTTTCTACAATGAGCACTGTAACAAATCAACTTAGTAGTAGAATGGGTTACAATACTTCACTCAAAATTACATATATTTTTTTAAACAATAATAATAAAAAAGAGCATAATTTTGTAGAAAAAATGATTGTAAGTCAATTGTCTTAGCATGTTTATGTATTTTTTTTAACTTTACATTGTTCAGCCACTTTAGCGACAGTGTAATTTCCAGTATCTAGCCACTTTTTGGGTACGGTTTAGCTATTTGAACCGGTGGTAAAGTGGAAACACTACTTTGAGCTGTCGTCTATAGTTATATTAGGCATAGTAGTCATGGAATTTCTTGTGAATCTATTTCAATAACTAGCTAAGGATTATTTTTTTGGAGAGTAGAGAGATAGACCATTACCCTGAAGTTTCCGTCTTCTTGTGTTCTTTCTGATCGTTGGCTGTCGATAATGCTATCTGTAACCAAGTAAAAATATTCTAGAAGATACACAATACCTATCCACTTTTCACTAGCAGTTGTAAAACTCAGTCCAGTTTGATAGGAAGTGAACTCATCCATGGACACAATACAGGCCCCAAAAGAGAAACATAGGTTTCCTCACGATATTTTCCTTCATGGAAAAGCCAGTGGTGTTAGAAATCGTACATAAATTCCGAAAAACTCATTGGTACGAGTCGGCCTAGATGAGGATCGAACCATCGCATCCTGCACTGCAGGCAAGGTTACTTGCCACTGGACCACCACGGCTTTTTAAGCCAACTACCAATAAACTGTCTAGTTATACCACGATATCGGGAGTCGATGCCAGCCTGGGTGCCGCCTCGTTGAAATCATCGGTCTTCTTGGATGCCCTGAGGACCTTTTCCCTTGGCTCCTGATGCTCGGTCTCTGTTTGAAGCTCGTAGATCGGTCCTTCGTTTGGGCTCCTGGGGACATTGAGGATTTTTGTTGGTAGCAAATTGACTATTTTTTTAAATGAATATAGATATTGGATAGTGACACACTGGGCAAAGATAGTGTGGTATGTACGTGATTTTCAATGAAAAATATATGAATCGGATTAACTTATCTTTTAGTCAGTGAAAGAAATTCAAGATAATGTCTTGTATTTTTTTTTACTGACTCAACATTTACCACCGTTTCGCTAGTAAAACAACTATGGAGAAGAAACAGCAAGAAACTCCTCAGCTACAACCATAGTTATATCGAATTGGTGGCTTACTTGGGCAAGAAGGTGCCGTCAGCAGGCGGTGGTTTCTTCATCTTGTACATGTGGCTCCAGGGTGCGGCTGGTAATGTCTCCCATGGCTGGCCCAGTACTCTGGTCCATACCTCTCCGCGAACCACCACTAAACACCTAAAAAATTAGTTAAAAAGTGCAGTGAAAGTAATGTGTACGTCTTTTTTATCATGTTGACCGATTGTTTATTGTCTTTTCACATAGATAGATAAAAAGTAAATTCCTGAAATGCCCTATGCCAGCATTAAAAATGTTGCCTCATTCGCCTGTAATTTCATTGCAACGATCTTACCCCAGCTCCCATCTTACCCCACCTAACCCTAAGTATTTTGCGCTCTACATTAGCGTTTATTCTCTAAGTATAACATGGTAAGGCAGATACAATTATTCCAATTATTCAGGCAATAACTAGTAGTAAAATAAATGTTTTTATTACCTGAGTCGAGTGCAGCAGTAAGGGAACTGCATATTGGTATCTTCCACCACCTCTTCGCATTCTATCGCAGATTCCGGTGCCTCTACTCGCTTGCATCTATAAAAAAAATTAGGTTTTTACATCTCCACCCTTATTCTTGATTGCTTCTTCAAGATTTCCTCCATTCGAGTCAACCTCAGTTAAATCGTAATGTCAAACACGTCCTCGATTCGAAAAATTTCCTACGTCGAGTCGAGGAAGAGAGGAGATTATGATTATGACTGTGCTTCCATCTTGATCCATCCATGATCTTTAGCAAGCTCCTCCCTACATATTGGGCGCGTGGTCAGTGGCACTTACATAGGCTGATAATAAAGGAAATAACACGTACCCAACGGTGTAAATAGCAAGGTTTCTCCCACCAGGCTGGCAGCGATGTCTGGAGCAAGAGTACGCGTCGGCCCACTCCGTGTAGGCTGCGTGCTTCCTCATCGTACGGGGGTCCGTGCAATCTGCGAGATGAAACGAAATTTAAGGTTTGGAAATGTTCAATGGTTTCTGTAAGACTTATTTCCCGAGGTCCCCGCCGCGTAACTGATAGAAGTGAACCTTGTTACAAATATACCAGTTATATCAAGGTCTCTGACGACCGCAAAAGTGAATAAATAAATAAATAAATAAATAAATATCTTGGACATTGTCACACAAATTATCTAGTCACATTTAAAGTACCTGGACTTGTATTATGATGACTAGACAATGATATAGAATACATATATAAGGTCTAACAAAATTAATAATACATATATAGATACAAACAGCCATGACTCGGGTACAAATATTCATATTCATCATATAAATATTTGTCCCTTGCGGGATTCGAACCCGCGACCTTCAGCACAGCAGGCAGGTTCACTACAGACTGTGCTACCGGGCCGTCAAAATAGGTTCCTACGTCTTTAGTTTATGTATCTAATTACTTACATTGATCTTTGTACGACTCCGTGGCGGTAGGCCCTCCGCTGCAAGCAGACAAAATACTCAGAAATATAAAAACAAACATTTTAAATAATTTTGTACCGAGTTAGTTAGATTCGGTACATTTTAGAGAAGGTGGTTTGTTTGACTGTCGGTTTGTAAATGAAATGGGTTTTTAGAAACAATGAGGTGTAGGGTAATAACAGCGTACTGGTGAGTGGAAAAGTTTTATCTTTTGATTTTTTTACTCAAACAATACATAAAAATAAACTGATAAGATTCCGATAGCTCAATTGTTAGTGAATTTGACTAATGATCCGAAGGTCGCGGGTTCGAAAATATTTGCCCCTTTGAAGGGGTATTTGTATCGTGAATATTATGTACCCAAGTCATGGATGCTTGCATCTAATGTATTCTACCAGTCCAATTTAATAATCCTGCTGGTTTTTTTAAGAGTATGATCAGACCATCAAACTGAACAACTTTTTCTATGTGACCAATATCGAAATCTAAAAAAAAACAGCTGTTATATATACTGGGTCGAGACTCGAGTAGAATTGCAGTATTATATGGAATAGCAGATTTTTTATTCGTGATTTCGACTTTGGTCCCATTGAGAAAGTTGTTCAGTTTGAAGGCCTGATCACCCCTCTTAAAAAACCGTCAGCATATTAAGAAGGTATTATTTAATCGCCGGTGTTTTCTGTAATAAAAAAAAAATCAAAATAATTTTATTTCAGACACAGTCCATAGATTATTAGTATATACTTAAAAACTATGTTAGTACAAACCAAACCAGCAGAACCAAACCAGTAGTATTGCAAACCATAATCAAAATTCAGTGCCAGGTCAGTCTTTGGGTGGGTGACCGTTTTACCAGTGGGTAAGATGGGCACTGGGGTAAGATCGCTACAATGTCATTTTTCAAAATGGTTTAATGCTGGCAACAAAGCGCCTGGCAAAATAATATGGCGCCGTTTGCTATGTTGCCAGCATTGAACGATTTAGGGTCATTTGTCTATTATTTCATTGCAACGATCTTTGACTATTTATTATAAGGGCTAGCCTAGCGATAGCATTTCCCCTCTACCACGGTATAAGATCAATTAATCATGTGCATTTACATTCAATTTTATACCTTACGAGCATTAACCCGCGACTTTGTCCGCACAAATTATATACCAGATTTTAAGTCAGATCATTAGCTATCAAACAAAAAAGTTTCATCAAAATCGGTTCAGTAGTTTTTGCGTGATACTCGTTCAAACAAACAAACACACAAACAAACAGACAGACAAAAAATCCAAAAATTGGTGATATGGAATCAGGGACACCTAAAAACCATATCGTAACTTATTTTTTGTTAATATCTTCAATGTACACACAAACTTCCTGCTACAGTTTTATAATAGTTTAGATTAGTAAACGAGACAACATATAATTGCGAAACAATAATTTCGAACTTAGAACGTTCTGGGTTCACGCGAGACTACTTTTCATGATTTTTGATGATGATTTGATTTCATGACGTTCAAAATTAGAATCTAAAGTTATGGGAATAAAATCCAAAGTTGCGGATTCCATGTTACCTCGCCCCCCGCAAAAAATTGCAGAAATGTTTGTTAGTAGAATTACACGCGTAACTAGTCCCTATATAAGTAGTCAAAGGCAACGATCGATCTTACCATTCGTACCCCCACCTCACCCTATTTCATTTCGAGCCCATTAACATTGATTATTTCGAGTCCATTCCCATTGGTCCATATAATTTTATTATTTATTTATTCATATAGACAACAATACATCATACATTTCACACCTTAGACAATGAGACCTTAAAATACCTTACCTTTCATACCTTAAGATCATCATAGAGCACGTAGAAAACAATGGACACCAAGAAAAGGGTGCCCATGTCTTCTATGCGCTCTGATGATTTCCCCGTTTCGGTTCCCACCAAAATCACTTCTCGCAGCGACAGTACAAAGCTTTAATACGCTCATAAAACTCTTGTTTACAAACAACAAACCAAGAATATCCGGTTTTTTTTAAAAGAAGGACAATCATTTTAGACTTTAACGTCTTAGAAATAAAGAAGTAAAAGTCGACATGATTAGTTTGAGGTTTTAGGAGATTGTTCGCTGCTGACTCCAGGCCTTTTAAGGTGGTTGCGGACGAGTCAATTTTATACGAAACTTATAATTCGGAGCGCGCTCCATACTAAACGAAGTCTGGTGATATTTTCAATACTAAACAATTAAAGTCTATGAAATTTTTCAGAAACCATCTATAAACTAATCTCTATGTTTGTAAAAAATCCGATTTTCGTTAAAATGTATAGTTTTAAATTTATAGTGCCTCAAAGATTTCCATACAAATCTTAAATTAATCCTAGCATTAAAACTGTTTATTTTAACGAAAATCTGACTTCATACAAATTAGAGATTAGTTTCTAGATTGTTTCTGAAAAAATTCAGTGACTAATTTGGTTAGTATTGAAAATATCACCAGGAGTGCGATTTTTGAATCTCATTCACTTGTTGTGTAGTACGCGTATTTATGTATGATGTATATATATATATATATATATATATATATATATATATTTATATGAGTATGTATATTATATATGTATTTATAATAGGTTTATTTTGTATATTTACTTTTTGTTTTTACTAATAACTGCCGATTTTTGATATTTTTTTCTGGAAACACCGCCTACCTTTCTTCTTTTCACCGTTTCCTCTACCCTAAGGTTGTCTGGAAGAAATAGCTTCTTAGCGATAAGACCGCCTTATTTTGTGCCTCTTGTATTTTATTTCTGTATTTTACTGTTTATGTTTTTGGTGTAAAATAAAGTATATTTGATTGATTGATTGATTGATTGAGCTCAGCAGTTGAAAATGTCAATTACTATGGAGATATGCATCTTTCTACTGCTGATTTGACTTTCAAAAATCATACTTCAGGAGTGCTATTTTTGAAAGTCAAATCAGCAGTAGAAAGATGCATATCTCCATAGTAATTTTGACATTTTCAACTGCTGAGCTCAGCGAATGAGATTCAAAAATCACACTCCTGTACAAAATTTTCATCATGTGGTAAATGCGCGCTGCATACAAACGAATATGCAGCGCGCATTTGCGCTCTCGGAATAAAATTGCCATGTATAGTAATGCCCATAGAGAAAGTTGTTCAGTTTGACGGTCTGATCATCACCTTAAAAAAGTGTCAGCATATTAAGAAGAAGGACCTAGGTATATAAGGTCTAACAAAATTAGGTGAAACTATTTTAAGGGGATGGTCAGACCATCAAACTGAACAACTTTCTCTATGGGACCAATAGCGAAAAGGCGAAAAAAAATCTGCTGTCCCATAAATTTAGGTCGAGTAGGTTTGTATGGAACAGCTGATTTTTTTTCGCGATTTCGATATTAGTCCCATAGAGAAAGTTGTTCAGTTTGATGGTCTGATCATCCCCTTAAAATAGTTTCACCTAATTTTGTTAGACCTTATATACAAGATGTAATATTAAATGTGGCACTTACTTAAAGGGGTCCTTCAGACCATCAAACTGAACAACTTTCTCTATGGGACCAATATCGAAATCGCGAAAAAAAATTTGTTGTCGCATACATTTCAGTCAAGTTATGTTTGCAGTTTTGTATGGGACAGCGGATTTTTTTTCGCGATTTCAGTATTGATCCCATAGTAAAAGTTGTTCAGTTTGATGGTCTGTTTATCCCCTTAAAATAGTTTCAGCTAATTTTGCTAGACCTTATATTATGTACATGCGCAGCGCAGTTGACAAAGGATACAGAGCAAAAATGTATGGCCAATGGTCGAAGAGACCCCCTGCTGTGGCACAGGTAGGGACAGTTGATACCTCAACGTAAATGGTACACAAGAGGCATCACAATATTTTCGAGAAAAAAATGGGACACAGGTTACAGGGTGTTTTATTATTGACAAATTTAATTTGATATTTAGGATCAGTTGAAGGTCATCATCATATCGTATGGCATTTTGGTCTAGGAAGACCAACAGATCCAAGCAGGAGCTCGGATCTGTGGGGACTTGCTACAGATGTCAGCACCCACAAGTTATAGCAAAGATGCCAACATATGGCGATTCCGTCGCTATCGGAAATATGCTCCATACATAGACAACGTTCACCGTGAATACGTAACTCGTAACCTACTACAAATAAGGTTCACAATCGAATGCAAGACATACATCGCGCAAGAGAAATAATCACAGAGATTCGATATATATACAAGGTCCAACTAAGAACTGTTGGACCACGGCCGGTCCCCAGGCTTCACACATAGCCTGGTGGAAGATCTTCCCTTTTCAATGGAGGAACATTCCCAGTAGCACCTCCATAGATCCGAGGGGGGGGTAAAATTTCGAGGTAGAGGTGTTTCAGCCAGACTTCCACTGCCGGGGTTAGCCTGTGGAGTTCTTCGATTCTACCGGGGAAACAGCGCAGAGTGCCACTCATTTACCACATGGGAGAGGGTCTGGTCAGGTGCCCCCCTGTCGCACGTCGGAGACTCCCTCAAACCCACAGATTACCCCCAATAGATACTGCATACAAGGCCGCCGACGCGCGCCACACATCTATGATTTTGCACTGATATAAGCAACGCGAGTGAGCGAGCTGGAAGTGGTGCTACCTTGAAATGGCCAATCATGTTGTATTATTTCGTGCCCCGCTACCCGCACCTACCGCTTAAAATGGTGACTTAATTCGGGCCTGGAGTGCGATTTTTGAAACTCATACGTTGAACTCAGCAGTTGAAAATGTATGGAGATACGCATCTTTCTACTACTGATTTGACTTTCAAAAATCATACTCCAGGAGTGCGATTTTTGAAAGTCAAATCAGCAGTAGAAAGATGCATATCTTCATAGTAATTTTGACATTTTCAACTGCTGAGCACAGCGAATGAGATTCAAAAATCGCACTCCTGTACAAAATTTTCATCATGAGGTATATATTGGGGTTAATGTGTGGTGTGTGTGTGTGGTGGTTAGGACGTCCTACAATTCAAAGCGAGCTACCAAGTCTATATCCAATATACATATAATATTAATCTATGCACTCCCTGCCTCCCACAAGCTTTTACCCGACCCCCTCTGGTTACTTCGGTGGTTACCAAAGCGTTACCTATATTAACACGTTCCGGGGCGGTGAACGAGACACAATAGAACTTTTATTGTTATCACTGCTATAGCCGGTAAATGCTAATGATATCAATTTCACCCTGTATATTCCCCGAGGTTACCTGTTAAACGAAAGTAAAACCGGGACCATTCAATCTCCGTGTTTTTAAAACGGGTTGCATAACTTAAAAAACTGGGTAAACGCATCCTTTCCATAGAAATAAAAATTTATTGAGGTTCCTAATAGATTAAAAAGTGTAATTTATTTCTTTCTTTTTTATTTTTATATACGCTATAGTTCTTGCTACCTGCTTTGCTTAGGATTTGGCTCCATTTATTATTATAGTATGGGACTAGCGGCGACGACCACTTCGTACGAGCAGACCACTAAAACTTTTGATTGAATGAACCGAAAGAAATAAAGCAAAGAAATAAAGCCTTATTTATTTATTTAACACTTTATTGTGCACATAACAATACAGAAAAAACAATTAAAGTAGACATGTACAAAGGGCGAGCTTATCCCTAAAGAGATCTCTTCCAGCAAACCCGCAACAGAGACAGTTCTGAAGTGTGAGGCAGACAAAATGTGTACAGCACAAATGATAAAAACTAGATACTTGTTGTTAAATGGAAGTTTAATATATATATAAATATAATATAAATAAACATAATTATAAATAAACAAATAGATACAATAAACATACATAAACTATGGCTTATTTTAGAGAGTGATAGTGTTCATTCACTTGCTTTTTGAAGGACGCAAATGTTTGACAATCACGAATATCGGCGGCGAGCCTTAATTTTTTCCAAACTAAGCCTCATGCAATTGTGAATCTCCATCCAATCAGTTCAGTAGATTTTAAGTGACGCGTGCACAAATATTGCGTATCCTAAAACCCGATAGTCGATGGGGGCAAAAAGTTCGCAAGTAACCGCGTACCAGAAAGCGTCGGTAGGCAGCGAGGCAGTGACCCCCACAAGGTGGACTTGGTGCAGGCGGCGGGAACCTGTTCCTGGATGAGGGCAGCGCAGGACCGGTTGTAGGTCGCTTCGGGAAGGCCTATTGTCCTGCAGTGGACTATCGATTGAGATGAGTATGATAGGGGAACGTACCCATGCTTCGTGACCCATATGTTACCCCCTCCCCCCTCGGCGACCACTCGTAGTGTATGTATAACATTGCCAGAGGTAGTTAAAGATGGATGTAGTTTTTTCCTTAATTTGGGACAGCAGGGTACCGAATTAAAGGCGTTTTTAACATCCACCTTCAGCATCACCTCCCCACCGCCGAGTTCCAAGAATGTGAGGGCTGCGTGGACAGCAGTTGTTAGCAAGGGGGCCCGGACCCTATAACGGGCCCATAGTATAGTATAAGAGATAAGAGGAATTTTGGTAACCATCAGTATTCATAGGGATAAGAGGAATTTTGGCAACCATCAGTTGCAAGGCTGATTCAGTATACATAGGTTGTAGAGCATCTCTGTGATGGGGATGGACCAAGTCTGCCTGCATAATTCCAGTCGGTTTAGGACTTACAGCCGCCGTGAAAATGCAGGTATGTAATATGCACTGTAGCTCTGTGAACAGTACAAAAACAGTCATGTTCTGTCAGTCGGTTTAGGAGATACAGCCATTCAATGTTCCGACCTTTGAACGGCTGTAACTCCTAAACCGACTTGAGTTATGCAGGCAGATCTGGTCCATCCCCATCACAGAGATGCTCTACAACCTATGTATACTGAATCAGCCTTGCAACTGATGGTTGCCAAAATTCCTCTTATCCCTTAGACTAGTAGCCAGCTGCAAAGCAAGATGAGCTGGCATAGAACTAGAAGCCGGCCTCTGCCATTCCGTCGTTGACTTCTGCGGCGGCTGCTCGTTTTATTTGCGGTCTGTGTAGGTACCTGAGATAAAATATACAGAGCTCTGTCGCACTAATAAACGGTAAGTTTGTACGATCGTTAGTAGGTAGGTACCAGGGTGGCTACCCGGACTTTCGATTTTCATTGTATCGCGACCGTTTCGGTCCGAACGTCATTGTAATAGAGTTGACATTGGAACGAAAACGTTCACGCAATTGCGAAGTTCGAAGGTGCGGGTAGAGGCCCTGAATTGTAATTGTTTTTTTTAATGAATGTAGTTGTTCAATTTGATAGGTAGACTCTTAGTTAGTTTAAGAGAAGTTTATTCCGATCAACATCGTGTCAATGACACGAGTTGTACGCCATCATCTATGCCGACCAATGTCGTTTTAAAATAACATCTTAGATTCCGACAGCGCAAATGCGCGCTGCATACAAACGAAGTCTGGTGATATTTTCAATAATATACAATTAATGTACCTAAATGAAATTTTTCAGAAACAATCTATAAAATAATCTCTATCTTTGTATGAAGTCAGATTTTCGTTAAAATGTATCGTTTTAAAGTTACAGTGCCTCGAAGATTTCCATACGAATCGCGCGCGCGATTATATTTCCTTAAAAGGATGCTAATGATATCAATTTCACCCTGCTGAGGTACCATACAGAAAATTTCACCCTGTGTGTGTGTGTGTAAACTTAAATGCGTTACATATCGAACAGGGTGCTTCAGACCATCAAACTGACCAACTTTTATAGGACCAACATTGAAATCGCAAAATAAAAATCAGCAGTTCGATAGAGACTCGACTCAAATGAAAGTTGGTCCTATAGTAAAAGTTGTTCAGTTTGGTTATTACCACCTTCTCATTCTCTTATCACAAAATAGGTGTATAGGTAAACTTTTTTTTTTTTTTTGTGTCAGAATTGTTTATTCGAAAGATCCATAAAATAGTAACATTAAATAAAATTATAAATAAAGAGACTTAAAACTAAACTAACCTAGGATGTGGTGCAGGTTCGGTCCTTGTGGGCGTTCTGGGACGCTGGCCGCATTTCCTCGCTGAATGGCTATGCTGATCCGTTGAGCGAGGAAAGTGCCAGCTCTTGGGTCCCCTGTCGAGTCTATCAGGCGCTTTGACAGGTCTTTAAAAAGCGCCTGCGCATTAGGTCCCCACGGCCCAAGAGTTTCGACACCAAAACCCATAAAATGGTATTGGGGGCCGATATCCCGGTACCAGTAGGCCTTTCGTTTTTTGGCCGCCTCCGCCGCTGCGCCAGCCCTTCGACTCGTGCCCTGTAAGTGAGACGGGGCCAGTGTGTCCACGCAGGTAGCGTCCCACACTAGCGCCCGACCCATCTTCCAGGGGACGAGAGACATCCCGTCTGGTCTCTTGCCATCGCTCCGTATGATGCCAGTCGGCTCGAGAATGGCAGGAACGTTGACTGTGGCAAGAGACCTACGTATGATGTCGTTAAGGGTGACATGGCGAGGGAATCTGCACTAGGTACACTACTTTCACCTTTATTAAAAACATTTACTCTCTTTCGGCTTCGCTGTCGAGTAATAATAAAAATTTCTGCAAATTAACTGCTAAAGGCATACAGACAAGAGATAAAGAAGTTCAATAAACCTAAAAAATAAAAACAAACTAAATGACAAACATTATTTAACTTTATATTTACCTACAACTTAGTTGCGATTAGATTATGAAAAAAAAACAACTTCTAAACTTGATACTTATTGTTAAAAAAAGTAAACGGTTATGTAAGACTGTTTGGGCGGTTAATCTAAACTATTATAAAACTGTAGTAGAAAGTTTGTCTGTACATTGATGATATTAACAAAAAAAATGTTACTATATGGTTTTTAGGTGTCCCTGATTCCATAATCCATATCAGCAATTTGTGGATTTTTTGTCTGTCTGTTTGTTTGTTTGAACGCGCATCACGCAAAAACTACTGAACCAATTTTGATGAAACTTATTTTGTTTGATAGTAATGATCTGACTTAAAATCTGGTATATAATTTGTGCGGACGAAGAAGCAGGTTAAAGCTCGTACTATAATAAAACTGTAACAGAAGTGTGTCTGTACATTGAAGATATTAACAAAAAAAAAGTTACGATATGGTTTTTAGGTGTCCCTGATTCCATATCAGCAATTTTTGGATTTTTTGTCTGCCTGTTTGTTTGTTTGAACGAGCATCACGCGAAAACTACTGAACCGATTTTGATGAAACTTTTTTTTTTTGATAGCTTATGATCTGACTTAAAATCTGGTATATAATTTCTGCGGAAAAAGTCGCAGGTTAAAGCTAGTACTATTATAAAACTGTAACAGAAGCGTGTCTGTACATTGAAGATATTAACAAAAAAAAAATTTACTAAGTATATGGTTTTTAGGTGTCCCTGATATCCTTCCAAGGGTGTCCGTGATTCCTGATAACAGAAATTTTTGAATTTTTTGTCTGTCTGTTTGTTTGTGTGTTTGTTTGTTTGAACGAGCATCACGCAAAAACTGCTGGACCGATTATGATGAAACTTTTTCGTTTGATAGCTAATTATCTGACTTAAAATCTGTTATATAATTTGTGCGGACGAAGTCGCGGGTTAACCCTAGTATTATTATAATTTTTATGAATAAGCAGGTATAATACTTATAATTTTTTTTCTCCATATTCTATATTTTATTTTCTATACTACTACATAAACAATTATAAATACAAAAAAAAAAACATCAGAAATAAATGTTTATTAGGTTTTTGAATCCATTTTTATTAATAAGTTTTCAGTATAACCGCATCTATGCACGATTTGTAAAACCACAGATTTTTTTATAAAGGAAAGCAACTCGAGGGAACTTAGAAAATTAACTTTATTTATCTACTAGTGTTAACCCGCGACTTCGTCCGCAAAAAATATATATCAGATTTTAAGTCAGATCATAAGCTATCAAACAAAAAAAGTTTCATTAAAATCGGTTCAGTAGTTTTTGCGTGATACTCGTTCAAACAAACAAACACCCAAACAAACACACAAACAAACAAACAGAGAGACAAAAAATTCAAAAATTTGGTGAAATGGAATCAGGTACACCTAAAAACCATATCGTAACTTTTTTTTTGTTAATATCTTCAATGTACGGACAAACTTTCTGCTACAGTTTTATAATAGTTTAGGTCTAACAAAATTAGCTGAAGTTATTTAAGTGTATGCTCAGACAAAACCGCAAACATTAACTCGATCGAATGTATGGGACAAGAGTTTTTTTTTCATGATTTCGATATTAGTCCCATAGAGAAAGTTGTTCAGTTTGATGGTCTGAGCATACACTTAAAATAGTTTCAGCTAATTTTGTTAGACCTTATACAGGATCCTTCTTAATATGTTGACACTTTTTTTAGGGGATGATCAGGATAGGGATTTTTGAATCTCATACGTTGAACTCAGCAGTTGAAAATGTATGGAGATACGCATCTTTCTACTGCTGATTTGACTTTCAAAAATCGCACTCCTGGATTATGATTTTTGAATGTCAAATCAGCAGTCGAAAGATGCATATCTCCATAGTAATTTTGACATTTTCAGCTCCTGAGCTCAGTGAATGAGATTCAGAAATCGCACTCCTGATCGTCAAACTGAACAACTTTATCTATGGCACCAACATATAAATTGCAAAAAAAAAGGTTTGTACTTGTAGGTTATTACTAAGTATTTTCGAGGTCTAGTCAGGCGACACTAGTCTATGGCCTCATTACTAAAAGCGATGAAAAATGCTGAAGATTAATCTTAAGTTGCTTTGCTACAGACAGTACAACTCACTCGTCCACCCGAATCCGGTTTTATTATCCTTTATAAAAAACAAAAAACCAATGCATTGAGAAAAAAAAGGAAAGAAAAAAGGAATTGAAACACTCGATGCGTGTGTTTAGAATGCGTAGGCGCATCTTTCAATTTCAAGTTCGCTTCATTATTGTTATAGAAATGATCCGGGCAGGTTGTGTGTTTGTTTTGCTGATAGCTGGGGTGGAGGTGAGATTTTTTTTTTAATTATTACCTATACTCCATTCCAAATAAAGATAATTTCTCGTTAGCGTATAGTTGGCGTATAGTTATGGAACTCATCTCGAATTAATTTCTCATAATCTCTAGATTATAGTGGTAATAATAGCTATACCTCATCTAAACGGAGTGTCGCGTAATCGCAGTTGGCGCACATCTTGTCTTGATAAAATTTATGTAGGTTTTTTTTATTTTTATTTTCGTATGACCTTCTAAGAGTTTTTAGAGTGTAATACCATCAATAAAAAGTCAATAGACGTTACCGTATGTGGGCCTAAGATAAATTGACTCTATTTGAAACACTCATTTATTCCTAGAACAGTTTTATTAGGTACGAGCTCAGATAAATACGAGCGTTAACCCGCGACTTCGTCCGCACAAATTATATACCAGATTTTAAGTCAGATCATAAGCTAAAAAACTAAAAAAGTTTCATCAAAATCGGTTCAGTAGTTTTTGCGTGATACTCGTTCAAACAAACACACAAACAGACAGACAGACAAAAAATCCAAAAATTGGTGAAATGGAATCAGGGACACCTAAAAACCATATCGTAACTTTTTTTTTGTTAATATCTTCAATGTACAGACAAACTTTCTGCTACAGTTTTATAATAGTACGAGCGTTTATCCGCGACTTCGTCCGCACAAATTATATACCAGATTTTAAGTCAGATCATAAGCTATCAAACAAAAAAAGTTTCATCAAAATCGGTTCAGTAGTTTTTGCGTGATGCTCGTTCAAACAAACAAACACCCAAACAAACACACAAACAAACAGACAGACAAAAAATCCAAATATTGGTGAAATGGAATCAGGGATACCTAAAAACCATATCGTAACTTTTTTTTTGTTAATATCTTCAATGTACAGACAAACTTTCTGCTACAGTTTTATAATAGTATAGATACCTATCTAACTTCAAGATAGGTAATAGGATATGAAATTCCAGCTCCCGTGTGTGACAATTTGACACCTAGTAACTGTATTATAATTGTATAGGTACAGGGTGTAAAAATTCGTTACCTATTATTACTTATACTTACATACTTTAGTAAGTTACAGGGTGCTTCTGAGTTCTGGAGTGCGATTTTTGAATCTCATAGGTTGAACTCGGCAGTTGAAAATGTATGGAGATATGCATCTTTCTACTGATAATTTGACTTTCAAAAATCACACTCCTGTAATATGATTTTTGAATGTCAAATCAGCAGTAGAAGGATGCTTACTCCATAGTAATTTTGACATTTTCAACTGCTGAGCTCAGCGAATGAGTTTCAAAAATCGCACTCCTGTAGTATGATTTTTGATTGTCAAATCAGCAGTAGAAAGATGCTTACTCCATAGTAATTTTGACATTTTCAACTGCTGAGCTCAGCGAATGAGTTTCAAAAATCGCACTCCTGTAGTATGATTTTTGATTGTCAAATCAGCAGTAGAAAGATGCTTACTCCATAGTAATTTTGACATTTTCAACTGCTGAGCTCAGCGAATGAGTTTCAAAAATCGCACTCCTGTAGTATGATTTTTGAATGTCAAATCAGCAGTAGAAAGATGCTTACTCCATAGTAATTTTGACATTTTCAACCGTTGAGCTCAGCGAATGAGTTTCAAAAATCGCACTCCTGTAGTATGATTTTTGAATGTCAAATCAGCAGTAGAAAGATGCTTACTCCATCGTAATTTTGACATTTTCAACTGCTGAGCTCAGCGAATGAGTTTCAAAAATCGCACTCCTGTAGTATGATTTTTGAATGTCAAATCAGCAGTAGAAAGATGCTTACTCCATAGTAATTTTGACATTTTCAACTGCTGAGCTCAGCGAATGAGTTTCAAAAATCACGCTCCTGTAGTATGATTTTTGAATGTCAAATCAGCAGTAGAAAGATGCTTACTCCATAGTAATTTTGACATTTTCAACTGCTGAGCTCAGCGAATGAGTTTCAAAAATCACGCTCCTGTAGTATGATTTTTGAATGTCAAATCAGCAGTAGAAAGATGCTTACTCCATAGTAATTTTGACATTTTCAACTGCTGAGCTCAGCGAATGAGTTTCAAAAATCACGCTCCTGTAGTATGATTTTTGAATGTCAAATCAGCAGTAGAAAGATGCTTACTCCATAGTAATTTTGACATTTTCAACTGCTGAGCTCAGCGAATGAGTTTCAAAAATCGCACTCCTAGGCTGCGTTCAGAACCTACGCCCCAGGTGCACCCGGAGTGCAACTTTTCGCACTAACGCCGTTCCGAGCCTCGGTGAACGGTTCCGTACCATAGAGCGTGTTGAAAAAACAACCGCACCCAAAGGTGCAATTTTTGAAATTCTCTCATGAAGACTCATTCTTTACGCCTCGTACACATTTCCCCTACTACTAAATGTCCGTAAGCAAAAACCTTATTTATACTTAATACTTTCCCAGATGAAGAAGGTCCTCTGTGAAGATTGAGAGATCACACATTTTAGGCTGTATATTTTTGTAATTAGGTATCTCTTTACAAATTCTAAAACGCAATTCTACAATTGTTTTTCTACTACTAAGGTCCGCCACATACATCTATCTATCTAAACTATTATAAAACTGTAACAGGAAGTTTGTCTGTACATTGAAGATATTAACAAAAAAAAAGTTACGATATGGTTTTTAGGTGTCCCTGATTCCATTTCACCAATTTTTGGATTTTTTGTCTGCCTGTTTGTTTGTGTGTTTGTTTGTTTGTCTGTTTGTTTGTTTGTTTGAACGAGTATCACGCAAAAACTACTGAACCGATTTTGATGAAACTTTTTTTGTTTGATAGCTTATGATCTGACTTAAAATCTGGTATATATAGTTTGTGCGGACGAAGTCGCGGGTTAACGCTCGTATGGAATAAACCTGGAGTGCGATTTTTGAATCTCATACGTTGAATTCAGCTGTTATTATTATTTATTTATTATTTCTGAATCTTAAATCTAAGTTTACAGTTGAAAATGTATTGAGATACGCATCTTTCTACTGCTGATTTTGAAAAATCGCACTCCTGGAGTATGATTTTTTTATGTCAAGTCAGCACTAGAAAGATGCGCGTCTCTATAGTAATATTGACGTTTTCAACTGCTGAATTCAAAGAATGAGTTTCAAAAATCGCACTCCTGATTCTGAATTAGATTCCGGATGGAGTGTTGCCGCTTTCAGAGACTTTTTCACTAGATCTAGATATTGTTTGTTGTCTTAGGTGACACTTTTTTAAGACTTACAGTCATATCAAACAAGTGATTTTTAAGCGTAGGCGTTAATGGAACGATACCGTATCGTGACGGTGCAGTTGCGACGTCGTTGCGGTATAGTTGCGAAATCGGCTACGCTCAAAAATAGCTTGTGTGATAATGGTTTATACCATTTTGTATGCAGATTATGTCTAATGCTAAAACTATCGATAGTCTTTTGATATAGTTGCATAATATTGAAATAAAATTTACAAATCATCATCGTAACGTCATGACATCATCACATGATAGTAATTATCATGTATAGAAATTGTTTGTTTTGTTTTAATAAATACCTAAAAATACAATTGTGATTAATTTGGCATTTCATTCATTTTTATTCTAGACATGTTTTAAACAGCACTCTAGTATTTTTTGTAACCATAGTTGATAACACTGAATCCTGAATCAGGATTCCGGATCGCAATGAGGGATTTTCCAGAAGAAAAAAAAAGTTAGTTCCTAATTTCTCAATAGATGGCGTTGACCAGAGAGGGGTCCAATAGGTATGAGCGAATATATTAATTAATATTAATAATAAAAATACACAGTACAAGTTATTAACAATCTGGGTGTTATTGATGACCCGGTGGGTGTAATGATTGCCGGACTGTCAAACCAGGGTCTTTGGTTCGAGTCCCGGTTCGGTCATGGATGTTTTAAGTTTGTGCCGTTGTTGAATGGTTCCCATAACAAAAACCTAAGGCTTACTTGGGATCATTACAAAGTATATGCCTGTGAGCGTTATTTATTATTTATTTATTGTCTGTCAAAAACGAATACAGTATCAGACTTGGCTGTATGGGCTTCGTATCCATTTTGAATATACGAACAATATTTAAATTGGTCACTTCACTTTTCAATATACCAATAAAGATCGATTTTTCGTTTAAGGCTTTGCTTTTCATTCACGGAATCTGACGTACGATTTTAATATTTCTGGTTTATTTTTATTGAAATTCTCAGTTTCTGTTAGGTTTTTGTAGTTCAAAACGGATACGTAGCCCATACAGCCACGTCCGATACTTGATTCGTTGTTGACGGACAATAACACCGTGATTGCTAAATAATAAACCAACAACTATAAGAAAGGGTTTTTACTGTGTATTTTTACTATTAATATTAATTAATATCTTTGCTCATACCTATTGGACCCCTCTCTGGTCAACGCCATCTATCGAGAAAATTTGGAAAATCCCTCATTCCGCATGTATGTGGTGGACCTAAAACCTGCAGTACCTACCTATTTTATTTACGTTTGCGCGAAGTGATCTCTCAGTGCACACACACGTGGTTTATCTAATGTCAACATTATATTATTATCTTCTACCTACCTACATAATTTTATTATAAACAGTACCTACCTAATGCTCTTGTTGTTTTCAAGCTTGTCTGTAGTTGTAGCTAAATATTACAATTTCTCAGTGAAAAGTTATATTAAAGGCACTTTAAAGGTAATACAAAAACTTTTAAAACTTGATAATTTTTTTAGATTTTTGGGATTGCCCATCTATTGGGACTTTCTACTATACTCAATTCCAAATATCAACGAAACTTTACGGCTATTTTGAATAAAAGAAACACAGATTTGATTCATAGAACAGTTTAGTAACGCTCAAGATTAGTTGGATCGTAGGTATATTTTTCTGATAAATTAAATTATATTTGCTAATCAAAATTGGGCAGAAAGCTAAATAGGAATCGGAAAATATTTCCGTCCTTATATGGATAAAGAATAGATAGAATACTAGAAACCATAGTGTGGTATATGTAATACAGGGTGTAACAAAACACCCAATTGTAATCAAATAGATCAAATCAAATAAACATTTATTTCAGACCATAAATCTTAAAAACGATGTTAGTATTACAATAAGAACAAGAATAAATTAAATAATGCGTCAGCTCATCAAACTGAACAACTTTCACTATGGAGCCAACTTCGAAATCGCGAAAATAAATCAGCTGTTCCGTACAAAACTGAAGTTACTTATAGACTAAGAGATAAGTGTACTTTTTGCAACCATCAGCAGCAAGGCTGATTCAGTGTTTATGGGGTGTAGATCATCTCTGTGATGGGGATGAACTAGGTCTGCCTGCATAACTTCAGTCGGTTTAGGAGTTACAGACGTTTAAAGGTCAGTAAAAAATTAACGATCAGCTGCAAGGATGATCGTATAATATTATTGTAGTGTGCACTGTAGCTATGTGAACAGTACAAAAACTGACATGAACTGCCAGTCGGTTTAGGAGATACAGCGATTCAAAGGTCGGTCCTTTGAACGGCTGTAACTCCTAAACCAACTGATGAACCATGTCAGTTTTAGTACTGTTGACATAGGTACAGTGCACACTACAATAATATGATACTTACTAATATTTTTTACTGACCTTTAAACATAACTTCTAAAACGACTGGATTTATGCAGGCAGACCTAGTCCATCCCCATCACAGAGATGCTCTACACCTCATTAATACTGAATCAGCCTTGCAGCTGATGGTTGCAAAAAGTACACTTATCTCTTAGTCTATTAGTTACCTACCTACAAACTGAAATGTATGGGACCCCTTTAAATATTACTAGGGTGTTTTCTTACACCCTGTAGATAACCTAGGTTGGTAACTTTTAGGTAGGATTAGGATCGTGTTTAAAAAAGTTAATGAACTTTAATTGGTTTATATTGAAGATAGGAAGGAACTTCGTTTGTGTGCAGCGCGCTTGGGAGCTTTCGGAATTAACTTCACTTAATTTGGTTGATATTGAAACCAGGTTTTAACTTAGTTTGTATGTTGCGAGGGGTTAGGGCGGAACTTCGTTTGTGTCCAGCGCGCTTGGAAGCTTTTGGTTGATATTGAAACTAGGTTTAAACTTAGTTTGTATGCTGCGCGCTCGGGCGCGCTGCAAGGGGTTTCATGTTGTAATTATGGATTATTTATTTGCGTATGGCTTTATCTCCTCCAAAACGTTCAAGAAACAAGATAACTAAATTTTTACTTCAACTTAATAAATAAAACAAAACTACAAAATAACATCTAAATATTGAAGCCATACCCTAGCTTCCGGCGTTAGCCTCCATATGTCCCTAAGACCCCCCTCGAAACATCTTTTTGAACAGTCCTCCACGATATGTCTCACGGTCTGCTCCGGCGCTCCACAGTCGCACTCCGGGGACGCCCTGATACCCCATTTGTGCATGCTGCTGTTGCACCGAGCTACTCCCGTGCGAATCCTGTTAAGAGTAACCCAAATCTTGCGGTGTTCCTTAAAACCCGGTAGCATCACCGAGGGCTCCGGAACGAGGTCGACAAGGGCGCATTCCTCAGCATGCCATTTATCCCGCCACTCAGATGCAGTGTTCGGCGGGCTTCGATGTAATGGGGCGACGGGCGGGCGGGTAATGATGGATGTGTCAAGTCTAACGGCATCTAATAATTTATTTTCTTGCAGATGGCTTCCGTGAAGGTGCCGAAGGTTAAACTGAATGATGGAAGAGAGATGCCTTCGATTGCACTGGGAACTTATTTAGGATTCGATCAGGTACCTAAATATAATTTAAGTGTTTGACTGCGACTTCGTCCGCACAAATCATAAGCTATCAAACAAAAAAAGTTTCATCAAAATCGGGTCAGTAGTTTTCGCGTGATACGCGAACAAACAAACATACCAGACAAGATATCCAACGATTGGTGATTTGTAATCAGGGACACCTGTAACTTTCCCCCATTAAATGTCTTCAATGTACAGACACACTTCTGCTATACCTAATATTTAATTATTTTATTTATTATTTTTTGTTTGTTTTTAGTTCTTTTTGTTTTGTTTTTTTTTTGTTTTTTTTTTTATTTATTTTTTAATGCAAGTCCAGGTACTTTAAATGTGACTAGATAATTTGTGTGACAATGTCCAAGATATTTATTATTTATTTATTTATAATTTTTTTTTCACCCGCCGTCCCACCCGACTTCGTCCGTATAGGGTTCCCGTCATTGTAGAATCTTATCTTATTATTATAAAACTGTAAATTTAAAAAAAGAAGTTTGTTTGTTTGTTGAATCGAGCATCACGCGAAAGCTACTGAACCGATTTTCATGATTTTTTTTTGTTTGATAGCTTATGATCTGACTTAAAATCTGGTATACCTATAATATGTACGGACGAAGTCGCGGGTTAACGCTAATGATAAACAATAATGTACCTACTATACATTTTATTTCATTTAGTAAAACAGTTATAAAGCAAATAACTTAACCTAAAACTAGACTATTGCTTTTAAGTCTATTCATACACTTTCAAACAAAAAAGTTTCATCGAAATCGGTCCAGTAGTTTACGCGTGATGCGCGAACAAACAAACATACCAGACAAAATATCCAACAATTGGTGATTTGTAATCCGGGACACCTGTAACTTTCACCCATTAAATATCTTCAATGTACACACGGCGACACATCAAGCTATACAAAACCAACATAAGCTGGCCGCGCGTAGGTTGAGTAACGTATAACGTCGCGCGGCCAGCTTATGTTGGTTTTGTATAGCTTGATGTGTCGCCGTGCGTACAAACCTAGGGAAGCGCGTAATTTCTCTATGGTTCAGACACACTTCTGTTATATTATTTAATTATTTTATTTATTTATAAAAAAGAATTTTTTCACCTATTACTTGTACACTGTAATGTAAAAAGTCCATTAAAAATGGTAGGTACCTACTTAAATGAAAAAGAATGGTAAAGGTAAGCACATATTTAACGACTGCACGCATGCATGCGTATGATAAATATATACTCATGCATGCGAATAATAAATATTCACGCATTATGATAGAATACAGAAGCGGTTTTAAATAAAATCCACGCAATACGCTTTACACAATAAAAAAGGGACCTACTCTAAGTTTTGATAACAAACATACACAGAGATATTTTACCTGAACAAGGCTGTCATATACGCATATGGGTACAATAAATATCTATAGAATAATATAAAATAGCCACGCATGCATGCCTATAACAAATTTTCAATCATGCATGCGTATTAATAAATATTCACGCATATCGTAGATTGCAGAAGAGGTTTTAAATCCGCACAACTATTAACGCAGCATAGCTTTAATTAGAACCGTCCATGAAAAAAAAGGGAGACCTATTCTAAGTTTAGATTACATAACAAACATATACAAGAGGTATTTCACCAGGACAAGGCTGTCACATGCATGCATGCAGGGTATAATAAATATTTACGCATACATGCGCAGGTCTCATGAATATTCACGCATGCATGCATGTATGGCGAATGTTGGAGGTGAATGTAGGGGATAAGTTGGACGGAACGAATAACAAATGAAGAGGTGTTAAGAATGGTTAAAGAAAAGAGAAACATTTTAAAAACAATCGAAAACCGGTGGGAAAAAATGATCGGACACTTGATATGACACGACAATTTCTTTAAAACCATACAGGAGGGGAAGAGAGGCAGAGGAAGACCTAGACAGAGTTATCTGGCCCAGTTGAAGGAAAAGGTTGATGTCGTGTTGTATCAAGAACTCAAGAGACTAGTGGAAAGGAGACAGGATTGGCGAAAACTTCACGAACAAGAGCGTAGTTCATAAATAAGATTATGATGATGATGCATGCATGTAATAAATATGCACGCATGCATGTGTATCATAAATATTCACGCATGCATGCGTGTCAAAAAATATACATACTCTTTTTTTTTAGTTTGTCGAAATTTTACAGAACGGGATAGTGAAGTCCAAAAACCATGAGCTGCGTGACGTGGTCGCACACGCCATAGACGTCGGCTGGCGTCATATCGACACCGCGTCGATCTACGACACCGAGGAGGAAGTGGGAGAGGGGGTGAGGATCAAGATCAAAGATGGAGCCGTTACAAGGGATGACGTCTTTATTACTACGAAGGTAAGGTTGTGATTGCGTTAAGGTTTGAGGTATGACAGGAATAAAAGGGCCATTTAAGGCTGGAATTTCCTTTGTTCGGGATGTTTTCGATGTTTGTTTTGATAAGCCATTACATTTACAATGTATCTTCTTCTTATCGTATGGGCAGCCATTGGCGTAGCCAGGGGGCGGGGAAGAAAGCTTGTTGCCCCCCTTAGAAAAATGGAATTTAGTAAAGAAATAATTAAATAGTGGAAGCACTGTTTCAACATCATTTTGTGAAATTCTAGCGAAAACTCAGAGGCAATACTGCAAAATTTCAAGCTCGCTTCGCTCGCTACAGATGTAAAGGCATGCAAGGGCTGAAGAACCCATACCACAACTGTTATTGTTTATGAAATAATCGCGTTCTTTCTCGTTTACAACATGTTCTACAACCTCCTTGAAAATCCCAAGCCAAGTTTTGGTTACGGGGAGCCTTAGGAAAATGAACTTTTGGATCCGACCTTCCCACGAGAAATGTGAGTCTTGCCACTATGTAGTATGTAGGTAGCTAGGAGCTAGGTTGCCGGTTGCCCCCCTCAGGGAAAATCTCTAGCTGCGCCAATGTGGACAGCAAGCCTTGGGGTGCAATTTTTGAATGCCACCGGTGAGCTTAAACGGTTTTTGAATCTCATAAGAAAGCCTTCTCATACCCATGAGTTCAATACGAGCGGGAAGTGGCACTCGTATTGACTCAAGCGTATGAGAATTAAGTCAATGGCGAGATTAAAAAATGGGAACTTTTGAAATCTGTGAATAAATCGCACTCCAGGTGTCAGAGTTTTTCAGACCGCCTTACGGCTTCTGACGTGGTTTTTTATGTCTAACGACTACTACCACCAGGGAAAACCATTTAAAATCTATAATTAAAATATACGATAGGACTAAATATACATCAATTTAAGGTCGCTCAGCGAGCTATGGAGAGAGCTCGGTATTTCTCTGAGAGATCACATTAGAAATGAAGTGATACGTCAGAGAACGAAAGTGGTTGACATAGCTCAGAAAATTAGCAAGCTGAAGTGGCAATGGGTTAGTCATATCTGCCGAAGAAGTGATAACCGGTGGGGTGTCAGAGTTCTGGAGTGGAGACCGCGAACTGGTAGACGCAGTGAGGGACGCCCTGCTGCCCACTGGACAGACGACCTAAAAAAGGTAGCGGGGAGCGACTGGATGAGAAAGGCTGAGGACAGAGTTTTGTGGCGCGCCTTGGAAGAGGCCTATGTTCAGCAGTGGACGATGATAGGCTGATAAAGAATTAAAATATGTAAATCCCACCTATCCCCAGTTAACATATAGTTATATTATTTTCAGCTTTGGAACACGCATCACAAGAGGGAGCAAGTGGCCGAAGCTCTAAGAGAATCCCTGAACAAACTTGGCCTGAACTACGTAGACTTATACCTGATGCATTGGCCTATTGGTCTTAATGTGAGTATGCATATTATATAATGTGTATATATATTTTATAATGCGCACAGCCAAGGAGTGGAACGCCCTGCCTGCGTCAGTATTTCCGAGCGCTTACAACCCGAATTACTTTAAAGTACGAGTGAATAGGCACCTTCTGGGTAAGTCCCATCTTTGTCCTGAGGACTGGATTGAGGTCAAGAGCAAACCCATTTAAAATTAAAAAAAAATGCGAATATAATTTAATTTGGTGAATTCTAATTACAAAACGTTATAATATTAATGAAACCTTTTGTTTTAAAACAGGAAGACTACACCCACTCTCAAGTAGACTTCATGGAGACGTGGCGAGGGTTGGAAGACGTGCACAAGCTGGGCTTGGCCAAGTCTATAGGAGTGTCCAACTTCAATAAGGAACAGCTGGAGAGGGTTCTGAAAGAAGGGAGTGTCAAGCCTGTGGTTTTGCAGGTTGAGGTCAGTTTCATATTTGTACACTATTCGGCTGCACCCAAATAAAACACGCTTATAACGTCATTTGAATTTTTTTTGCCCCTTTTTACAAATTGATCTACCTTGTTCAAATGTATCAGAAGAGGATCCTTTTTTATAGCCCAGTCATTTTACGGAGTTTTGTTAGGCGGGGTAGGGAGTAATTATTAATTGGATTTTCAACTGTAACCGGCACCATTTAGTGACAAAAAGACTATCTTAGAACATATTTTAAAAAAATCGCTACACAACATAGAAATCAAAATTGTGTGTCCCAGGAGGCTTTTAAATTAATAATATTAATACCAATGCACTCATTTGACTTAGATTTAACAATATAAATTTTTTTTTGAGTAATAAAATGGGCATGGAAATTTAAAAAATGAGGTATTTATTGGAAAATACGAATGAATTTTTCAAAACCTCAAAAATATTCACACTATGTTTGTAGTATGTATAATGGTAAAGCCTTAAATATGTGCAAAAAAAAATTTACCATCAGGATTTTTGGAACGAGTGTTTGTTTTTTAATTTTGTTACATTTCGAGGCTTAAATTGGCTCTTCAATATTATACCGAAAAAAAATGTTCAATTATTAATTAGTCCCGGCTCAAACAGTAAAATGACTGGGCTATTAAATATTTGGAAAAAATATTAACAATACTATCCACAAATCGTTAAATTTATCGGGTACAATAAGTAATTGATAGTAAAATAAATTCTTGAAAGTGGTTCTGGCGTAAAATGTTCAATGGCGTATTCCGTGTGTTATTTTGGAGCAGCCGTATTATGATTATGACGTCGGCTTATTTCGTCACGTATGGGGTAAGTACACAGGAGAGCAATCGCACTAAATAAATCGCAACTGAACCATGATTGGACCGCATACGAACCACAACTTGTAACACATTCGGTATTGCGCTATTCGTTTGACAGCCGTTAGAGCCGTTTTGACAGATCGCTCAGACGTTAAAAGCTCTTAGTCACATAGGTACTTGTACTTATAGTAAATAAGTCAAGTTTAGCGCAATACGGAATATAGCACAGTTGAATCCATGGCATCCTATGTTCAGATACTCCACAGTACCCCAAAGGCTCAAGAGCTGCAAAAACTTTCTGAAGTTTGTCCACCCTATACAAGGTATTGGTAAGGGTCCTCGAGCTAGATGTGACCTCTGGCGAAGAAAGAACACGCTACCCGACCCGTTTGTCCCCCCTCGGAAAACCTTCTCCCAGGACATGAACTACCCAGGCCGATTTGGTCTTTAAACAGGCTCCGAACTCAACTCGGCCGGAGTAAGGAGAACCTGTCCAAATGGGGTTTTATCGATGGATCACACCTGAGGTGTGAATGTGGTGTTGCTTCTTAGACTGATGGCCCATCTCATATCTTACCCTTCGTGCTCGCAAACTTGCACGCGAATGGAGCTTATGGACGCTGCTGGTAGTGCTATCCGTGTGGCAAAATACTGGGCTGGAATAATATAAAATGGCATGCCATCGATTCGATAGAAGAAGAAGCACAGTTGAATAGTAATTGGATCGCAATGTGATGAGAACTGAAATTAGATTAGGAGTGAACTTGGATATTTTAAATTAGCGCAATCGCCCTGCGAGACGCGTATATGGAAAAGTTACTTCAATACGTCACATAAAAACAGTACATCAAATCCATACATTTTCGACCCCCTTGAATTATAAACCTACCTTCTTCCCACAGGTCCATCCCCAAATAATCCAATCAGATCTCATCAGCTTCGCCAAAGCTCATGATATAGTGGTAATGGGCTACAGCCCCTTTGGTTCGTTGGTGTCGAGGCACGGCATGCAGCTGCCTGGTCCGAGGATCGACGACCCGACCCTGGTGGATATAGCGAAGAAGTATGGAAAGACTACGCCTCAAATTATATTAAGATGGCTGGTGAGTTCAAATAATATAAGTATTTTTATGAAAATCATTGGAAATACTATCTTTCTTTATTAAAATGGTAAAGATTGTATGTTTTCGGATCTACTTGGGGGAGTATCAAATAAAATTTAATTAGGGTAAGATGAGCCCTGGGGTAAGTTCATCAATTTGTTTTATGCTGGCTACATAGCTGCCGCTGCAGCAGCTGCTGCTGGCTATGTTGCCAGCATTAAACAATAGCAAAAAATGTTTGCTTAGATTCGCCATCTATCTCTGCGCCCATCTTACCCTACCAGTAAACAACGAGCATCATGTAAAAATGGTTAAGGAAAAGGTATGGGATCAGTGCCCGAATGGCGATGATGATTCTAATAATTGTTCAATTTCAGGTGGACAGGAACGTGGTGCCAATACCTAAAACTATAAAGAAAAAACGTCTAGAAGAAAACATCGGTATCTTTGATTTCAAACTGGAACAAGATGAAATAGACAAGATCAATGCTTATGATCAGCATACAAGATACACTCTGCCGTCCTTCTGGCAGTCTCACCCTCATTACCCCTTTGAGAAAGTTGACAACCCTATTGGCGATCCGTTTGTAAAAGCTTGAATAATTTTTATCATTTTTAAAGGGGACTGATGATTTTTAAATGGAAAGCTTACCTACAATTCGCAGTTTTCCAAAATTAGCGTCCCCGGATAATTCTTTCTGCTTTTTTGACTGCTATTTTTGAAATGGCTTCTTCGGACATAGATAAGCTTGTCCCCGGATTTTTCTTCCCGAAATCGATAGCTAAAGTCAATATAAACAAGAAATGTTGTGAGGCAAAACCTTGTAAACTGTCACATTTGAGCAAGATACAAGCATCAAAAGTTTTAAGTTGTTACTAAAACTTTAAAAGCCTAATCTTCGAAATGTGACGCTTTACAAGAATCTCTCAAACAGTTTTCTTATTTGTATTGATGTAAGCCATCGATTTCTGAAAGAGATATCCGGGGAGAAGCCATTTCAAAAAATAGCACATGAAAAAGCGGTCAAAATCTTCGCACCCCTTTAAATGTTAAACTTGGCGGTTCCTTATTTGATCAGGAGAGCAATCGCGCTAAATAAATCGGAATTGAACCATGATTGACCGCGTGCGAACCACAACTTTTAACACCAATTGACAGCCATTACAGCCGTTTTGACAGATTGCTCAGACTTTAAACGCTGTCAGTGACAGAGTAAATACGGAATTCAGCACAGATGAGTAGTAATTGGATTGTAATGTGATTAGAACTGAAATTGGACTAGGATTGCACTTGGAATTTAAATTATTTATTGGGTTTTAAATTAGCGAAATCGCCCTCCTGTAGGCAGACTGCCTTAAAAAACGCGAAACAATTTTAGAAATGTAAGATATCCTAAACTAAAATTCATAAACATTGAAATAATTATGAATAATTCACTATTCTTTAAGTCTCATTATAATAACTTATAAGTGAATCCATTCATAATTTATATACCTGCGTCAAAATTGCTCGTATATGGATTAATGTAGTTTTGATATTTTGTGATTTTATGTATAAGTTGTCTGTCTTAATTTTATGTAAAAGTATCTACCTTCTTACCTTACTTTACCTTTTCTTTCTTATTTTTGAGGTTTAAACACAAATTAAAACAAAAATCGTCTTGCAAATAACATACAAAGATTAGGTACAAAGACACATGGACGTGTATTTTGTTCACAAATGGCGACTGGCTCGCTAGATATCTGTCACATTGGAGTTATGCTACTTAGTGAAATGTGGATATTCTCAATCTTAATAGATTAAGAATAATTTAGATATAACATGACCCATTCCTCAGAAGATACTCGTATTTTAAGATACAATAAATGATACTTTTGTAATGATAAAAATGTTTTATTTTTCTATCTCCTCAGTAGAAGGGTAAGTGCGTCAAGGGGGCAAGTTCGTCTAAAAGTTGAAACTTATTCATATTATAAGTGACATCACAAACATAATTTTTCGACATCATTTTTGACTCTATTACCGCGTCGGATGGTGTTAGGTTGTAGAGATGCGGCCAGAAACTCTTCCTTTAATATCTCGGAAAATAAATAATTTATCAAAATAAAAGAGTAGGTACTCTAGGTACTGGTCAAACAAACAAATTACAACTTCTAACATTCGATGGTTTCTCAGATTTTGAATGGTAGACGAACTTACCCTTTTGGGCGAATTTACCCCACCTACATATCTTACCGACATAAATAATCTTAAATTATCCTTACAAGTAAAAAAAAAACAATATAAACTTTTAAACTTTTTATTAATACAAATTTGATCACAATTCGGAGCACTATGGTTTTAAGGACTTTTTTTACAGGCAAAAGCTAAATTTCTTTTATAATACATTAATTTAATATTGCAACATTCCTTGAACAATATAATATGAAAAAATATTAACTATTTTTTTTACTATAATAGGTACTATGGCTTCTGGAAATCAGTCAATTTCTTTTATGATAATAAGAATGACAAACAAACGTCTGAAGTCTACCGAAATCGACAACCATCCTATGATACCTATCTGTGTCTCTTTTTCCCTCACAAAGGATGAGAAAGAAAGGATTTTTTGGTAGCCCATATGAAAAAATGAGACAGAGTGCATGCCATGACAATAATCTTGCTTAAAATATATATCTACTTTATTTGGGTTTTACAATCAATTTTATTTGCATTAAAAATAAATGCAAAACCAATAACTATGTAAAAAAAACAGTATTGTCAATTTGGGCAAGTGCCTCTACGGGGTTCCCCAGTATAAAAATTTCGAAAACTAAACATATATTTAACTAGGAATATAGTCGTGAGCATATGCTATTAGTTCCGGCTTTGACGTTTGATGGCGGTATAGTCTAAATATATGTCTAGTTTTCGAAATTTTGAAGCTGGAGACACTTACCCAGTAGAGGCACTTGCCCCGACTGACTATAATTCATATTACAAACATTAAAAACTCTTAGGGCCTGTTTCACCACTTCTGAATAAATATCTTCTGAATAATAATAGGTTATGTATCTATCAAAGATATGTCAAAAGATCTTTCAGATAAGCTAACAAGCACTTACTTCTTCTTCCAGAGTTTTTCCAAAACTTACTAAGAAGTTGTGAAACAAACCCTTACGGCCTAATAAGTACTCGATAGCTTAAGATAAGCTATCGAGTATACAAAATATGTCAACTGATCTGTCAGATAGGTAAGCTAGAATTTATCTAGAAGTGGTGAAAATGCCCTGTAAGATGGTATTAAATTAATAGTTAGACTTTGGCATCTGTCATTCTATTCATCCTAAAGGAAACAGACTGAACATTTGGAAGAAAACAGTTTATTATTACATTTAATACTGGCTAATTAAATAAAACCAACAAACATTTTCCTACCTAACTCTCCATAGCTTTCGTGTTTTATTAATTTACAACAGTTCATAGCAGAGATTATACAGGGTGTAAGGAAAAGTACCATTATCCTTTAAATCACATACTCTACCCATCAAACTGAACAACTTTTACTATGGGAGAAAACCTGTCAGAACAAAGAAAAAATCAGATGTCTCATACATTTGAGTCTAGTAGGCGCTACTGTTTAGTATGGAACAGCAGATTTTTTTTTGCGTTTACCTATTTGCTCCCTTACTATAAGTTGTTTATTTTGATGTGTTTTAAAGGTTAATGGTACTTTTCCATACACCCTGTAGGTTTAATAGTAACTTTTAACAGATTCTGCATGGGTAGCATGCCACCGTGATACAGCGCTATCACACCTTCGCTCTCTTCCTATTTGCGCGCGAACAAACGAGATATAAAAGACGTGATACAGCCGTATCACGGGAATAAGAATAAGAATATTTATTGTTCAAACTGTGTACAAAAGATGTTACAATAAAATAAACAGTGTAGAATGCACTGTCCTGATTTACCGCGCCTTTACCATTTAGCGCTTTTACAGACGAGCGACACTTTGCGGTCGCCGTAAAGTCTATGAGCGCAACTCTCTGCGACCCACGGCGACCGCAAAGTGTCGCTCGTCTGAAAGAGCGCTTATTATTCTATGATGAAAGGAGTACCTATTATTATTTGAACTTAAGAGGACAGTGTTTGCTGTGCGCTCCAAACAAACGAAGTCTGGTTATATTTTCAATACTAACCAATTAAAGTTAATGAAAATTGTTAGACACGTGCTTTACATTTGTCGAATTTCAGTTAAAAAATATAGTTTCAAAGTTATCGTAGCTGACAGTTTTCCATACAATTTTTAAATTAATCCTAGCAGCGAAACTATGTATTTAAACGGAAATTTTACAATGTAAAACACATATATTGGTTTCTAGATCGTGTCTAAAAACATTGACTTTAAGGGTGAAGCGTAATTTTGTGAGTTGTGAGTCGCGTATTTTGCGTCCGTTTCATATAAAGGCTGAGGTCATAGACAATGCATTCTCGGATTTTATATGAAACGGACTTAAAATACGCGACTTACAACTCACAAAATTACGCTCGTTTGGCGTCACCATTATTTGTTAGTATTGAAAGTCAGACTTCGTTTGTACGGAGCGCGCACCAAAAGCTATCCTCGAAACAAGTATTAAGATGGGTTTAATAATTAGTACTCGATATTTTAAGGAATGTTATATACCTTCAAATTGAATATCTTTTAATAAGAGAGCAAGGTATAATCAAATAGAGAAAACAAATATTACCAATTGAGGTCGGTCGTTTTCATTGCGGGCATATGCCTAGCATGCAATCCGAAAACGACAAAAATCTTGATTTCTGGTCTTTGTTACTTTACGTATGCAAAAGCGAGCGCGCTTGACGGTTCTCTCGTTTTGTCGCTAAGTACTGGGTGGCATGCTTGCCCTACTGCTTGTGGGACCCAATGTAGGCCTAGCATGCCCTGAGACAAAAATAAAAATCGAGATGTGCCTGACTTTTTGACTTTACGTACGTTTAAATGAGAGCGAAAGACGTTTTTCTTGTTATAATAAATTTAATAGATACCTATAAAACAAAGATATGATCCATTTTAATATGCTGAAAGATTTTTAAGGGAATAATCAGACCCTCAACTGACCAACTTTCTCTATGGTACCTACGTCGAAATCGCAGTAAAAAAATCTGCTGTTCTATACAAAACTACAATATCGTGCTCGACTCAAATGTATGGACAGCAATTTTTTTTCCAATTCGATGTTAAATAGAGAAAGTCGATGGTCTGATCATCCCCTTAAAAATGCGTCAGCATATTAAGTTGGACTCTGGAGTGGTATTTTTGGAACTCATTCGTTGAACTCAGCAGTTCTAAATGTCAAAATTACTATGGAGATATGTATCTTTCTTCTGCTGATTTGACTTTCAAAAATCGCACTCCTGAAGTATGATTTGTGAAAGTTAAATCAGCAGTAAACAGATCCATAGTAATATTGACATTTTCAACTCATGAGTTCTACGAATGAGTTTCAAAAATCGCACTCCTGTTTACAAAATTGAGAGTCTTTTGAAGTTTTAACAGACATTATGAAAAACATTTACAAGGCATGTTTCTATACTTTACAACGGCATTTTTACCTACATTTAAAATCTCAAGAAATTTCCAAATAGCATACATAATGAGAATTTAATTCCCTTTCATTATTTATCAAACCTCATTTCCTTGGACCCTATAAAATAAGAGGCAATCTACACTAGCGCTGATTCGCTTGAAAAGTGGCACTTTTTTAGTATTTTTTAAACACTACAGACGATAAAAAAATTAAAATTGAGCATATTAAGAGTTGCAGGGATGTCAACAAAAGAGTGTAGGATTTTTGAGGTGATGACGCTGCTTATATTTAAAAAAAAAACAAGTAGGTATTTTCTAAATATCTGCTATATATGTCAGTCAGGGCAAGTGCCTCCAGCTCCAACATTTCGATTAGACATATATTTAGACATACCGCCATCACATGTCAAAGCCTGAACTATTGCATATGCTCACGAGTCATCCTAGTTAAATTTATGTCTAGTTTCCGAAATTTTGCTGGAGGCACTTACCCCGTAGAGGCACTTGCCCCGACTGAAAATACAGGTTTTTCTAAAAACCTCTTTTGGGTTTTGTTGTTATTCAATAATTACTGTAAAATTCGATTTTTATAAATAAGTAACTCGAAAGAAAAATAAATACTTGTAACTATTTGAACAATATTACTAACGAATTTGAAAAACTAAAAAGTTTTTCGGAAATTGTCGAATAACAATAAAAATTGAACATTTAATTAATTTTAATAACAATACATACATACATATTCTCACACCTGTCACCCCAGTGGGAACTGGGGTAGGCAGAGACAACGGAACGCCACCTGCTACGATCCTGACATACCTCTCTAGCTTTCTCCACATTCATAAGTCTTCTTAAGCACGTCGCCAATTTGGTTCGTACATGTACGTCTAGGCCGTCCCCTTCCAACATTCCACTTGTCACTACATCCTCTTTCAAACCACAACGTTCTCTAATAAAACTATTTTTCAATTTGTCAAACAACCATTACTGTACTTAACTAGTACCTACAAAATTCAAAGTAGTTTTTAGTGTTCGTATTATTTTTCAAAATTCCTCAGAGTTATTTTTTAAAAGAACTTTAGAAAAATATTTCGAATTTTGCGGTTATTGTCGAATATAAACAAAACTCGAATTACAGTACCATTCGTTTTTTTTATCATGATATTTCATCACCTATGCATAACTTTAATATTACTTTATGATTTTATGTACACATTTTAACTTTTTTCACCTGCAACTCCTAAAATAATGAATCAATTTTTCAAATTACAAACCGTAAATTTTTACAGGGTTCTTTCTACCACAAAAAAGTTAGTCAATTTTTGAGTCTATTTTAACGACGATATAAGATCAAATACATATCATTGAACCAAATTAAAGATGAAGAAATTATTATTGATTGTACTTAACATCTTAAAGCCATAGATGATTTCTTGACACACGAAATATTACATAAGCACGTCTCGTTTCTATCTTCGGCAGGTTGCTGGTTCAAATCCCAGTCACCGCTAAATTCTTTTTTCATTTTTAATTTGATAATCAATTTATGTATGATAAAGTTTCCTGTAAAAATGTATAATTAAACCAGGTTAAAAACCTTGACTAACAATTTTATGGTAAGTTATTTAAAATTCATCTCTATCTAGTTATAATAGGCTACATTTTTACTGGTTTTAAACAGTGTCTCATAGGCACTTTAAGCTAAACTATTTTATTTGTACAAGCCAATACATATGATGAGGGAAAAAAAACTGAACACCTCAAAACCGAAACCAAGATCCAAAAATTACGTTAATTTACTTCAGACGGCGTAGCATGTTGCACGTGATACAGCTACATCACGCCTTTTATCTCGTTCGTTCGAGCGCAAATAGAAGGCATGATAGCGCGATATCACGCTGCCATGCTAGCCATGCTGGTGATTACATGATAACTCAGTTACGAGATTCGTTTTGTCAATAATGAGGGATTTTCTGATACTCGTTAATACCTGATTTAAATAGTAAAATATTAGTACAAAATGCTTCGATAGATGGCAGTGATTTAGGTGGTAGGTTTTTTGGTGTGGTGGTTTTTTTTTTTTTATGGCTGTTTTTGTTTTTGACAACGCATGTGCTGACCGATTTACTGTTTTATTTATTTATAAATTAATTGAATTCTATTTATTAGATTATTCATTAGTATTTGTTCATATTTTTCTGGCTACTTAAAAACACAAATTTTTACTACCTATTTTATTTGTATTTTATTAGCAGAAAGGCTGCTCATCCATCAACGCCATCTTTATCGAGTCATTTTGACCATTTTTATTCTTTTTAAGTGCTGTTCAGAAAATACCTTATTGTTCAAGGTTCTACAGAAACCGCGTAAATCTAAAAAAAAAAAACTATAAAACGTGAGATGATATATTATAATATTGACTAAATAATAACAATTACTTCGATATGGCATGCTTATGAATAATAAACTAAAAAAAAAAAAGTATGATCCTTCCTTACATTATAACAATATAACGTCTAACAAAATTAGCTGAAACTATTTTAAGGGGATGTTCAGACCATCAAACTGAACAACTTTCTCTATGGGACCACTATCGAAATCGCGAAAAAAAAATCTGCTGTCCCATACAAAACTGCAAACATAACTCACCTCAAATGTATGGAACAGGTGATTTTTTTTCGCGATTTCGATATTGGTCCCATAGAGACAGTTGTTCAGTTTGAAGGTCTGATCATCCCCTTAAAATAGTTTCAGCTAATTTTGCTAGACCTTATATGATGGACAAAGAAAACAAAATTTACATTTTAATATAACTATGATTGTCATTTTTTAAACATACTGTATAGATGCAAAAAATAAACATGCTTGAGCAAAATGTAATCTTAATTTTACTGTATAAAAGGCGAATATAAAAAAAATAACTCTAAAAAAACATAAACGTCTATAACTTCCAAATCTCTTAGCTACCTTCCATTTTTGACTTAGACTAAAAAATCAATGTTCTTTTTTTACAACCAATTCTATTTATTAAAAAAAATAAAAGACGTAATTCACAGTTTTTAGACCAATAAAAAAAATATTGTTTGTCGTTGTGTAAAATTAAATGTTCTGATTAAAAAATAATGGTAAATCGCTTTAAAAATCAAGTTTTCTTATGTCATATTGTTTCATTGGACATATTTTCCAGCACGGGCAGCATGGCGCCGCGATAAACGTTTTATCGCGCCGTTTATCTTACTTTACGTTGTCTTGGCAGCATCGCGGAAAATACGATAAAAGGCGCGACAAAACGTTTATCGCGCCGTCATGCGAACCGTACAGGGGTGATTAAGATTTGATCAACTGAATCATTTTCGGCAAGTAATTAAAAAAAATTACCAACATAAAACATAATATAAAGCTTCAGATATATTTTTAAGGCGAATTGACTAACCATCTAAAATAATCTCATTTTCGATAAAAAAACAACCTTTTGTTTTATAATTTCTATACAATTCCAACGTTCAATAATAATATTATATTCTTTTAAAAATAAAAAGTTATCACAGTGGGTGCCATACAAATCTGCATAAAAGGACATTGACCTTTCTGCACCATGTTTTCCTTTGATCGGAATCGAGTATACAGGGTGAAATTGATATCATTAGCATCCTTTTAAACTAACTTTTATTATGGGAACAAACTGATCGGAGCACAAAAAAAATCCGGTGTTCCATATTAAACGCCTGCTCGACTCTAATGTATGCAACAGCTGATTTTTTTTGCTCCGATTGGTTTGCTCCCATAGTAAAAGTTGTTCAGTTTGATGGGTAGACTCTTAGTTTAAAAGGATTTTTTTTTCGAATTGACAAATACAGCATTGCTCAGGGAGTATCGACTGCTTATTACTGCGGACTATGGCGGGACCACACCAGTGACGGCGAAGCGCCCTGGTAGGTCTACCGAACCAATGCATGAGCTAGTTTAAAAGGATGCTAATGATATCAATTTCACCCTGTCGTTTTATTTTAAAGTACGCTTCAATGTCGCTATAAAATCGTTTATTAACTATATTTTATGCAGATTTATATGGCGCCAACTTTAAATAGCCCAGTCATTTTACGGAGTTTTGTTAGGCAGGGTAGGGAGTTATTATTAATTGGACTTACACTGTAACCGGCACCATTTAGTGACAAAAACACTATCTTAAAACATATTAAAAAAAAAATTCGCAACGCAACACAGAAATCGAAATTGTGTGTGCCAGAAGGCTTTTACATTAATAATATTAATGAGTGCATTACTCATTTGACTTAGATTTAACAATATAAATTATTTTTGAGCAATAAAATATGCATTGAAATTTAAAAATGAGGTATTTATTAGAAAATTCGAATGTATTTTTCAAAACCTTCTAAGTAGAGCAAAAATATTTACTCCATGTTTCAAGTATGTATAATGGTAAAGGCTTAAATTATGTGCAAAAAAATTTACCATCATGTTTTTTAGAACGAGATAATACCAAAATTTTAAAATTGGAACTGTTGCTGCCGTGATTTTTTTTTAATTTTGGTACATTTCTAAGCTCAAATTGGCTCTTAAAATATTATACAGAAAAAAAAATATCAATTACTAATTAGTCCCGGCTCAAACCGTAAAATGACTGGGCTAAAAAGAGATTGAACAAAACAGCGTTTTTTTGAATCGTTAGTTTTTTGCATCCAGGGTGTTAACTTAAATACGTTACACATACTTTAGGGAGTTCTTCAATCCATCAAACTGAACAACTGCTATGATGAAACTAACATTGGAATGACGAATAAATTGGTTGCTCCATAGAAAATGTAAACGGCGACATAAGCCAATTTTTGTTGTTGTTTTAAAATTGGTCTCGTAGTAAAAGTTGTTCGATTTGACGGTCTGAAGTATTCCCTAAAGTATTTAAGCTTACACACTGTATTTAAAAAAAAGTTTTTAGCGAATGTTATTCAATCTCTAATTAGTAGTATCTATGAGTAATTAAATTAAATACTTAAAACTTTTCTATTTAAATCTAAATCTGGTGGGCTATTAATTTTTTAAATCAAATTAAAGATTGAAAAATTCAGTCTCGGGCGGGACTTGAACCCGTACTCTTCTAAATCGCGTTTTACAATTTCGCCACCGAGCCCACTACCCAGAGAACGTAATTTTCAATCTATTTAATAATTTTTTGTTCAATCTATAATTATTCTGATTTATTCGTGCACTTACAGGATGTAGCAAAAATGTAAAATGATAAAATTTGATGAAACGCTTGGCAAGTCTATTTTGCAGGCGGACGTGTCTAACAGGTCATGCTTGTCGTCAAGCTCCACCATTTTGTATTAACTCAAATGTATCTTTAAGATTACAATACTCCCAAAACCTACTCGACATTGGTAGAAATAACATTACAAAAAAAAGAAGTTGCTGAAAGCAATTCTTAGGGTCAAATCTGACTTCCCTCCATATGTTCAATATTTATTTAGAACCGAAGCTGTTATTTCGAGAAACCCTGAAGGGTCAAATCTGACTCCATATGTTCAATACTTATTTAGAACACCGACTCGCTGCGTGTGGCTGTGGGTCTCCGCTTGGGCTGCAAGGTGTGTGAACCACATAGTTGCATTTGCGGTTCCATGGTGGAGGCCAATGGGCACCACGCTTTGAGTTGCCGTCGCTGCTCGGGGAGATTTCCTCGCCACCATGCCCTCAATGATATCGTCAGGAGGGCTCTCGTATCTGCCAACGTCCTGTGCGTACTTGAGCCGCCTGGTCTCAGCCGTGCCGACGGCAAGAGGCCAGATGGCTTGACTTTGGTGCCCTGGCAGAAAGGCAAGTGCCTTTTATGGGACGCAACGTGCGTCAGCACGTTCGCCGCCAGCTACCTGAGTCGTACGTCGCGGACGCCTGGAGCAGCCGCGGAGCTGGCTGCCGTTAGGAAGCGGGACACGTACTCGGCCTTGGTGGCCGATTATCTTTTTGTACCTGTCGCCGTTGAGACCACGGGGGTTTGGGCTGCCGAGGCTAAGACCTTCGTTGCGGAGGTTGGCCGTCGACTGAGGGAGCGAAATTGTGACCCCCGTTCCGGGTCGTTTCTGGTGCAAAGGCTAGCCAAAGCAATTCAACGTGGCAACGCTGCTAGCACAATGGGCTCCTTTGCGCCGGGATCGTCCAAGGGCGGGTTATTTGACTGAACTTGTATTTCATTGCTTTGACGAAGCATGATGCTGATTTATGACTGTTTTGTTTTTGACGACGCATGTGCTGACCGATTTACTGTTTTATTTATTTATAAATTAATTTATTTAGAACTTTAGCTTTTTGTAATCTTTTTTGTTTTTCTGAGACCCCAATTTCCAGGATTGCTTTGTGAGACCAATATTAACCTAGCTAAGCCTATAAACATGTCAGGCCAAAATAAATAGTTAAGATCTCGACAAATAATAAATTGTAATTTTCCGTGCTGCATGTTGAAAAAAAAATATTTTTGTTGTTGGTCGAAAATAATGTTTTCCATCCTAATCAATAACTTATAATAAACCATCTTATGCCTCATGCCAATTTTAGCTACTTAAAAATATTTGTGTAAAATTGATCATGTCATCATTTTAGCTACATCCTGTATATTAGTAACAATTGAATCGCTAGTCACATAGGCCAAGAGCTGGCCGAAAATAGATTTTTAAAAATTTTGTCAAAAACATTCACGTGGCATATACATGGTGTAAATTTAAATACGTTACCTTAGGGGATGCATCAGACCATTAAACTGAACAACTTTCACTCTGCGGGACCAATTACGATACCGTAAAAAAAATGTTTTCATAGAAAATGTTACTGGAAGCAAATCGTATGGAAGTTGATTTTTTTTGGCTATTTTAATGTTGTTCTCACGGTTAGAGGGTCTGAAGCACCCCCTGAATTAACCCTTTGTTTACACCTGTATAATACGAATCCGCAAATTTCCTTCGAGTCCCACACTCCAAAATAATAATCCAATTCAATATAAAAAAGTCAATGCGTGATTTTCTACGGCGCAGTTTATATAAGGTCTAACAAAATTAGGTGAAACTATTTTAAGGGGATGATCAGACCATCATACTGAACAACTTTCTCTATGGGACCGATATCGAAATCGCGAAAAAAAAATCGACTGTCCCATACATTTAGGTCGAGTAGGTTTGTATGGAACAGCTGATTTTTTTTTCGCGATTTCAATATCGGTCCCATAGAGAAAGTTGTTCAGTTTGATGGTCTGATCATCCCCTTAAAATAGTTTCAGCTAATTTTGTTAGACCTTATATAGAAGAGACGTGGCGCGGGCGGAGTACGGCAATATAAACCTTATAGTACGTAGCATAGCGTCGTTTGGAGAATTACGCCCGCGCCACCAGGCGACGAATTTACGAACGTGTATTTACGTAATATAACTTTGTCTACTAGGTATTTAGAAGTGGAGGTTTCGATACAATCGTGTTATCTACCTATTAGATATCATTTCACAACCGACCCGCTCTCGACCAGTGACCAGCTTTTTAACCAGAGATGTGCGAGGTAGCGAGGCGGTGAGCGAGGAAACAATCCGCCAATAGCGCGCTCGCTCGATCACGTCATTGGGAAATTGAAGCACACTCATTGGTCGATTTTTTCCTCGCTCACCACCTCGCTACCTCGCACATCTCTGATGGAAACGCTACCTTCGTTAACACCTAAGAGTATGTATAAGTAAGCTATAGAGGGCGCCCTTTATCGAGTTTGAACTGTGAGCACAAGTATGAACAACAAAACGTGTCAATTTCTCGTTTAATTATTACCGAAATAAAAAGCGTCAACGAGATTCGTTGATTGTGTCAACGAGAATATTCAAGAGCAATAACCATCTATGTTTTCGCATAACGACGCCTTAGAGTGAAAACCTCGTAAGTGCAAAAGAGAAAAAAATTACAGGAGGAAGAAAAAACTGCGTCCCATAACTTTTATGTTAGTTCGTGAGTATTTGCGAGGTTCTTATTGCACGCTATAGATGGCATTACGAGTATCAAGATCATTTTTTGAGTGAAATTAGGACATGGTTTGTGAGATTTTCTTTCCAGGAGTGCGATTTTTGAATCTCATTCGCTAAGCTCAGCAGTTGAAAATGTCAAAATTACTATGGAGATACGCATCTTTCTACTGCTGATTTGACTTTCAAAAATCATACTCCAGGAGTGCGATTTTTGAAAGTCAAATCAGCAGTAGAAAGATGCGTATCTCCATACATTTTCAACTTCTGAGTTCAACGTGTGAGATTCAAAAATCGCACTCCAGAACCGTAATGATAAAAAGATATCAAAATTTCATTCCCGAGGATTTCACTTTTAAGCGACGATAAAAGTATGTCTATCATGGAAATATTAAAGAAAATTCTAGACTAGAATTATAGAAACGCTAAAGAAACAATATAATATTTGCTCACGCTCGGCGCCATGGGTGATTCTTTTACCGTTTCGAAATTTTCAGAGGTGGTTCAGCCCATCAAACTGAACAACTTTTACTATGTATTGGGAGCAAAACGTTCTATACTAAACTGCAATGCTTACTCGTCTCGAATTTGTGAGACAGCAGATTTTCTGAACCACCCTTGAAAAGTTCGAAATGGTGAAAAAAAACATCATATTTACGTATACATACTCTAAATAAGTTTAACATTCGGGTGAAACGATCATTTTTATATATTTATATAAAACGTAAATTCTGCTTTCACGCTGTATAACCTGAAATGGGATGGAAAAAAATAAAATGAAAAAAAATAAAACGCAAATTAAAAAATTATAAAAAGCTATGTTAAACTAAAATGATGGATGCCACGGAGTTAGTGATAAGCAGAGGCCGGAAATTTGGTAGCACTTTTAATATGTCAAAGGGATTACGCACGTTTATCAACTTTTATATATATATATAGGCTCAGGAGGGCCTTCGTCAGGAGCAGACATAGGGAATAGGTGATCAAAGGGCAAAACACTCCAATATCTGCATCATCGATTGTATTGTCAAGAATTACATCACAGCGTAATAGAATCGTCGTAATCATTCCAATGTAACTTTAGAAGACAGGTTTAGTGCACAAACAGATCACAGTTAATTACAAAGCAATTCAGATTAAACAGAACTATAGCGATTCGTCGAGTCATGCGGTGGTTCAGCTATTGCTATTCAAATCTTCAACCGAATTCCTCTTGACATCGCTGTCAACCACCTTTACCGAGACCCGACGCTCCGCTAGACCGACACCAGAAGGCGCTGCAGTAAGGCACCGTCTTGAGTTTGCGATCTCGTTCTGTTGTAACTTGAAGAGATGGCGCCAGGCGCCGTCATATATATTTTACTTCTGTTTCATGCAAGTTAGTATGAACTGTACCAACGGATGTGTATCTGAAACGGAATGCTCCAGTACTGGAAAAGGGTATGAAACCGAAGCCTCTGACAGTGGATATTAATGTGTATTTAATTTATCTTTAATTGGTTATTTTTGTTCAAGTATAAACAACATTTTGGTTTTCTTGTTTAGCGTTTGTACAGTTCATACTAATTTTACTTGCACGAAACAGAAGTTGTTAAATATATCAATATAAAAAGTCGATAAACGTGCAATCCCTTTGATATATTAAAAGTGCTTCCAAAATTCCGGACTCTGGTGATAAATTAAAAAATAACGTCAACTAAGGTCAGCATACAACCAGAAATATACGAGTAATCTGTAATCTTGGAGGGTCAGTAAAAGAATTACAAAATTATTAGCTACCTATCCAATCCTAAACTACTATGAAACTGTAACAGAAGCGCATCTGCACATTGCTGATATGTACAACAATAAAAAACCATACAGACGAACATAGAACAACCTCCTTATTTAAATACGATTAAAAAAAGGTCACGATACGGTGTTTAGTTGTGCCCAGGAAGCTGACAACATAGATATTACAGTTTTTGAGAGTTACGCGGTTGTTATTTAATCTAGAAATAAACATTTTAAGGGGTTCTTACCGCGTTTTGGTATATTTGAGTTCCCGATATTTCGGCAGTGTTACAACTGCCAAAATTAAAAAATAAAGTTTTTATTTAATTTTTGTTCTGATAGAAAGGGACACAAAAACAGTGGAAATATCGACTAGGGAGACGTATGAAAGGAGGTCGAACGTTACCGACCGCCATGGCCAATTTTCTTGTTTCCACGCTTGTAAGGAGGAGTGGCATCCTTTAAGATTTTAAAATCCTTGGTTGGCCCCGATTCAAAATCACAGATTTCTGGATTTTACGATAAGAGAAAAGAGGCTAGCAGGTGAGTGCGAGAGAGAGGAATACACCTCAGCTTACCATACTCTAACTCCCGTACTACAGAGGGGGTGAGGTCAACATTGGTGGGGGGCAGGAGTGTCCGTAATGTACGTAGATATTAGTACACTTTATTATAATGTCGTTTTAGTATTTTTCAAATTGGTTCTTAAAAAATCCGCAAAATGGCGGCGGGCTCGTATATTTCTGGTAATCAAAAATGGTTATAGCACACTAAATGATCTGGAGCGCGATTTTTGAATCTCATACATTGAACTCAGCAGTTGAAAATGTATGGAGATACGCACCTTTCTACTGCAGATTTGACTTTCAAAAATAGCAATCCTGGAGTGTGATTTTTGAATGTCAAATCAGCAGTAGAAAGATGCAAATCTCCATAGTAATATCAACATTCTCAACTGCTGAGTTCAATAAATGAGTTTCAAAAATCGCACTCCTGTGCGCGTTACGTATGAAAATGCCATAAATCATAATATTAAGGATGATTTTAGTGAAGTAAAAAATAAAATCGAAAAGTTTTTTTAAAGTCACTATTTCAGTCAATTTTTATTGAGTCCAACATTACGCACGAATTGCAGGCAATGGATACATAAACTGGACTGACGATAGACAGATAAAAAAGAGTGTAAAAAAACCAAATAGCTGTCAATTTGAAGAAAAAACCATTGAATAATTATGTATAGAACAGACAACGCGAACAAAATCTGTGCACCGCGGGGCGCGCACTGGAGGCGGGTGTCGCGGTGCAGCACGCGGCCGGTGCGGTTCATGCTAAGACTGCTAAGTAAGTTAGAGCCCATCAGCTCAAAAGAGAGTTACAAAAAAAAAATTGTCTGGGTGTAGCCTCTAGTAGGTACCCCAATGGAAAAAAATATTTCTCTAAATATTTTCACCGTTACTTTAGATAGCGATTTCAAATTCCTGTTTAGTCGTATAAGGAAACAAAATTTGTTTATTATTTTTTTGTCATTCACACAGCAGCGCTAAAAACAACGTACTTTCAAAAACCTAGCTTCAGTTTCTGGAACTAATCAGATATAAAGCACTTTTCTACAAAATTTACCGTTTTTCTTCTTGGCCGGAGCTATATCACAAATACCATCACCACCTTTAAAATATTAATTTTTTATACAATATTTTATTCATTTTTATTTATAAAAATTACTAGTAGAAAGAATGGGTTTAGCTGAAACTAAGATATCAGCAGGGTAAAATAAAAAACATTCGGAACATTTTACAAATAAAACGTAGCCATAAAGAGTAGAAAAATGTGTCTACCATTACTGTAGGTAGATATAAGTAGATTTTTGTGTGGCTAAGCCTTAGCCATAGAGAGTAGAAAAAATTAGGATGCCACTTTTTTGCAACGTCAAAATCACATAAACTAGCAACGAACGTATAGAAGGCACATAATTTTTTTGTCCTATTCCCTCAAACAGAGGTGATTTTTTTTTATTTTCCGTATAAAAATGGGCCTCAATCGTGTAGCCATTCTAGGGAAACTAAAAAAATGAATCAAATGATTATAATGTCACCTGATTCTATGCATCCTTCTCGAATTAATTTATTATAATTGTATCTCGCGAAGGTATTTTACGAGTCGTAGCCCAGACCTTTGAAAAGTAGGCGTGAGGACACGGATCCCGTGGTCTCAAGTCTTCAACAGGTCCGGGCACGCAAGATTATTATTACATTTCCTTATCCCGGGAAATCCATAATAATAATTGTTTGACGCGTTCCTAAGCGCGAGTGTCCGGACCTGTGGAAAGCTCGCGTGGGGAATTGCGTCCCAACGCAAGCTTTCCAAAGGTCCGGGTTACGACCAGTGAAATACCGGGAAGCCTACCTACCTTTTTTTTTTAAATTATTCTTCATGTATTAGAGGAAGTTGCGTTGGCATTCAACCTTGGTTTCAACTAAATCCACTCTATATTAATTTCATTCATTTCATTTCAAGTTATGCTTATAATAAATAGAAAAAAAAACTTTTTGGCTGACTTGTACTCTGAAATTGAATTTTTAAATTATTTGACGACCCACATGCATATCTTTATAATATAATAAATAGGAATATTCACATATGGAAGCAAAAAAGTCGCGTATTTAGAGATCTACTACGATAAATATGATATTGTAAACACTTTCCAAATTTTCAGGGGTGGTACAGACCATCAAACTGAACAACTTTTACTATGGCAGCAAACATGAATCACAAAAGAAATCTGCTGTTTCATACTAAACTGTAATGCTTATTCGACTCCGCCGGTGACACAAATGCAATCCACAAGTTTCCAACTAGTCTGAATACTAAATGAAATCGCGAGCTTTGTATGAGACAGAGACAGAGACAAAATAGTAAAGGACTCAGTATAACAGTCGGGGTTGCCGACTGCCACTGCTATTCTGTCCCTCCCTTAAACATAATAAATTAATAAATAAATAATATATTCTTAATAACTATAAACAAACATTCAATATTTAAATTTAAAACACATGAAAAATATATACAATTACAGTTTTATTTGTAGGCATTTAGGCCACAATGTCCTAAGGAGGGATGCCAGCCGCTATTATTTGCTGCTTCATAAGCCATTCTCTACATTTTGTGCGGAATGTTGAGAGCGTAAATCGCAGCGCGTCTCTAATGGGTGGAGGCAGATCATTCCAGATTTTAGAAGCGGCATATTTGAAGCAACCCATTGTACCGACAAGAGAGTAAACAGGAAGCACGAAAAGATACCCTCTATCCCTCAGGTTTCGTCGCCGAATTCTGCGCGTCAGCTTGTGGGAGAGATAGAGAGGAGATTGTTTTTAACACAGTGAGTGCAAGAAGCATGCATATTTTAGACTTCTCGTGTGGTTCATATTAAGTATGAAATATAATATAGCGCGACGCCCCGCCTCTCCCTGAACGCAGCCTTAATAGTGAATAGTGACGTCATTGGTTTTCGATGTTGTTTCGATACTTTTTATAGTTTATCCAGTTATAAAGTCGTTTGGTTCCGGCTTAGAATGGACCACCCTAAATCTTTTCGTGGCCGTGGGTATGGGTATTGTACGAGGCGACTAAGGGATTTAAGGTTCCTTATACAGTGTTTATGTTGAAAGGCTAGCCACCTCTCACTTGACACGTAATTCCATCCTGAAACTTCAAATGCTAAATATGAGCATTAGGTACTACAACTACATTCCTAAATAGAAAGTTGGCAGTTGTACCAATGTTTCTGACTGTGGTCTAATAACTGCCTCCGTGGTCTAATGGTTAAGAGCATTGGCTATCGACACGGAGGTCGTGGGTTCGATTCCCACGGGGGACACCTAGTTAAATGTCACTGTGCGTTTTTCCCCAGTTGGTTAGGACATTGCAGGCTGAATCAACTGATTGTCTGAAAAGAGATATGATTCCGTGCTTCGGATGGCATATCTCTGGTGGTAGTAGTCGTTACATAATAACCACGTCTGAGGCCGTAAGGCGGTCTGAAAAAAACTCTGACACAAGAGCTTTGCCCACACGATAAGAAGAACCACCATCTCATGAAAATATAAGTACCCACAACATTGACGTACCAACTACTGGACGTAGGGTCCGCGCTCAAAAGTGTCCGAACTTCGTTTGATAGATTTTTTTTTGTTTGTTGTTGTTTGTTGAGAAAGTTGTTCAGTTTGATGGTCTAATCATTCCCTTAAAAACCAAGTTAGTATGCGATCTGGGCACCTCTATGAAGTCCACAAAACGCGCATATACGTCAGGGGGCACAAACGTTTTAAAAAATATACATTACATACTAAACGGCGTGCTTCAGACCATCAAGCTGAACAACTTTTACTATGTGACCAATCTTGAAATCGCGAAATTGCTGTTCCATGGAAAATGGAAGCGAAACAGCTGATTTCTTTTTTGCGATTTCAAAGTTGGTTCCATAGTAAAAGTTGTTCAGTTTGATGGTCTTAAACACCCCTTTGAGTATCTAACGCATTTAAGTTTGCACCCTGTAGAATAAAACTACCTTTTTCTATAGCAGCAGTTTTAGATATCGTCAAATAATTTAAAGATTTTTAAAAATACTCGATTTGATTCAACAATTTTAAAGTTAAAACTAAAAAATATTTACTTAAATACTTATAAGCTATACCGGAAACCCATACCCTTGCTTATAGAATGACAGAGTTTGATATACTTATAAGCGCTTGGATCCAAAAATTATTACACCATATACATAGTACGTTTTTTAAATCTAATTAGGCCCGCTTGCGCCTAGCAGGGTTATCGTTATTAACTCGGAACTAGACGCTAATTTGGAATTAAATTATAATTATGTCTTGCACCATCCTGTTTTAGGGCTAAACTTGTGTTATATTTAAACCCCCGATGTGGTAGGTTTAAGTCACTAAACTACGTGCTGAATGTCAAAATTGAGGCACCAGCTGTTTTTACAGTTTTGTTGTAGGCCCACGCAACTCTCTAACAAACAAAATTTATATGAAACGTGCACCGCGCCATTTAATTCCTATGAACGGTTGCACACGTTTCATACATTCTGGATAATCTGTCACGACCAGTTTTCAGTATGGAAGTCCCGACTCATAACGTACTGTGTTACATGCTCTTTGATAACATGAATGTACGATGAAAACGACATGTCATTGCCAAAATAAAACAAATGAGACAGACAAATACAAAGAGATGCAGTGTGAAAGAGACGTGCATATATTATGTTCATTCATCATTCACTTTTCGTATTTTGTCGGATTACATAAACTCTATGGTCATTTAGGATGTTGCCAGCGAAAGATAGAGAACTGTCTGGTTAGTTAACTATGAACTAGTTTTCATTGGCGCAAGACAATCTTCGATAACACTCGTTCAATCTTTAGGTCGGTGCTACTAAAGACGGGGTCACGCAATTTAACTCAGCATTTGGCGCAAGTGGGCCTTAGAATAATGAAGTTTATTCAAATCTGCTTTTCTACTATAATTATTCGAGAGCAATTATCGATATCAGAGATAGTTTATTGGCTAAAATTATAATGAGATTCTATTTTTAGAGATCCAGTCATACCCCATATGAGATTCATAGTCCTTAATTAATAATTTACGCATAAATATAATATTAAACTCTGTATTCTGTAAGTATAAGATCCATTTCATATTAAACCCAATGCTATTATAATGTCAATATAATTTTTTAATGTAATTTCCCACTTCTACACAGATTTCTACTTAAGGCTTGTGCTTCTCATTCCCATTTATACACAACATCTTAGATTGCTTAGGAAGGGGCCAAGGCTTGTGTAGAAATGGGAATTTATCCTTATATCATTATACACAAGGCTCTAGCTAAGGCTTTTGCTTCCTATTCTCATTTCTACACAGGCCTAAGGTTTTGTGTAGAAATGAGAAATGCACTTACGAAGGTAGAAAGGCTCCTCACACGAATAAGGGTGAGAAGTGACATTATATAAGTTGGACTTAATTTTAAATAGATCCTAAGACTAATTATAATATTTATTACGAGAGAGTTTTGCCTAATTTGGATATTTTCTTTTTAGGCGGCGTTTTAGGACGCATCCGGTCTCTTCTTACCTGAGTTAGTCTCTTTCTTTCACACCTGTAACAACAAATAGGATATTAATTATGAATTCCTCAAAGCCTTTGACTATTTATTATAAGGACTAGCCTTGCGGTAGCATTTCACAAAAATTTTTGTATGAAACGTGCACCGCGCCATTTAATTCCTTTGAACGGTTGCACACGTTTCATACATTCAGGATAATCGGTCACGACCAGTTTTTAGTATGGAAGTCCCGACTCATAACGTAGTGTGTTACAAGCTATTTGATAACATGAATGAACGATGAAAACGAAATGTCATTGCCAAAATAAACCAAAGGAGACAGACAAATACAATGAGATGCAGTGTGAAAGAGACGTGCATATATTATGTTCATTCATCATTCACTTTTCATATTTTGTCGGATTACATAAACTCTATGGTCATTTAGGATGTTGCCAGCCAAAAACAGAGAACTGTCAAGTTAGTTAACTATGAACTAGTTTTCATTTGCGCAAGACAATCTTCGATAACACTCGTTCAATCTTTAGGTCGGTGCTACTAAAGACGGGGTTACGCAATTTAACCCAGCATTTGGCGCAAGTGGGCCTTAGCTGTTATTTCATTGCTATGGTGCCCGAACCTCAATGTATCTATTATTAAAAATATTTAATTCCCTTCCACAAGATTTAGATTTAGATATAAATAACAGTAGTGTTAAATCGTTTAAAAAAGCCCTAAAAAGGCACATTCTGAAATGTCTATAAGTAAATTATTTCAAGTTGTACTTTCTGTTTAGTATTTATGTTACCTTGAAGTCATTGTGCAGTCGCGGAAACTAATTTCACTAGTAGGTCAGCTTTAGGTAATAATAACTTAATCTTAATGCATTTACGTATAAAACCGCTAGTCGGTTGGGTTCCGCGAGTGTACGTACCTACCTTACATGTTTGTACCATTAGCGTTAAGTGTTATGATTGTTAATTGTTTGTAAATGTTATCAAGAGCTCATTGTATGCCGGCAAACTGTTATGCAGTTTGGCATAAAATGTGTCTGTAATACTGTACTGTGTTTTGTGAGAAAAAATAAATTAATTAAAATTCATACAAATGGGATAAAAGACTATGCGGGTTTTGTACAGTCGCCATCAGATATATCGTAGCATACAAGGTGTTCAAATATTTCTGAACAATGCTAATTTCCAATAAATTCCTTACAGTAAATTTTACCAATTATATATAAACGTAGTTTGTCATAAATATCTGAACAGCAAATTTTCAGTAATTTCTTCACAATATTATTTAAAATTGAAATATATAACAACGGATTAAGGTCGTTTTTCCTACACTGCTCAGATGTTTATGATCACCCTGACTGCGTTGATATATAAGGTCTAACAAAATTAGGTGAAACTATTTTAAGGGGATAATCAGACCATCAAACTGAACAACTTTCTCTATGGGACCAATATCGAAATCGTGAAAAAAAAATCTGCTGTCCACATACATTTAGGTCGAGTATGTTTGTATGGAACAGTTGATTTTTTTTTCGCGATTTCTATATTGGTCCCATAGAGAAAGTTGTTCAGTTTGATGGTCTGATCATCCCCTTAAAATAGTTTCAGCTTATTTTGTTAGACCTTCTATTTGATGTTCTAGGCGTTCAGATATTTTTGATTGGTGTGTAAAAAAATTTTTGAAAATTAGAACTGCTTAGAAACATATGAACACCTTGTTTGCTATGATATATTTGATGGTGACTGGATAGAAGGTTGGCGCCTTATTTTTCGACGTTGTTTTTTTATTTCTCAGTTCTGACTGTCATTGGGTATTCAATATATTATGAGGCTGAAAGCCAGTCGAAATATTATGTGTAAATAGTTTACAATGCTTGCGTAGTACTAAAGATAATTCGAACGTTGAGTTCTGATACCGCAATGGATAATGAGCACATTCAAGCATAAACAAAATAGTTTCTATCGCGTGGTACTGGAGGTGATGCGACACTAGGTTTCGTACTCAGCGCGTCGGTTGGCATCTCTCTAGATCTCAATGGGTATAAGTATAAGAATAGAGGGCCCGGACATACCTGTCGACGTCTCGCTCGGTGGTCTGCCGGGCGAGCATGTGCCGCATGAGGGCGGGCGGCACGCGGTGCGCGGTGACGTGCGCGTGCGCGGCGCAGGCGCCGCCGGACGACCGGTACGAGAACAGCGGCGAGTCCGCCGGCACTATGCGCGGCGACGCGCGCGATGAACTCATACCTGTGACGCCAAGTTTGCTGTTATTTGTATTACATTACATTCACTAACACATCATCTTAATACATACAGACTCCTTCTTAAAATGCTGACACTTTTTTTAAGGGAATGATCAGACCATCAAACTGAACAACTTTCTCTACGGGACCAATAGCGAAATCGCAAAAAAAAAATTCATGTTCCATACAAAACTGCAAACACAACTTGACTCAAATGAATGGGGCAGCAAATTTTTTTTTCGAGATTTCTATATTGGTCCCGTAGAGAAAGTTGTTCAGTTTGATGGTCTCATACTCCCCTTAAAATAGTTTCAGCTAATTTTGTTAGACTTTATATACGTATTCGTGGGCGAATCTTAACAGCGCGATGTAGACTTACCAGTGATAAATATATCTTCTAAATGGAAGTAGTGTGTTCTGAGCGCAGCTGCGTATAGCGCTTGCGCTGTTGGCGCGGTGAGGGCGTATCCAGTACCGGACAGGTATCGGGGGTAGATCTTACCACCGAACATGTATCGAGGACTGTACCTGGAAGGAATAAGGTTTAAAATCGATTACTAGGCAATAAGGTATACAGGGTGAAATTGATATCATTAGCGTCCTTTTAAACTAAGAATCTACCCATCAAACTGAACAACTTTTACTATGGGAGCCAATGACTAGTTATAAAAACTCATTCATGGGAGCAAACTAATCGGAGCAAAAAAAAAATCAACTGTTCCATACATTTGAGTCGAGTAGGCAGCGGCGGAGGCTGCGGTTTAGTATGGAACAGCAGATTTTTTTTTTGCTCCGATCGGTTTGCTCCCGTAGTAAAAGTTGTCAAGTTTGATGGGTAGACTCTTAGTTTAAAAGGACTCCAATGATATCAATTTCATCCTGTATAGGGTCTTTCTTAATATTCTAACGCTTTTTAAGGGGATGATCAGACCATCAAACTTAACAACTTTCTCTATGGGACCAGCGTCGAAATCTTTTCCATACAGACCCTAATCGACCCAAGTAAGACTTCCCAAAGCATTTTTTTTAACTATAAAACTTTGAGTACGAGCTTCTACCCGCGACTTCGTCATTAAATTAAATACCAGATTTTAAGTCCGATCATAAGCTATAAAACAACAAAGTTTCATCAAAATCGGTTCAGTAGTTTTTGCGTGATACTCGTTCAAACAAACAAACAAACACACAAACAAACAGACAGACAAAAAATCCAAAAATTGGTGAAATGGAATCAGGGACATCTAAAAACCATATCGTAACTTTTTTTTTGTTAATATCTTCAATGTACAGACAAACTTCCTGTTACAGTTTTATAATAGTATAGATAAGTATTCGCGAGTGTCATTATGCGTGTGTGTAATTATGCGTGTAATCCAAATAAAAATGTATATAACATACCATTTACTATGAGAATCAAGCACCGGTCTAGCACCACATATGAGATCTCCAATCAGCATATACTCCTTCTCTTTGTAACCACCCTCCACCTTCTTCTCATACTCCCTCGAACGGTTTTGTAAGTTAAATATTAGGTTAGGTACGTTTATATACATATCATCGTCTGTTTTCAATATGTATCGTACTGGAAAAGAAAAATATAATGTTAAAAGGATACAACGGCGAGGGCGCCCGAGCGCGCAACATAGAAGCAAAGTTTCATCCTATCGATACATATAGAAATAGAAATCATTTATTTGCGGAAACACGGTAACATAGTACAGGTGGACACTTTTAATTTAGTACAGCATGTTTCGCCATGAGCATGGCATGCGAATTCGGTATACATAACTTAAAATTTAGTCTATAGTATGGCTACTGCAACACGGCTAGCATGCCACCCTCGACAAAGCGTTTAAACGAGAAAAACGTCATGCGCGCTCTTTCTAGCATACGTAAAATAATAAGGATGGAGGCACATCTCGATTTTTTTCGTTTTCTCGGGGGTGGCATGCGAGGCCTACAGGAACTTATACTAATATACTAAACAAGATGTAGCAATTCCATACAAGATAGCATAAAAACAAACTGTTATTTTTAACAACATACCGACTAGCTTAAAGGAATTAATTACCCGTAAAATATTTCAAATCTAGATTGCAATTGGTTGACAAATGACCTTAACGAATTTTTTGTCAATGATATGCAATTGTGACATTTTCAACCTAACATTAATAGATTAAGAGATAAGTGTACTTTTTGAAACCATAAGCAGCAAGGCTGATTCAGTGTTTATGGGGTGTAGAGCATCTCTGTGATGGGGAATGATCAGGTCTGCCTGCATAACTCCAGTCAGTTTAGAAGTTACTGATGTTTAAAGTTAACTAAAAAATTAACGATCAGCTGCAAGGCTGATCGTATGATATTATTGTAGTGTGCACTGTAGCTATATAAACAGTACAAAAACTGACATGAACTGCTAGTCAGTTTAGGAGATACAGCCGTTCAAAGGTCGGACCTTTGAACGGACACTACAATAATATCATACGATCCGCCTTGCAGCTGATCGTAAATTTTTTACTGATCTCGCAGGGAAACTCCGAGCATTTTTTTTTTTTTTTTTTTTTATGTCTGATAGGTAAGCATTTGACCCCGATCTCACCTGATGTTAAATGACGATGAGGCCGAAGATGTAGCATGCTTATCTAGAAATGTGCCTATTCACTCTCGCCTTGAAGAGGCCCAAGTTGTATTGCTCAGGGAACAGGTCCGCAGGCAGTACGTTCCACTCTTTAGCCGTGCGCATTATAAAAGAAGAAGCAAACTTCTTCGTGCGAATTGCTGGTATGTCAACAACATAAGGGTGGAAACCCAGCCTGCGTCTCGTCCCTCGCAGATGAAAGGGAGACGGAGGTATTAGATCGTGTAATTCCGTCGCACACTCTCCGAAATGTATCCTATAAAAAACAGACAGACAGGCTACCTTGCGACGATGCTCAAGACTTTGCAGCTTCGCCACCGAGGTTGGATCACCTATGAGCTTCCTGGCACGCCTGTCGATTGAGTCCAACGCGGCCAACTGGTATTGGGCAGACCCGTCCCAGAGATGGCAACAGTACTCCATACACGATCGGACTTGTGCTTGATAAAGTTGTAGAAGCTGTCCCGGTGTGAAGTACCGTCTGACCTTCGAAAGGACGCCCAGTTTTTTCGCTGCGGTTTTTGCCATGGACTCAATATACCGCCCGAAATTCAAATCGGACGATATGCTAATGCCAAGGAGCTCCAGGCGATCAGCTATCGGTATAGACACATTTCGGAAAGTCGGAGTCAAAGCGAAGGGACTCCGTTTTGTGGAGAAAAGGCACGCCTGTGTTTTGTTTGCGTTGAAACTAACCCGATTAGCGTCACCCCAGTTGGACACAGATTCATAGCCCTCTCCATTGCCCTTTGAATGACTTTCAGCCTTTTTCTATATTATTAGTAAAGGATAAACAACTTACCACTTTCCCCACATTTATTCGTAACCCACTTCAACATCATAATAGATTTCAAAGTCAAATTATTGTATGAATCAACGAAACCTTCCTGTATAACATCATCGTATTCCGTCACCTCATCTTCTATTTTACTTTGAACATCAGTATCATTTTCCTGTGATGGCAACCCTAATAGAAATACTATTTTAAAATCAGGATCAGGGTTGCCATTATAATCTTCTTTGGAAAAAGATTTTATTAATTTCAATTGCTTTAAAATTGACGTCCAATCTTGGTGTTCCTCTAAACCTTTTGGAGGTATTTTCATAACATTAGTTTCGTATTCATAATCGTAATTCGTTTGTTCAGTTTGTTCTCCTAATTCTTTGTTCATATCAAATTCTGGTAACATAGAGTCTTCATCCTCAAATCTTTTTTCAGGCGGATAATTTTCAGATTTGTCTGTGACTAGATTTTTTTGTAATGCTTTAGCTAATTCTGGTAGAAGCTGCCCAAAGCCGTTTATATCTCTTTTGACTCTAGTAAAGTTGTATATTTCTGTCTCATTTGTCGCTGGGACTTTTTCTGGGTACAAATCGTACGTGTAATTGTAATTTTTGTATTTTTCCGTTACTTCTTTGAATATTTTATGTGTTTTTAGATAGTTTTTGTAGTTGCCCCAGGTTTCTCTGATCGCCATGCGTCTGTCGAAATTTTGGGTTGAGGAGCAAACTATAATAAGCAAGAAAAGGTTGTTTTTTTTATTTTTGCTCTCATTTGGACATATGTGTTTTGGCTCGTGGATGGTTGTTACGTTATTTGGTTGGACGTAGACTTTTGTGTCTCGATTAGCGTGGATGGACCAACCGGCGACTGTACCTGTAATATGGAAATTAAAAAGAACATGTTATTGTAATTGTAAAGGGAAATTGAAGGGGAAAATATATAAGACCGTAATACGACCTGTCGTTATGTACGGATCAGAGTGTTGGGCCACAAAAGGGACGGATGAGAAACGATTGCATGCAGCTGAGATGAGAATGTTGAGATGGATGTGTGGTGTAACTAGAATGGACAAGATTAGGAATGAGTATATTAGAGGAAGTTTGAAAGTAGCACCTATAACGGAAAAATTGCAGGGTAATAGATTATCGTGGTATGGGCATGTAATGCGGAGAGAAGAGTGTCATGTTACGAGACGAGTGTTAAGTATGAATGTGGATGGCTGTAGTAGGAGAGGGAGGCCGAAGAAAAGATGGATGGATTGTGTGAAGGATGATATGTGTAAAAAAGGAGTGAGTGTTGAAACGACGGCTAAGAGAGATGAATGGAAGAGGATGACATATTGCGCCGACCCCAAATAATGGGAAATGGGCAAGACAATGATGATGATGTTATTGTAATTGTAATTCTAGACTATAGCGCAAGATTTAAAATTAAATTAAATTGCAGTGCGTCCGGCATGTTCGCAGAGGCGCAAACGGACGACTTCCACGCGATCAAACGCAAAAAATTGTTATCATTTAATTATTATCTTGTTTTCTTTTTCTTTTAAGTATGTATAGAAACACGCACACGATGCTAATTGTTTATCTATTTCATAATGTGCACATATGCTTAGGATTGAAGGAAGGATGGGCAGCAGCATCCTCTGAGTACACACATTGATTCGATCCAACTGCGATCGCCAACCCGCCTGCCAAGCGTGGCGATTATGGCAAATCCCCTCATGTTGGGGGAGGCTGATGTCCAGCAGTGGACGTTTACTGGCTGATATGATGATGCTTAGGATTATGGCTTGCTTTACCTTTTAATCTGTCTATATTTGGTGTTTTTATAACTGTAATCTGTTTTATGTGCCTAATAAATAAATAAATAAAAAAGTCGCCTACCAGTGACAGCAGCATCCTGAAATGCATTGCTGCCAGATTTGATTGTCCCATACAAAAGCACTGGGTGGAGCTGGTGAGTCTAATAAAAGATATAATACCTATACCTACCGAATACTTATAATATTATTGTAAACGAGCGTTAACCCGCGACATCGTCCGCACAAATTATATACCAGATTTTAAGTCAGATCATAAGCTATCAAACAAAAAAGTTTCATCAAAATCGGTTCAGTAGTTTTTGCGTGATACTCGTTCAAACAAACAAACAAACACACAAACAAACAGACAGACAAAATATCCAAAAATTGGTGAAATGGAATCAGGGACACCCAAAAACCATATCGTAACTTTTTTTTTGTTAATATCTTCAATGTACAGACAAACTTCCTGTTACAGTTTTATAATAGTATAGATACCTAATTAACATACACTAACATAACTTTAAGTAAACATTGTTACTAATCAACCTACTAACAAAATTATGGATTTTCTTTTTTGGTCCGAAATATATGAGCATTTAATTTAATTTTAAATGCGTTTCGTACTCAAGGGGGCTTCAGACTCAAACTAATCAATTTTCACTATGGAACCAATGTTGAAACCGGGGAAAAAAATTGGTTGTTCCATAGAAAATGACAATAGCTAATTACCCAAATGTATAGACCAGCTGATTTTTTCACGCGATTTCAATGTTGGTCAGTGACCAATGGTCACATAGAGAATGTTGTTCAGTTTGATGGTCTGATCATCCCCTTAAAAAACCATTAGCATTGTGTATGTACATCAAGCTACACAAAACCAAAATAAGTTGGTCCGCCGCGCGACGTTATACGTACATCAGGTACTCTACCTACGCGCGGCCAGCTTATTTTGGTTTTAAGTAGTTTGATGTGTCGCCGTGTGTACATCTTTCCAGCCTATTGTCCAGCACGCGTGCCCAATGCGGATTGGTAGACTTCAGGTACGCATCACAATTTCTTTTTCATCGTACGCAGGTTTCCTCACGATGTTTTCCTTCACCTTTTAAGAGCAGTCGGTATTACGTACATAAGTTAGAAATACTCGTTGGTATATGGCATGTTGTCCGTGCAAATTTGAACCCGGACCCCCATAATTGGTTGTTCTCTAATAACTGCTATAGTATGAGTATTAAAGTCTTTAATAAAATTCAAGACACGATGGTAAAACTGCCAACCAAACGATTGTTAAATGAACTGTACAACTTTTTGAATGTCATACGTTGAACTCAGCAGTTGAAAATGTCAAAATTACTATGGAGATATGCATCTTTCTACTGCTGATTTGAATTTCAAAAATCACACTCCTGGAGTATGATTTTTGAAAGTCAAATCAGCATCCTATTTTATTGCTCAAAAATAATGTATATTGTTAAATTTAAGTCAAATGAGTGCATTGGTATTAATATTATTAATTTATAAAGCCTTCTGGGACACACAATTTTGATTTCTATGTTGCATAGCGAATTTTTTAAAATATGCTTTAAGATAGCCTTTTTGTCACTAAATGGTGCCAGTTACAGTTTAAGTCCAATTAATAATTACTCCCCCTAACAAAACTCCATAAAATGACTGGGCTATAATGTAGTAATAATATACATACTCTTTTTCCAATATTTGCAATAATGGAATAATGTAATGAATGATAATGCTCTGTACTGTAATTAATTATTTTAAATGTTTTTAACTTTGCAGCTTTGTGACATGTAATCTCCTAATCTCTAATATTTTCATCCTACCATTGTTAGCTGAATAGAAGAAACTGTTTGAACCTACCACTATTATGTTACCTATTCATAGCAAATATATATTCATTTTCATTTTCCGCAACGCGCCACCGATATCTCCATTCCAGCTTATTATGAAATACCCACTCCCCCAATCCCACTGCAGGGCACAGGCATAAACCTCTAGGAAAGAAGGTGTTTGCACGTTAGTCCAACACGCGAGCACAATGTGGACCTAATAGGTTGTGACCCAGAAATGGTACGTAGGGCCTCAAATCACTTGCTGTACTTTCTCTTTACTGTTTGTATGTTATGTTTGTAATATAATGATGTAACTAATGGAAAGTGGTATGGTTAGTTTGTTTATGATTATGATATGTTTTGCATGGCTATAGCGTAAGCGAAAAATGAAATAAAAATAAATATCTTGGACATTGTCACACAAATTATCTAGTCACATTTAAAGTACCTCATCATCATCAGCCTATCATCGGCCACTGCTGAAAATAGGCCTCTCCCAAGGCGCGCCACAAAACTCTGTCCTCGGCCTTCCTCATCCAGTCGCTCCCCGCTACGTTTTTTAGGTCGTCTGTCCAGCGGGCGGCAGGACGTCCCACACTACGTCTACCAGTTCGCGGTCTCCACTCCAGAACCCTGACACCCCACCGGTTGTCAGTTCTTCTGCAGATATGACCAGCCCATTGCCACTTCAGCTTGCTAATTTTCTGAGCTATGTCAACCACTTTCGTTCTCTGACGTATCACTTCATTTCTGATGTGATCTCTCAGAGAAACACCGAGCATAGCTCTCTCCATAGCTCGCTGCGCGACCTTGAATTGATGAACTAGTCCTATCGTCAGGGTCCATGTTTCCGCACCACATTTAAAGTACCTGGACTTGTATTATGATGACTAGACAACGATATAGAATACATATATAGATACAAACATCCATGACAATCCATCCAAATTGAAAGGCAACTCGACTCAAATGAGAAACATCTGATTTTGTTTTTGGCTCCATAGTGAAAGTTGTTCATTTTCATGTTCTCAAGCATTTAAATATACACACTGGGCTGCGTTCGGAACCTACGCCCCAGGTGCACCCCGAGTGCAACTTTTCGCACTAACACCGTTCCGAGCCTCGGTGAAAAACGTTCTATTTGCAACTCGGTTGTCACAATTCCACCGTTCCAAACCTCTGACGGGTTGCAACTTTTAACCATCAAATTCGATGGTTAAAAAACACTCTGACGTTTTGATTATCTGTGGTTACTTGACTTTTCGCTCGATTTGAATAAAAGTTTGTTTTTCAAATTATTTTTATTCACGTTTTGATTCCCTAACATGGAAGACGAGTTTTATTGTATTTGGAAATGATGGAAGCCTGGGAAGCCCATATTACTGTCAATCTTAAAATTTTAGGTTATAAAACAACCGTGATCGTTCCGTACATTAGAGTGAGTTGAAAAACAACCAAACAACTGCACCCAAAGGTCGTGAACGCAGCCCTGTCAATTCAGTCTACAGAGTGTACCGAAAAGCAACGTCAAGCCAAGGAGGTACATCGTTTTTGAGTTTATTTAGATGCAGAGACTAAAGATAATTTTTCATGGTCAAAATAATTTTATTTCACACAGTCTGTGTCTGGTTGCATAAAAAAGATTGTTTTTGGTCATAATTCAAAATTAAACCAATAGCAGAAGGCTTTAAAAAAATAATTATCTTTTGTCAGATTTGACGTAACATTTTTAAATTTTTTCGGAACACACTGTACACACGGCGACACATTAAGCTATACAAAACCAAAATAAGCAGACCTCGCGTAGGTAGGATAACGTATAGGTAGCAAGGCCAGCTTATGTTTGTTTAATGTTTTTACTCACCTTTAGGCATCTGATAATTGGCTTTATTGTAAACAGGTATGTACATAAGCACGCAGAACAGAATCATGGCAGTGCAGAACAGAAAAAACTTGGCTAGCAACGTCAGGGTAGACCTCCTCTCTTCCGTCTTGCTCTCGCGTACATGCGGCGCGTATCTGTGGTACTTTTCATATCTGTGACAAAAAAAAATAATGATAAAAAAAAAGTTTTGCGCGGGAATTGAGAAGAAAAGGACGGGCTTTGTTTCTTAATTTTCTAAATTAGTTTTTCGTGGATATTATTGTGTTAATGTGGTGGAATTAGTTTAATGATGTCCCATTAAGGCGGTTGCAGAGGGGTCAATTTTATACAAAACTTTGACGCACAATACGCGTAGACGGTATTAATATAAGTAGCTTTGTGTATATGGAAAAATAGTTTAGTAAATCTAGATGCCGCGTAACAAATAACATTTGCAATTTATAAAACAATTACGAAGATATAAAGGTTTGAAGTTTTCCATACAAAATTTTAAAAGCTTTATATCTTCGTAATTATATTATAAATTGCAAATGTTATTTGTTACGCGGCAACTAGATTTTCTAAACTATATTTCCATATATAAAATATTACTTTTATTAATTCCGTCTACGCGTATTGTGCGTCAAGCTTATGTATGGACTGAAACCACCTTAAGCAAGAACAATATAGTAAAAGTGAAGGAGAACAATATAGTAAGTGCCATGTGGTGTCGGCTATGAATAGCACCATCCCATTTCCTCCCGTGGGTGTCGTAAAAGGCGACTAAGGGATCTACCGGAGGATGGGCAGCAGCATCCTCTAAGTACACACATTTAATCCAACTGCGATCGCCAACCCGCCTGCCAAGCGTGGCGATTATGGCAAATCGCCCCATTTTGGGGGAGGCCTATGTCCAGCAGTGGACGTCTATCGGCTGATATGATGATGGTGAATAATACAGTAAAAGTGAGAAATAAAGAAGGCTCTCCCGTTTGATTCGGATTGATCTTCGCGTAAAACTCTCTTGAACATTGGAATGTGTGTACCCCCACGCATTTCAAGAGTTAGGTATAAGATTAGGTTAGGTTACAAGCGAATTGAAACTAAAGACCAGGATGTAAGGGCTAGTTCCCATTGCCTTTCCGAAAGAATAAACTAAGTAAAAAAAAAAAAAAAATTCCTTCATACATTACATCCTCAATTGATGTTAGTATCAAACCTAAATAACTATGTTAGTAGGTACCACAAACAATGAGCTGACGGTTTTTCGAAACAGCTGTTCCATACAAAACTGCAATCTTACTCGACCCTTTTGGACTATAGCCCAGTCATTTTACGGTATGAGCCGGGACTAATTAGTAATTGGTATTTTTTTCCGGAATAGTTTTTAAGAGCCAATTTGAGCTTAGAAATGTACCAAAATAAAAAAAAAATCCTGTCAGCAACCGTCTTAAATTTAAAATTTAGGTATTATCTCGTTAAAAAACCAGATAGTAATTCTTTTTTTGCACATATTCAAAGGCTTTACCATTATACATACTTCAAACATGGTGTGAATTTTTTCGTTTACTTATAAGGTTTTGAAAAATACATTGGTTAATTGAATCAGGCGTTACTTTGCGGAAATCCATGACTAATATGTAGATGACACGATTGTATCAAGACCTCCGCTTCCAAGTACCTAGTAGACAAAGTTGTATTACGTTATGCAACACAACCTGCCCACCAAATAATTTCTACTCTACACGTGTTTCGCTCCACCAAGGAGCATCCTCAGGAGTTAGACCGACGGCGACGAACGTTCGAAACAGAGTTGTTACTCCGCCGAGCGTCCGACACCGAGGCTCGGCTCGGTCTAACTCCTGAGGATGCTCCTTGGTGGAGCGAAACACGTGTAGAGTAGAAATTATTTGGTGGGCAGGTTGTGTTGCATAACGTAATACAACTTTGTCTACTAGGTACTTAGAAGCAGAGGTCTTGATACAATCGTGTCATCTACATATTAAATACATTGGTATTTTCTAATAAAAACCTCTAAATTTCTATTTCAAAAACTTTATTGCTCAAAAATAATGTATATTGTTAAATCTAATTCAAATGAGTGCATTGGTATTAATATTATTAATTTAAAAGCCTTCTGGGACTCATAATTTGGATTTTTGTTACGTAGCGATTTTTTTTAAATATGTTTTCAGACAGTCTTTTTGTCACTAAATGGTGCCGCTTACAGTTTAAAAGTCCAATTAATAATTACTCCCTACCCCGCCTAACAAAACTCCGTAAAATGACTGGGCTAAAAGAAGGTCGAACATTACCGAATGCCATGGCCAATTCTCCTGTTTCTATGCTTTTAAGGAGGAGTGGCATCCTTTATGTTTTCAAAATCCTTGGGCTCAACTAACCATTTTTTTAAACCTCTAAATTGACAGGCTTTTTGTCAAATTTACAAACGCCATCTGCAGACTTTAATTTTTACCGCACTTGGAAAACGCCACATTATTAGATATTGGATACAAAAAAAATAGTTTACATCTTTTCGTTCATGACTGTACAAACAACAAAATCAAATCAATATTTCAATTTCAAATATTTATTACAATTGCCACATTGTAGTGAAGGAAATCGTATAAATAATGGTTCAATGTCACAAAGTTTGCGATTGTTTTTACTTTATTTTTAGTTCTAATCTAACAACGCGTGTCCTTTTTGCGCAGTTGCGCAAATTATCGCAACCGGACATTTGCGTAGTGTATCCTACCTGGAAGGCGATCGCGCTAATTTAAAACATTCAAGTTCATTCTTAATCCAGTTTTAGTTCTAATCACATTGCAATCCAATCTATACAATTATAAAACTGTAACAGGAAGTTTGTCTGTACATTGAAGATATTAACAAAAAAAATGTTACGATATGGTTTTTAGGTGTCCCTGATTCCATATCACCAATTTTTGGATTTTTTGTCTGTCTGTTTGTTTGTGTGTTTGTTTGTTTGTTTGAACGAGTATCACGCAAAAACTACTGAACCGATTTTGATGAAACTTTTTTTGTTTGATAGCTTATGATCAGACTTAAAATCTGGTATATAATTTGTGCGGACGAAGTCGCGGGTTAACGCTCGTTACTATATAAGGGTGAAACCAAACGAGCGTTATGTTGTGAGCTGTGAGTCGCGAATTTTGAGTCCGTTTCATATAAAAGCCGGGAATGCATTGTCTATGACGTCAGCCTTTATATGAACGAACTCAAACGCGACTCACAACTCACAAAATAACGCTCGTTTGGCTTCACCCTATCTGTGCTGAATTCCGCATCGCGCTAAACCCCTTTAACGTCTGAGCGATCTGTCAAAACGGCTCTAACAGCTCTCAAATGAATAGCGCAATACAGAATGTGTTAAAAGTTGTTGTTCAGTTGCGATTTATTTGGCGCGAATGCTCTCCTGCACAGCTAGCATGCCAGACACGACAAAGCGTTTAAACGAGTAAAACGTCATGCGCGCTCTTTCTGGCATACGTACAATAATAAAGATGAAGGCACATCTCGATTTTTATCGTTTTCTCGGGGGTGGCATGCGAGGCCTACTGGACAGTACAATCATCACTGGCTGGAGGAATAGAACCGGTTATGGTCTTCGCTGTCTTTATAAGAGTTCCGTAACCAGTTGCAAAAGAGGATATATTTGCAACCAGACATTTCCGTTGTTTATCTTACTTGGACGTATTCGCAACCGGACATTTCCGTTGTGTATCTTACCTGGACAGTACAGGGCTATCATCGCTGTGGCTGGAGGAATAGAACCGGTACTAGTCTTCCCAGTCTTTATAAGAGTTCCGTAACCAGTTCCGAAAGAGGATATATTCTCAACCGGACATTTCCGTTGTTTATCTTACCTGGACGTATTCGCAACCGGATATTTACGTTGTGTATCTTACCTGGTCAGTACAGGGCTATCATCGCTGTGGCTGGAGGAATAGAACCGGTCATAGTCTTCCCAGTCTTTATAAGAGTTCCGTACCCAGTTGCGAAAGAGGATATATTCACAACCGGTATTTTCCCTTGTGTATCTTACCTGGACGTATTCGCAACCGGACATTTCCGTTGTGTATCTTACCTGGACGTATTCACAACCGGACATTTCCGTTGTGTATCTTACCTGGACGTATTCGCAACCGGACATCTCCGTTGTTTATCTTACCTGGACAGTACAGGGCTATCATCGCTGTGGCTGGAGGAATAAAACCGGTCATAGTCTTCCCAGTCTTTATCGCCATCCGAATGTGCCATGTATCGGGGGCTGCAACAAATTATTTATTTTATTTATTTGGAGGATGCTTCGCGGGAACTACGGGGCCGAGTACTGGACGACCAGGAAATGTGATAAACAGTGGTGTTACAAGGCTAGATAAAGTGAAAAACCAGTATAGATACTAGTAGGTATATACAGGGTGTAAAATTAAATAGGACACTTACTTAAAGGGGTGCTTCAGACCATCAAACTGAACAACTTTCTTGACGGGACCAATAATGAGATCGAGAAAAAAAATCTGCTGTCCCATACATTTCAGCCGAGTTATGTTTGCAGTAACTTTTTTTCTGCGACTATAGTGTTTGTCCACTGTAAAAGTTGTTCAGTTTGATGGTCTGAAGCACCCCTTTTAAGTAAGCGTCCCATTTAATTTTACACCGTGCATACACGAGAGAGCTTTAATGTCGCTGAAATACAGCAGAAAATGCGGGAAAATATCTTCAAAATAAAACACCTTCACAGAAAAACGTCTGATTTGCTTAACGTCATACATAAATGTACATTCAAGTGCAAAATCAATAAGTATTTTGTATTAAATAACTAGCTGACCCGGCGAACTTCATACAGCCTCAAAATCAGTGAATCCGTTCTTAATGTTTCTCGCCATGTTTTAATAGTTATTCTGCTAATTCTGGGGCGGAGACAAAATCAACAAATCAAAGATTTGCTAGCTAGAGTGGTGCGGAGTATGCGACGAGAGCGAAGATGGCGAGCTTACGCGCTAGCACGGATCGAGACGAACAGCCCCGCATGTGCAGAAATCATACTAGAGGAGCAGTAGTCGGGGAAATCTACGGATTTTTGTATGGAGTAGGTTGCATTAATTGCACTTTAGGCTTTAGGTGATAATTTGGAATATATAGTAGATACATACCTGAAAAACATAAATTATCAATAATCCCCAATTTTTTAACGTGTAAGTATTATTGAATAATTAAGACATTTACATAAAATTAAATTTAGGTATGAACAAAAAATGGAAAACTGGTGATTTTGTACAGGACGGTTTCGTTCAATAAGTTTTACTTATAGCAATAATAATCCCCGGCTAGTATCGTAATATGAGTAGATAAGTATTCAAAAATTATAACCTCAAAACTAAATTGTTTACTGTTTGTTTGTACACTTTAAATTGGCCTTGTGATAATTAACTGTCTCTTTTGCTGGTATGCTGGAAGAAATATCTTTAGAAATAATCTTGCCCTTGGACATTTATATCTAATTTAAGGTATTTTTCAGGGTCAGAAATCTCAACAAAAGTGTTATAAACTTGTTAGTTTCAAAACCCTAATAAATCTACTGTACTGTTATACTGTTGTATATTAGTTCAAACACAATTTACTAAAGTGTCTTTAATGCAATCTCAAACTATATTTTTCCTAGACTACAGTAGAAAAGGGGCATCGCTCACAGTTAACATCTCCTGTCGTCTCCCGCCGCCTGCTCGCAAGACATAGCTCACATCTCTACTTTGATTGCGCCATACAATCTGTCGGCTTTCAATAGATTATTCGATAGTCGTCTATCGATCAAGCAGCACTATGCAAGTTCCCTGATGCTGATTCAAGTCGACCTAATATAGATTGCATGACATCATACAATGCCACAGGATGACACTAATTTCGTGATATTGTAAGAATTTATAAAGCTGACCCGGCGAACTTCGTACCGCCTCAGAATTTGTTTTTCCCTACACACACTTGGCCGTTTTTTTCCCTGGCATGTGCACAACAACCCACCAAAGTTTCATCGCAATCTGTCCAGCTGTTCTCGCGACATCACGTGACCAAGGGAAATATATACAACGTGTTAATGAATAAGCGCAAAACCTCATACACCCCAATTGATTTATAACAAAATAAATAGAATGAAACAATAATTTCATTATTTAGATAGTTAAAATTTTAAATTATTCGCATTTTAAGTTTTGAGGCAAAAATGATTTGTTATCATTTCAGCAATGAATGAAAGCGCTAACGTACTCTTGGATACATTTTAATAATCTTGTTTTGATAGTAAGTAGGGTGAGTATGCCCGTGGGGTGAAAAAAACTAGCTAATAAAAGGTAAAAACGAGGTAAAAATAACTAGCTAATACCTAGATCTGGGATTTTAAAATATTTATAATCGTACAATCTAAGGCTGGTCTAATTTCAATTACATTTATTTGAAATACAAATATGTATTGTATTCATGTTACAATAACATCAGTTAACTATACATTTTTATACCATGCTAACAGCTAAGTCAATAACAGGATTCTAACAATAAAATCATTATAGAGAACAGTATGTATTTTCCATAGTACTCATATATCTACATAATTATTATGTATGTAAGTAGTTAATTATCAACAAAGTAGGCATGTAACACACCATTCTACTTTTGGATTTTTTGTCTGTCTGTTTGTTTGTGTGTAACGTGTATCACGCAAAAACTACTGAACCGATTTTGATGAAACTTTTTTTGTTTGATAGCTTATGATCTGACTTAAAATCTGGTATATAATTTGTGCGGACGAAGTCGCGGGTTAACGCTCGTATAAATATATATATACACACATACATCATACATAAATACGCGTACTACAAAACAAAATACTATAGGAAAACATGAACCACAGACATAGGAAAAGATGTACCTACGGAAAACAGATCGAGGGTCATTTTCAACTGCTGAGTTCAAAGAATGTGTTTCAAAAATCGCACTCCGGCCCTGTACCCGGACTTTCGATGTTCGATATGTAGCCACTGTTTCGGTCCGCACTTCATTTGTAATAGAGTTGACATTCGAACGAAAACGTTAACGCAATTGCGAAGTTCGAATGTGCGGGTAGAGGCCCAGGAGTGCGCATCAAATTCGATTTAGTAAGAATTTATAAAATATTGAGTCTTGATTTCTCGCACTATTCATTAATCACTAGAACTTAGTAATTGTTTTACATACTGTAACGAATAGTTAATCCTGGCACAGACCTCTTTGGTCATTCTGGATTGCTATTGCAACGCCCAGATAAAAATATATAAAAAAAAAAAAAAAACGTTCATCTAAGCCAAGTCACTCTTTATTATCACTATTGTCTAAGGTGTGAAATGTATGATGTATTGTTGTCTATATGAATAAATGAAATGAAATGAATACGCGGTCGCCACTCCAGAACTCTTCGGCCCCATCGGCCATCGGTTCTGCGAGCAATGTGGCCCACTGCCACTTAGTTTAGCAATTCTTTGGGCTATGTCAGTTAGGTCAAGGCCTCATAAAAAGGCTGAAACTCACCCAAAGGGCAATGGAAAGGGATATGCTCGGAGTTTTCCTGCGAGATCGAATCAGAAATGAAGAGATCCGCAGAAGAACCAGAGTCCCTGTCGTATCCTATAATAACATAGTTAACAAGTCACAAGTTTTGCCACGAGCACTTGTCCTTCGCGTGGAGTTCGCGCGGTTCGCGTTTCAGCCTGTCACGAGGCTCCGCAACCCTTATCAGCTGTGTTCTTACTCAATAACAAACCTCGAGATTGGATAGATACTCCCACAAACCGCTTAACACTGGCGGAAATGCAGTGCTAACGAACAAGCAAGAGTCCATTAATTATTAAAAAATGAGTAAAAAAATCGGTAACAGAACAAGACAAACTAGACATAAATTATCATGCTCCAAAAATGGCAGAGCGAAAAGGACTCTTTTGCCAACTAGCTTATTAAACATACCAAATACGACAACGTTTATTAATGAAATACAACAAGGTAGGTATTAGTGCCAACAGCATGAAGAATAAAAATAAAAATAAAATGCACTTTATTGCCACACAAAATACAAAAAAAAAAAGGTACAGAAACAATAGACAGATTAATCTAATAGAATAATCAAATATATATAAAAACGAGCGTTAACCCGCGACTTCGTCCGCACAAATTATATACCAGATTTTAAGTCAGATCATAAGCTATCAAACAAAAAAAGTTTCATAAAAATCGGTTCAGTAGTTTTTGCGTGATACTCGTTCAAACAAACAAACAAACACCCAAACAAACACACAAACAAACAGACAGACAAAAAATCCAAAAATTGGTGAAATGGAATCAGGGACACCTAAAAACCATATCGTAACTTTTTTTTTGTTAATATCTTCAATGTACAGACAAACTTCCTGTTACAGTTTTATAATAGTATAGATAATTGGCCCATTGTGGCAATGGGTTAGGACTCAGTGTCCGCTGGCAGGACCTAATAAGATCTGCTGCTCAGCACTGATTTGCAGTCCCAACCTGCTCTCATATCAGCATACAGATTGAAGCATGATACTTGATTTGTGTTGGTGGTTTATTGTGTTAATTCGGGATGAAATTAGTCATTTTTCTATAGCATTCAGGTTGACCTGAAGCCTCCTGAAGCACAGCCCGGACACTGCATACAAAAAGTTGAAATTGACAAGATGACGTCAGAACATTTGAAACCAAAGAAATTGAACCTTAAGTCTTCTTCTTAGGTAACTGGCGAGCAATGATAGCCCATACGAAAGAGAGCTAGCGCCTCAATCCTGAGGACGCGGTTCGATTCCTGGCCTGTACCACTAAGTTCTTCGGAATTTATGTACGGTTGTATTTATCATTTACTAGCTCGGCGGTGAAGGAAAACATCGTAAGGAAACCTGCATTCCCGAGGATGAAAAGAAAATATCATAAGTTCGGAGGTATGCGTAAAATATGGGTGAGCTTGGGGCGAACACAAAGGACCAGCGCTGGTCTCAGTGTTACAACGACCCTTGCTTGCTAATAGCCCAACCACAAATAATCAATAATAGGTAACTGGCGGGTAACTGGAGGGCGATAGAGGGGGTGAGGTAAAACGTTGGTGGGAGGCAGGGAGTGTCCGTACTGTATGTAGTAATGGATACTCTTTCTTATACTGTACCTGAAGGTCAATGGTCCCTGATTCTGAATAAAACTGTTTTGTCTGTCTGTTTGTTTGTCTGTTTTTTAGAGTTCCATACCTCAAAAGTAAAAAACAGGACTCTTATAGGATCCGTTTTTTAATTTGAGTATCACTTACCGTTGCCATTTCAAATAAATAAATAAAAACAACTGAACCGATTTTGATGAAACTTTTTGTGTTTAAACTTTAATTAGATTTAAAAACTGGTATCTGTGGTATACCCATCAAACTGAACAACTTTTACTATGGGAGCAAAGCAATCGAAGCAAATAAAAAATCAGCTGTTCCACACTAACCTGCAATGTCGACGCGCGAGTTCGCGATTTTTTTTTGCTCCGATCGGTTTGCTGCCATAGTAAAAGTTGTTCAGTGTGACGGGCAGACTCTTAGTCTAAAAGGATGCTAATGATATCAATTTCACCCTGTAGTCGTGAGCATATGCTATGTTATGCTAAAAGCTAATAATTAGACTTAATTGGTAGGTATTATATTTTATCTCACTACAATGATGGGACGCAGTACTAACGGAAGTCGCAAGCACTATCTAGTATACACATAAATAGAACAGTTCCATGATAGAATGACTGACAGACAATGCACAACCTAAACCACTGAAGATAAGAAACATTACATTGTGATTACTTATACAGGGTGAAATTGATATCATTAGCATCCTTTTAAACTAAGAGTCTATCCATCAAACTGAACAACTTTTACTATGGGAGCAAACCGATCGGAGCACAAAAAAAATCATCTGTTCCATACTAAACTGCAATGCCTACTCGACTTTAATGTATGCAACAGCTGATTTTTTTTTGCTCCAATCGGTTTGCTCCCATAGTAAAAGTTGTTCAGTTTGATGGGTAGACTCTTAGTTTAAAAGGATGGGAGTATGTAAACTACCGAAAGGCAAAACTTTTAAGGGGATGATCAGACCATCAAACTAAACAACTTTCTCTATGGGACAAACATCGAAATTGCGAAAAAACTAACCTTTTAAGGGGATGATCAGACCATCAAACTGAACAATTCCTGATAGACACTCCCACAAACTACTTGACACTGGCGGAAATGCAGTGCTAACGCACGCCGAAGTTCATTAATTATAAATAGAAAATCACGATTTCATATTCCCCTGTTTCCTCCTCCGAAACAAAACAAATTGTAATAATTCTTTATATGAGAAAAACTTTGGCTATATTCCATTTATTGTTTACATTCCTAAAATCTTAAAAAAATATAGAGACACGGCAGAGGTAATATAGATTGTATGGTAAAATAGTAGATTGCATACCGAGGGCAGGAAAGTAAGAAAGGTCTCAGATCTCATGTAATAAACAAACATGTGATCTGAGGCTTTCTTATTTACTGCCCGAGGTTAGTATACTATGTTTCTTCTCGACGGAGGCGGAAAGCATCATCTTTCATCCTGTTGCGCTAAAAATTGCCGCTTTCTGCCTCCGTTTAACAATTACATGAGATCTGAGAATTCATCCCTTGGTTAACAATCTACTATTGTCTAGTGTCAGTGCCATATTTTATACTATGCATATAATAAGATAAGAGAAATATTCTTTATTTGCACACCAAGAATAGACAATAACACAATAGCCCAGTCATTTTACGGTTTAATAAATAATAAATAAATAAATAACGCTCACAGGCACATACATTGTAATGATCCCAAGCAAGCACTAATACAACAACGGCACAAACATATAAACATCCATGACCGAACCGGGATTCGAACCCAGGACCCTGGTTTGGCAGTCCGGCGTGGTAACCATTATACCAACCGGGTGGTCATTATACCAACAGGGTCGGTTTGAGCTGGGACTAATTAATAATAGATTTTTTTTCGGTATAGTATTTAAAAGCCAATATGAGCTTAGAAATTTTAAATTTATCATTTATCTAGTTTTTATCATATGTCACCTTAATGTAATATGTACCCATTTCTATGAATAAACTTTCTGATTTCTGTGTCAAATAAAAGCAATTCTCAAGATTGCAATAGCATAACAGCGTCGTTATTCATAACATATAACTAGACCGTGTCTAGTTAGTAAACATAACACGCACTGAAGTCCAGTATTTATTAAAATTACACAACAAAACTGGATGGAAGAACGCGATATTGTCATGTGAATAAATCATAATTAATATCGTTTACGAAACCGTTCTTCCATTGTTAAACTGCTAGGCAACAGGAAAATATTCTACGAACTACGTCTAAATAACACTAGATAATGAATAAACCACTTAGAGCTTCTGAAGTGAGAGAAAAATGCATAATATAAACATATCATCGGTTATAACAAGATTTTAAATTTACTTACTGTACGTACGCTGTTTATGATGAAAAATCCAAGTGATAAGTTGTAGGGAATGTTATTTCATAACTTTTGATTATTTTGGTACACTTATAATTAAATTATCGAATTATATTTACATGGAAAAACGAAATAGATGTTCACCTCGTCAATGGCTGCGGCCATTTTGGGGCTGCTCTTTCAAAATTAAATTTACCACCCCTAAAACTTGACGCTATCGGGTAATAATAGATATTTTTTTAATTATTCAGTAAAACACATGACAATTATGTAAATAGTTACCTAATAATATTATTTGAAAAGGAATAAAATCATTTTTTTGGTATTTACAACGCGTAATATAAAAAGATTGATACCTATTCTTTTTGTGAAAATTGTAGAAATAATAATATTATTTATAGTGAAAAAGTATTTTTAGAAATCAGCTATTTTTAATAAACGAGTATTTCATTTGCTGTTTAGTAAATTGAAACGATTTAAAATATAATGGGGCTATTAAATGACTTGTATTATTTCCCTGTCTGTGGGTAGTTTTTACATCAGGGCAACACTTGAAAACGTTCTGACACATGTTTTTTGACGTTTACCCATTTTCAACGATTCTGAAATGGAAGTTGATAGTTAAAGTAATGAATTTATCGATTGATTACAAATCTTATAGATATAGTTTGTAGTTGAATCTAAAAATATTTTAATTATATGTCAAAATTTTAAACAGCAAGCACAAGTTTTACAATTTATTAATGTTTTGATCGCTACTTTCGTAAATCGGTACGTATTTGAGCTGCACGTTTCTGATAACGCAAGTTTACTAATAAACTAAATGATCGGAAAAAAATAATGAAGAATCTAAATAATGTTTTAGGAGAAGAAAAATAGTTTTGGAATTTTTTTATCTGAATAATTTACAATAAATAGGACAACTATCAAAATATTATTATTGCAAATTTTTATCGAATGACTGACGAAGTTGACAGAATGAATCGTTTAACGGAACGCCGAACTAGGTATTTACAAATTATTCAAATTATCGAATATTTTTCCAAGATAAATTCTTGTGAAATACCAAAAAAATGGCATCAAGAACTCAAATCTTATCTATGTACAAGACTCTACTGAGAGAATCACAGAATTTCACTAACTACAACTACAGGTGAGCTTTTTAATTAGTAAAAATTACACTTTTTGTTACATAACCTAAAAAATAAAGCAGTATTTTTCTGACTTTATCTCTAATCTTCTATCAGTCCAAAGATTTGACTTTTCTTCCCAATAGTAAACGAGTTTATGGATGACCTCGCTCTTATATCGCAACAAAGAAATTTATAAATAAAAACCGGGCAAGTGCGAGTCGGTTTTGCGCACGGAGGGTTCCATATCACAACATCAGTACCGAATTTTTTTTTGTCCAGTATCCTAAGACCCCGACACACACTTGACTGGTTTTTATTATTTGTTTGTTTGTATGCGATGCACTATAATCACACCAAGTTTGACGCTTGTATGTATTTCATTTTCCTTTTTTAATATATATGTAGAGCAAAAACAAAACACCTTGAAAAACACAAACTTTTCTTCTCTTTATTATTTGTTAGCAAATCTAAAGTAAAAACATATTATATCAAAATTTCAACTCTTTACGTATTAACACTTTCGCTGCTGATGACCTACGTCGTAGGTCCCATGTAACAAGACGGTTAATAGTTTAACCGCCATTGTCTGAAACATAAAACATATCACATCAAACTTACAACGCCACCATCTCATAAATTATTATCCGTATGAACACTGAACAGTGAACTTGAGAGAGGGTTCAACATGATCGGTGACACAATGCCGAGCATACGAATCTTCAAAAGAAACTACAAAATATATGTCCCAACTAGGGATGAATGGAAACGTGGAATGCGTACCCCAGACGCAAACACTCTTGTTTGGTACACTGATGGTTCAAAAACCGAGTCAGGTACGGGTGCAGGCATACACTCCAAAGACTAAAGCGAAAGTGTTAGTCTAGGAGAATTTGCAACTGTCTTTCAAACAGAGACATATGCTATCATAGCATGTGCGCAGGAGAATATATATAGGAAGGTAACCAACAAGACTAGTAGTTAAGGAGTGCATTTGACATGTAAAAATATCTTTATGAAATAAATGATTATGATTATATCCTCAGTGACAGCCAAGCAGCTCTCAAAGCCTTGAACTCCTACTATGTGAGTTCCAAGCTAATTCTGAACGGAGTGAAGACCCTCAACAAGCTTGGTCTTCACAATACCGTAAGATTAGTTTGGGTTCCGGGACATACCGGCGTCCAGGGTAATGAGAATGCTGACGAGCTGGCGAGGGCTGGGTCAGAACGAAAGATGGTTGGCCCAGAACCAAGTGTGGGAATCCCGGCATGCAGTATAAGAATGGCCAAACTGGAGTGGTCTAGCCTTGTAGGCCTACAACACTCCAAAAACTTTATCAGCAATGTGACAACTCGCGTCTCAAGATTCATACTGAATAATAGCAGGAGCAAGGCTCGTGCCATAGTCGGAGCCCTCACTGGGCACTACGCTACAGGCGCGATGATGCACAAAATGAAACTCACCCTGGATCCCAGCTGCAGAGCATGCGGAGAGGATGAAGAGACTATGGAGCATGTTCTTTGTGACTGTGATGTCCTGGCGGTAAAACGCATGTGCCTCCTCGGAGATGGATACCCGAAACCGGGAGATCTTACGTTTCTTCCCCTCAATGGTGTTGCCTCCTTCATTGACCATGTATTTGAAGGGTGAAGAAAACAAAAAGTATTGGGGCTAACACAAAAGATCCCACTGGGTCGAAGTGTTGCTGGCTTGCCAGCCCCCACAACAAGATAAGATAAGATAAGAAATTATTATTTCTATTGTTTTCATACTGAGTTTTCATTTGACACGGCGCTGGGGGCACGTTTAATAAAAATGTTCCGGCGGTTAAAAGGTTAATAGGGTCCCATTGGCATCCCTTAGGTTTGGAGCCTTAGAAATGACAATAACAGTGACTATATTGTTAATGTTACTTGTAAATTAAAATAACTTAAACTCTGAAAATATTTAAAACATACTTTTTTACAGGTTATATGCGATGCGTCGTATTAGAGACTCATTCAAAGATAATAAAGCACTAGCAGACGTGAAGGAAATAAAAAAACAGTATGCTGTAGCCAAGGAAAACTTATCTCTTATTAAAAGACAGGTATGTAACACCGACCACTTGATTTCACAGCTTTTGGGGTGTTAATCATTGAGGTACCTACTAGAGGCCTACACCTAGACTAAATTTTTTGTAACACTCGTTTGAGCTTATGGGCTCTAACTTACTATGTGCCCGGCGCGTGCTGCACTGTGACGGTCGCGACGCCCCGCACTGCTGATCGTGGTGCACATATTTTGTTCGCGTTGGCGGCGTTTGTGCGAAAAAATTTTTACTACAATCAAATACAAACCGACATCTAAGTATAAGAAAAAAATATAAAAAATCGCTCGCCTTTGTACATCACGACTTGTAATTTTTTTTGACCCAAAAGGTCACCCGACACCAAGAGGTTGTTACCCATCGTAGGTCTAGGTAGGACACACATTCACGCACCCCTCTGATATTCATACCCTTATAAATTCCATCGCACACATAATACACTCACCCGAACATACACACACAAACACACGCACAATTTTTGTTATTTTTCTTTAACTTCTCATTTGTTTTTAATTTTATTTTTTTATGTTTTGCTACTCATTGTTGTCATGTATCACACAACTTTGATTTCCTACCACAAACTATTTTATCTATAAAATGTGAAGAGCGCTGACTCTCATAGATCAGATTTTCTTTGTTTGAGAGTCAGAGTTCCCCTAATTACTGTCACAGCTTTCTACTAAAATACCTAACATTTTGAACATCATATAATGTATGTAATGTAAGGCTAAGTGAGTGAAATAAACATTTTTTATTTTTATTTTATTATTTATTTATTTAATTATGTTTTTGTGTACAATAAAGAATCTAAGAATCTAAGATAAAAAAAATAATTTTCCCATGTCGGGTGCCAAGTTAACAAAAACATTTTTTTTTTTAGAGCTACTACAAACGAAAAAATAGTATTATCTACAATCATCTACATACCGATATCTATAAGAAAAAAATATAAAAAAAATCATTTTTCAATGTCGGGTGCCAAGGTCAGAAAAAAAAAAGAAAAAAAATTCAACTACAAACGATTCTTTTTAAGAATAAATTATCAAACTTGAGTGCCGACAAAACCGGGTGCTGAGTTTTTTTCAAAGTCAATCAATCAATCAAATATACTTTATTTTACACCAAAACATAAACAATAAAATACAGAAAAAAAATTTTTTTCCAATATCGCGTGCCAAGTTCACATAGCCTTGTCTATTCTATACATAATTATTCACGCAGTAAAATAATAATAAAAACATTTATTTCACACCACGAACCAGTATGCACATAGTCGTAGGGGGAATTAACTAAGAGTCTACCCATCAAACTGAACAACTTTTTCTATGGCAGCAAACCAATCGGAACAACAAAAAGATCAGCTATTGCATACAATTGAGTCGCAAACTCGCGCGTCGAGATTGCAGTTTAGTATGGAACAGCAGATTTTTTATTTGCTCCGATCGGTTTGATCCCATAGTAAAAGTTGTTCAGTTCAATGGGTAGACTCTTAGTTTAAAAGGATGCTAATGCTATCAATTTCACCCTGTATAAGGTCTAACAAAGTTAGCTGAAACTATTTTAAGGGGATGATCAGACCATCAAACTGTCACCAAACAAATTTCTCTATGGCACCAACATCGAAATCGCGAAAAAAAAATCTGCTCGTCCATGTAAAACTGCAAACCTACGCGAGCCAAATGTATGACAGCAGATTATTTTTCGCGATTTCGATGTTGGTCCCATAGAGAAAGTTGTTCAGTTTGATGGTCTGATCATCCCCTTAAAAAAGTGTCAGCATATTAAGAAGGATCCTGTATATTCCAAAGAACAATGGACAGTTTTCTATGGACCCTAGGCCCAGTACTGTAGCACTTTCTTACCTACTTTAAATTACAGGTCAGTTAACTAAAGCTGGCGCGTTCACAGTACTCACACTTATGCAATTTCACTATACAGAATGTTTAAAAATAAATGATTTTCAAATAATTGATTCATAAGTGTAGACTAGAGTTAGTTTTTAGTAAAATGGGTGCGTTGTAGATAAATAAATACAAATATATGTGTTACTTGTTTTTATTATGATTATTACATCACACGTGACTGACTGACGCTAACATTTAACATCACGCTGTATTTATAAACAGTAGCAAAAGAAAAACAATAACTGTCCCCTTCACGCTCATAAGATAGACCGCGCGCGAGAGAGACGGGCAGACTTTTCATGATGCGTATGCAGTCCGACGTCACGCCGCGCGCTTATTCACAGACACTACACAAGCGCAATGTGTAAATGTGTTGAATGCGCCAGCTTTAGTTAACAGACCTGTAAAGACCTGAATAATACAAACATTTTATTATTAGGCAGCATAACTGTAACGCGTTAAATAAAAAAGTTACAGCCGTTTAGAAATTCAATTAATTACCTATATGAATGCTAATATATTTTTACCTAATAATTTCCATACAGTAGAAGAAAGAGTATGGTACTGTGGGAGCTTGCCAAAACCAAACATAAACCGCCCAAGACCCACAACCAAACATCCAACGCCCAACACCCACCACACCAGGCATCACCGACCAACCACCAGGCAACATCCACCACCCAACACCCACTACCCAACACACACCACCCAACATCCACCACCCAACACACACTACCCAACACACACCACCCAACGCGCACCTTCCACCAGGCAACTCCCAACTTGGTCCCACTAGCTAGCTAGCTCCTAGAGTAGGTACCATACTCTTCTACTGTATGGGCATTATTAGGTCTAAAATATAAGCATTCATATAGGTAACGAGCGTTAACCCGCGACTTCGTCCGCACAAATTATATACCAGATTTTAAGTCAGATCATAAGCTATCAAACAAAAAAAGTTTCATCCAAATCGGTTCAGTAGTTTTTGCGTGATACTCGTTCAAACAAACAAACAAACACACAAACAAACAGACAGACAAAAAATCCAAAAATTGGTGAAATGGAATCAGGGATACCTAAAAACCATATCGTAACTTTTTTTTTGTTAATATCTTCAATGTACAGACAAACTTCCCGTTACAGTTTTATAATAGTATAGATTAATTGAATTTTTAAACGGCTGTAACTTTTTTATTTAACGCGTTACAGTAATGCTGCCGTATAATAAAATGTTTGTATTATTCAGGCGTTTAATTTAAAGTAGATAAAAAAGTGCTACAGTGCTGGGCCCATTCTGCCCCTTGTTCTTTCATAATTCTATCTTAGTGGTTTAGGCTGTGCGTTGTCTGTCAGTCAGTCAGTCTGTCAGTCAGTCATGGAACTCTTATAAATGTATAGATGACTCTAGAAATTGTTGGTTTGTTTACATAATTTCCAGCTTCTCTTGATTTTTAGGCTGATAATAATTAAATTAATATGAATTTCTTTATTTTTTTCAGACTGTAATTGGAGACATGTATAGAACTGAAAAACTAGTAATTGAGAACTGATAGATTATCAAATATCATATATTACCACCAATTATGACAAAGTACGTAAAAAGACATTCTTTTTAATAGTTGACTTCTAGACATATTTCTGTGAACAAAAATAAACCTAGTCCAATAACAATAAAACAAAACCCAACTACAGTAAAAACAATGTCCAATCCATCTCCTTCGATTGTATAACTTCGTTCTATTCTATTCTAACCATAAAACTGTTTAAAAAAAAAGTTTACATAGTAAATGTGACATATGTTGTTCCATAATAAATATTTCGATAATCTCAAGCATAGTTTTTGTTCAAAAACGCACTTGAGTCACCATAGAATGGCAAAGCCACGTGGCCACCTAACCCGTGCGCACACGCCCCTGTATCCCATAGCCACGCGACTACGTCCACCATCGATTTTATAAATTACGAGCGTTAACCCGCGACATAATATATCGTATATAATTTGTGTGGACGAACCACACAAATTATATACCAGATTTTAAGTAAGATCATAAGCTATCAAACAAAAAAAGTTTCATCAAAATCGGTTCAGTAATTTTTGCGTGATACTCGTTCAAACAAACAAACAGACTTGGTGAAATGGAATCAGGGACACCTAAAAACCATATCGTAACTTTTTTTTGTTAATATCTTCAATGTACAGACAAACTTCCTGTTACAATTTTATAATAGTATAGATTTAGAAACCAAAACGATATTAATGTACCAGTAGAAACCATAAGTAATTTAATGTAGTTCTCGCTTGGTGTAAAAAAAAACGTAAAATATACGAAAAACCAAAAAAATAAGCGTTCTATTATAAGAGCTAAGTCTACTTTTTGCAACCATCAGCAGCAAGGCTGATTCAGTGTTTATGAGGTGTAGAGCATCTCTGTGATGGGGATGGACTAGGTCTGCCTGTATAACTTCAGTCGGTTTAGGAGTTACAGACGTTTAAAGGTCAGTAAAAAATTAACGATCAGCTGCAAGGCTGATAAACAGATTAGTTTATTTTTCTTTCTATTCTACTTATACAACAGCGCCTATTACGGGCGAGTCAATCAATCAAATATTCTTTATTTCGAGTCCGACACGCTCTTGGCTGAGTTTTTTTCTTTTAATCCTAAATTGAACCAGGTCACATCAACGCCATCTATCGTAGAACTAGCTTTCAGAAAATAGCTCATTATGTTATAAAATTCACCAGTTTAATGTTTGATTTTGTTTATACTTATAATATAGGTAAGACATCACTAAATTATATTGTATTAATTGATGCATTTTGTTGGAAATATTGTAAATTTTAAGCTTAATGATGTAGTTAATAAATGCTTAATTATAAATGAAACTTTTTCATTATTTTATTCTTATTTTATGGAGTGCGATTTTTGAATCTCATACGTTGAACTCAGTAGTTAAAAATATATGGAAATACGAATTTTTCTACTGCTGGTTTGACTTTCAAAAATCGCACTCCTCGAGTGTGAGATTGAAAAACCGCACACATGGTATCAAGTACTACAAACAGTACGCACACTCTCTGCCCCCCAACCAATTTTACCCCCCCCCCCCCCCCCCCTCTGGAAGGAAGCGTGGCGGAAAATGAAAGCAATGGCGTATTCCTATATCCCGTATCGCACATGCTTATTGCTTACTACCTCTTATTTTTCCCATTTGTATGAAATGAAGTGAAGTCTACCAAACCGCTTGGGCACGCGTGGTAGACTTAATGCCCATACACGGCTGGCCTGTGCCCTGCAGTGGGATGATGAGTATGAAATGATACCCAAGGGTCTAAGGTGTGCCTAGGTCGGGTAGAGGGACGTATACAACGTGTTAATGAATTAACGCAAAACTAGAAAGTAGTTTGTTAAGAATCGAGAGCAGAATCAAATTATCATGGTTTCAACATGGGTAATTTTTTTCAAAACACCCAACAGTACCCGATGTCTTACTACCTATACTATACTTACTACCAAAACAACATAATTAAAATATATACATGAGTACGTTAGCGTTTTTATTCAAAAATGATAACAAATCATTTTTGCCCCGAAACTTAAAATGCGAATAACTTTAAATTTTAACCAACAAAATTGTTTCAATCTAATTATTATGTTATAAATCAGTAGGGGTGTATGAGGTTTTGCGCTAATTTATGAACACGTTGTATAGGCTGACGTTGATTGATATGCGTATTTTACACATTGGTAGACTGATCTCACAAAAAAACACGTATACATTTTTATCATAAATTTATTTATTGAAGTTGAAGATTCGAAGTTTTCAGTAAAATTGCCATATTTTCTTATTTTATTGGAAACATACAAAAAAATTAACAGCTCCGCCATTTTGCGGAAAGAATAAGAACTAAATTCCGAATAAAATAGGTCCGCCATTTTGCGGATATAATAAGAAAGAACCAACTTCTTTAAGCGGATAAGTAGGTATTAGTTTTATGTTTTATTACTTAGTTTAAAGTTAACTAAACTTTACCTACGTTTGTTAAGTAATATATACAGGGTGGAAAAAAAAGGCCGTGGTTGGAGGGAAAGTACCCTTATGATGGCAAATTTTACTGAACGGAAACATTCCTTTATTTTCAAATTTAATTAAAACTGCATTTAAAGATTTTTGAAAAATCATCTGCTTGAGCCGGGAATCGAACCGGTGAAACGTGAAAAAAAAACATTCCGTATTTTATGATACCAACCGAAAGAGTCATTCATAAGGATCAATTTCTTTTAAACAACATAGTATCTTAAATTAAAGAAAGACCAAGAAAAAATGATTTTTTTATTGTTAAACTTACTCACTATCTAAAGAAAATAATTCCACCCTGTATATACCTACTCAGGTAGGTTGTTATTTTGAAAAAAATTAGTTACAACCAAAGTCACAAATGAAAGAGTTAACGAATAACCTAAAGAGATGTTGTCCTCTGTAGAAGAAAGATTCCCTTTCGTAAATGTTGAGGTACGACAGGTCGTTCGACAGGAACTTCCCTGTTGGTGGATCTGTAAAAAAAAACAACATAACAGTCACTAGGTAGTGTACCTACTTACGTAAATCACAGTTATAATTCTAGAACAGAATACCTACCGTGTAAGTGGAAGCCTAGCAAATACTGAAACTGTGAACTCAGAACATCAAACTGAACAACTTTCACTATGGAGCCTACCTCAGGAAACGCGAAAAAAAATCCCATACATTTGAGTCGGGTTATGTACTGCAGTGGACGTCCATCGGCTGAGATGATGATAAATAATAAATAAATAAAGCTCACAGGCACATACATTGTAATGATCCCAAGCAAGCACTATAGGTTGTTTATTATGGAAACCATACAACAACGGCACAAACATATAAACATCCATGACCGAACCGGGATTCGAACCCAGGAGTGCGATTTTTGAATCTCATACGTTGAACTCAGTAGTTGAAAATGTATGGAGATACGCATCTTTCTACTGCTGATTTGGCTTTCAAAAATCGCACTCCTGGAGTATGATTTTTGAATGTCAAATTTGTGGTAGAAAGATGCATATCTCCATAGTAATTTTGACATTTACAAGTGCTGAGCTCAGCGAATGAGATTCAAAAATCGCACTCCAGGAGGGCGATTTTTGAATCTCATACGTTGAACTCAGCAGTGAATAATGTATGGAGATACGCATCTTTCTGCTGTTGATTTGACTTTCAAAAATCGCACTCCTGGAGTATGATTTTTGAAAGTCAAATCAGCAGTAGAACGATACATATCTCCGTAGTAATATTGACATTTTCAACTGCTGAGCTCAGCGAAGGAGATTAAAAAATCGCACTTCAGGACCCTGATTTGGCAGACCGGCGTGGTAACCATTACACCAACCGGGTCGTCGCTGATGATGTACTCCAGTTTAGTATAAAACAGCAGATTTTTTTGTCCCGATTTTGAAGTGGGCTCCATAGTAAAAGTTGTTCAGTTTGACGATTATTATGTAAGTATTAACAGCCGCGGTGGTCCAGTGGCGAGTAACGTTGCCTGCCGTGCAGGAGGCGATGGTTCGATCCCCGTCCAGGCCGACTCGTACCAATGAGTTTTTCGGAATTTATGTACGATTTGTAACACCACTGGCTTTTCGGTGAAGGAAAACATCGTGAGGAAACCTGCACGCTTCAATTTCGAGGCATTTATTGTGCCCACTGTCCATTACAAGTGGCGACGGGCTCACTCCCCGTCACACTGGACAGAGTTTCAGTACAAATGAAACGTGGATGTTCAGAGGTTTCAGAATATCTCTGACTACCCCCTCGGGGAATATAGTCGTGAGCATATGCTATGCTATTAACTACTAGGGTGGTTTACTACACCCATTGTATTAATGCGGTCTTTTGTTACATCGTGTAGATGTAGAGTAGGCGTGGTGGCGTGTCGCGCTGTCATGCTACAACTTGCGTGAACGAGACGTGCTTTACGTGCATAGGCTGATGATGATGTTGATACATACCGTTAGGGTTGATCTTGAAGATCGGGAGAGCAGTGACGTCAGCGAAGGTGAGCGCTGAACAAATGTCCATTCTGTCAGCGTTATTTATGTTGGCGGTCAGGCGAACGAGGGCTGCGAACGAAAGGGCAGTTTAAACAATGTAATTGTTATTTGGTACAGGAGTGCGATTTTTGAAACTCACACCTTGAAATCAGCAGTTGAAAATGTCAAAATTACTTGCTTTGGAGATTATGCATCTTTATAATGCTGATTTGGAGAGCTATTTTTGAAACTCATTCGCTGAGCTCAGCAGTTGAAAATGTCAAAATTACTATGGAGATATGCATCTTTCTACTGCTGATTTGACTCTCAAAAATCGCACTCCTAGAGTATGATCGTTGAATGTCAAATCAGCAGTAGAAAGATGCATATCTCCATAGTAATTTTGACATTTTCAACTGCTGAGCTAAGGGAATGAGATTCAAAAATCGCACTCCAGAACTGAGACCCACAGATTAATGATTTGTAGCGCAAGCGAAAAATTCTTCGTCTATGTTTGTAGCAGACAGGGAAATTTTTAGTTAGTTCCAACATTTTGTCGCTGCGATCGTCAAGGTAATTTGTATAATAGTCGGGGAAATTTACGGATTTTTGTATGGAGTAGGTTGCATTAATTGCACTTTTGGTGATAATTTGGAATATACGGTCTAACAAAATTAGGTGAAACTATTTTAAGGGGATGATCAGACCATCAAACTGAACCACTTTCTCTATGGGACCAATATCGAAATCGCAAAAAAAAAATCTGCTGTCCCATACATTTAGGTCGAGTACGTTTGTATGGAACAGCCGATTTTTTTTTTCGCGATTTCGATATTGGTCCCATAGAGAAAGTTGTTCAGTATGATGGTCTGATCATCCCCTTAAAATAGTTTCAGCTAGTTTTGTTAGACCTTATATAGTTTCCTGTTAATTTATCTGAGTATATAGTAGATACATGCATGAAAAACATAAATTCTCAATAATCCCCGATTTTGTATTGTGTATTACTGAATAACAAAGACATTTACAAAACATTATTATTTGGTTATAAGGGCTTGGTCGATGACCAAAAGCTACTGCGACCTGGATAGATCTATTGTAGCTGTCACCCTAGACCTAAAGGTCATTTCCTAGGCCCACGGACTTCATGAACCGTGTTATGCTTTTGGAGGGGAGGTCCCTAATGTCAGTAGGTGTTATTATGTATCCACCTAGATGGCGACTTCTGCTGTGAGTGAGCACTTCGCATTCGCAGAGGAGGTGTATGGGCGTTTCCTCTGCTTCACAGCAGAATCTGCAAGTGGGTGAATCTACAAGCCCCATTCTGTGTAGGTGTTTGTTTAGCTTGCAGTGTCCTGTTAAGGCTCGTACTAAGAGCCTTAAGTCGTTGCGGTTTGAATTGATGGCATCCGAGGTATGTCTGTTTGAAAAGCCGGTCACAAGTTCTTTCGCATGCCTCAGTCCTGGTGTATCCGACCAGAGCTTACGGCTTTGGTCCACGGCCCATTCCTTTAGCACACGTCTAGAGGTGTTGCGGGAGATGCCGCAATAAGGCTCGGGGCCTATGGCGTCCTCTTCCGCCCCTCTTCGTGCCAGCTCGTCAGCAGCCTCATTTCCATCAATACCGCAGTGTCCGGGCACCCAGCCTAGGGTGACAGAGTTTGTCAGTCCTAGCTGGTTGAGTGCTCGGGCACATTCTAGTGTTAGTTTCGTCTCTATTTCGTCAGATCCTAGCGCTTTTAGAGCAGCCTGGCTATCTGATAAAATAACGATATGTTTCCCCTTTGGGCATCTTTTCAGATTCTCATGTACGCAATCTATGATAGCGTACATTTCAGTCTGGAATACTGTGGCATGCTGTCCAAGGTGAATCGCCTTTTTAATTCTTGGATTGCCGCCACATACTCCAGCTCCAGCACGGTTGTCCTTCCTGGAGCCATCTGTAAACCAGACGACATCTCCAGCGCTGAAGGATTGTGGGGTATTCCCGTTCCAGTCCTCTCTTTGGGGTAGGATTACCTTGTATAACCTGTTGAAGTTATATTCTTTGTTCATGGTGTCTTTCGGCATACACATGATCGGAATTGTTAAGAGAGTTTCATGTAACCCTCTCATAACAGAGGACTTCCATTTGGAATCTCCTCGTTCCAAGGCTCGGAGCATTGCAATTGTTGCCTCTTTCTGCACATGGATGTGTAGTGGAGGCAAACCTAATATTGCCTCCATAGCAGCCGTGGGTGTAGATTTCATTGCCCCCGTTGCCATTCTGCATACTAATCCTTGTAGGCTATTTAGGGTGTTTACACACTTCGCTTGTTCGGTTTTCTTATGCCAGGCTACACTGCAGTAGGATACCATAGGCCTCACTATCGCAGTGTAGATCCACATAACCGAACTCGGTTTCAGGCCCCATCTGGAGCCCGCTAAGCGACAGCATGTCCCTAGTCCTATTTTTGCCTTTCGCACAATGTGGTCCAGGTGTTGGTTCCAAGTGAGTTTTTGGTCTAGAATTACTCCTAGATATTTAACCTCCTTGGAAAACGGTATAGATTTGTTGAAGAGTGTTGGAGGTCTAAGGCGCTCCAAATAAATAATAATACAAAACATTAAATTTATGTATGAACAAAAAATGGAAAACTGGTGATTTTATGCAGGACGGCTTCGTTCAATACGTTTTACTTATAACAATAATAATCTCCGGTTAATATTGTAAATTTGAGTAGATATTTAATATTTTGTAAGATTTCAAAAATAATAACCTCAAAATTTAATTATTTAACGTTTAATGGTACACATTAAGTTTGCCTTGCGATAATTAACTGTCTCTTTTGCTGGTATGCTGGAAGAAATATCTTTAGAAATAAGCTTGCCCTTTATACATATGTATCGATTTTAAGGTATTTCTCAGGGTCCTCAGCTTATATAACCACGAAATCTCGACAAAAGTGTTATAAACTTACAGTAATATTAGTTCAAACATAATTTACTAAAGTGTCTTTAATGCAATCTCAAACCTTATTTTTCCTAGACTATAAGACTTGTAGCATAGAATAACTAATTATTCTTGCTTGTAGTTGGCAATAACTACTGCAAAATTTCGAATGCAAGGGCTGAAGCACGCATACCACAACTCCTGTAATCTATATACTATTATAAAACTGTAACAGGAAGTTTGTCTGTACATTGAAGATATTAACAAAAAAAAAGTTACGATATGGTTATAAGGTGTCCCTGATTCCATTTCACCAATGTTTGAATTTTTTGTCTGTCTGTTTGTTTGTGTGTTCGTTTGTTTGTTTGTTTGTTTGAACGAGTATCACGCAAAAACTACTGAACCGATTTTGATGAAACTTTTTTGTTTGATAGCTTATGATCTGACTTAAAATCTGGTATATAATTTGTGCGGACGAAGTCGCGGGTTAACGCTCGTTTATGAAATAATCGTATTTTTCCACCTTTAAAATGTTTTCTACGACCTCCTTAAAAATTAAAGCCAAATTCTGGTTACGGGGATTTAGGGAAATGAACCGATCTTGCCTTGCCATGTCAAATTTGAGTCTTTCTAGGTGGTGGCTGATGGGCTGGCTGGCCCGTTGCCCCCATTGCTTTTTAATCTTAGGATACGAAACTCTAATAGCAACGTTACTTACGGTATTCTCCTCTAATGTTAAAACTGTATTTGGTGTCTTCCTTCAAAGAATAATGCTGGATGAGGGTTCGGTTGGCTTCGAAGTCTATGTGGGGGCAGTCCACGGCGAGGACCGCTGTGTCACTCTCTGTGTTGAAGCTGGGGAAAGATTATTATTAGAAACCGGCCAAGCCCGACCTACTCGCGCGCCGAAGGTTCCGTACCACCACACAATATAATTTTTTTCCAGCAGCCTTAGCGTGAGACCGACTCACACTTGGCCAGTTTTTATTATTTGTTGTTATACTGTAGAGTTTGCACTATAATCAAACCAAGTTTGACGCTTGTATCTATTACCCTTTTAACGAAAGAGCGAGAAGAAAAAACATCGATAAACGGCAACCCCCTTAAATTTTTTTTCGTTTAGTTTGTTTTTATGATTTTAACTGCCTCGGTGTTCTAATGGTTAAGAGCATTGGCTCTCGACACGGAGGTCGTGGGTTCGATTCCCACGGGGGGCACCTAGTGACATATGACTTTGTGCGTTTTTCCCCAGTTGGTTAGGACATTGCAGGCTAAATCACCTGATTGTCTGAAAAGAGAGATGATTCAGTGCTTCGGATGGCACGTCAAGCCGTTGGTCCCGGCTACTATTTCTGATGGTAGTAGTCGTTACATAAAAACCACGTCAGAGGCCGTAAGTAAGGCGGTCTGAAAAAACTCTGACACCAGGGCTCTGCCCACACGATAAGAAAGACGATTTTTCATCGAATTCAATACATAATATGCTCACGACTTTATTCCCCGAGGCCATAGTCAGAGATATTCTAAAACCTCTGATCAGAACATCCACGTCTCAATAATAGTACCGAAATTCTGTCCAGTGTGACGGGGAGTGAGCTCGTCACCACTTGTAAATGGACAGTGGGTACAATACATGCCTCGAAATTAAAGCATGCAGGTTTCCTCACGATGTTTTCCTTCACCGAAAAGCCAGTGGCGTTACAAATCGTACATAAATTCCGAAAAACTCATTGGTACGAGTCGGCCTGGACGGGGATCGAACCATCGCCGCACGGCAGGCAAGGTTGGGTACTCGCCACTGGACAACTACGACTTTTCTATAAAATTCAATACAGATACAGCAATCTGAAGCTAGGACGGACGGACGTATGGACGGACGGACGGCGGTGTAGGCTTATAAATAGAGTCCCGTTTAGGTACGGAACCCTAAAAATAAGGCATTCTGTAAGGTTGGTATGGAAAAATTCAAAACAGTGTGTTAGGGGTAAGATCGCCGCCGGGGTAAGATCAGCGCTAGGGTAAGATCGCAATGAAAAAACATACATACATACATACATACGCTCGAAAAATATAACCCTCCTTCTGGCGCAGTCGGGTAATAACCGGCAAATGAATTATATTTTTTAAACAACTGGAAACATAGCGCAAGGCCCCAATTTATATTGCCATGACAATACAAACATTTTGTTACAAAATTGCCTGTCGGTTTTCGGTACTAACAAATAACTACTTACAAAAACTCAGAAACAAAGCATTTATTGTGATTCCTGACGATCACGTATTCGTCTATGTATGAAGCGTTGAAGTATGGCGTCTCGAATCTATAGTTCTTCATCATGTATTTTCTAGGGATGTCACCAACAACTTTTGTTTTACATAGCGAGTTGGCTGCGAGGTTGTCGCGGATGCATTTCAAGTCAGTGAAGTGGCATGGTCTGACGTATTTAGAGTGTTGGTCTGTGGGGATAAAAAAACGTTATTTAATTAGTAATTACTTTGTGTTAAAAGTAAGCTTTCTCTATAAAACTAACAAAGTTGACATCACGAAAAAAATGCAAACCTATTACATATACTTTCAAAATAAATATTTTAATGTTCATTATCTTTTGGCCATCAAATTCAGTATTTTAAGATAGCATATTTAACTGGCAATATAAAAAACTGAATATTGTAGAAATCAGATAGCTTTTGTCGGATATTATGCCGTCTTTAAGTAAACTGTACCCTGGTAAAATAAGTGCGTCTAGCACTTCCCCGAAATGGGGTAAGTGCGGCCCACGTTTAAAAACCACATAAAATATGGTTATTTTGAGTTTTGATACAATATAGAAAAAACCATGAACTACACAAGACAATACATTCAAAACTTTATTTCCATCAACATTAAGTCTAATATTCGATTGACAAAGAAAATTAGGGAAAGTGCGTCATACTTTTACGGGTCAGTGGCAATCAACTTTTTTTTCTTATAGCTCAATGCAGTAAGCGATTTATCAATGTTCTTACGTTGACAATAGGTTGATAATTAATTAATAATTCAAATCACAACAACAAAAAGCTTAAAATCTCTGAGTTGGGGTAAGCTCGTCATAGTAACGCACTTTCTTTCTCAAGGGGAGACGCACTTACCTCTTTGCAAAATCTATAGATCAATATAATCCCTAAATCACAGAATATTTAGCTAAATAACAGCAAAAGAAATATCGATATAGACATAACATTCCTAGAGTAATGTTACCTTGTTTTCATCACGTAAAACTACAATTAAATAATATTTTTTGACATTTTACTGGGTCTCGGTCAACTTGAAATCAAAGTAGAAATGACACCAAATATAAAAAGGTGTGTTATACCACGGCCCAATAAGTTTCGCCATAAACAATTTGTAATTTATACTAAGATTAGTTCAGGCTTTGACGTTTGAAGGCGGTGTGTCTAAATATATGTCTAGTTTTCGAAAATTTTAAGCTAGAGGATGACCAGCTTTAGTCCTCTTATTTCAGGTATAGTCTGTCGGGGCAAGTGCCTCTACGGGGTAAGTGCTCCAGCTTCAAAATTTCGAAAACTAGACATATATTTAGACTATACCGCCATCAAACGTCAAAGCCGGGACTATTGCATATGCTCACGACTATTTTCCTAGTTGAATATTATGTCTAGTTTTCGACATTTTGAAAGTGGAGGCACTTTCCCCGTAGAGGCACTTGCCCCCACTGACAATACTTACCTATATTTAAAAAATCTTTGAAATACGTTAAGCAGGTTAAGATATAGTGGGGTAAAAACGGATTCGCTTTTTCTATGGGGAGACTGGGACCTGAGAACAGTAGTCATCCTAATAAATCTTTTTGATTTAAGTTTACACGATTAATTATTGACCTACCTATAATAATTATTACACACACACACACATTTATTAATGTTATTGCCGATTACTTACAAGCAAAACTCCCGCTAATGGCGACAACCGCGAAAATTAATAACTTCAACATTTTTGAGTAGATATAAAGACACGACCGTTAAGTCTATAATCTCAATGACTACTATGCTCAAAAACAATACAATAGATAAATTAAAATTAAAAACAATTATTTGTACCAGTTTCTAGAAATTGAATAAAAGAAAATTTATTTTATTTATTCATCTGTGCAAACTTCTATTGACGCGCGTTTATGAATTCATACAATTTTATAAAATACAGTCTACAAAAATGATTTTAGACTGTATTTAGATGTTATAGGTAAAACAATTTTTATAAAAATGTAACAGCAAAGTTATGTTTGTTAATAAAATGAAGCTTATACTCAGTAATCTAGAATAATATAAATGCGTGTAAAACAATAAATTACAAAAGTAAATTTATTTATTTGTTTATAGGTAGGTACCAAACTCGTATGTTTACTATAATGATGACGTCACGCATGGACATCCAGGAGTGCGATTTTTGAATCTCATATGTTGAACTCAGCAGTTGAAAATGTATGGAGATACGTATCTTTCTACTGCTGATTTGACTTTCAAAAATCGCACTCATGGAGTATAATTATTGAAAGTCAAATCAGCAGTAGAAAGATGCGTATCTTCATAGTAATTTTGATATTTTCAACTGCTGAACTCGGCGAATGAGATTCAAAAATCGCACTCCAGGAGTATGATTTTTGAATGTCAAATCAGTAGTAGAAAAGAAAGAAAGATGCATATCTCCATAGTAATTTAGATATTTTCAACTTCTGAGCTCAGCGAATGAGATTAAGCAGTTGAAAATGTCAAAATTACTATGGAGATATGCATCTTTCTACTGTTGATTTGACTTTCAAAAATCGCTCTCCAGGAGTGCGATTTTGATAGTCAAATCAGCAGTTGAAAGGTACGTATCTCTATACATTTTCAACTGCAGAGTTCAGTGTATGAGGTTCAAAAATCGCACTCCAGTCCGCCTAAGGCTCGATTCGACCAAAGGCGAGTAAATTTTATTCTTAGGTTAAGTCGCCGGTAACTCTAGAGTAAACTGATTTTGCGTTTTACCAACCCTAAATCTATGAATAAGTTGAGAGTAAATTTTACACGGCCAATTTTGACGGTGTAAAATTTATAACGAGACTATACCTAATGAAATGTCAGTGTCACAAAATTAAAAAAAAATTAATAAAAAGAAACCCTAAAATTTAAGACTACTGCCCAGTATTAAATACATTATTAAGGCCGGATTCGACCAAACTTTGATTTATAGAAGAGTAACTATACAAGCGAGACCTTGAGTGAACGACCACGTCTCTGTTCCATATGTCATCACTGGCAACACACACTGATCGAAGACTTTCGTTTTAAGACACTGCGGTATTTGGGACGTGAAGATACTACGTAGCTTCCCGAACGCTGCCCAACCGAGTTGGATTCGACGGTTGATCTCTTTCTCGAAGTTGGACCTACCTAACTGAATAGTTTGTCCCAGGTAAACATAATCGTCAACAACTTCGAGCGCCGAGTTTCCGATCATAACAGGAGTAGGTACAACATGGGCATTTGACATGATCTTCGTTTTGTCCATGTTCATCTTCAGACCAACTCGTTCGGAGGCTCTGCTAAGATCATCGAGCATTCGACTGAGCTCCTCCATAGTCTCCGCCATGATGACTATATCATCGGCAAACCGAAGGTGACTGATGTACTCGCCGTTTATATTGATGCCTAGCCCTTTCCAGTCCAGAACCTTGAAAACATCTTCCAGTGCAAGGAACAATTTTACTTCTAGTGTTTACTCCATAGAGATCTAGAGAGATGCCAACCAACGCGCTGAGTACGAAACCTAGTGTCGCATCACCACCAGTACCACGCGATAGAAAGTATTTTGTTAGCTTGAATGTGCTCATTATCCAATGCGGTATCAAATAATTTTTTTTTTTTTTTAATAAATATCTTGGACATTGTCACACAAATTATCTAGTCACATTTAAAGTACCTGGACTTGTATTATGATGACTAGACAACGATATAGAATACATATATAGATACAAACATCCATGACTCGGGTACAAATATTCATATTCATATAATATTTGTCCCTTACGGGATTCGAACCCGCGACTCTCGGCACAGCAGGCAGGTTCACTACCGACTGTGCTACCGAGTCGTCAAACGGAATCAGAACTTAATGTTCGAATAATCTTTATTACTGCGCAAGCATTGTAAACTATTTACACATAATATCTCGATTAGCTTTCAGCCTCATAATATATTGAATCCTTACTGTCGCGAGCAATGTGTTCTGTTTTTGCGCATATTGATGCGACACTGGCCCCGCCCCCTTTTCACATCTCCCTTTGGTTTTTGTGATCTGTGGTTTACTCCGAAATAACTTCATTTGTCTTTAAAAAACGAATGTATAATCCACCTAAAGAAAGAGGTCGTTGTATGCGTACTTATTGCAATGTGATGTTATACAGTTTTAATTTGTTAGGTTTCTTTTTATTTTTTTTAACTATGTGACATTGACTTGACATTTCATTAGTCTCGTTATAAGTTTTGCACCGTCAAAATTGGCCGTGTAAAATTTACTCTCAACTTATTCATAGATTAGGGCTGGTAAAACGCAAAATCAGTTTACTCTAGAGTTACCGGCGACTTAATCTAAGAATAAAATTTACTCGCGTTTGGTCGAATCGGGCCTAAAAAGTAGTGTGGAGACTGGTGCCTGAACTAAGTTCATCTTGTGGCATTAAAAAATTGTTTCAAATATTATAGATTTTTAGATGGGTGTGTCATCTATATCGTATGAATTCCAGGTGTAATGCTGGACTTGCGGGTTGGTTAGTTTGTAATAACTGCCAGTAGATGGCGCTCACGTCCCCTTAAGACGCAACAGATTGAAAATGTCGTTCTCTGGGTAGTGGGCTCGGTGGCGAAATTGGATAACGCAGTTCCCCGGTTTGGAAAAGTGCGGGTTCAAGTCCCGCCCGAGACAATTTTTTTAGAACCTAGAGGTGTAATACGGTGCGATGGGAAGAGGCCCGACGGAATAACGCTCGTTTCATGGAAATTGGGGAGGTCGCTGGTCTGGGACGATACCTGTGTAGACTGTAGATACACTGGCACCGTCCCACGTCCATGCGACCTCATCCAATGCGGGTGCGGCGGCGGCTACCGCGGAAAACCTCAAACGGCGCTTATATGTAAACCTCGGCGAGGCTTACATATTTGCACCGTTTGGGGTCGAGACATTGGGTCCGTGGGGGTCAGAGGCGCGCCGATTATTTAAAGAATTATCGGCGCGCCTAATCGAGGTCTCCGGTGACCAGAGGGCTGGCAGCTACCTCGGTCAGCGCATCAGCCTGGCTATACAAAGAGGTAACGCTGCCAGCCTCCTTGCCGCCAAGCAGCGGAAATTTCGAGGACATTTTTTATTTGTAAGTAGTATTAGTTTTGTTTTTTTCTTTAGGTTAATGTATGTAGTGCTTTAATATAAATAAATGATTTTATTACTCAGTCCTTTCAATCTTTAATTAGATTCAAAACTTGTTGTTGACAAAATACATTGTTTAGAACAATTTTTCACAACAATCAGACCAAACTAGTTAGCATCATAATAACTTATTGTATTTTTGCCAGAGAATTGAATTTTTCACACTTCACTTCTTTATTTAAAACAAAAACAACAAAAAGAGACGTAAAGTTAACTAAATCAATAAATAGCCGTTCTTGTATTTTTGTTTCATTAGTAACTGTGTGTTTCATGTAGTAGAGTAAAAATGGGAGCGCTTGCAAGTTTATTAGCGGTAAGTAAACAATAAAATCGGTCAAGTGCGAGTCGGGGTACTCGCGCACCGAGATTTCACTACCACACCACCACACAACATGTTAAGGTACAAAAAATTTTTTTTTCTCCGGGACCTTTAGCACGCGACCGACTCACACTTGGCCGGTTTTTATTATTTGTTGTTATACTGTAGAGTTTTCTCTATAATAACACCAAGTTTGACGCTTGTATGTATTACCGTTTTTACCGTAGAGCGAGAAGAAAAAAACGTTGATAAAGAGATCCTTGTATGAGGACCCCCATTATTTTTTTACTTTTTCACATATTTCTTATTTGGAAGCAAATCCGCCGTATTAATGCACATTCTGTGAAAATTTCAACGATCTAGCTCTTACGGTTCAAAAGTTACAGCTCTAAATAGGTAGGACAGACGGACAGTCGGACAATATCATCATCGCTAGGATACTTTAGGAACTGTCCGCTGACCGCTCTTCAATCTTCGCAAAGTTATTTAGTAGGTACCAGTTAAAAATCATGCGCTGCAGTCAAAGGGTGCAAAAGTCGGGTTCTATTATTATCTCCCCCCCCCCCCCCCCCCCCCGCCCCGTAAATTAAATATCTCCCCCCCCGAAACAAAAGTCTGGTTACGTGCCTATATCCTATTAAATCTCTCGCTCCAAGTGTGTCCAAGTCGAAGAGCATACTAATGGACGCTGGAAACCACGTCAGAGGCCGTAAGGCGGTCTGAAAAACTCTGACACCAGGGCTCTGCCCACACGATAAGAAGAAGAATGGACGCTAAATGGACGCTTCGGTCACAGTATGAATGAGTATCTTCAGCGGCGAAAAGGGCGCGAAAACCATTAACCAATACACAAGGACAAGGGTCCGATTTCAGGCGCGTGAAGCACATCCTGATTGGTCAACATAATTTCGCACGCCGCCGCCAACACGCCGCTAATGTCAACTGGGGTGCGTTCAGAACCTACGCCCCAGGTGCGTGCACCCCGAGTGCAACTTTTCGCACTAACGCCGTTCCGAGGCTCGGTGAAAAACGCTCTTTGCAACTCGGTTGTCACAACTCAACCGTTCCGAACCTCTGACGGGTTGCAACTTTTAACCATCATATTCGATGGTTAAAAAACACTCTGACGTTTTGATTATCTGTGGTTACTTGACTTGACTTGACAAATTATTTTTATTCACTTTTTGATTCGCTAACATGGAAAATGAGTTTTTTTATTATATTTGGAAATGATGGAAGCCCTGGAAGCCCATATTACTTTAAATGTCAAAATTTGAGGTTATAAAACAACCGTGATCGTTCCGTACCTCATAGCGAGTTAAAAATTGGCGCGATCGTTCCGTACCTTAGAGCGAGTTGAAAAACAACCGCACCTAAAGGTCGTGAACGCACCCCTGCGCGGGTACCTTAGAGAGTACTTCAGGTTGCACAGCTGCCTAGTATCACGGCTCTTCTTAAGGAGAGGCGGCTTAGACGGCTGGGGCACGTACACCGTATGGAGGCCTCTCGTTTGCCAAGGCGCATCCTTCTTGGTGAGGTCGCACGTAGGAAGAGGCCAGTCAGAAGACCCGTGCTGCGATTTAAGGATTGCGTCAAGAGGGACCTAACCTCTTTCGGAATCAGCCACGCAAATTGGGAAGAGCTCGCGGAAATTAGAGGAGGGTGGAGAGGGAAGACAAGAGATGGTCGGACTACTCATGACGAGGCCTGGTTCGCACACCTGACAGAGAAACGTGACAAAAGGCATAATGCTGTCACAATCCCACCTCTGTCCACCGGCGGCGTACGGTTCTATTGTGGAGGCTGTGGACGTGTATGCGGCTCTCGTATAGGACTTTACAGCCATGAGAAAAAGTGCCTCTCCTAAAACACTGCTTAAACCATCTGCAACAGATGTAAAGGCCGATGATGTAAGATTCTTTATTTTCAAAATAAATTTGTTTTATTACAGTTGTTGGTGATATGTATAGCCGCCCAAAATGGTACGTTGCTTTTTATTATTATTGCATCTTTTATTTAAGGCATTTCTTAGAGACACTTTTACGCTTCTACCTAAGTGCTATGGGATACACTTGTTGTGGTCTATCTCTGAATGCATGTATATATGCAATGCATAGAAGGTAAGGACAGAAAATTACTCGGAATATGGGGGTGAACTAAGGGTGAACTGCTGGACCAGAAAATCTGGGTTATTACGGAGAGACTCTGGGCGCCTGACGTAACAAATGTCTCTGGTTTGTCAAAATCGCAGACGGTGACTCGCCAAGCCGCACGCAAGGAACGACAAGGGGGCAACATCTACTGAGCAGCTTATGTGGACTTTAGACTACGGTCACTTAAGTCTCCAGCGGCTCATCAGCCATGGCCAGCATGCGACCCACGACAAAACGACAAAACAAGAAAAACTTTAAGGCTGTACCGAGCCTATAGTGTTTTATTTATTTCTTAACAATTAAAGAATACTTCCAAAAAACAAGAATGTCACATTGTAGTCATTGCTGATTTTGAATGTGTGGATTTGTTTTTATAATGTTTGTAGTTATTATCTCTAGTTTTAACGATAATAGCTACAAGCATAAAACATAATAATCCCGTAATAATTCGATAAATTGAAAGCCAATCTGGAGTGCGATTTTTGAAACTCATTCTTTGAACTCAGCAGTTGAAAATGTCAATATTACTATGGAGATACGCATCTTTCTACTGCTGATTTGACATTCAAAAATCATACTCCAGTACCTAGTGCGATTTTTGAAAGTCAAATCAGCAATAGAAAGATGCGTATCTCCATACATTTTTAACTGCGGAGTTCAACGTATGAGATACAAAAATCGCACTCATACGTTGAACTCAGCACTTGAAAATGTCAAAATTACTATAGAGATATGCATCTTTCTACTGCTGATTTGAGATTTAAAAATCATACTCTGTGAGCGCGATTTTTGAAAGTCAAATCAGAAGCAGAAAGATGCGTATCTCGATACATTTTCAACTGCTGAGCTCAACGAATGAGTTTCAAAAATCGCACTCCTGGACTACAATGTGACATTCTTGTTTTTTGGAAATGTTGTTTAATTGTTTAGAAATAAAAAAAATACGATTGAGGGCAGCACAATAGGCTCAGTAGGCTCTTAAGGACGCTCTTTTTGGCTTTCGTAAAATAACAAAGATGTAAGCACAATCTCGATCTGAATCCTCCAAAACTCATTAAGTTTTTGTTTCAACAGCACAGGAAACAATAATGCCACCGATACCGACGTCGCCAGCACCGATGACGATACCGACGTCGCCAGCACCGATGACGATACCGACGTCGCCGACGCCGCCGACACAAACGTCGCCGACGACGCGGCGACCAGCGTGGTTACTGGGTATGATTGTTCGAACTGGTGAGTAACATCCCTAAATTAGATAGATAGATAGATAGATAAACAATTTATTTGCATAAGTAACACACATAATATTACAGTTCACAAGTTTACAAAACAAGAATACAAAATCCAAGTAAAAAAAAAATTTTAAAAAAAATTCCAAGATCCCCTGCCCGTTTTTGTACTGCAGTGGGATCCCAAATCAAATGATTTTTGGAAACAAACAAGTTTCAAATGATTTTTTACATACAAGTTTGAATCAAACTTGATTGTTTCAGTCAAACTTTTTGATTAAGTATACCAATGGATTGCTCTTAAATAAATTGATGATGATGATGATGAATAAATGGATTGGAATCAAACCTATCTAGTTAAGGTAGTTACAGAGGGGTCAGTTTTATAAAAAACTTTGACGCAAAATACGCTTAGACGGTATTAATATAAGTATCTTTGTATATATGGAAAAATAGTTAAGAAAATCTAGATGCCGCGTCACAAATAACATTTGAAATTTATAAAATTATTACGAAGATATAAAGCTTAGAAATTTTTCATACAAAATTTTAAAAGCTTCATATCTTTGTAATTATATTATACAACTAGATTTTCTAATCTATTTTTCCATAATAAAATATTATTTTTATTAATTCCGTCTACGCGTATTGTGCGTCAAACTTTTGTATGGACTGAAACCACCTTAACTATCTACCTGGTTGTTTCTCCTCGGCGTTTGAACGCCGTCATTATCCTCACTAAATATTTTAGCTTTGTTTATAAGAAGAGGTACCCACCTACAGGGTGTTAGGGTAAACAGTTGCATTGGGTGATTGTACCTGTGATACTGAACAACTTTCCCTATGAAACCTACAGGAAAATTTGCAAAAAAAATTGTACTGAATTAAAAAAAGGTAAAACCAATAATAATTTCTGAAGTTTATTTGATTCATTGATTAACAGCTGGTCGAACGTTTGTAAGGAATGTAAATTTTTTTTTAAAGATTTTTTTTGTTCCTTGGGAATGTTGTTCAGTATCATGGGTACAATTACCCCTTAAAGTAATGTAACTGTTTACCCGAACACCCTGTTATGTACAATGAATTTATAATTTTTATTTATTTACAGTTGGCGTTTAGTGGTGGAATTATAGAATCTACCGATCCAAAAAGACTTCGAGATTTATCGGAAAAAAATATTTTTTTCATCCCTCCGGGCGGAAAGCGTCCAATTTCGTCTCACTGCGTTAAACGAAGTTATCACTTTCCGCCTACGCCCGAGATTATTACACTATTTATACTAGCTACGCGACGTCGGGGAGAATAGTGTAATAATCTCGGGCAGTAAATAAGAAAGCCTCAGATCACATGTTTGTTGACCTCCTCGGCCAACAATTACATGAGATCTGAGAGTTTTCTTACTTTCCTTCCCTCGGTGTGTAATATACTATTAAATTCGCCGCATTCACTTCCTGAATAAATGTAATATTATTATAATATTTCGATGTCAAAAAATCCAAAAATTGGTGAAATGGAATCAGGGACACCTAAAAACCATATCGTAACTTTTTTTTTGTTAATATCTTCAATGTACAGACAAACTTCCTATTACAGTTTTATAATTAATGATTTTTTTAGGAAGGTCACCCGGGGCACAGATAATAATAATACTCCGGGGCGAATGTAGCTATTTGGGGCTAATGTATCCTTACAATGCATTGACCAAGAATTATTTTTAGCTTACGCTGGTTACAATGTTTTCCTTCACCGTTTGCGAGCAGTCGGTATTACGTAGGTACATAAGTTTGAAAAACTCATTTGGTGCATGGCATGTCGTCCGTGCGGATTCGAACCCGGACCCGCATGATTACCGCAACGCACCACCGACGCTACTAAATTTTTTTTTATTCCAGCGCCACCGCTGACAGGAAAGGCACCTACGCCGACAACCGGCCTGTTCGGTACAACTTTTCAAACTAGTAAGGAACACCCTATACTATATTACAAGATCCCGTAGCATTGCAAGTTTTATACACGCAAACCAAATCGATAAGAGAAATAAATAAAAAAAAACAGGTAGCAATTTCTAGGAATAAACTTCGGGCAAGTTTATAACAAACTTTCTAGTTGCCGTCCGACAAACTTGCATAATGCTTGATCTATGTTTGCTAATGCAACTTGTGTAAAGGAGTGCGATTTTTGAAACTCATTCGCTGAGCTCAGCAGTTGAAAATGTCAAAATTACTATGGAGATATGCATCTTTCTACTGCTGATTTGACTTTCAAAAATCATACTCTAGGAGTGCTATTTTTGAATCTCATTCGCTGAGCTCAGCAGTTGAAAATGTCAAAATAACTATGGAGATATTGCATCTTTCTACTGCTGATTTGACTTTCAAAAATCATACTCCAGGAGTGCGATTTTTGAAAGTCAAATCCGCATTAGAAAGATGCTTATCTCCATACATTTTTAACTGCTGAGTTCAACGTATGAGATTCAAAAATCGCACACTTCCATACATTTTGGTAGAGTAGCCAAGTTTTATACGGAAAAACAATTTTTTTGCAATTTGATGGTCTAAAGGTATGCCATTTATTACGGAACGCATTAAATACTATAATTTTAATATAATCGACTAACTATCCTGAAAATCATTTGTTTTATACAAAACAGCCTAGGTACCTATTCGACCCAAATGTATGTGAGAGCAGATATTTTTTCGCAATTTCGTATACTTAAGGGGGTGCTTCGGACCATCAAACTGAACAACTTTCACCATGGGGAAAAAATAACACAGAGAAAAAATTAAAAAAGGATAATGCAACTTTTCCTCGAATGTTTGGCCCAATTTTTTTTTGTTCTAGCCAATAATGAAACCTTTGCTAATTGATAGACCTTATCACCAATAGTAACTTTTAGTATAGCACCCGCAAATCTATCCCAGAGGAAAAAAGATATGGCCGTCAGAAAAAAAATGTTTTTCTTTATTAGTTAAAAAAATCATTTTGTTCATGTGAGACGAGTACAAAGCTACCATATTATATTATTTATGTCCGCGGTAAGTGAGTAAAAGAGGATTTAGTCGACCCGGTTGGTATAATGATTACCACGCCAGACTGCCAAACCAGGGTCCTGAAGTGCGATTTTTGAATCTCATACGTTGAACTCAGCAGTTGAAAATGTATGGAGATACGCATCTTTCTACTGCTGATTTGATTTCCAAAAATCGCACTCCTGGAGTATGATTTTTGAAAGTCAAATCAGCAGCAGAAAGATGCATATCTCCTTAGTAATTTTGACATTTTCAACTGATGAGCTCAGCGAATGAGATTCAAAAATCGCACTCCTGGGTTCGAATCCCGGTTCGGTCATGGATGTATATGTTTGTGCCGTTGTTGTATGGTTGGTTGGTTCCCATAACAAAAAAGCCTATGGCTTAGTTGGGATCATTACCTACAATGTATGTGCCTGTGAGCGTTATTATTTATTTATTTTTATTAAGTATTACTAGGGTGTTGTGTTACAACCTGTATAAAACAGTTTTTTTACTTTTTTCAGGTACGGGACTTTTAAGTGCTGGTAAGTAAAAGAAATAATCGGCCAAGTGTGAGTCGGTCTCGGGCACAAAGGATTCCGTACCACACCACACTAAAGTTTTGTCGGGCCCCATAGAACCTTTAAAAATATATTTTTTTAATAATTGTTTGAATATAATTTATTTATAACAATAAATTAATTTTTTTAATTGTTATTACATTAATGTATTGACAATAATGAAATATAGCATAGAATGTAAATATATTTTGCACTATAATCTCATTAAGTTTGGCGCTTGGTATGGCATTACTGTAGTGCGATTTTTGAAAATCATACTTTGAACTCAGCAGTTGTAAATTTCAATATTACTATGGAGATATGCATCTTTCTACTGCTGATTTGACTTTAAAAAATGACACTCCTGAAGTATGATTTTTGAAAGTCAAATCATAAGTAGAAAGATGCAAATCTCCATAGTAATTTCGACATTTTTAACTGCTGAGCTCAGCGAATGAGTTTCAAAAATCGCACTCCGTAGCTCAGCAGTTGAAAATGTCAAAATAACTATGGAGATATACAACTTTCTACTGCTGATTTGACTTTCAAAAATCATACTTAAGGAGTGCGATTTTCGAAAGTCAAATCAGCAGTAGAAAGATGCCTATCTCCATACATTTTCAACTGCTGATTTCAACGTATGAGATTCAAAAATCGCACTCCAGATTCATTCCGTATGTATGTGGTGGACCTAATAGTTTATTTTTATTTTCAGTTGACATATATACTACTGGTATAGTGAGATCTTTCAATCCTTACACATCCTTCCAACCAAGGTCACCTCCATGTTAGATTCAAGATTTATCTTCCAAGAGTGGTGCCATCGGCAAACATTTATTTTTTAAATTCGCCGCACGTCTTTCTGTATAAATATAAGTATAATACTAACATAGGATGTAAGATGACATTTTGTAATTACTAATTAAAATTTTATGGAACATGTTTTCTGAAATAAATGTTTTGATTTGATTTGATAATATATTTCGATGTTTTTCGTGGAAAATAAAACTACATACCTGGAGTGCGATTTTTGAATCTCATACGTTGAACTCAGCAGTTGAAAATGTATGGAGATACTCATCTTTCTACTGCTGATTTGACTTTCAAAAATCGCGCTCCTGGAGTATGATTTTTAAAAGTCAAATCAGTAGTAGAAAGATGCATATCTCCATAGTAATTTTGACATTTTCAACTCTTTAGCTCAGCGAATGAGATTCAAAAATCTCACTCCTGTTGTGACGTACTCAAAATGTTTAATTTATTGATTTTAATAATAATATATCTCACAATTTAAAACCCTACCATAGGATTATCTTGGATACCCCGGTGTCCTATGTAAACTTGTTCTTATATTTTGTGGACTTGGAGTGCGATTTTTGAATCTCATTCGCTGAGTTCAGCAGTCGAAAATGTCAAAATAACTATAGAGATATGCATCTTTCTACTGCTGATTTGACTTTTAAAAATCGCACTCCAGAAGTATAATTTTTGAACGTTAAATCAGCAGTAGAAATATGCATCAGCGAATGAGATTCAAAAATCACACTCCAGACAATCAAACTGAACAACTTTTACTATGGGACCAAAACCGGAATCGAAAAAAAACCGCTAAACTGCAATGCCTAAGCTCGCCCTTTGTAATTGTCTATTATGTTGTTTTCATGTATATTTCCGTGTGTACAATGAAGAGTTAAAATAAAATAAATAAATAAATAATGCCTACTCGACTGAAATGTATGAGACATCAGATTTTTTTCCGAATTCAGGATTGCTTCCATAGGAAAAGTTGTTCAATTTGATGGTCAAAATTATCCGGTATGAAATGCATTCCTAAAATATACATGTTTATGGCGTGACTCTCTTCGGGTCCCGTGGGAACATCGACGTTTTCCTGATGTTGTCGAGACCAAGGTACAGCATAACAACTCGTTCTAAACCCATGCCGCCACCTAGTGACAAAAACACTAATTAAAATATCAACAGGGTGAAACAAAACACCATAGTAATATTTATAACTGCCTGATAGCGGTAGTACTGCGGCTATTCCGGACGGACTTACGATTTCGTATGGATTTGAAATTCCGAGGAAAATCCATACGAATTCCTATTATATTCTGAATTTGAATTCAGAATATGTGTGCAATACACATAAAAAGTGTGTAAAATAGTGATGTGACCCGGTTTCAAGAAAACCTAAAAAAAAAACGGTTTTGATAAAAACCTAAAAACAGGCATGAAGCTTCTTCTTGGCGGGACCTGGAGTGCGATTTTTGAAAGTCAAATCAGCAGTAGAAAGATGCATATCTCCATAGTAATTTTGCATTTTCAACTCATAAATCGCACTCCTGATGTCAGTTGAATATTTTATTACATGAAACTCCATAATATTGTCGTGCATCCTGAGTTTTAGTCATTGACTTGGGTATTTATTTAGTTTAATCATCATCGTCTATGAACCCGTTTGTTTAAATGTTTGTTCTCGTTTTTCTCTATTTGTGCCTGTTCCTTTTTGTAATAATTTAGTACCATTCACGGTCTAAACTCACTTCTTTTTGATTTATTTTATTCTATTGTCTTAAAACCTAAAAAGTTATCGGTAAAAACAGGTTTTCTCTCAAAACTAATTGATAAAATAACAGTGCTGAAAATTGTAATCGGTTCACACTAGTGTAAAGGGAGTCGTTTGGACCATGAAACTGAACAACTTAGAGAAACGTTGAAAAACCCTCAAATCATACTAACCAGCGTGCGGTGGACATCCGTATCTGAAAGATTCTACTAAAGCTGCAATAAACTTGCTGAAATCTGTAAAAATAAAAATATAAAATAGCAACTAATATAATTTAATCACCTATTTTGTGTTTTGTTGTATTTGTATGTATAATGTATTGTATTTATTGTTGTGTATTTGTGTTTATTGTTGTATTTGTGCCTAGTCGTAAGGAAAAAACATTACTTAAACCAACTTAACGTGCCATCCGAAGCACGAAATCATTTTTCTTTTCAGACAATCAGGTGATTCAGCCTGCAATGTCCTAACCAACTGGGGAAAAACGCACAAAGTGACATATCACTAGGTTTCCCCCGTGGGAATCGAACCCACGACCTCCGTGTCGAGAGCCAATTCTCTTAACCATTAGACCACGGAGGCAGTCCTACTCTAATAAGACTAATTAATAACAATAAATTTTTATTTTGGAATGCACACAAAAGGACTAATCTCTTTTATATAAGATCGCTTTTAAGCGATAAGACCGCCTTATTTGTAGCATAATTATTTTGGTATCCTGCTCAAGAGTGCTATTTTTGAATCTCATTCGCTGAGCTCAGCAGTTGAAAATGTCAATATTACTATGGAGATATGCATCTTTCTACTGCTGATTTGACTTTCAAAAATCGCACTCTAGAAGTATGATTTTTGAAAGTCAAATCAGCAGTAGAAACATGCATATATCTCCATAATAATTTTAACATTTTCAACTGCTGAGCTCTGCGAATGAGTTTCAAAAATCGCACTCTACACTTATACAGGGTGTTACAGAAGTAAGAATAAAAATTGAAAACTTTTAAGTACGAAGAAACGTATCGCATTATGGCGATTCTCCTCATTTTGGGGGAGGCCTATGTCCAGCAGTGGACGTCTATCGGCTGATATGATGATGATGGAACATCCGATTTTTTTTTCGCGATTTCGATATTGGTCCCATAGTGAAAGTTGTTCAGTTTGATGATCTTAACCACCCCTTTAAATGTTCATTTGTATTTTTGTAACACCCTAGATTTCTTAGATAATTAGGTCCTTCTTAATATGCTGACACTTTTTTTAAGAGGATGATCACACCATCAAAATGAACAACTTTCACAATGGGACCAACATCGAAATCGCGAAAAAAAATCAGCTGTCCCATAAATTTGGCTCGAGTAGGTTTGCAGTTTTGTATGGAAGAGCTGATTTTTTTTCGCGATTTCGATGTTGGTGCTATAGAGAAAGTTTTTCAGTTTGACGGTCTGATTAGCCCCTTAAAATTGTCAGCATATTAAGAAGGACCCTATATATACAGGGTGAAATTGATATCATTAGCATTCTTTTAAACTATGAGTCTACCCATCGAACTGAACAACTTTTACTATGGGAGTAAACTGACCAGAGCATAAAAAAAATCTTTTGTTCCATACTAAACTGCAATCTGCAATAAATGCCTCCTACTCGACTCAAATGTATGTTCAGTTTGATGGGTAGACTCTTAGTTTAAAACGATGGTAATAATAATAATAATAATAATAATAATAAGTATTACCTAATATGTCATTTACTTGGCTTTGTCCCGTAAATTGCATAACAAAAATACCAGCGCAAGCTGAGAAATCACAAAGACAAAAAAATAATAATAATAATAAAATAAACGTTTATTTGACACATTACAGTTACAATACTACAACGCTACAAAGCTGTGGTACATTATTAATTTTAGTGTTGCTTTTAGTAATAATAATAATAATTAAAAAAGATAATTAAAGTATCGAATTATTTTTAAGAGTTTTGCAATGCAATGAGTGTGTGTGTGTTTGTGTGTGTTTGTGTGTGTGTGTGTGCGTGTGTGTGTGTGTGTGTGCGTCTTCGTTTGTGCATGAGGGTGCGTGAGAATGAGCGGGCGAACTTTTGATGTGGATGGGAGGAGGTTGAAGTGGTTCTGGATTATGTGTGGATTGGATATGGTTGTTAGCCCTACGAGTCATATCTTGGGATCGAATGACTGTTATCAGCAGCCATAATGATTTCAATATCCCTGTATAGATACTCTACTACCATACATGACTCAAAACATGGTCCTGGTCATTTCTGCGCCCCTCCAGGGTCTGCGTGCTGTACCTGGGCACCACTGGTACCGCCCTAGTTGACAGTAGGTACTAACCAATGCCATCTCGTTTAATCATTTCCATCAGATAGTCTGGATCGTGTATCCTCTGTGAGCCGCTCAGTATCTCCTCCCCTCTCATGAACATGTCGTAGGCGTTAGAGTATTTCTGCAACAAGGTTTTTACCCTAAGGATACTTCGAGACATGGACCCAGGGCCCCAGACTTGACGGGACCCCGAAACCACCACACAAAATTTTATGTTCGAGAACATAATAAAGTAAAAAAAAAATTAAGTAAAATAAAGTAAAGTAGAAAAAAAAGTAAAAAAAGAAAAGTAAAAAAAAAAAAACTTTAATTGAATGATTGATTGATAATTCTGGACACAACCAAGTTGTAGTGTAGTGAAATCGAGAGCGAGCGAAGCGAGCTCTGGCTTCTTGATTTTGTTACGTCACACGATTAGAAATAAAATCCTAAAAAAGGGATCAGGAGTGCGATTTTTGAATCTCATTCGCTGAGCTCAGCAGTTGAAAATGTCAAAATAACTATGGAGATACGCATCTTTCTACTGCTGATTTGACTTTCAAAAATCATACTCCAGGAGTGCGGTTTTTGAATGTCATACGTTGAACTCAGCAGTTTAAAATTTATGGAGATACGCATCTTTCTATTGCTATTACAACCCGAATTCCTTTAAAGTACGAGTGAATAGGCTTCTTCTGGGTGAGCTCGCTACATCTTCGACCCAATCTTCGTCCTGAGGACTAGATTGAGGTCAAGAGCAAACCCATTTTATATAAAAAAAAAAACAATGTTTCTGACCACCCTGTACACTTACGGTCGTGAGTTTATGTATGTACGAAACATAGTACGTAATACCAAAAATTGCTCTCGAACTGTGAAAGAAAACATTGTTAGTAGAAATTGTGATGCGTATGTAAAGTCTACCGCACCGCATTGTGCACGCGTGGTACTACACTAACGTGCTTACACCCTCCCTGAGGGTAGGCATGTACCCTGTAGTGGAATTTTACTTTCTTAATATGCTAACGGCTTTTTCAAGGGATGACCAGACCATCAAACTGAACAGCTTTGTCTATGGCACCAAAATCGAAATCGTGAATAAGTATTCTGCTGTCCCATAAGGTCGAGTAAGTTACGGTTTGTATGGAACAGCAGATTTTGTTTTTGTTATTTCTATGTTGGTCGATATGTAACGCATTACATTTTACACCCTGTATATGGTGATGATGGTGATGGTAATTAAACATACAGGGTTCTCAGGGTCAGGCATGGTGTAGAATGGCCTCACTGCGAGCGGGTACTTGTCCAGGATGAAGAAGTCGGTGTTGTATTTTTCTCGCACCAGCTTTCCCAACATCTTCTCATGAGGGAGAGACAGGTCTTCGTCTTCTCCTAACAGCATACCTGCAGGTTACAAAAATTATTAACTGAGGTAGGTACAGGCAGGCAGGTATTAGTGACTTGCATTTTTGCTCTACTTTTGCCAGGGCAGTGTCATGTTAATGCTGTGATGCCCTCTACCAAGTCTTACCTCATCATCATCATCTCAGCCGATAGACGTCCACTGCTGCATAGCTGGACATAGATCTCCCCCAAAGATCGACAAAACGGCCGATTTTTGAAACTCATACTTTGAACTTAGCCGTTGAAAATGTCAATATAACTATGGAGATACATGCATCTTTCTACTGCTGATTTGACTTTCAAAATCGCACTCCTGAAGTATGATTTTTGAAATTCAAATCAGCAGTAGAAAGATGCATATCTCCATAGTAATTTTAACATTTTCAATTGCTGAGCTCAGCGAATGCGTTTCAAAAATCGCACTCCTGCGCTGCTGTCATTCAACGGGTTCCCGCCGTCTTCACCAGGTCGTCGGTCTACCTTGTAAGGGCCCAACACACGCTGCACTTTCCGATACCCAGTCGCCACTCGAGAACTCTTCGGCCCCATCGGCCATCGGTTCTGCAAGCAATGTGCGAGGAGCACATTGCCACTTTACTCTAGTAATTCTTTGGGCTTACTCTGGTTCTTCTGCGAATTTCTTCATTTCAACATTGCCCTTTCGGTGACTTTCCGCCTTTTTATGAGGCCTTAAGTGAGCGACTACGTCTCTGTTTCATATGTCAATGGTTTTACTAAGGTGATAGAATATAATACAACGGTTTTACTAAGGTAATAGAATATAATGAGTACTAACCAGCTTCAGCCAACATCTGCATAGCCTGAGGAAACTCCAGTCGCAGCGCTGGATCGATGAATTTGAACGCCTCCACTTTGTACTGTTGACCCACCGTCGCTATTTCTGATGCGAATCTAGCAATAACAAAACCAGCTAAGCTACAGTACACCACATGAATGGCACTATCTGGTCTGGTCTGGTCTATCTGTAGGCACTTCATGTGTCAGGCTACACATGTGTGGAGCCACAAATTGTGTGAAGCTGCAGCGGCACCGCTAGGGCGTTTTGCCAAGACAGAAAGGGCAATGGGCTATTATGTATAAACTTGTGGCAAGTTTATATCAAACTTTCTAGTTGCCCTCCGACAAACTTGCATAATGCTTGCCAGTGCAAACTTATGTAATGTTTACATCATCATACTTCCATTCCAGTCCAGGAGTGCGATTTTTTAATCTCATACGTTGAACTCAGCAGTTGAAAATGTATGGAGATACGCATCTTTCTACTGCTGATTTGACTTTCAAAAATATCACTCCTGGGGTATGATTTTTGAAAGTCAAATCAGCAGATGAAAGATGCATATCTCCATAGTAGTATTGACATTTTCAACTACAGAGCTCGGCGAATGAGATTCAAAAATCGCACTCCTGTATGGAAGGAGTACTCTGGTGTAGACGTAAGCATGCCTTCCTACTACAAATTGGTTAATAAGTGGAAGTATAATAATAATAATAAAGATTACACAAGTTTGCATTAGCAAACATAGAGCAAACATATCCAAGTTTGTCGGAGGGTAACGTAAAGTTTGGTATAAACTTGCCACAAGTTTATTCCAAGGAATTGCTATCCGTGATGCGTTGCAGGCATACTCACTGGTCCCTTAGTCCCCTGAACATGTAGTTGAAGGCCTCCCCAATGGTGTCCAGCACCTCGTGGTAGTGATGCTTGAAAGCCATCTCCAGGTCTATCCCCACGAACTCTGTCAGGTGCCGGTGGGAGATCAGTTCCTCTGGTCTGAACACATCACCTATTGTGAAGACCTGCAATAAAAATAAAATACAAATTGGGCATTTTCATACAGATTATCTAGTCCCATTTAAAGTAACGGAATCGAGCACGGAGTTGTATTATGAAGACAAAGCAACGATAAGTCGTGGCTGGCGAACCTGAAAGAGTGCACAGGCATAGCCAGCGTCGATGAGCTGTTTCGTTTGACGAGAGATATACAGGGATATGCAGAGCTGCCAACCTTCAGTAATTGAGAGCAACTCGAAGAAGAATACAATACATTAGATACAAAGATGGAGTTCTGGCCTCATAGCCCAGTCATTTTACGGTGTTTTGTTAGGATGGGTGGGGAGTAATTATGAATTGGACTTTTAAACTGTAACTGGTACCATTTAGTGACAAAAAGACTATTTAAAAACATAATTAAAAAAAATCGCTACGCAACATACAAATCAAAATTGTATCTCTCAGAAGGCTTTTAAATTAATAATATTAATACCAATCAATGAACTCATTTTATTTAGATTTAACAATATAAATTATTTTTGAGCATTAAAATATGCATTGAAATTTAAAAAATTATATATTTAATAGAAAATACCAATGTATTTTTCAAAGCCTTCATTTAAAATTTGGGGCTGCTGTTGACGTGATATTTTTTTTTTGGTACATTTCTAAGCTCAAATTGGCCCTTAAATACTATACCGAAAAAAATATCAATTATTAATTAGTCTCGGCTCGAATCGTAAAATGACTGGGCTATCAAAAATTTAAGGGGATTTGCTGTATCAAAAACACAGATAAAAATTATTTTCAACATACCTACCTACTTGCTTGAAACCACGTTCAGCTTTGATCATTATAGTCATTACAGTCTCGGCTGTTTACCGCACTCGCCTTCGACTCGGGCTTGCAATCCAGCCTCGACTATAATAACCAACTTAGCTCACTTGTAATATAAATGTACATACTATTATTATTACCTTGTCAAAGTCGCCAGCTATGGCCATCTGCTTATGAGGCTGCAGGCTAGGCGCGAGGTAGGCAGAGGTTTTGAAATACGACACAGCAAACTCGTCTCCAACTATTGCAGCTGAGAATATCTTAGGCGCGTGGATCTCTACGAAACCTGCAATTTATTTAATATTTAATCAGCCTATACACGTCCCACTGCAGGGCACGCAGGCACTGAAAACGATGCTCTGTGGGGCCATAGTCATAGTCAAATCATTTACCCTCCATAAGAGCTGGAGCTTGTATATGAGTGTGTAAAATAATGATATAGGTATATCTATGTATCTGTTTGCGTGCGGTCGTGTTCATGTACAAACTAACCTTTCTGAGTGAGAATTTCTCTCAACAGCCTGCAGACGCCGGCTTCGACGCGAAAGATGGCCTGGTTGGCCGGCGTGCGCAGGTCCAAGATACGATTGTCGAGACGAGTTTCCATGTCCACAGCGAACCTAAGCGCTTCCGGGTCCTGAAAAAAATACCGACATAATAATTCGTAATCAACCTGTGGCGAAAAGGGAAGATCTTCCTCGAGCAGTTGGATTTCCTGAGACCGTGGTCCAATTGCTCTCAGTTTGATCATGTAACATACTATGGCATAATTGCCTGTAAGTTTTATTACATCAGGAATGTGTGTAAAGGCATATTTTTAAACTTTAATAAAACCAACGATAATTAAATAGCCCTACAGTAGGCCTACCCACGAGAAAACGACAAAAATCGAAATGTGCCTCCATCCTTATTATTTTATGTATGCTAGAAAGAGCGCGCATGACGTTTTTCTCGTTTAAACGCTTTGTCGTGGGTGGCATGCTAGCCGTGCAGCTTAGGTACCATAATAATAAATGTTTAGATGGATAAGTTCTAACAGAATATCGCATTATTTTATTTGGCCGGCACATTCACATTTTGGACCAAAACGGATTATGTCTTTAGAAAAAACACTAACATCACTTTTCTCCGGCCTGGCGGCGTCCTCGATTTGCAGCGGTAAATGCGCGCGCGCACTGGATACGATCCAAACCTGCTCCGCGAGTAGCTCCACGTCTTTTACAGTACACGACTCCAAAGGTGTCGCTGTCTTCAATACTTTAGCGTAGACGTCGATTATTGACTCTTTTGTTATGCTGTGGAGAGAGAAGTGTTTATAAATTTATAATTTTATTTTCGCCTTGTGCCAGCCATGTACCGGTGGTTGGCTTTATTCTGCTTTTGGAGAATGTTACCCTGAACAGTGATGTGGTGTTGATATCGAAACATTGACTCAGGTTTTTGAATTCTTAGAACTTGCTCTTTAAGTTGATATGCGTTTACAGAATGCTTATAATGTGGCTGGGCCCTACCAGGGTGTCATACCTTTAAAGGTTAAATAAATGAAGGCTATGAATAAATCTAATGACTAGCCTATACGCAATATATTTTCTGTGGGCCTATTGAAGCTCAAAAGAAGGACTTTGAACGCACAATAGAACGTTAGCTTTAGTGCTCAAACTGTGCCGAAGAACCGTGAAGCATTGCTTCCTAGTTGTATCCAAATGTAGCTACCATACTAACTTGCTGATAAACTTGCACATCTGCTTGCTAACTGCTCGCTCTTCACTGACGCTGATCAGTAGCTGCACAGTGCTCGAACTCTGCCGAAGCACTACGAAGCATTGCTTCTCATCGGCGCGCGAAGTCTGAAGTCGCGCTGTGGAAGAATAGAAATTTCGGAGGAAAGATTGTAGCAATTTGGTGCTGAGTGGAGGCAAGATAGTGGTCAACTTGCTGTCAGAGAACTTTCAAGTTGCCTTAATAGGCCTCTGGGCCTAGGTCTTTTGAAGTACGGAGACGCTCGAGATGAAAAAGCAAAAGGTCACACATCCAAAGACTGGTCGGACCTGACTTTGCTCAACTTCGGTGGTCGTTTCCAATACCAAAGTTCGCTTTTCATCCAAAATTTTCCCATTTCATCAACAATCTTCCCTTCTAATCCCAAATTGGTACCAAAAATCCATGGTAATAAGAATGCTGACGAGCTGGCGAGGACTGGGTCAGAATGAAAGATGGTTGGCCCAGAACCAAGTGTGGGAATCCCGGCATGCAGTATAAGAATGGCCATTAGGGATTGGACTGATAAAGCACACAGGCTGGAGTGGTCTAGCCTTGTAGGCCTACAACACTCCAAAAAATGTATCAGCAATGTGACACATCGTGTCTCAAAGTTCATACTGAATAATAGCAGGAGCAAGGCTCGTGCCATAGTCGGAGCCCTCACTGGGCACTACGCCACAGGCACGATGATGCACAAAATGAAACTCACCCTGGATCCCAGCTGCCGAGCTTGCGGAGAGGATGAAGAGACTATGGAGCATGTTCTTTGTGACTGTGATGTCCTGGCGGCAAAACGCATGTGCCTCCTCGGAGATGGATACCCAAAACCGGGAGATCTTAGGTTTCTTCCCCTCAATGATATTGCCTCCTTCATTGACCATGTATTTGAAAGGTGAAGAAAACAAAAAATATTGGGGCTAACACAAAAGATCCCACTGGGTCGAAGTGTTCTTGGCTTGCCATCCCCACAACAAGATAAGAGATAAGATAATCCCAAATTGTTCCTTTTCATCAAAGATCTACCCTTTTCATACAAAGATATTCAATTGTTCAAACAAGATTTTCACCAAAGACCTTTCCTTTTCATTCAAGATCTTCCCTATTCATCCAAGATTTCCCATTTTCATCAAAGATCTTTCCGTTTCATCCAAGATCTCCCCTTTCATCCAATATCTCCCCTTTCATACAAGATCTTCCTTTTTCATCCAAACTCACAATAAATCTTACTCACCTCTCACCCACACGCTCTGTCCATCCAGGGTCACCACCAGGTCGCGTACGTCGGTGTACACCCTGTCACGATGCTGTCCGGATGATTGGATCAACCCTAGGGTGCCGTACCGACCAACTGACACATCTGGCTCCGACTCGGTTGTCGGTTGCGATGATGATGCCTGCGAATTAATAAGAATTCAATAATAATGTTTACAATTTTTTTTCAATTATAAAGAGGGAAACGAGCCTAGTGTGCTGCCATCAATCGTATTTATTTTATTTCTGATCAAAACCATATTTCATAAAATCTTCCCTTTTCACCGGAAGAACCTTCCACTGTAGTTCCTCCACAATATCAAAAAGTTAACCCATAAAATATTAAAAATGTCCTTTAGAACGCTGATTCTAGGCAGATTATGTACACACGGCGACACATCAAGCTATACAAAACCAACATAAGCTGGCCGCGCGTAGATAGCATAACGTTGAACTTCGCACGGCCAGCTTATGTTGGTTTTTATAGCTTAATGTGTCACCGTGTGTAATTGGGCATATCCTCAGGAATACGGTGTATAGATACCTATGTATGTTTGTTCCTTTGTGCCACTCTTTCTAGTTAAAGTAAGTAGTTACTCTTAGTATACTCAAAGTTAGTACTATATTTCCACCAGTATTATGTGTGTACTCTTACCTACACAGTTTATTTAAACTATTTACACAGGTGTATTTGTAACTCATACAGTACCTACTCCCAGGGGCCTAATATTATTAAGAAATACATTTTTACATATTTTAGCTATTGCACAAATATCGAATATCTTTAAATACCCCATCGGGAAATATAGTCGTAAGCATATGCTTATGCTACATTGCACAAGACGAAACAGCCTTTTTTATATACTTTTTTTATATTATTATTTTTACAAAACAGCCTTTTATCATTATTTTGAAATGGTGGATTGTTATACTTCACATAGGCATCAGAACATTTTCTACAGCGTTTGCAGGCTTCCCCACGATGCATTTGTATCATAAATAAAAAAAAATAATAATAATATAAACCTAAATTAAAAAAAAACCATAAATAATATATAGGGTGAAATTGATATCATTAGCATCCTTTTAAACTAAAAGTCTACCCATCGAACTGAACTACTTTTACTGTGGGAGCAAACCGATCGGAGCAAAAAAAAACTCTGCTGTTCCGTACTAAACTGCACCCGCCGCCGCCGCCGCTGCCTACTCGACTCAAATATATGCAACAGCAGATTTTTTTTTTGCTCCGATTGGTTTGCTCCCATAGTAAAAGTTGTTCAGTTCAATGGGTAGACTCTTAGTTTAAAAGGATGCTAATGATATCAATTTCACCCTGTATAATATAAGCAGAATTAAAATTTCCCTACCTCTGCCTACAAAAGTAAACGCAAAGCTTCTGTCCTCCCCGAATCGGATCATGATTGTGAGTTTTTGTATATGTTGAGTACCTACCTTATGCTTCGATTTCTTCTGTAGTTTCTCAGCCGACTGCGCGACATCTCCTTCCATGATTGTGGTGTGATTATTTTTTCAATTACGTGCTGAATAACAAAGATAAAGATAATTTATTTGTCAGAAGATTAGTTTAAATTAGTGTTACCGAAAAATCGATAGCTTTGCTATCGATTGTTGAACGTCAAAATCATGTACCCGCTCGATAGTACAATCGATAGTATCGATAGTATCGATACTATCGATAGTATCGATATCTCTTTTTATGCAATACTATTGGTAAACAGCAATAGCATCGATAGTTTCGATCGCTCCTAACCAACGAAGTATCGATAGTATCGATAGTATTGCTCTCCAATAACGAATATACAATCGATAGTATCGATACTATCGATAGTGATATTTATTTCGATAGTATTGCACTACGCCTGCATACTGAATGCAATAATTATCACTATCGATAGTGCAAAACTATCGATAGTATTTTTTTTTATTTTTTATTTTTTTATTGGATTAGGGAAACATACAGCGTTAACATTTACACCTGGATTACAAAACTTAATCAACGAATTAGACAAAACAGTTTCCACTTATAAAAGTTACAGTAGAGTAGTATCGACACTATCGATAGTATTGCTGTTTACCGATACTATTGCAGTAAAAGAGACATCGATACTATTGATAGTATCGATTGTCCTATCAAGCGAGTACATTATTTCTCACAACACTAGTTTAAATTGATAGAGGAGCGCGATTTTTGAAAGTCATACATTGAATTCAGCAGTTGAAAATTTCAAAATTTCTATGAAAATATGCATCTTTCTACTGCTGATTTGACTTTCAAAAATCGCACTCCTGAAGTATTATTTTTGAAAATCAAATCAGCAGTAGAAAGATGCGTATCTGTGCGAGCTCAGCGAATGAGATTCAAAAATCGCACTCCTGGAGCTTAATAATTTAGAATAATTGATTGGCTTGGCTGTTACCCGTGACCTCGATTGCGTAGAATTTTTATGCCTTATATCCTTCCTCAGGGTTTAAGCTAACTTACCAAAGTTCATTAACATCGGTTCAGCGGATAGATACCTACTCTTTCGTATACTTAGTCACCGGTTTAGCTGTGAAGACGAGAGAGACCAAAGAGACACTACCGCATTTACAATATTTACGCACTGATTACACTTTACCGACACACGACGTCGCACGGTTTCAAACTTATACAAGAGTAGAAGATGCCTATACTACGTACTGCCAGGCTTGCCGCACTCCGCCGTTTAAGGGGGCACCAAGCCTCAAGTTCTGGCGTAATTTTTTTTTTATTTCTAATGAATTATAGTCAAAGTCAAGTCAACAGCCAAAAGTGGTCACTTTTGACTGTTTTAAAGATAATAACTACAAACGTAAATGCATAATGTTTCGATAAACTAAAAACTAACAATGACAATGACTAAAATACGACTTTCTTGGTTTCTGGAAATGCTGTATTTTATATCCAAAGTTTTTAGAAATAAAGCAAAATACCGTTAATTATCCGTATTTAACGCGCCTTTTCGGTAAAATTACGTTTTGCATTCCTACACCGGAGGCTCGGTACCCTCTTAAGGTGTCTATGACGCATATATATTATACAATTTTCCAAATAACAAAACGCCTTGCTGTTTAAATAAAGTGCCTTTTAATTACAGCGGATCAACGTTTAGCTGAATTGTCATTGCGATAAAATCTACAATACGGTGGCTCACGTTTGGCCGCATAGTAATCAGTTTTTTAATTTCTTAATAATTAAATGTTTAAAAAATATAATCTTTATTCACTTAAGAGCCTACCGAGCTGATAGTGCTACCCTTATCGTATTTTTTTTTATTTTTAAACAATTAAACAACATTTCCAAAACAAGAAGGTCACATTGTAGTCCGGCCTCTACCGGGACATTCGAACTTTGCAATTGCGTGAACGTTTTCGTTCCAATGTCAACTCTATTACAATGAAGTGCAGACCAAAACGGTCTCGATATATCGAAAATCGAATGTACGGGTACCGGGCCTGGAGTGCGATTTTTGAATCTCATACGTTGAACTCAGCAGTTGAAAATGTATGGATGTATGGAGATACGCATCTTTCTAATGCTGATTTGACTTTCAAAAATCGCAAATCTGGGGTATGATTTTTGAAAGTCAAATCATCAGTAGAAAGATGCATATCTCCATAGTAATATTGACATTTTCAACTGCTGAGCTCAGCGAATGAGATTCAAAAATCGCACTTCTGATTGGCTTTCAATTTATCGAAACATTACGGATTATTATGTTTTATGCTTGTAGCATAAACATTATAAAATCAAATCTGCAGTGACCCGATAAATTGAAAATCAGTTATGACATTCTTGTTTTTAGAAATATTGTTTAATTGTTAAGAAATAAAAAAAAATACAATATTGGGGGCAGCACAATAGGCTCGGTGCTGCCTTAAAGAAGAGGGATACACAATTATAAATAATAGCCCAGTCATTTTACGGAGTTTTGTTAGGCGGGGTAGGGAGTAATAATTATTTGGATTTTTTTAAATGTAACCGGCACCATTTGGTGACAAAAAGACTATCTGAAAACATATTTAAAAAAATCGCTACGCAACATAGAAATCAAAATTGTATGTCTCAGAAGGCTTTTAAATTAATAATATTAATACCATTGCACTCATTTTAATTAGATTTAACAATATAAATTATTTTTGAGCAATTAATTAGTCATTGAAATTTAAAAATGAGGTATTTAATAAAAAATACTAATGTATTTTTCTCAAGCCTTCTAAGTAGACAAAAATATGAACACCATGTTTGAAGTATGTATTATGGTAAAGCCTTAAAAATGTGAAAAAAATTACCATTAGTTTTTTTAGAATGCAAAATTTAAAATTTGGGGCTGTTGCTGACGTGATATTATTTTTTTTATTTTGGTACATTTCTAGGCTCAAATTGGCTCTTAAATACTGTACCGAAAAAAATATCAATTATTAATTAGTTCCGGATCAAACCGTAAAATGACTGGGCTATAATCTCTATAAATCTAAATGAGATTTAAACTAATATAATATACAAGAAGAACTTATAAACTAATGAATGATATATTTTAGGCGACAAAAGTTAAAAAAGGAAAAAACAAGAAAATAAGAAAGAAAGAAAGAGATGACATATATGAACCTATGCTATTCCAAGAGCTCGCCACGATTGGTTTCTAATTGAGAACCACCAATGATGAGGTACCTAATTGTGTTTTTGTTTTTAGAAATGTTGTTTTAATGAGGCGTACCTACCTATCTAGCTAGGTAGGTACCTAGCTAGATAGGTAGGTACGCAATGGTATGGTAAATGGTACGAATTGGTAGGTACCAATTCATTAAACAAAAAGTTCAGTGACACTGGATGGATGGCATTACAACAAGAATGTTATCTTTGTCTAGGTATTTAAAGCTTCTTGGCTGATCCGCACTTTTGCACCTATAGGGAGGTCCAAAAACAAATAAACTAAAAAAATAATAATACTACTTTTTTGAAAGAGTTTTTATTACAATAAAAAGAATGATGCAATTTATTTATATTTTGTTATTTATTTATTGATTGGAATTCATTAAAAAACTAACACTGTAACAAACCAGTAACTAAATACAAAACTTCGGCTGATTAAGGCCGAAGCCGAAGCCGAAGTCGAAGGTTTGGTCGGACACTAAGTAGGAATAAAAGAAACCGGTAAGTGTATAATTTTTATTCAGCCATCTTTCAACACAACACAAAAGTCAATTATTTAACAATGATGATTTAGCTAAAAATTGAATTTAACTATTCAAATTCGGACAGGCTCTTACAGCCAAAGTTGCAAATTAGGTTATTAATATAAAGCCTTATGTACATATTAATGGCATGATATGCAACCTCGCGGTCAAATATGGTTCGGTCTTTACGGAAAATACCTATTTGGTCGCATTTTATGAATTCTTCTGTAGCTTTGTCTGAAAAAAGAAAAAAGTTTTAAGTCAACTATATTCAGATATCAATAGATGGCGTTAGAAAAACCTAGTACCTACCTACATACAAACTAATAAATCGTAAATAGCCGACATTAAGTAATATATTACTTAATTTGCCATACGTTTACTCATTACGCAATGAGTCGCGCTACGATAAATATCGGTGACAAATCAGAGAAAATGCTTCTAACTACAGCAAAAAAAGTTCTAAGGTGACTCTGAAGATTTGAGTACTTAATTTTAATTAATAACTTTGTTTAATGAGAATTCAAAAATGCACGGGTGGTCCGAAACAGGCACGTGCGGCACACAAGTAAAACAATGGTTATGGCCGTTCTATCTTGATTTATATCTATGGATGAAAACTATCTAGATCAAATTGGAAGATGCCGAGCAAATAAAGCTTGATCCGCCCAGGAGTGCGATTTTTGAAACTCATTCGCTGAGCTCAGCCGTTTTCAACGGCAACGTGAAAATTACTTTGGAGATAGGCATCTTTCTGCTGCTGATTTGACATTCAAAAATCATACTCCAGGAGTGCGATTTTTGAATCTCATACGTTGAACTCAGCTGTTGAAAATGTATGGAGATACGCATCTTTCTACTGCTGATGTGACTTTCAAAAATCGCACTCCTGGAGTATGATTTTTGAATGTGAAATTTGCAGTAGAAATATGCATATCTCCATAGTAATATTGACATTTTCAACTGTTGAGTTTTCTCCTTTGAACTCAGCAGTTGAAAATGTATATATTACTATGGAGATACACATCTTTCTGCTGCTGATTTGACATTCAAAAATCATACTCCAGGAGTGCGATTTTTGAAAGTCAAATCAGCAGTAGAAAGATGCGTATCTCCATACATTTTCAACTAATAAATAACCACAATATATATTATAACCACAAATAATAAAAACCGGCCAATTGGGAGTCGGTCTCGCGCTTAAGATCCCGGAGAAAACAAAATTTTAAAATTATATTGTGTGATGGTGTGGTACGGATTCGAAACCCTCGGTGCGCGAGTATCCCGACTCACACTTGGCTGGTTTTTTGTAATTCTTTGACAAAATTAATATTTACCATGGGGCAGTAGTTTCAAACTCTTTAACTCACTGATGAATGAAAAAGCCCTGGTTCCGCAGAGGTCCAAAGAACTGGAGGGACGCAAATTTATTTTAATGCGTAATGAATCTGAAAAATGTATACTGAATTAATTTTATACAGGGTCCTTCTTAATAGGCTACCGGTTTGTTCAGGGATTGATCTGGAGTGCGATTTTTGAATCTCATTCGCTGAGCTCAGCAGTTGAAAATGTCAAAATTACTATGGAGATATGCATCTTTCTACTGCTGATTTGACTTTTAAAAATCACACTCCTGGAGTATCAATTTTGAAAGCCAAATCAGCAGTAGAAAGCTGCATATCTCCATAGTAATTTTGTCATTTTCAACTGCTGAGCTCAGCGAATGAGATTCAAAAATCGCACTCTTGACCATCAAACCGAGATCGAAATCATGGAAAAAAATCCCGATACATTTACAAGTAAAAAACTTAGATTGTAGCGGTGTCCAGAAAAGAGGTATGCTTACTTTAATATATAGTAAATTTCACGTTATTCCATATAAAATAATCAGGAGTGTGATTTTTGAATTTCATTCGCTGAGTTCAACAATTGAAAATGTCAAAATAACAATGGAGATATGCATCTTTCTACTGCTGATTTAACTTTCAAAAATCATACTCCAGGAGTGCGATTTTTTAAAGTCAAATAAGCAGTTGAAAGATGCGTATCTCCATACATTTTCAACTGCTGAGTTCAACGTGTGAGTTTCAAAACTCTCGAACTCAGGAAAATTATGGTGATTTCAAATGTAGATGAAGGTTTCTATTGAAATTCACAATGTACCTACAGTAATTCTTACAAATTTCAGCCACAGACGCTTTGATAAACGGGAGTTACATAGCATAATCGAAGTTAGGCACTAAATTTCGACTTCAAAAAAGGAGGAGGCTTCTCATATATTTTTTCAAGACCGTCAAATTGAGAGCTATTTTCATATCTAGCTGTAGCCAAGTCTTGAAAGAGTACTTTTTATATAAGTTTTGCCAAAATAAGCTTTTAATTTTAGCGCCAGAGTCAAAAATGTGTCAAAACCCAAGCGAAGTTACGGAGTTTTACGGTAAAACCTGTTTGTGCGCCTAATAAAATAAAATATGTATTGTCTGTGGCATGTCTTTTGCTTACGGTAAACCATAAAAACTTGGTATCTAAACAAAATATCTTCCTCTGATTCTTGATGCAGAATTACAGTTCGATTCGCTTCAAATGTTATGTCGGGGCAATCCATTGCGAATATCGTCGTATCCGAAGTTAAGTTTGTGCTGTAAATAAAAGAACAATGTCACATTAAAGAAATTTCAGGCTTTCCAGCAGTCAAAGTTGGTTGGGTGAATCTTCAGAGTTGTTCATAAAATGAGAAATAAAATTTTAAAGCGCTATTATATCCCATGGATGCGCTATACAATTTTAAAAAACATCCTGAAGTTTTTTTCTGATATTTTTTTACTGTTTACTTTCGTAGACTTCGTAGACTTTCGTAGTCTATTTTAAACCACAAATGTCATTATTTTCGATATCCAAGCTAAAGCTATTTTCCCCCATAATCGAACAAATGTCACATTGTAGTCATTGCTGATTTTTTAAGGTTTGCTGGAGTACGATTTTTGAATCTCATACGTTGAATCAGTAATAGAATGATGCAAATCTCCATACATTTTCAACTGCTGAGTTCAACGTATGAGATTCAAAAATCGCACTCCTGTTATTATCTTTAAAACCGCCAAAACTTGCCACTTTAAAAGCAGTAATCCGTAAAGTTTCACAATCTCTAAATTAATTTTAATGTCTGTGGTTTGTCAAATTGCCGTTAAAATAATTAAAGCTTTCCGGCTAATTCTGATTAACGCATATAATTTGTTTATCATAAAGATATAGGTACTATTCCGATTTATCTTGGACGTTACTTAATATTTTCTAAGAATAAGTGAGTGAGTGTAGTATTTCAAATCTCTGTTTCTGTAATTCAAAATAGCCTTAAAATTTCATTGCTATTTGGAATTGAGTATAGAAATCTTTGAGCCACCAGGAGTGCGATTTTTGAATCTCATACGTTGAACTCAGCAGTTGAAAATGTATGGATGTATGGAGATACGCATCTTTCTACTGCTGATTTGACTTTCAAAAACCACACTCCTGGAGTGCGATTTTTGAATGTCATACCAGCAGTAGAAAGATGCATGCACTCATACGTGAAAATGTCAAAATTGCGATGGAGATATTCATCTTTCTACTGCTGATTTGACTTTCAACAATTATACTCCGGGAGTGCGATTTTCGAAACTCATTTATTGAACTCAGCAGTTGATAATGTCAATATTACTATAGAGATATGCATCTTTATATTGCTGATTTGAAATTCAAAAATCATACTCCGGACTGCGATTTTTGAAAGTCAAATCAGCAGTAGAAAGATGCGTATCTCAACTGCTGAGTTCAACGTATGAGATTCAAAAATCGCACTCCAGGTCAGTCATTAGACTTACTTTTTTCGATAAGAAACATCTTAAAGCTAAGTACTTACTAATAATCGGAAACGAAGCATTTCTTCAAATTTCTTATCATTAAATATTGATCGTAGAAAGACGAATTGAAGTATGGCGCTTCGAATTTAAAGTGTGCAACACCAACTGGGTCGGGAACTGAATTGAACACCCTTGGATCACAGTCTGAATTGGCCGCCATTTCTTTTCTGATACATTTTATATCATCTAAATGGCAAGGCTCATAGATTTCGTCCCTGACGTAACGATTATTATTGTCAATATCTTGCTTATAATTATTATTTTCATTGCTGTTTTTTATGTGTTCATATTCATGACTGTCCCTGTCATTATCGCCATACGGTTCATGTCTAAAACGATGTTTTCGAAAACCTGAAATGTAATTTTATGTTAATGAGCGTTTCTCTTTTCTTTTTTAAAATTACTTCCTAAAAAAACTCAACAGATGGCATGTCCGTAGCTCCATAGAGAAGTGTGCAAGATCATGTCAAGATGTGCATGCATTTTTATATTATATATATATTTTTATATTTGTATTTGTTTGTATTTGTATAACATAATTTGTGTATGTTATCTATATTGTGTTATTATGATCTACACCGCCTACCAATCTTCTTTCACTATTTCCTCTACCCTAAGGTTGTCTGGAAGAAATCGCTTTTTAGCGATAAGACCGCCTGTTTTTGTGCCTTTTGTATTTCCTGATTGTTTGCTCTCTGTATACTCTGTTTTTTTGGTGTCAAATAAAGTATAATTGATTGATTGATTGATTTTTTAAGGACAAGAAATTGAGCTCTTACAGTCATGTCAGACATAGGAGAGCGTTTAATTTCTTTATTTATAAACATTTATTTCCAAAACCGCATGCATTTAGCACAGGGTGAGTAGATTACGTAAACAGGAGTGCGATTTTTGAAAGTCATACGTTGAACTCAGCAGTAGAAAATGTCAAAATTACTAAGGAAATATGCATCTTCCTGCTGCTGATTTGTCTTTCAAAAATCGCACTCCTGGATTATGATTTTTGAAAGTCAAATCAGCAGTAGAAAGTTGCATATCTCCATAGTAATTTTGACATTTTCAACTGCTGAGCTCAGCGAATGAGTTTCAAAAATCGCACTCCAGTGCGATTTTCGAAAGTCACCGGCTGAGTAAATGGCCGATATTCATAGATTTTCCAAAGTTCGCATTTTTAAAATTCACATGTGACTAAATTCTCATACCCATGAGTTCAATATAAGTGCCCCTTCCCATTCGTATTGAAAATTGTGAACAGCACTGGAGTGCGATTTTTGCATCTCATTCGCTGAGCTCAGCAGTTGAAAATGTCAAAAGTACTATGGAGATATGCATACTTCTACTGCTGATTTGATTTTCAGAAATTATTCTCATGGAGTGCGATTTTTAGAAGTCAAATCAGCAGTAGAAAGGTGCTTACCTCAATACATTTTCAACTGTACAACGTATGAGATTAAAAAATCGATCTCCTGACCATCAATCAAGCTGGAAAACTATCTCAATAATAGGTACCTAACCAAATGAGTTGGCGAGTCACCGTTTTGGACAAACTAGAGACATTTGTTACGGCAGGCGTCCCTAGTAGCTTCGCAATACCTAACACAGATTTCCCGGCCCACCCAGTTCAACCTCATAACCCGAGTAGTTTTCTGTTCTTTCTACAATAGTCTCTGCACCGAACGTAGTATGTCTTTTTTGGAAATGTTCACAATTTTATTTTTTAAGGGCATAGGCCCACCACACATTCCCACCGCTGTAACTCCTGTAAGCCAGGATCAACAGCGGCGACCATTCACAACACTGGACAATGAAGTCAAGCGAGCCCGGGGGATGACTCTAATCTGTCTTGGAACCCGCAATGAATTAATCAAAGAAGATAGGAGGAGTAGGAAAACGAAATATCCGACTTCCCTCCATTGCAAACGGGAGACAGCAATAAGAAGGAAAAAACATGGCTATTAGAGAGCCAATTCCAGAGATCATTTATGGCAGTGTTGAAGACACGACCGCAAAAGCACCAAAAATACAAAATAAAACAATAGGAACCTAACATTGTACTGAAACTATGACCTATTTTGCTTCCAGTAATAAGTATGGCAAAAACATCTGAACGCACGGAAGTTATGACTAGTCGCAACAAGATCCATGTAGTAAGGGACACCAGAAAACGATTTTATTGAGTCAAGCATGGTCTGGCGCTCGGCGTACCAGAGCTCACACTCCCAAAGAATATGATGAGCGGTCTGTTCGAACTCGTTACTGTCAACAGAACATTCACATAAAGGTGACGCAACCAATTTAAAATAAAATAGCTTTCCCTTAAAGTTACCATGTCCAGTAAGAAATTGGGCTACGCAGTGATCTACCTCTAGCCACGCTTTGTCTAGACGATCGCGAACAGATGGAAAAAAATGGTATAGATGTCGACCCTTTGTAGACCCTTGCCACCGTAGTTCCCAGTCTAATAAAAGTTCATCAAAGATGTTGCAATCAAAGTTCACAATTGTCAAGAAATTAAATTTGAGGGAAGCAGCCCTAGAGGCTCGGTGCGCCCTTAACTTAAGATTTCTAAGAAAGAATAACTCACCAACAACACCATTTGCGACTAAAGCCAAGCAAACGATTAAAATTAACTTCATTAACATTTTGGAATAAAGTAGTAGGTAAGTAACAAACTTAAATATGCAGTAACGAACACCTTTATACAAACAATATATGAATATTTATAACCCTTTAACATTAATTAATAGGTAAATTAATCGCTAATTGAGATAGGATAACACCTGTTTTCAATTCTTTTAATTGCTTCTATTGTAGATTAGGTTCCGTAAGAAAAGATACGCACAAATAAGTCCATACTCGACATGTTTAATATCAAAACGAGGCTCTCCATCATCTATATGGTAAACTACTTAGGAGAATCCACCATTGAAAAGGGAAGATCTTTCGCCAGGCTAGGTGTGATGCCTGGGGACCGGCCGTTGTCGAACAGGAGTGCGATTTTTGAAACTCATTCGCTGAGCTCAGCAGTTGAAAATGTCAAAATTACTATGGAGATATGCATCTTTCTACTGCTGATTTGACTTTCAAAAATCATAATTCAGGAGTATGATTTTTAAAAGTCAAATAAGCAGTAGAAAGATGCATATCTCCATAGTAATATTGACAATTACAACTGCTGAGTTCGAAGTATGAGTTTCAAAAATCGCACTCCTGGAGTTAAGATAGTTTGGAAAAACGAGAACAAGGAGCCGTTCTCAATTTCCTGGGAAATCCGTAGTTCTCGTCCCCGGGAAATTTGCAGTCGAGAAATCGAAAAAACGAGAAGTCTAAAAAACCTAATCAAATTTTATCATTCTGCCGCTTTTATTTTATTTTATCATTGTACCACGTTTTGTCAGTTGCCAAAATACCTATACGGAACGCTTGCTTTATTGTCCGACTCACACCTGACCACTGAAGTATAGTAATTTAAAATGTGGATTAGCCGATTACACTGAAACCAATAGGATGCAGTTTGAGTAATTAGCCACATGCGCATGGTAATGAGATGCGCGCCTTTATTTTGCATAAATTTAAATAGGTACCTAGCTTCCTACTCTAATCTGTCCATGCTAGCTAATTCAAAAAACGGCCAAATGCGAATCGGACTCTATAGCACCTAGGGTTCCGTACTACCACACAATATTTGTGTTATGTATTTACAAAAAAATCCCCAACTCACGATTTTATAAACTTTATTGAAAATTTATCTATCAAATTGCATTAAAAAATTTAAAAAATAACTTTTATTTCAGACAACTTAACAAATATTTCCAAAAAATGTTAGTGGGTTGGTATTTTATTTTTATTATTTATTTTTGTTAAGCTCCTGAAGAGATCATTCGCGTCGTATCTAGGGCAGATGCCGCTCGGGGCAGAAACTAAAACCACCCCTTCCACATGTAGGTACCTACTTAGCTACTGTGAATAAGACTTATTAACTCACCACTCGTCACGCCGATGCTGGTCACAGAGAACTGGAAAGAAAATGTGAACATGTTTACTACGAATTTAACTATTCATCATCAATTCACCATCATCATTATCCGCTTTTGTCCACTTACTGCAGTGTATGGTTATACAACGTGTTATAATGAATTAACGCAAAACTAGAAAGTAGTTTGTTTAGAATCGAGAGCAGAATCGAATTATCTTGGTTACAACATACTTAGGTAATTTTTTTTCAAAATATTGAATATTGGTTTGTAAAATTTAAAATTTACTAAACCCGATGTCAACCCACCCCACGGGCATACTCACTCTACTTACTTTCAAAACAAGATTATTAAAATGTATCCATGAGTATGTTAGCGCTTTCATTTATTGCTGAAATGATGACAAATTATGTTTGCCTCAAAATTTAAAATGCGAATAACTTTAAATTTTAACTATCAAACTACTGAAATTATTGTTTCATTCTAATTATTTTGTTATAAATCAGTTGGGTTGTATGATGTTTTGCGCTTATTCATTAACACGTTGTATACGCATTCTATTGACTGACTGACTGACTGCAGATCCTCCGCAGAAGAAAGAAACATGAAACTTGGTATATTATTTATATTCTACAAAGGACGCAGGGGTGGACTAAAGGATTTTTCGAAAATCAACCCGTAAAGAAAAGCTACTAAATAAATATAATACATTATTAATTTATAAATAACAATAATAATAACGTATTTTACAAACTTAACAAACGCCTTGTGGTGCCGGCCAAGAATATTACACCACCTCAGCCCATCCCGTGGGTGTCGTAAAAGGCGACTAAAGGGATTTTAAGGGATTAACCGAGGATGGGCTGTTGCGTTATCCGAGTATATTAACACCCAACTGCGATCGCCAGCCCGCCGTGGTGATTATGGCAAAACCTCCCTTTTGGAAGAGTCCTATGTCCAGGAGTGCGATTTTTGAAACTCATTCGCTGAGCCTCAGCAGTTGAAAATGTCAAAATTACTATGGAGATATGCATCTTTCTACTGCCGACTTGACTTTCAAAAATCATACTCCAGGAGTGCGATTTTTTAAACTCAAATCAGCAGTAGAAGAAACTGCTGAGTTATAAGTAGGAGTTTCAAAAATCGCACCCCAGCAGTGGACGTATACAAAAGGCTGATATGATGACGATAACAAACATAGCTTACCGCCAGAAAAACCCCGATCACATGCATTTTTCACTCTTTTTAAGATTGAACCAAACAGAAAGAATGTACAAAATATATTTGATTTTAAAACAATCTTGTACTAGCTTTTATACAGAACAGAAATGTTTGAGCAAGAATATTTAAGTATTAACATTACAATTTATTATATTCATTATATTAACAAAAGTGGATTTATTTCTTTGTTTTGTAATAAATATAAGAGAGAATAAATTCATACAGAATAGCCCAGTCATTTTACGGAGTTTTGTTAGGCGGGGTAGAGAGTAATTTTTAATTGGACTTTCAAACTGTAACCGGCACCATTTAGTGACAAAAATACTATCTTAAAACATGTTTAAAAAAATCGCTACGCAACATAGAAATCAAAATTGTGTGACCCAGAAGCTAGAACCCAGAAGGCTTTTAAATTAATAATATTAATACCAATGCGCTCATTTGACTTAGATTTAACAATATAAATTCTTTTTGAGCAATAAAATAGGCATTGAAATTTTAAAAATGAGGTATTTATTAGAAAAAACGAATGTATTTTTCAAAACCTTAGGAGGTAACCTTCAAAGTAGACAAAAACATTTACACTAGGTTTGAAGTATGTATAATGGTAATGCCTTACATTTGTGGAAAAAAAAATTACCATCAGGTTTTTTATAACGAGATAAAAGCAAAATTTTAATTTTGGAACTGTTGCTGACGGATTTTTTTTTATTGTTGGTACGTTTCTAAGCTCAAGTTGGCTCTTAAATACTGTACCGAAAAAAGTATCAATTATTAATTAGTCCCGGCTCAAACCGTAAAATGACTGGGCTAAAATAAACAGATGTAAAGGTAGAACAGAAAAATAATGAATATAATCTAGAAATTATTATTATGGTAATAAGCAAGTAAATAATTCTTTATTATGGACAGATTTGGGTGTAAAAATTTATTTGTATTGTAGTTTAAATATTATATTTCTTATTGCACGCTTTTTAAATAATTTATTTTACAATAAAATACGATACAATGCAATTCAATAATAAGATGACGCAAAAGCTAGGTGCCTTAAGAGGATAATACCCGCTAGCGTGCTCCATACAAACGAAGTTTGATTCTATTTTGAATATGAGGTACCTAAGCAATTTTATTTGTTTGAATTTTTTCTATCTACAAGGTGTAACGAAACACCCTAGTTATATTTAAAGGGGACTAAAAAACTATCACTATTGTATGGAGCCAAAACGCAGAGGCGGACTAAGCCCGTCGGAGACCCGGGGCGGCAAAACTAAATGAGGCCCCTTCCCTCCATGGACGTTGATAGCAATCATTATTTCCCACGGAGTTTCAGGTCCAGGTTAGGGCGTTGCGATTAAATCTGAAAACAAAAGTGAAGCGAGCTTGAGATTGATACGATCTAAAATCTAGCTAGTTCGAGCGAAGCGAGCTCAAACCTTGTTGCAAACCCCGGAATACGATGTATATCCAATGCGTCTGAGTACAATCATAACCAGGAGCGAGCGAACCGAGCTCGAGTTTTCACTGCAATACCTACGATTAGGTCAAAACCCGGAGCGAGCGTAGCAAGATCGAGATTTAACTACAAATAGGTACAATTAAAAACGAGGAGCGAGCTAAGTAAGCTCGAGAATTTAATGGAATATAATGAGATCATTGCTATATGATTTAGATCCAGAAGGGAGGGAGCGAACCGAGCTCAAGATTTTGATACATTGAACTCAATTTCCAGGCGAAATTAAGGCTACTCATCTATGAATGAAAAAGTTGGAGAGGGCGAAGAGAGCTCATGATAATGCTAATTACCTAATAATATGAGTGAGTAGCTCATGCCTATGCATAGATTGACACCTTCCACCTGCGTTGTCCTCAGACAACACGATTACCTCAGTACATCCTGCGCATTAAGTGGCAAGATCGTGTACCGAATACTGAAGTCCTACGTCGCGTTGAGATGTCAGGTATAGAGGCGCTCATTATGAAGTACCAAATGAGATGGAGTGGACACGTTGTACGCATGGACGATAGCAGACTGCCGAAGGCAGTTTTCTACTCGGAACTTTCGTGTGGAAAACGTAAGCAAGGCAGACCATACCTGCGGTACAAAGATGTGCTCAAACGCCACTTCACTGCTTGCAACATACGAAGCGAACGTTGGGAGGAGCTTGCATTACGGAGACCGGAATTGTGCTTTAAAATTTATAGAAGCGTTAAAGACTTTGAACGAATGCGTCTAGAAGAACTTGATGCAAAGCGTCAGATCCGGAAAACTCGACCCAAGCCATCCTACGTCTACACTTACAATGCCTCCAGGCAACTCTACTGCTCTTCATGTGACCGAATTTTTAAAACAAAGTTCGGTTTTGCGAGTCATATTAGGGCCTATCATAATCCGAATATAGTAGTGTAGTACGTAATATTTTATTTAGTTATTTAATCTTATTTATACCTTAATATAATTTTGTTGCCGAAGTCACCATAGCCGAACACGGTTAGGGGGACTATAGTATATAGCTCATGCCGAAATCGAGTTGATTTGTGTGTGGAACAAAAATAGTTTCAGAGCGTAAAAATAAAACAACAACTAACTTCGTTTGTAGTCAGTGCGCTCAAGCGCGCGCACGTAGGTAGGTTACAAACAAAGTTAACAAACCTAAGTATCTATATTCTCTTAACTATACGTAAATAAAATTAAGATAATGAAAAACAATTTCATAATAAATAAATTAAACAGACATGAGTTACTCACTATTTGCGTCAAGCCAGTCAATCACACTACTTTTGTTTGTGAACTTATTTTTCATTAAAATATTGCCGTCACGAGTAGGCCCAGGAGTGATATTTTTGAAACTCATTCTTTGAACTCAGCAGTTGAAAATGTCAAAATTACTATGGAGATATGCATCTTTCCACTGCTGATTTGACTTTCAAAAATCATACTCCAGGAGTGTGATTTTTAAAAGTCAAATCAGCAGTAGAAAGATGCGTATCTCCATACATTTTCAACTGCTGAGTTCAACGTATGAGATTCAAACATCGCACTCTAGGGTTTGTTTAAGGGGGAACCGATCCCCCATTGCCGCCCTCAATCGTATATTGTTTAATTTCTTAAGACGGGGTTTCCAGTTTTTCGTTTGTTTTTTTTAAAAACCAAATTATAAAATTTAACATATTTACTTCAAATAACAGTGTAATAGACGAAGAATTTTTCGCTTATTTAATAGATACTTACTTACGTTCTTTCTGCATTGCCTAAAACCGTTCGAAACATGATTCAATTAAAAAGAGGACCAAAGTTAGAACCAGTTTTATACAAGAATCACCATAAAACATTTCTTCTGAAAATTATCATTTGAAAGGTAATTTATTATATACCTTTAGTCGATTTGAACCAATGGTTTTTACCCCAAAGACCAAAGAGAAAAGATATTGATGAAAAATACGTTTTTTTGCGATCCTGCCTTCAATTGAAGCGGGATGGCTAATTGCAAAATTATGCTTGTAAGAAAGAGACGCTTGCACTCGGGTGAGGTCTGATTCCTTATAGTCCCTTATAATGTTCTGTGGTTAGGCCCCTTGTTCATTAGAACACAAAAAACTGATATTTTTAATATATATAATAATGGTATTTATCGGTATTTTTTTTAATTTCAAATGGGTTTGCTCTTGACCTCAATCCAGTCCTATCGGTAGGTAATATCGGTTATCAGTTGGTGATCGAGCGGGAACTAGGGGGCCCCATCGAACGCTGGGCCCTGGGCACTTGCCCAGAGATGGGCCTGACTGCAGGGTATCATATCATGCATAGGTTGCACGCATTCCATTTAAGTAAAAAAATACCTATTAAACGGTTCCGTGACTGACTGACTGACAGACACAGGCGGAGGACAGTCGCCTTTTATGTGCTGCCATCTATTAAATATTTCGCAGAACTTTGAAAAAAAAAAAGATTTTATTGTCTATGTCAATGTCAAATTGACAAATTCACAAAATGGCTACCTATCTTGCGTAACGTGCGGGTTGTTTGTAGTTTTCGTTCAATTTCGTGACGATTTAGTGATGTTCTGGAGTTTCTGTTGTTCTCTTACCAATGTTTAGATTACATGAATAGTAAGGATACTGGAATTTCACTCGATCGGTGCGGGATTGAACGAAAACTAGCATTCAAAACAATAATATCCATCGGTATGAGTAGATATAAGTAGGTATGTATAGTATAGGTTGAATTATTGTCGGTGAAACATAGATGGCGCTAGCTAGCCTTCAATTTGACATAAGGTGGATGCATAATGTTGCCACGAGTGGGTTCTCTTTTCTTATATACTTATATTACTCTTTGGACAGACATTATTTATTTTCTACAAATAAGTATAATAGGCACATTAACTAATTTATTAATAAAAATAATAAGTAATAAGAAACTTACTTTAACAAGCATAATTCCAAACTCATTTTGAAGAGCGTCGGTTGCGGAGAGGTATGGAAACTCAATAATGGGGGTCCGGGTTCGAATCCGCACGGACAACATGCTATGTACCAATGAGTTTTTCTAATTTATGGTACGTAATACTATCTCTCATCATCTCTCATACTGCTCTCAAACGGTGAAGGAAAACATCGTGAGGAAACCTGCATACGCTGAAGAAGAAATTCTGATTCGTTTGTGAAGTCTACCAATCCGTATTGGGCACGCGTGGTGGACTAATGCCCATACACCCTCCCTGAGGGTAGGCCTGTGCCCTGCAGTGGGACGTTTATAGGCTGATGATGATGATGAATTACAAACTTAGTTTTTTTTTAATTAATTTTTTTACTAAAACGAAACAAACAACTTCTATACACGAAACAATTTTTTTACAAACTTTAGCTTACCCCGATCACTTCCATTTTTCAATCTTTTTATTATTTTAGTATTGAACCAAACATAAAGAATGTTCAATACAGGAATAAAAAACATAAGTGTAAGTGCAAACTTTTATTGAAATGCATGAAGCTTCAGTACCTAATATTATTTTACTCATGCAATCACTTTTTCTTTGGTAACAACTTAATTCTGGAATTAATGGTGTTACCTCACTTCTTACAGCTAAAATCGCAAATTTTGTTATTAACGAAGTTTCTCATGAAATTATCGCTTGAATAATCGGCAACGTCTCGATCGAAAATGGTCCTGTTCTTGTGAAATATTCCCGCTGTGTCGTTGTCTATGAATTTCTGCGTTGCCTTGTCTGTAAAATGAAGAATTTATACTGAACAGTTGCATTAGGTACTTTAAGGGGTGATAGTATCGACTATTCTGAACTACATTACCTAAGAAACCTATAGTAACTGAGCAAAAATATTTTTGGACTTTCCGTACTTTTGGCATCGAGAAAAAATAAACACTTCATAGTGAAAGTTGCTCTTTACAGGCACGTGGGGATATTAATAGAAAACAATGAAAAAGTCAGTTCTTTACTCACTTCTCCATACAAATATTCGGATTTCGGGGGGAAGGGGGGGAGATAAATCTCACCTATCGCCCCCACCCCCCCCTAGATACTGAATAAATGAATATGAATATATGAATATGATACGTGCCTTGCTCTTTAGACTCTAAACTACAGCTTTAAATGTTAACCCATACGTAATAAAAAAAAACCCCTGTAAATCCTGTATTCCACATTTTAAATTATACTTTTCCCTTCACCCTGTATAGGCTGATGATGATGAAGATTCTCTTTGTGCATCTCAAGCTTATAGTATAAAGAGAGTTAAAAATGCGGGGACAGCGCAGTACCGCTTTCGCCTACAAATGTTATCTTTGCGCAGTCAAGGTCATGCTCGAGTAGTTTGCCGGCCATTATAAAGGCTGGGCCACACAGAGTGCAGCTGCAGAACGGGTGCAGGCCGGCTGCGGGCCGGCAGTAGTTGTAAACTATGGAATTATATGCGAGGTGTCACACTGAATGCAGTCCGGCGCGTCTGCGGAACAGCTGCGGAACGGTAGCCGCAGTGTGACGCGCATATAATTCCACAGATTACAACTACTGGCAGCCCGCACCCGTTCTGCAGGTGCACTCTGTGTGGCCCAGCCTTTACCTACCATTTGATTGCGCATCCATGCTGCTCATTGCACTTATAAATGCGTGGGTCTTCGCGGTGCATAGATCATATCCGTTCGTAGAATCCAAAATAACTGTCATACGTAAGAGACCTGGAAAAGGAAAAAGAAAATAAATACACCGTGGCTGGATTAGTGGTGGAAGTTGTTTAAAGCTGGAAGAGGGTGCTTCAGATCAGGAGTACGATTTTTGAAACTCATTCGTTGAACTCAGCAGTTGAAAATGTCAAAATTACTATGGAGATATGCATCTTTCTACTGCTGATTTGACTTTCAAAAATCGCATTCCTGGATTGTGATTTTACAAAAGCCAAATCAGCAGTAAAAAGATGCATATCTTCATAGTAATTTTGACGTTTTCAACTGCTGAGCTCAACGTATGAGATTCAAGAATCGCATTCCTGGGAACACACCCTCAGAGGAAGGATCTCTGCTTTTAGGTATAATCTCTTTGGGTACCTTAAGAGGTAACCACGAAGTAACCAGAGGGGGTGAGGTAAAAAATCGGTGGGAGTCAGGGAGTTTCCGTACTGAATGTAGTACTAGATAATATTTTTTATACTGTGCCTGAGGTTCCAGAAGTATGGATAGATGAGGCTACCACTTACTGTAAGAAACTTTGACTCGAAATTCATACACGGTGTCCTCCGCGAGCTCGTTGTGTTGATACATCGTGCGGTTAGCTCTAATTTTGATGTCTAGACAATCCAAACTGAGCACCATCGCATCTGATGATTTGCTTTTGCTGTCAAATTAAAGAAAATTATAACTACAAGACCTTTGACAAGACTATATCTACATCAATGGACTCACACGCACGTCATACAACAACAAAATCCAAAAAAATGGCTCGTCTCTAATGGTATATAAGGTCTAACAAAACTAGCTGAAACTATTTTAAGGGGATGATCAGACCATCAAACTGAACAACTTTCTCTATGGGACCAATATTGAAATCGCGAAAAAAAAAATCAACTGTTCCATACAAACCTACTCGACCTAAATGTATGGGACTGCAGATTTTTTTTCGCGATTTCAATATTGGTCCCATAAAGAAAGTTGTTCAGTTTGATGGTCTGATCATCCCCTTAAAATAGTTTCACCTAATTTTGTTAGACCTTATAATATGTTCGTGCCGTAGTTGTATGGTTTCTATATTTAAAAAGCTTATAGTGCTTACTTGGGAACATTACAATGTATGTGCCTGTGAGTGTTATTTATTTATTTGTAGCGTTAGTTTTCTCTGTTTGTTTTTGGTTAAGAATTTGTTATAACATTTTTACCTTGTTAATAAAATAAAGTATTTGCAGAAAAGAAAAGTTTATTTATTTATTTAAATTTAGGTCTAGCTACGGCTAACTATTAAATAATCTGTGCTACGGCCCTGTGATGACTTTTAGGTCAGCCACATACATTCGGAATAAGGTCCGCCACACACAGACGGAATTGCGATTCGGAATCCTGATTCAGGATTCAGTGTTGTCAACTATGGTTACAAAAAATACTAGAGTGCTGTTTAAAAAATGCCTAAAATAAAAATGTATGAAACGTAAAAAGAATGACAATAATTGCATTTTTAGGTATTTATTAAAACAAAACAAACAATTTGTATACATGATAATTACTATCATGTGATGAGGTCATGACGTTACGAATGTTACGATGATGGTTTGTAAATTGTATTCCAATATTAATGCAACTATATCAAAAGACTATCGATAGTTTTAACATTAGACATAATCTGCATACAAAATGGCATGAACCATTATTACATAAGCGGTTTTTAAGCGTAGGCGATTTCGCAACTATGTCGGTCACGATACGGTATCGTTCCATCAACGCCTACGCTCAAAAATCACTTTAGAATATGCCACCTAAGACATCAAAAAATCACTAGATCTAGTGAAAAAATCTCTGAAAGCGGCAACACTCCATACGGAATCTAATTCCGAATCAGGTTTATTCCGGATGTATGTGGCGGACCTTAACTTTTTCACTAAATCTAGTGATTTTTTGATGTCTTAGGTGGCATATTTTAAAGTGATTTTTGAGCGTAGGCGTTGATGGAACGATACCGTATCGTGACCGACATAGTTGCGAAATCGCCTACGCTTAAAAACCGCTTATGTAATAATGGTTCATGCCATTTTGTATGCAGATTATGTCTAATGTTAAAACTATCGATAGTCTTTTGATATAGTTGCATTAATATTGGAATACAATTTACAAACCATCATCGTAACATTCGTAACGTCATGACCTCATCACATGATAGTAATTATCATGTATACAAATTGTTTGTTTCGTTTTAATAAATACCTAAAAATACAATTGTCATTAATTTGGCATTTCATTCATTTTGATTTCAGACATTTTTTAAACAGCACTCTAAGTATTTTTTGTAACCATACTTAGTTGACAACACTGAATCCTGATTCAGGATTCCGGAGCGCAATTACGTATGTATGTGGCGGAACTTAAAACAGAAAGAAATTGGTTACTTACCTAAAACCAGAAATATCGCAATGAGAAAAACCTTCAATGATCAAGCCGTGGTCTCTGAAGGAGGCGTTGAAGAATGGAGCACGGAACTTGAACTCTTCAATGTACAAAGGCTCTTCGACTTCTCCTTGCTCGGTCTTTGCTTTACAGTTGGAATGCTTTGACAATTTGTCACCGATGCACTTGTAATCTTGTAGTTCGCACGAACCTAATCAAGTAATCAATCAATTTATACGGGGTGTTAGGGTAAACAGTTGCATTACCTACTTGAGTTGGTTGCAGAGGGGTCAATTTTTTACAAAACTTTGACGCACAACACGCGTAGACGGTATTAATATAAGTAACTTTGTATATATGGAAAAATAGTTTAGAAAATCTAGATGCCGAAATAACATTTGCAATTTATAAAATAGTTACGACGATATAAAGCTTTGAAATTTTTCATACAAAATTTTAAAAGCAATAATTATATCTTCGTAATTATATAAGGTCTAACAAAATTAGGTGAAACTATTTTAAGGGGATGATCAGACCATCAAACTGAACAACTTTCTCTATGGAACCAATATCGAAATCGCGAAAAAAAATCAGCTGTTACATACAAACCTATTCGACCTAAATGTATGGGACAGCAGATTTTTTTTTCGCGATTTCATTATTGGTCTCATAGAGAAAGTTGTTCAGTTTGATGGTCTGATCATCCCCTTAAAATAGTTTGACCTAATTCTGTTAGACCTTATATTATAAATTGCAAATGTTATTTGTGACGCGGCAACTAGATTTTCTAAACTATTTTTCCATATATACAAAGTTACTTATATTAATTCCGTCTACGCGTGTTGTGCGTCAAAGTGTTGTATGGACTGAAACCACCTTAAGAGAAAAAGGTTGCGACCCCAGTTCTGATTCATATCTGGTGCCCGATTGCGCTAATTCAAAACCCCGAAGTTCTATTCTTATCCAATTTCAGTTCTAATCACATTGCAATCCAATTACTATTCAACTATGCTGAATTCCGTATCGCGCTATACTCTATGTAACTGACAGCCTTTAACATCAGGAGTGCGATTTTTGAATCTCATACGTTGAACTTAGCAGTTGAAAATGTATGGAGATACGCATCTTTCAACTGCTGATTAGACTTTAAAAAATCGCACTCCTGGAGTATGATTTTTAAATGTCAAATCAGCAGTAGAAAGATGCATATCTCCATAGTAATATTAACATTTTCAACTGCTGAACTCAGCGAATGAGATTCAAAAATCGCACTCCCGTAGTATAATTTTTGAATTTTCTATCAGCTGATCGAACTTTTGTAGTTACGAAAAGTAGATTTTTTGTGCATTTCCTATTTTTATCAACCGACGTCCAAAAAGGAGGAGGTTTCTCAATTCAACCGTATATATATATTTTTTTTTTTATGTGTGTTCGCGGATAACTTCGTCGTTTATGAACCGATTTTGATGATTCTTTTTTTTGTGGGAAAGAAGATATTTCAAGGGTAAAGTACCATGATAAGGAAACCAGGATCTGATAATGGCATCCCAGAGAAATCGAGGGGAACCTTTGAAAATCGTAGTGCCGGCTAGTGTTTTTTGTTAATTTATAACACACTACTATTAAATTGAACTAATGAATTCACCACTGAAAAGTGTAAAATAAACAGAATTTTAACAAAAAATTAAAACCGCCTTCAAAAAACTAAAAAGTTAAAAAATAATATTGCAGCCGATGACTTTTTCGTTCGCATCATAAGAACATTAATTTGTTGACTAATTTGAGTTAAAGTCGACCTTTACGCGACAATTACGTTAACACGACTAAAAGTCATATAAGAACGACATACAGAGACGTCACAGTGAACACCATTATATAACTGTCGTATAAAATACGTCGACAGAACGTCTATATGCCATTATTATATAACCAGACGTATAAAACACCGTACACGACAAAAATTTACAAAAATTACCGTATTATAACTTTTATAGAACTGAATAGTCTTATAAATGGTTGACTATACGACCAAATTGTTAGTTGGGCGGGGTTTTTTGAAGCCGAAACTGGATGCGTCTGACCATCAAACTGAAAACTTTCACTATGGAGCCAATATCGAAATCGCGAGAAAGAAATCGGCTGTTCCATACAAAACGTCAATAGTTTCTCGACAAAATTGTGTGAAACAGCAGATTTTCGCGATTATAGAGAATAATAAAATATAAAAACAGAATAGAAAACAAAATGCATATAATTTATACAAAAGTCTCGAAATAGTAATAATTATTGTTATTATTAGGTAAAAATAAAATAAGTTTAAAAGATTTACCACAATATGCAGCAGCAGCAGCGGCGGAAAAAATGCTAGCAGTGACTACAAAAGTGTTTAGGAACATTTTTATAGTTTTCTAAACAAAAACTTAATAAAGCAAAGCCTTTGATGATATCGAAGTCCAGATACAATGAAGAAACAATACTTATTCTACGCCTAAATAGTTGGCTATCTTCAACTCAAATGAGATTATTGTCTCAAGGCGTAAACTTAACTTAAAACCTTTTTAATTTTATTTAAAAATGTTATGTTATTGACTAGCTGTGCCCGCAACCACTGAAATAATATAACGAAAAAGAAAAAAGAAAAGAAATATAAGGGAAAAAAAAGGGGGTTTCGAATAATATAGCCATCGAATTAAAACATTAAGTAGAATCTATCTATACATTTTCTCAAATTAACATCTAAATTGTTTGATAAGTACTTACAAAATGCTAATTTGAAATTAGAACATAGTCATGTCCCACATTCTACCCGGATCTTCGTCTTTGCTTGATGCCAACAATACTAATTTATAGTAAAAAAATCCTCAATTGCTGGCATCTTGCAAATACTTTTTAATTGAATTCTGATGCCGCAGTGGTACTAAGTACTATCACCATCTCATGTCCACAAAACATTGCATGCAATTTGACATTATGTAAATTTTTAATCGAAAATACATTCTACTCAGTTGACGAATTCTTGTCATGGAAACCTAAATAATCATAGTTTTATTATATTGTGTGTGTGTGTGTAATGATTTGTAAATTTGTACGGCTAATAGGCTGATCACAGAGGTCTTCCTTAATTTATGAACCAACTTTTTGTAACCTGTGTTTCACAAATAAATGATTTTGTATTTGTAAAACGTCGATTGTCGCTAGTGCGGCGTCTGCTGCTGTTGAAAATACCATCAGCTGCTGCAAGCTGTAAATATGCAGGAGTGCGATTTTTGAATCTCATACGTTAAACTCAGCAGTTGAAAATATGTATGGAGATACGCATCTTTCTACTGCTGATTTGACTTTCAAAAATCGCACTCCTGGAGTATGATTTTTGAAAGTCAAATCAGCAATAGAAAGATGCATATTTCCATAGTAATTTTGACATTTTTAACTGCTGAGCTCAGCGAATGAGATTCAAAAATCGCACTCCTGTAGCCTCGGTCGGGACTGTACATTTTTTTACACAAAAAAAATGTACAGTCATCGAGAAAAACTGCAATTTTCACAAAACTTTTTTTTATCCCATTCGATCCTCTTACTGATAAAGAACAATGAGTTATTCTATGAAGTCAACCGAGGTCGAGGTATAAGAACTCACATAAAACGCAAAATTAAATTCTTATAGGTTGAATAAGCAAAAAAAAAAATTCGGCTGATTGACACATTTGAGTCTAGACTCTAGGTAGGCTTTGCAGTTTAGTATGAGCAGATTTTTTTTTTGGTTTAAGTTTTGCTACTTCATGTTTGCTCCCATAGTAAAAAATGTTCAGTTTGATGGTTTGAACCGCCCCTAAAAATTTGAAAGTGTTTACAAAATCACAACTAGATTGATTTTCTTATTTCCCTGCTAACGTATGGGAATTTAATTTTGCGGTGTCCGAGAGTTCTAATACCTCAATCTCGGTTGACCCCAAAGAATAACTCATGTTCTTTATCGAATGGAATACAAAAAGTTTTGTGAAAATTGCAGTTTTTTTCGATGACTGTGCATCTTTTTCAAAATCTGTGAATGCAGAAGTAAAATACTCCAAAAGTTAGGGTTAGTCTCCTAAGAATGTTTTCTTGTTGCTGTAATGCTTCTGGTAGCTGCCTTTTGTGTCCCATCTTAACTTTCCACCCTGTATATAACTTTTGATTAAATGAACCGATTGCGATGAAATATAGGTAGCCTATAAGTTAATTCAAACCATGCCCTATGCTTTAGTGAAAACCCTATCGAAATCGGTTCAGCTGTTTTTAAGTGATGCGAAAACAGACAAACAGACCAGACAAAAATTCTAAAAATGGTATTAATGCATTCCATTACGTGTCCAACGCCCCCAAATTTTTGCATATATATATCTTCAGTGTGCATTCACGCCAAGTTTGGAATTTTATTATATGTAATAGAATAGATAATGCTAATAGGTCCCTAGTCGGTTTCGACTACACGGCTGCTCCAAAATTAAATAAGAATTAAGTCATTCTGAAAAAGTTTCTTTTTATGCTTATAATTTATTATTAGCTTCACCTGTATACTAAGTATTGTAAGAAGATCTCGGAAGCCGATTTTAACCTACCATCCATGTAGAGTAAACCAGAAAGAGAAATGGACCCAATATAGATCCCTGTGGAACGCCCATTTTTACGTTCGAGCCAGACGAATTTGTTCCATTGATAGACACCCTTTGAATTCTCTTTTCCAAGTAATATTCTGCTAGATCCAGAGCCATGCCTTGAATACCGCAGAGGTTTTATTTGATCAGCATTTTTTTATGATCAACACAGTCAAAGGCTTTGGATAAAGCGCTATAAATATGTTGCTGAACCAGCTTAATTCTGGCGTCGGTTGTTGAGCGACCCTTGGTGAATGCAAACTGTGGCTCATGCAGCAGCCTCTTGAAGTGGGAGAGCATTTACTTGAGTATAATCATTTCAAAAACTTTGCTGAGAACGGGTAGAACTGACACAGGTAGATCTGTCATACTGTAGGTATGACACATTTGAACGAATGCAATAATTCTTCACTTTCGAAAATATTATTTATAATCGTAACTATAAAGTAATTGAGTAATTGAAATTTTTTTAACATTTACAAAATGTTATTAGATAGTTAATTACACTTCCTCCCCCTGACCCTGAGCACAGTATAAGAAAGGGTATCTATTACTACATACAGTACGGACACTCCCTGCCTCCCATCCCACCTACTTTTTACCTCACCCCCTCTTGTGCCCTCGGCAGTTACCAATGTTAAGCAAATGCGTATTACTTTTTCGTTTGCACTAACTCAGTATCGCACATGCTAACCTTCTCTTTAAAATTTTTCCATTTGTATGAAATGCAGCCTAAGTGACACTGGACGATAAAAGTTTAGCAATTCTTTGGGCTATGTCAGCTACTCTTGTTCTTCTGCAAATCTTTTCATTTCTGATTCGATCTCGTAGGGAAACTCCGAGCATAGCCCTCCTCTTTGGGTGACTTTCAGCCTTTTTATGAGGCCTCGGGTGAACGACCACGTCTCTATTCCATATGTCATCACTGGCAGTACACACTAGTCAAAGACTTTCGTCTTGAGACACTGCTGTATGTAGGACGTGAACATACTGCGTAGCTTCCCGAACGCTACCCATAGCAGAGCCAGCTTAGTAGAATAATAAATGTTGGAGTCATCCTTACAACACCAAAATTAAATAATTTTTTGTTTTGTTTGTGGAACAACTTGACAATTTGGTACACGAACGTAATAGTAGGTATTAATTAGTTTGGCAAAGGTTTAACAGAATAATAATTGGTGTCCGTACAGCTGGCGTACACATGCCATCCTAAATAGTGCCTATGGAGGAACTACCAGGATAGTTTCTACAATGAATATGCCGATATTCGTGATTGTCAAACATTTGCGTCCTTCAAAAAGCAAGTGAATGAACACTATCACTCTCTAAAATAAGCCATAGTTTATGTATGTTTATTGTATCTATTTGTTTATTTATAATTATGTTTATTTATATTATATTTATATATATATTTAACTTCCATTTAACAACAAGTATCTAGTTTTTATCATTTGTGCTGTACACATTTTGTCTGCCTCACACTTCAGAACTGTCTCTGTTGCGGGTTTGCAGGAAGAGATCTCTTTAGAGATAAGCTCGCCCATTGTACATGTCTACTTTAATTGTTTTTTTCTGTAATGTTATGTGTACAATAAAGTGTTAAATAAAAAATAAAATAAATAAATGAAAAGGGCAGATCTTCCGCCAGGCTACTGTGCTGTAGGTGTAGTATCTTATCTTATCTTGTTATGGGGGCTGGCAAGCCAGCAACACTTCGACCCAGTGGGATCTTTTGTGTTAGCCCCAAGACTTTTTGTTTTCTTCACCCTTCAAATACATGGTCAATGAAGGAGGCAATACCATTGAAGGGAAGAAACCTAAGATCTCCCGGTTTTGGGTATCCATCTCCGAGAAGGCACATGCGTTTTGCCGCCAGGAGGTGTAGTAGGATTTAATGACAAATAATAAAAAAAAAAAGTCAAAATTAAGCCAGCGTACAAGAAACTAGTTTTATTAAATAATTTTATTCTTATTCTATAGCAAAAAACGGTAATACATACAAGCGTAAAACTTGGTGTTATTATAGTGCAAACTCTACAGTATAAAAAATAAATAAAAACCGGCAAAGTGAAAGTCGATAAAACACAAAATTTTTGTACCTAATTAAATATTGTATACAGGGTGAAATTTATATCATTAGCATCCTTTTAAACTAAGAGTCTACCCATCAAACTGAACAACTTTTACTATGGGAGCAAACCTCGATCCGCAATCTCGGCGCGCGAGTTAGCGACTCAAATGTATGCAACAGCAGATTTTTTTGGCTCCGATCGGTTTGCTCCCATAGTAAAAGTTGTACAGTTCGATGGGTAGACTCTTAGTTTAAAAGGATGCTAATGATATTTCACCCTGTATATTATGTGGTAGTCCGGAAACCTCTCAGTATTCGAGTAGTTTAAAACGCAAATTGCCGGATAAAAAAAAAATGTGCGAACATAAAAAAAATCGTCAATTTGCAAACAATCAATTTTGATGGTTTTCATTCTTTAGCATAAGCATGCTGCATTGATTGTTTGTTTGTTTGATTCTTTTCTCTTAACAATTATACTCGCAGAGTAAAGAATTAACGATATATCTAAATAAAACAGTAGCCCTGGTTACAAATAATTCGCGAATGTAAATATCTAGGTTATCCAGTATGTTGTTTTCTTCGCGACTTAAAAACTCCTTAGCTGCTCTATCTATAAACAGAAAAAAATTATTTATTATCAAACATGAAAATTGGCAACGCTTGGGCAACGCACCCATTATTTTACGGCTATTTTCTCCGGGTAGACAGGAATTTAAAAGAAAAAAAAATCTATCTCACAAAAAAAAAGAAAACCACGAAGTAAAAAATGGTTAACGTAAAAAAAATAATAAATTATTCTCATGACTTTAGAGATAAATTATGTAACTATTCCTGTAACATCAAAACAACTTTCACTATGGAGCCAACTACAACAGCAGTTTGTTTCGAGTCTTAGTCCTATAGTAAAAGTTAGTAGGACATTGCTTCGGATCGCACATTAAGCCGTTGGTCCCGGCTACTATTTCTGGTGGTAGTAGTCGTTACATAAAAACCAGGTAAGAGGCAGTAAGGCGGTCTGAAAAAATTCTGACACCAGGGCTCTGCCCACACGATAAGAAGAAGTAAAAGTTGTTCAGGTTGATGGTCTGAAGCATTCCTTCAAGTATGTAACGTATTTATGTTTGCACCCTGTATAAGAGAGAGAGTGGGAGAAATAGTTCGTGAAAATTGTCGTGCGCACCATGCCAGGCTCTGTACTCTTGAAATTAGTAAGCGAACCTACCACTTGGGGTAATTTTGACTTCTGGCAACGTATCAAAACTAGCGTATGCATTTTCGGAGCAAATGTCGAAGTTATCTGGATCTGGTAGATTCATTGTCAAGATGAGTGAACCTGAAAATAATGTTATACAAATTAAACATTTTATCTCTTATAAAATACTTTGTTTGAATCATCAACGTCATCAGCCTATCATCCACTGCTGGACATAGGCCTCTCCCAAGGCGCGCCACAGAACTCTATCCTCGGCCTTCCTCGTCGCTTCCCGCGATCTTTTAAGGTCGTCTGTCCAGCGGGCCGCAGGGAAAGAAAAAAAAAGAAAGAAAAATCTTTATTCACGATTAAAGGTACAACTGTAAACAACTGAGTACATTAATAGAAATAGGCGTTGTGTGGGACCCCTGCCAGTTCGTGGTTCCACTCTAGAAATGTGATTCCCCATTGGCCAGTTCTGAGGCCTCGATTTGTTTATGCCACCATCCTCTATCTTGAGCATCTCGCATCCACGTAGCTCCCGCAACTCTCTTTATATCGTCAGCCCACCGTGCCGCTAGACGACCCACACTTCGCTTCCCTTCCATCTTACTGTAAAATTGAAAGTACATTCAAGGAACTAACAAAACGCGCAAATGTTACTATAGGATCTTGGTCTATCAGATTAGTGTCTGTTCCCCTTACTGTAGTCTCCAGTGATGTGGTAACAGTGCTGCTCGTCCTCCTCGCAGGGGTAATGTCTCCGGACTGACCGGTTTGCTTCTATGAACACATCCCGGCACTCGATGCACAGGACTGTGGCGTTGGTGACTGGATTCGTGCTGTAATACAAGGCATTTCATTTTACATGAACATATCACCGCATCCTATCTATACACAGGGTGGAATTGATATCATTGGCATCATCCTTTTAAAATAAGAGTCAATCCATCAAACTGAGCAGCCTTTACTATGTGATCAAACCGATCGTAGCAAAAACAAAATCTGCTCTTCCGTTTCTAAACTACAATGTCTACTCGATTCAACTGTATGAAACAGATGATTTTTTTTTGCTACGGTCTGTTTCCTCCCATGATGTCAAGGATGAGGGGACGACTGAAACGCCAAACTCGAGGTAAACAAGAAGGAGTAAGTTTTGTCTCATTATTTTTTTTATTTCCTACTTCATCCCACTACTGGGCGAAAGCCTCTCCCTTGCTCTTCCACCCTAAGATCAATTTGATGGACTTATTCATAGTAAATCAATTATTTCATTTAGGGAGGATTGGATGAGAAGAGCAGCATTGGAACACAAAACCCTAAATAAAAAAAATCTATTAATAATACTTACTGAAAAGCGCCAACTTTACAACTGTCCAAACCAGTGACCCTCGTATACTGATCCCGAAGTGAAGATTCGAAGAATGGAGCCTCATATTCAAGCTCAAAATTTGTAGATTCCTCAGGAATACAACCCCAAACCCTGTACTTGTTACAGGTAGATCTGGCAGCTAACGTGTCCCTGATACATCTTAAATCTGACAACTGGCATGGTTCATCAGACTCAGAGTTTCGCGCGTGACTTGAGTAGCCTAAAATAGAAAGATGGTTAATTCTGTTTCATCATCAATCAGCCCTTCATCTTCTGGGTCTGCTGAGCATAATTTGAAAATAGCAATGCTTTCAGGAATAGATACGGTAAAAATTACATAATTATAGTGTCGTTTTCGCGAAAGGATGAGTAGGTACGGCGTTCCATAGCAATCGTGTTTTTTTTATTGACAAATCGTCGGTCGAGACCCTCAAGCAAGCAATGGATGCCGAATTAGCCAGGAGTGCGATTTTTGAATCTCATACGTTGAATTCAGCAGTTGAATTCAACCTATTCAAAATTGTAGGTATCAATATTCGTTGCTAAACGCACAATTTATGATATCTATCTATAGTAGTATACCTACTTACCTAAGATACCTACGCAACATGTTAAGAATATTGAAATCGCGAAAAAAAGCTGCAGTTTCATATTTTTTGGTCGAGTATTGACATCTAGAATAGCTGGAGTGCGAATTCTGAAACTCATTCGTTGACCTCAGCAGTTGAAAATGTCAAAATTACTTTGGAGATAATTATGCATCTTTCTACTGCTGATTTGACTTTCAAAAATCATACTTCAGGAGTGCGATTTTGGGGTCCGGATCCGTGCTTCACCTAGGTTCTCCACCTGGGTGAAGCATGGGATACTTATAGTGAAGAACAGAACAGAATAGTGGGTCCCCCGGGAAATCAGGGGTAGAAAGAGCATATCTCCATACTAATTTTGTCATTTTCCACTGCTGAGTTCAACGAATGAGTTTCAAAAATCGCACTCCTGAACAAAAAAAACTTAGCAATGCTTACCAAAGACAAACGGCACTAACAACAAAATGACAATGGTTTTTGAAAACATTGTTTAATGTCTCCTCGTATTATTTTGAAGAATGTTAATGTCTTTCAAGTGTTAGTAGTCTTAAATACTAAATAATTTATCGACTATGTGATAATTTTTTGAATTTCAATAAGTTTTCAATTAATCATTCAAAAGGAAGTAGGTATGATATGATGCATGCACTTAGTTTGAAATACGGCATGTTCTGAAAAGTAGATCATAATTAATTAGTACCTCTAATGCACGGGATGCAATTTTTTAATGTCACTGGTGAGCTTGAACGGTTTTAAATGTCATACAAAAGCCTTCTCATGCCCATGAGTTCAATACGAGTGGGTAGAGGCACTCGTATTGAAGTCATGGGTATGAGAATTTAGTCACCGGTGAGATTCAAAAATGCGAAATTTGGGAAATCAGTAAACATCGGCCATTTTACTCGGCCGCTACTATAATATTTCGCTAATCGAAAAATGGTTTTCCCACACCCATAATATTTTTAAACCACCTATCTAACGATATTCCCACTTCGTGTGTAGGGGAGGTAAGGTACCCTAAAAAAAATATTTTTCAAGATGTTATTTTACCACTTTGAATATGCAAATTCTAAATTGCAGCTTTCTAGTACTAAAGCGTCTCTGAGCTAAGCCGCGGACAGACTGAAACTATAAGGGTTCCTTGTTGACTTCGGAATCCTAAAAATAGAATGAGTGATTTTCGCTCTAAAGTTACCACGCTAACAGCTTCAGAACAACGTCTTTTAATTGATTATTATTTGTTTGCGTATGGCTTTATTTCCTCCAAAACGTACAAGAAACAGGATAACTAAATTTTTCCTTCAACATAATAAATAAAACAAAACTACAAATTAACATCAAAATTTCGAAGCCAAACCCTAGCTTCCGGCGCACATAGGAGCATTTGGCCTCAAAAACCGGTCAAAATTATTTATGAGACTTTTCTATGTAAAAATGAATAAAAAGGCATATCTGATTTAAAATATAACATTTATTTTCAAAAATCGAAGTGTGAACACATTATGAGTGAACGTACTTAAAAATTAAATATTTTTAAATTAAATTTCTTCTTCAAAAAGTTCTAATGTCACAGCTGCGAATGGATTGCTATTTTTTGGTTTGTCCTTCGAGACATCTGTATGACACTGATGGTAAAATCTGAAAAGAAAAAACAATCTTATATTTGTTGTATAAATATTGGGAAAAAACACGTCTTCTTTAAACTGGCTTTAAACCAAGAGGTGGCAAGATGTGGAAAATATTTTTGCTTAGATAATATGCATAAACCCTATACATTATTGTAAATAGAAGATTGTGCCCCGATCACCCCCGACACCCAAACAAAGAAACGAATTTCTCAAAAAATCTTTAAAATGTTCAATATTTTTTTTACGTTTCATTAACAGAACAATGGAGTTTACAATTTAAAAGAAAGTCAAGAATAAAGTATATTTAAATTAAGTACACACCTTCCTGTCCAGGATCCATTGCAAAAAACTTCTTAAAATCCACTTTAAATCACCAACCGAAATGTTGTTGAAAATAGAACGCATCGAGAACAAAGACGTGTTTATTAAACAGCGACTGGGAACCGACTACCTAGACTGCGAATTGGTGATCAGATGTCTGCTTTTGGGGCGGTTTATGATGGCCCGGATACTTAGGTATACAAATAAATTATTTTGGGTGTAAATAAGTACTGTTTGTTTTTCTGACTTTTGACCGATTTTTAAGGCCAAATGCTCCTATGTGCGGCGTTAGCCTCCATATGTCCCTAAGACCCCCCTCGAAACATCTTTTTGGACAGTCCTCCACGATATGCCTCACGGTCTGCTCCGGCGCTCCACAGTCGCACTCCGGGGACGCCCTGATACCACATTTCTGCATGCTGCTGTTGCACCGAGCTACTATCCCGTGCGGATCCTGTTAAAACTTGTGGTGTTCCTTAAAACCTGGTACCATCACCGAGGGCTCCGGGACGAGGTCGACAAGGGCGCATTCCTCAGCATGCCATTTATCCCGCCACACAGATGCAATGTTCGGCGGGCTTCTCAGCGATGGGTCAGACCATATAGGTTTTCGCGATGGAAGTCGTGAATTTGGCAGGTTAATTAGCGTCTTCGCAACCGGCATAGGATGTGGGTGTGTTTTTGGACTTGGCCCATTCGGCGGAAGCCGCTTTTTTTTGTCGGATGTCCGGTGGCGCGATGTTAGATAGCACCGGCAGCCAGGGGGTAGGTGTAGCACGCAAACTGCCAGAGACGGTGCGCATGGCTCTATTAAGCTAGATAGACGTCTATCTTATCGATATGCGCGCTCCGATACCACACGGGAGCGCAGTACTCCGCAGTGGAGTACACGAGCGACAACGCTGATGTTCGCAGCACGTCAGCACGCGCCCCCCCACGATGTGCCCGCTAGTCGAGTTACGAGGTTCACCCTTGATTTTACTTTTGGACTGGTGGTCTCTAGATGTTTTTTATAGGTGAGCGAACGATCCAGAGTAACTCCCAAGTACTTGGGGCTGTGATTATGCCGCACTCTCTCTCCGCAGAAATGTACATTTAACTCCTTATGGGCCAGGCAGTTTGTAAGGTGGAATGCAGATACTTCCGTCTTATGTGGATTTGGGCAGAGCCGCCATTTTGTATAGTACTTCCCCAACACTTCTAAGTCTCGCGAGAGCGCTGCTCCTCCCTCCTCGAGACTTCTCCCCTGGTATGCGAGGGCAAGGTCATCTACATATGCGAATTTTTCGGATACAGTGGCAGGCATGTCGCTGGTGTAGGCGTTAAACAAAAGTGGCGCCAGAACGAGGCCTTGAGGGAGGCCATTTTTCAAAATCCTATAGCCACTTTCCTTGTCGCCCATGCACACCCTAATATAGCGAAGGCCCAGCATGCTCTTTAGTGCATGGGATCATAGAGTTACGAGCGACGCGTTTCGGGTTCCGTCAGAGGTTCTCCTTTTAACAGTCCTCCTCGCAGGGATTTCCCCTCTCACCACTTTCACTGTTCACTACGTCACGACGCGCGACACGCTATGACGTCACGACGCGCGACACGCTATGACGTCACGACGCACGGCATTATGACGTCACGACACACGACACACACTACACTGCACTACACTGACACTCGTCTACTCACTGTTCCACTTTACTTTGCACTTTACTTTTCACTTGTACTTTTCACTTGTACTTTTCACTTTTCTTCTTTTTGTTTTGCACTTTTCCACCTATAAACCAATACTCACTTGCGTCCGCAAACTCGCGGCCTTATATACCCCTTAGAATGTTCTAGATGGCCGAATTTCGTTAGTCTTTTCTTTACTCCTTTGTTCCCTTCCGGATATTTCTTAATCCCGCCTTCTTTCTCGAATTTTCCTAAACACGCCCCCTTTTATTGTTTCTTTACAAATATTTCTTCTCTCTCTTTGTTCTAGAACATCCCTATTGTTTTTGGTTCTTTTGGAATATTCCTTCTCTCTCTGTTTTCTAGAACATTCCTAGACACGCCCATTTTTTTCTCTTTCCAAATATTATTACTCCCTCTTACTTTTCTAGAACATTTCCAACAACAATAAAATCTAGAATTATTTTCGACGAGTCTCGAACCATCGACCCCCGGCATGGGAGTCCATGCGTCGACCGCTGAGCTACGAAGCTTGTTGACAAACCGGCCGAATTTTTGAATGCCTTTCTATAGCTGCGTCATTTCACAGCATCCGTGACAATAGCAATGAGTTTGTACAATAGGTCACCTATCCAGACTGTATCATAAGCTGCGCAGAGGTCCACAAAGGCCGCGCAAGTCTTTTCCCCCCGTTGAAATCCCGCTTCAATAAGAGATGTTAGGACCAGGACTTGATCGGAACAGCTACGGTTAGCCCTAAAACCAGCCTGCTCTGCAGGCACCAGTCTATTTATAGTAGGGCACAGTCGGTTGTAGAGCAGTCTTTCCAGGAGCTTGTAAGTGACGCTAAGTAGAGAGATCGGTCTGTAGCTAGCAGGGTCATCGACAGATTTTCCGGGCTTTAAAATAGCTATGACCTTCGACTTCTTGAAAGTGCGAGGGAGCTTGCCAGTCCCTTGAATTTCATTGAAGAAATCGGATAGCCATTTTTGGCCGCGTTTTCCTAGATGTTTATGAAACTCTGGGTAGATCTCGTTCAGGCCCGCTGCTTTACCAGATTTTCGTTAGTTCTGCCGCTCCAAAAGGTGCACTGAAGTTTTCATTCGCAGAGAGGTTGCGAAGTTCGGCTTGATATGTGGTTCGCATCGTTTTAGCCTTCACGCTTTTGCTTGCACTCTGCAACGGTCGAGCAATATCGCCTGGCCCTATATTTTGCTCCTTAAATTCTGGTGCCATTGCGCCGCCAAGCTTCCTCAGGAGGGACCATGATTTTCTACTGGAATTCGACGCTCTTGAGCCACTTCTCCCGGCGGGATTGATCCAGTGCAGCAATTAGATTATTTGCCTCTTGAATGTCATTCGTGGAGATGTACTTTCGATATGCGTCTTCGGCTTCAGCATTCCAGCCCGGTTTTAATTGATAATACCTAGGTATAGACAATACCTATTCCCAGCTTCCTGATAATACCTGAATCTTGTGTAACTTTTTTGAACATCCTCTGTATACGTGGTTATACAGAGGTTACTCTACTAATTAAATTTTAATAAGATATGAAACGAACAAAAATGTAAATTAAACTTACCTATCTATAAGGCAAATAAATTTAAAGAAGATGTGCAAATTTGGACCAAGCCATTTTTTAAGAAGACTAAAAGCTCTAAGATGGCGGCGGTCATGATTATTATAAACAGAAATTGTAGATTACACACCGAGGGCAGTAAAGTAAGAAAGGTCTCAGATCTCATGTATTTGTTGACTGAGGCGAAGCCGAGGTCAATAAACATGTGATCTGAGGCTTTTTTATTTACTGCCCGAGGTTAGTACACTATTTTACTCCCCGACGGAGGCGGAAAGTGGCAACTTATGTTAGCGCAGCGGGACGAAAGTTGACGCTTTACGCCCGGAGGGGTGTAAAAAATAATTTCTTAAAAAAACTTGCACATCTGAACACCTCCGGATTCAAAAATAGAAATTACAAGTAAAATAGACAAATCATCCAAAAAGCAGTAGCAAAACGCAACCATGTCAGCTATTTTCATCGAATATTATCACTGAGGTATTTTTTGGTCGTTACGGAATGTAGTTCGTACTTGCTGGTAGTTCGTGATTTCGTTTTCTTCCATTATCATAATATTCTCGTGAATTTGCATCAAAATAAACACAATGAATCCGTATGTCGTATGTCGTATCCGTAGTGGAGTATCTAATAAGAAAGATGATGAGTTTCATACACTTGCTACAAAAGGTATCATAAGGAGAAATACCTTCCCCCAACTGCTACAGGTTACAACTAATTTACTTTTTTGTTAGTATTGTTTCACTCTACACGTATTACTAAGTTTCATTCATGTACGAGATCTCTAAGTCTGGGTCTCACATTATAGCACAGTCATTTTACGGAGTTTTGTTAGGAGAAGTGGGAAGTAATTATTAATTGGACTTTTAAACTGTAACCGACATCATTTAGTGACAAAAAGACTATCTGAAAACATACTAAAAAAAATGCTCGTAATTATATTATAAATTGCAAATGTTATTTGTTACGCGGCAACTAGATTTTCTAAACTATTTTTCCATATATAAAATATTACTTTTATTAATTCCGTTTACGCGTGTTGTGCGTCAAACGTTTGTATGGACTGAAACCACCTTAAAGTGTAAAGTGCTGAATGAAAGAAATGAAACAAAAAAGAAAGACTTAAAAATCATTTTTATTCGTAACTATCGTACATTAATAATAATATTTCAATAATTAATCACTTTTAATACAATCATAGTTAAGGATATTTGACACTGCAGCGTACAAGCGGTTATATAATATAAATGCACTGTTGTATACATACTAGGTACCCTATTGTCATTATTCAACTCAATTACAAAACAATATTTTACAAAGTAATAAACCCATTGCTACAATTAATCTTGAAAAGTTGTTGGTAGTTGTAGCGATGATTCTGACTACCAAAAATTACGGTTATCAATGTCGGAAAGGGAATTGCTGGAGGGAAGGGTGTTACAAAATAAATTCACTCTTATTTCCTTCTGATATAGGTAGTAAATACCTTGCTACAACTACAAATCATCTCGTATGGCCGACGCACACCTCGGGAAGCGAAGCGCAGAGCATTTTCCACTACCAAACCATTATCGACTTAGCTTGCGATAAAAATAACATCGAAAATCAATTAACACAACTTTCGCCTCAAGAGAGCATCAAAGCTACTGGAAATGGCAGTGGAAAATGCTCTGCGCTTCGCTTCCCGAGGTGTGCGCCGGTTCTAACGCAGTGGTTGCGTTAAAGGCACAGTTGTATTAAGGCTGCACCGAGCCTATTGTGCTGCCCCCAATCGTATTTTTTTAGTTATTATTATTATTATTATTATATATGATACACTAGCAGCTCAAAGCTGATGCGTGTATATCACTGCACTTGTTTAGTTTTTTAAATATTTGTCCAGTCTATTTTTGAAAGAGTTCACTGAAGGCGCACTTATTACAGTCTCAGGCATTTTGGTTCTTAACAATTAAACAATATTTCCAAAAAACAAGAATGTCACATTGTAGTTATTGCTGATTTTCAATTTTACGGGTCACTGCGGATTTGTTTTTATAATGTTTAATTTGCATGCATAAAACATAATACTCCGTAATGGTTCGATAAATTGAAAGTCAATCATGACTACAATGTGACATTCCTGTTTTTTGGAACTGTCGTTTAATTGTTTAGAAATAAAAAAATACCATTGAAGGCAGCACAAAAGGCTCGGTAGGCTCTTAAGGTAGACAGTTTTGGAGTGGTCAAAAACATAGATACCTAGCACGGCACGTATCAAAAGTAGATGACCATGTCTCACCTTTATAGTGTTCGTCAACCCTTCAGTGATGATCTAACCTAAACATGTAACCATTTACGTTATTGTAGTACGGTTAAATATTCGCTACAACTACCAACAACCAGTTGTAGCCAGGATACATTCCTTTAAAACTAAAGTTTTTTGGTAAATAATGAAATAAAAGTACCAAGTACATATTTCCTAAAATTTCTGTTATACGCAAAATGTAATGACATAAGAATATAAGCATTTATATTTGTAGATATATTACACGATTTCAAACGAGACAAAAACAATTCTTGTCGTAATTTATTCTAGATAAAGCATAGCGAAGACCTGCGCTACGTTTATTCTAGAAACAGCATAGCAAAGACCTGCGCCACATTTATTCTAGAAATGGTATAGCAAAGATCTGCGCTGCGCCACATTTATTCTAGAAACAGCATAGCGAAGACCCACGCCACGTTTATTCTAGACACAGCACAGCTAATAAGACCAGCGCCTCTTTTATTCTAGAAACAGCATAGCGAAGACCTGCGCCACATTTATTCTAGAAATGGTATAGCAAAGATCTGCGCTGCGCCACGTTTATTCTAGAAACGGCATAGCTAAGACCAATGCCACGTTTATTCTAGACACAGCACAGCTAATAAGACCCGCGCCTCGTTTATTCTAGAAACAGTATAACGCAGACCTGCGCCTCGTTTATTCTAGAAAAATCATAGCGAAGACCTGCGCCTCGTTTATTCTAGAAACAGCGTAGCGAAAACCCACGCCTCGATTATTCTAGAAACAGCATAGCTAAGACCCACGCCACGTCTATTCTAGAAACAGCCAACTCGCTTGCGGACGACGTTATTTGAAACGACTTTTATTCGTTTTCATCTGTCATCGTATGTCCATTTAATTAATACATTTGTTTACTATGCTAATTTTCGTTACCAAGTCCATAGAAACTGTACAGTAGACACATCTTAACTGGAGAACATAGTTCTGTAGGAGTTTTTGGCCATTTTCTATGTAAAATAAATAAAATAGTAGGCATCAATATCATAGTAATGATTTCAGCTACCTAATATCGCGAAATTAAAAGTGTAATTTGAAAGAAAGACGACCAGATATGTAAATAAACATTCAAGATACGAAACGAAGGAATATTTTACATCTCAAGCCACTTGGAGTGAGAAAAGAGTGGCATCTACTGTACAATCGATAATTAACTTAAATATTATAAATACAAGTAAGAAAATATATAAATTAAGTGGACATAGGACGGTAAACTAAATAAAATAAATAAAGGAAACTATTTGGTAAGTTTCCAAATTAAAAAACAAAATCTTTTAATAAATCCATAATTGAGACAAGCGACATGATTTTTCTTCTTCGAGTTATATTCTTATGAAACAGACAAATGCGTAAAACAAAAAAATAATCTAGTAAACACATTTCAATGTAGTACAAAAAATAAAAAAGGATATTAAATATACCTAACACTTAAATAATTAAACTGGGACATAATTTTAATTAAAAAAAGAAAAACTAAATAAAAACAAATAAATTAAAAAATGTTGGTTGTAAAATTGAGATTCCTTGCAAGAAACAAAGTTAACTAAAAATAAGTCAGTGATGTTTTTTAACATTGAAATATGTTTACGAGAATTTTCTATTAAATATTTCTATTTTAAAAAAAGGTACAATAATAAACCATACGCGTAAAAAAAAATTAGTGGTCGTGGTATAAAGACGAAGCGTTATGAAGAAAAAAAAGGGTTAAAAAGTTATGACAAAATTTTTTTTTCGGCAACGTACAATACTGCCACAAAATCCGCTAAGGGTTATTAAAAATCGAATTATTTTATAGCTTCTCTATTATGTCTATTTCCCAAAAATGATTTTTACTATTTTTTTCAACATTCGAGACAAAATTCGTGAACAAGACTTTACGACATGAACAACAAAAAATTTACATAAATTTATATTTTTTCAATAACCACAAGCGTAAAAATGTCAATTTTACATAAAAGATAATTATTCGGAAAAATTATAATTAGCGAATACTCTTTTACATTCCATACATTTCCTAAGAACGTTTTGAAAAAAAAAAAACGCTTCACAAATTTTTAAGGTCACATTTTGCATTAAAAGTAGCCTACTCAGAGTGCCTTGTAATAAAAAAAAAGAAGAAAAAAAATACAATGTACATACAAAAATCTTAAGTTACAAACTTGAACGAAATGAGACGTTATTTTTATACAACAAATTGTAACTCAAATTATTTTACAGTATTTTTTTCGATCGGCATTTAAAAAACCATTCACCATAATTGTTATAGTTTTTGACGAATTTCGACGTGGAATCTAATTCCGTGTCTCACCGCTTTGTATGGAAGTGTAGTACTGGAACGTGACGGCGACGTAACACGTTCCACTCCGAGCGCTATAACTTCGAAGCATATTCCGATAAATAATTGAATCTGTAGCGACAGAGGAAGGAGGCGCCGTTCTCACGATATATAAGGTATAACATAACTAGCTGAAACTATTTTAAGGGGATGATCAGACCATCAAACTGAACAACTTTCTCTATGGGACCAATATCGAAATCGCGAAAAAAAAATCTGCTGTCCCATACATTTAGGTCGAGTAGGTTTGTATGGAACAGCTGATTTTTTTTCGCGATTTCGATATTGGTCCCATAGAGAAAGTTGTTCAGTTTGATGGTCTGATCACCCCTTTAAAATAGTTTCATCTAATTTTGTTAGACCTTATATATTGATTTCGATCCCATGTTCGGTAGGTGCAACAGAGGGCGATCTACCAGGGGCATGTTTTTTGTCTGAATTGACATGTTTAGTATCATCGAGACTTAAGATCAAAGTGCGTACACACATTAGATGGACTGCTTTTTTTAATCTGTAATTTTTGGAGCGTTGACTTCCAGCTAAAATTTATAAAAGTATAGTTAATTTTTAAATGTCGATCGACAAACAGTAACTGTCAACAAAAATCTCATTAAGGTTTAATTTAAGTGTATTTTAAACAATCAACTGTCTTGCAGAACTTTATAATGTGTCAAAATACATGAAATGGTACCTCGTTGCGGTTGTTACTAAGAGCCATTTGACACGAGCGACATTTGAACGTAGTTGGAACGATATCGACGCGATATTTCTGGGCCTCTAGCAGCACATTCGAACTTCGCAATTGCGTGAACGTTTTTGTTCCAATGTCAACTCTATTACAATGAAGTGCGGACCGAAACAGTGGCGATATATCGAAAATCGAAAGTCTGGGTACAGGGCCTGAGATCAATCAGTGTCGCAGCGATTCAGTTGCGACATCGTTGCGAAATCGCCAGTGGTCAAAAATCGCTTGTGTGACATGGCACTTACGACCATCATCTGAATTGCTCTTAGAACCAGCGCACACCTGGCGAAGCGAAGCGCAGAATAAACCATTATAGACTTTGCTTACGTTAAAATAACATCGAAAATCTATTAAAATCGCTTCGATGCTCTCGGGAACTAGTAGATTTTCAATCTTATTTAAAGGTCAACAAAGTCGAGAATGGTTTGCAGGTGTGTAGCGACGCGTCAAGGTACCTTTTTCATAAAAATAGACACAAATTTCGAAAATATCCTCACACAATTCTAATAAAAATTAAAACAATACAATTCACGAGAGTATATCAACTACACAGCGCAAACAACTATATTTTTTGGCATGAAGGCACAAACACTTCTGTTTTTTTTTTACATTTATTCCCATACAACTTTGTTTTACAAGACAACTTTAAAATAGGTTTAATTTTTGCAATCAACGCGACGTACTTACAAACTTAGTACAAAATACAGGTTCAAATTAGTATCATTAGCATCCTTTTTAAACTAAGAGTCTACCCATCAAACTGAACAACTTTTACTATGGGAGCAAACCGATCGGAGCAAATAAAAAATCTGCTGTTCCATACTAAACTACAATGTCGACGCATGTATGCACGAATGTATGCAACACCTGATTAATTTTGCTCCGATCGGTTTGCTCCCATAGTAAAAGTTGTCCAGTTCGATGGGTAGACTCTTAGTTTAAAAGGATGCTAATGATATCAATTTCACCCTGTATAAATCGCCAGACGTTTTGCAATGCGGTTCATTGATAGCAAATATTGTGAAACCCTATTTTTAGAAAGGATACTTTGAAAATGTTGGAGAATGCCCGGCATGTCAGTAGCTAGCTTCCTGTATTAGGATAACTGGGTGTAGTTACATTTGTCGCTAATTCTCTTACATTTTGAAAGAATCGGTTATGAAAGTTGGATCTCATAATACTTGCTGTCAATGATCCACTTTGCACGACGATAACTATAGTTGCTATAGCAAGTTGTCATGAATAAATTTTTATAGTAACCATTTGTCAGCCTTTCGCTTATAATTTGGAACATTTCTCCAGTCGACTTTAGCAACATGTGTGCAGTCTTGCATGGGACGATGAAGAAAGATATATGTTTTATATATCGAAAACTTGTTCCGTTATTTCGATATTGTTTAATTACTAGAAAAAAATTAATATATTAGGGTGTATTTAGATATTTGAGGGTCAAATCATCATCATCGTCACCCTCTCAGCCGATGGAAGTCCACTGCTGGACATAGGCCTCCCCCAAGGATCGCTGTAACGACCGGTCCGGCGCTGCCCTCATCCGAGTTCCCGCCGCCTTCACCAGGTCGTCGATCCACCTTGTGGGGCCTACCCACGCTGCGCTGAACTTTTCGGCCTCATCGGCCATCGGTTCTGCGAGCAATGCCACTTTAGTTTAGCAATTCTTTGGGCTATGTCAGCTACTCTGGTTCTTCTGCGTCAAGGTCTGATCATCCCCTTGAAATAGTGTCAGCATATTAAGAAGGACCCGCGCGGTTCAAAAATTTCTCGTTTTTCGACCCATGCTCATTAGGGAAAGTTTTAATCTCGCTATTTAAATACACCATTAATCTTTTTTAGTAATTTAAAAATAAAGGATTTATATAGTTTTTTATTCTTAAAGGTTCATAAAAAACGCCGCGTTGATTGCAAAAACGAACTAACATTTGCAAAAATTACAGTATTATCAACATCATTCCCATATCAAAAACATTTAAGACCAAGAAATACCGAGATGGAATGCTTATAAACAACAAAGGCTTCGACTACTAGATGGCGCCATGCGCCATGCGCCGTGCGAGTGCTAAATATAGGAAAGATTTTTTTGATTTTACTATTTTTAGGGGATCATTTCATATTTTAGGGGGTGCATCAGACCATTCAACTGAACAACTTGCACAATGGACCCAACATCGAGAAAAAATTTGCCGTCCATATACATTTGAGTCGAATATATACTGCAGTTTTGTATGAAACAGCAGATTTTTTCATTTTTTCTCTATGTTGGCCCCTTGGTTAAATTTTCAGTTTGATGGTCTAAAGTCTAAACCACCCCTTAAAATATTACTAGGGTGCTTTGTTACACCCTCTAAGCCTTAAGTCCCTTTTCATTTCGACCACATTCTGCTCTAGTAGCGCCATCTAGTGGAAAAACCCAAATTTAGCGTCAAAAACCCAAATGTACATTCTAACCAACATTTACAAAAATTTCAAGCTACATCGAATAAGCCAATATAGACTTTATCACCTTCTTAACAAAGACAAAGTTGCTCTAGCACGAACACGTTGACTGTACACATTCTTATAATCGAGATTTTTTTGTGTCCTTTTCATACACGTTCCTTTAAAAAGAGACAGATAATTAACTGCCGTTAATATCAAGTTCAGTAAAAACTCAGCCTATCTCATTCACACTTACAGCTTTATTCATTAGTGTGAGCGAGATAGAAAATCTTCATGATAGCTTAGGTGCTGTTTATACAGAAGAGACGTGTGGCGGTGGCGGATTGTCAAAGTAACACCAATATAAACCTTATAGTACGTAGCATAGCGTCGTTATTGTCGTAAAGGAAAATCGCGCTCGCGCCACCAGGCGACAATTCTCCAAACGACGCTATGCTACGTACTATAAGGTTTATATTGCCGCACCCCGCCCGCGCCGTGTCACTTCTATATAAACCGCGCCTTACGTCACATCTGTATATTAAAAGTCATGATTAAAAACAATTAGATGTTTTTAGTACTTTTTTATTTTAGGTATTTTTGATTGGGAAATCTAAATTTATGTTATGAGGACGCTATAGCCCCTGCTCAAGAAAAGGCTTCCTAACCGATGCCGATGGTAGTAAAGTTTAAGGACATCATCGGATTTGGCACAAAATGTGAAAGTGCCGGCCAAAATAGTACATTATGGTACAAGTGTGTAATGATGGTGATTACCGCTGAGGCGCCGTAGGCGAGGGTCTTAAGAGAGCCGAGGACGGTAATCATCAATACACACGTGTATCATACGAAGTTTTTCAACACACTTGTGAAGAAAATAATAATAAAAAATCATTTTATTTAGTAAATAAAAAGTTTATTTAGAGAATTTATTAGTACTATTGAATATGATCTTTTTTTGTATCGAAACTTTTTTAAGAACAAAGCAACTCAAGAACTCAACCAAGAAGTTTAGATACCTACTATCTAAACCTATAACTCACTTGTGAATAATAGTAATGAAAAAGTCACAGTTTGATTATAGGTGTCATTATGTGCCTAATTGCGGTGAAATAAGGGTCATTTTATGAGCAAGTGTGTTGAAAAAAAAATTATGCGATATTCTGTCAGTTTATTATTAATGCATCAAAACTGTAGGTACATTTTCCTTGGTTTTATTTAGGTTCCAAAATCTGCCTTTTTATGTACACATTTTCGATGAAATTAGCAAAGGCTATTTATTATTATTTGGCTATAAGGGCTTGGTCGATGACCAAAAAGCTACTGCGACCTGGACAGATCTATTGTAACTGTCACCCTAGACCTAAAGGTCATTTCCTAGGCCCACGGACTTCATGAACCGTGTTATGCTTTTGGAGGGAAGGTCCCTAATGTCAGTAGGTGTTATTATGTATCCACCTAGATGGCGACTTCTGCTGTGAATGAGCACTTCGCATTCGCAGAGGAGGTGTATGGGCGTTTCCTCTGCTTCACAGCAGAATCTGCAAGTGGGTGAATCTACAAGCCCCATTCTGTGTAGGTGTTTGTTTAACTTGCAGTGTCCTGTTAAGGCTCGTACTAAGAGCCTTAAGTCGTTGCGGTTTGAATTGATGGCATCCGAGGTATGTCTGTTTTAAAAGCCGGTCACAAGTTCTTTCGCATGCCTCAGTCCTGGTGTATCCGACCAGAGCCTGCGGCTTTGGTTCACAGTCCATTCCTTTAGCACACGTCTAGAGGTGTTGCGGGAGATGCCGCAATAAGGCTCGGGGCCTATGGCGTCCTCTTCCGCCCCTCTTCGTGCCAGCTCGTCAGCAGCCTCATTTCCATCAATACCGCAGTGTCCGGGCAAAGGCTATATTCTGTTAGAACTAGTCCGTCTCAGGATGGCACCAAAGCTGTAGGACCATTTTCCTTGGTTTTATTAAGGTTTGAAAAATCCTCTTTTCATACATTTTAGTTTCTGATGAAATAATAACAGCTACAGCTTACGTGCCATAAATGCTTAGACGGACAAGTTCTAACAGAATATAGCGTTCGTTTCTGTTGGCCGGCACTTTCACATTTGGACCAAACATGTATGAAACGCCTATGATGTCTTTTCGTCAGATTATTTTTTCTTAACGAGTACTACTACCAACGCCATCTATTAATTTATTCCCGTATCAACCTTATAAAGCGTCTCATTGTAAACTTGTCTTTTAAATTCCCTTTTTGTGACCCATATTTTCCAGGTAATAAGAGTGAAAATCCCTTGACACGCGTGCCTTCTCGCGTGAATACGATATCATCCATGTCTTTTCTACTTTTTTTTTAAATAGCTTTTAAAATCTAAAATTTCTTGTACAGTATTTTAAGACTTATTGTTATTAATATAAGGTTCTATTTCGAGTGCTTCAAAGAAAGTATGCTTTTAAATTATTATTTTTTAAATATTGAAAGTTTGTTTTGTTTTGATCTTTAATATCATCAACAGCCTTTATACGTTGAAACGAAATATAATGCATAAACAGTGTTGGGAAAAAATCAATCAGTCTATTAGACTTCCATCGAAAAAATGTAATTAATTACTAATTACAATTTGTAATTGTTAATTGCAATTACTCAATTATTTTTTTGTTATGATTATAAATGTGTGCTTTTCAAAAGTAACGAATTATGATAATTCATAATCCGAAAAAAAAAAACGTAAATTTGTAATCGTTACCAAAAAAGTAATTGAGTAATTGCAATTCACAATTACAAGATGTAATTACTAGTTAATTACATTTTGCCCAACACTATGCAAAAGTACGAAAAAATATTATTGCAAGACTTATAACCACCCCTTTCTTCGAAAGTTGTTCAATTTGATGGTCTGAAGCATCATCCATAAAATATGTAATGCATTTATGCTTACACCCTTACCCTGTATATTACGAAAAATTAGCTCGCTCGAATTCGCTTCTGAGGGATAAGACCGCCTTATTTTTTTCTCTGTATTTTATTATTAGAATAAAGGATATTCGATTGATTGAAAATTTTTTTTTTTTTTTTTTTTTTTTACTAGCCCTCTTCATCCCACTGCTGGGCAAAGGCCTCCCCTTTCATCCTCCAACCATCTCTGTCCTGGGCACGCTCTGGCCACGCGTCATCGAAAGCATCCAGATCGTCCCGCCACCTCTTCCTAGGACTGAAAATTATAGAATATTTTTATAATCTCTTAGATGCACAAAATATACGGTCTTATTGCTGAAAAGGGCTGACGTAACCTCAGGGTTAAAAGCTCCAAAAAAAAAAAAACAAAAGAATTTAAAAAAAAATTGCTGAAAAGTAATTTTCATTGACATTTGCGTAATGTTCAGGTTTATTATCTGTATTTTTACCGTTTATGATTTTGTGCAAAATATTGATTGATTGAAATGAAAATTATCAATAAATATGTATATGTCTAATGTCTAAATTACATCTAAATATCCCACATCCAACCCTAGCAGTGGGACCGTGACGGCTGATGATGACTCAAACATCAAAACAAACAGACAAATCTATTAATAATGTAGACCAATGTACCATTACGTATATAAAAAGGATCTGTACATAGATAATAATTTATACACCGCGCAAAATACTACCTTTATCATACAGCCTTAAGGTTTGATATTTGAATGAGATTTTTGATGAATTGCCGCAGTTTTTCAGTGCGAAGGAGAAAGAATATAGTAACTTGAGTGTGTAAGAGCTGGACAGACAGATGAGGTCGTTTTTTATTTCAACATGCATTTCATCGGTCTGGCAATAATATAAGGTCTAACGAAACTAGCTGAGACTATTTTAAGGGGATGATCAGACCAAAAAACTGCACAACTTTCTCTATGGGACCAATGTCGAAATCGCGAAAATAAATTCAGCTGTTCCATACAAACGTACTCGTCCTAAATGTATGGGACAGCTGATTTTTTTCGCGATTTCGATTTTGGTCCTATAGAAAAAGTTTTTCAGTTTGATGGTCTGATCATACCCTTAAAATAGTTTCAACTAATTTTGTTAGACCTTATATAGTGGTATTCTAAATTTAGCATAATTCCGATTATGCAAATTTCAAATGGTATTTTTCAAAATAAAAGGATTATGGGTTTTCTAGGGGATCAATAGATGGCGCTACGGTCTTCGCGAATAAACGTCAACATTTCAAAATGTGTTTCTTTAATATAATAAAGAGGGAAAAGATGATCAAAAAAGATGCCAACGCATCTTTTAATTAAATATTTCATTATTTTACGAATCATTTTAATTAAAATTTTAAAACTGTTTATGGCTGTATGGGCTGGATCCCTTGGCCTTTTAAAAAAGGCATGTACAGTCTTGACATGATCTCGCGAACTTCTCTATGGAGCGATGAATATGTCATCTGTTGAGTCTTTTAGTAGAAGTAAATAAGAAAAAGGAAAACGCTCATTCGCGAAAACTGGTGTTTTTTTTGTTTTCGGTCTCGATTGAATTAATCTCTACACAAGCATATATTTATAATGTTTGTATGTATATTCACGACTATATCCCACAACAGTATATAAGGTCTAACAAAATTAGCTGAAACTATTTCAAGGGGAGTATCATACCATCAAACTGAACAACTTTCTCTATGGGATCAATAACGAAATCACGAAAAAAAATTCTGCTATCTCATACATTTAGGTCGAGTACGATTGTATGGAACAGCTAATTTTTTTTCGCGATTTCGATATTGGTCCCATAGAGAAAGTTGTTCAGTTTGATGGTCTGATCATCCCCTTAAAATAGTTTCAGCTAGTTTTGTTAGACCTTATATATCATCATCATCATCGGCCTTTCCATCTTTGAAATATGGTTTAAGCAGCGTCTTGGCGGCACTTAGGCTCGTCTACGGTGGCTGGGGCACGTGCATCGCATGGATCACTCTTGTGCCGCGTCAAGTTTTTCGAGGTCAAGTAGCGCATGCCAAGAGAAATGTCGGGAGACCACGTCTCCGATTCAAGGACTGCGTAAAGCGAGACATGTCCACGTTCTCAATCTATAGTATATATGAGGTCTAGCAAAATTCGCTGAAACTATTTTAAGGAGATGATCAGACCATCAAACTGAACAACTTTCTCTATGGGACCAATATCGAAATCGCAAAAAAAAATCTGTTGTCCCATAGATTTACACTGACGACCCGGTTGGTGTAATGGTTACCACGCCGGACTGCTAAACCAGGGTCCTGGGTTCGAATCCCGGTTCGGTCATGGATGTTTATATGTTTGTGCCGTTGTTGTATGGTTTCCATAATAAACAGCATATAGTGCTTGCTTGGGATCATTACAATGTATGTGCCTGTGAGCGTTATTTATTTAGGTCGAGTAGGTTTGTATGGAACAGCTGATTTTTTTTCGCTGGTCCCATAGAGAAAGTTGTTCAGTTTGATGGTCTGATCTTCCCCTTAAAATAGTTTCAGCTAATTTTGTAAGACCTTATATAGTGGTTTTCTAAATTTAGCATAATTCCGATTATGCAAATTTCAAATGGTATTTTTCCAAATAAAAGGATTATTTTGATGTTTTCATTTCTAAATTTCCAAAAAAAAAAAATCTCATTCAAACATCCGAACGCCTACAATTTTATCATTGCCTAAATCTATTCTTTCGACGCGCCCTTTTCCCCATCTCTTTCCTTCCCTTTGAAGACGAACGAAACAAAAAAGTGTCTTTTAAGACTTGTCATTTTACAAATAAGTTATATTATTACAAAATTTAATACATTTCTTTAGATATTAAATTTTGTATAGCAGTCATATCATGGAATTAATAACACAGGGTGTTAAAGTAAATTAATCCTTAAAAAAATAAGAATTAGGTACACAATAATTATTATAAGGTAGGTGAGGTTGGTTTATGTTGAAATGGATCTTGATAATAGATGGCATAAGGATCATATTGTATTGAAAACAACTTGCCATTTCGTGTTAACCCTTTATAAGGCAGAAGAAATGAGAGGACATAATAAAATAAAAGATTGTGATATGGTAATTATATGGTATGGTATGGTAACACAAAAGATCCCACTGGGTCGAAGTGTGCACAACAAGATAAGATATGGTATTAGAGAATAATACCGTGTTTAATATTTTTTTTTAAATTAAGGTGTCGTTATGCTTTGACTACTTATATAGGGACCACTTTTTGCGGGGGGCGAGGTAACACGAAATCCGAAACTTTGGATTTTATTCCACATAACTTTAGATTCTAATTTTGAACGTTAAAAATTATGAAAAGAAGTCTCGTGTAAACCCCAAACGTTCTAAGTTCGAAATTATTGTTTCGCAATTATAGGCTGTCTCGTTTAGTGATAAGGTAGAAAATTGAATTTAAATGCACATGATCAATTAATCTTATACCGTGGCAGAGGGGAAATGCAACCGCAAGGCTAGTCCTTAAAATAAATAGTCAAAGTCGTTATGTCGTATTTATTAAAGCGGGTTTATGAAAATCTGCAAAACATGGCACTGTCTAAGTTCCATTTTAGTATTAAATTGTTAGACGTCAGAATCTAAAATTCGTTCCATTACCGACATATTTTTGAAAACATGGAACGAAACATGGTGCCCAATATATGGCCAGAGCCGTATAAAGGGTTAAACTATTGACGAATATTAAGAGGATAGACCAGGAAGGCAATTGCGGTAAATAAATCGCGACTGAACGATGATTGGATAGCGTGCGAAGCTCAGCTTTTTACACATTTGGTTTAGCCCTAATCGCGGTACAGCTCATGACATCCGTTAAAGCCGTTTTGACAGATGGCTCAAACGTTAAAGGCCGTCATTCACATAGGTCAAATGTCTTCATAGGTGTCCCGGACCTTTGGGAGGAGTGCGTGGGGCCGAAGCCAACACGTAGAGGCCCGTCAGACAATTTGATCTAAATGGTAATGTGACATCAACCGGCAACTATCCCAGTATACACTATAGAAGTGAATCCAAAACAGCCCCCGGTCAGTGTAGGACTATTGTAAGGAGTGGAAAGAAACAAAATCTGGGCTATTGGGGTGGGGTGCTAATGGAACAGGTAACTAGGTTTTGAACGGGACTATGGCGCCGGCCTGACCAATGTATAAACACGGAAAAAATTACAGACGGTGACTCGCCAACTCAAAATGAATGGGCTCCCGAAAACGGCCGCTCGTATTATTATTATAACACTTTATTGTACACACAGACACATTAATTGGATTGCAATGTGATTTGAGCTGAAATTGGATGTTTTAAATTAGCGCGACCGCCGCCCTCCAGTACGGTTTACTCCATACAAACGTATTCGCCTGTTTTCTCCCTGGATATAACACTAGAGCAAATATTTATGTCAGCTCTGTCATGTCCCTATGTTGTGCTTTTTTCCATTAATTAATTACTGTAAGAACTAGAGACCTTCGAAAATGACCAATTTTACCGCCCTTTTTCAGACATACAGTAACAAATTTGACGAATATAAACAAAAAAAAGCGAAACATACGGACATGGCCAGTCTTTCTCATATTATTAGTGAAAGAATTATTAAAATAGGTTTAGTTTTGGAGGAGGAAACAGGGGAATACGAACATATCACATCACATTCTAGCATTTTTTCACGCTTTATCCTTTTCTGTAGCACAGGAAAGTCATTTGCAAGAGCGAGAAAGATCGCAGCACTGCCGGTGCTGACGCATTCCCGCTATCTTTCTCACTCTAGCAAATGACGTTGCCGAACGACAGAAAAGGATGGTGTGAAAAAAATTCCGTGATGCCAGATGAGGCTCAACATTTGACAATTTATTATAAGGACTAGCCTAGCGGTAGCATTTCCCCTCTGCCACGGTATAAGAACAATTGATCATGTGCATTTACATTCAATTTTATACCTTATCACTAAACGAGACATGCTATAATTGCGAAACAATAACTACGAACTTATGACGTTTGGGGTTCACACTTCACACGAGACTACTTTTCATGATTTTTAACATTCAAAATTAGAATCTAAAGGTGGTTGGGGAATAAAATCCAAAGTTGCGGATTTCATGTTACCTCGCCCCCCGCAAAAAGTGGCAGAAATGTTTGTTAGTAGAATTACACGCGTAACTAGTCCCTATATAAGCAGTCAAAGGGTTCAAATCCCTTAGTGTTTCAAATCTCTGATTCAAAATAGCTTTAAAATTTCGTTGCTATTTGTAATGGAGTATGGTTTGATGTAATACTGATGCAGACAAAAAAGTTCCTTGGCACACTATGACGGGCTTCGCGGAAATCCGCTGCGCAAAAATGCGACCCGCTCCGCCCCGGCGTAGTACGCGTTAGTTCATATAAATTTGTATACAGGGTGAAATTTATATCATTTGCATTCTTTTAAACTAAGAGTCTACCCATCAAACTGAACAACTGTTACTATGAGAGAAAACCGATCGGAGCAAATAAAAAATCTGCTGTTCCATACTAAACTTCAATCTCGACGCGCGAGTTCGCGACTCAAATGTATACAACAGCAGATTATTTTTTTGCTCCCATAGTAAAAGTTGTTCAGTTCGATGGGTAGACTCTTAGTTTAAAAGGATGCCAATGATATCAATTTCACCCTGTAGATACAATTTAGTAAAGTTTAAGGGTGTCTGGCATGTATGAATGTGGATGGCGGTGGTAGGAGAGGCAGGCCGAAGAAAAGATGGATGGATTGTGTGAAGGATGATATGCGTAAAAAAGGAGTGATTTTTGAAACGACGGCTAAGAGAGATAAATGGAAGAGGATTACATTGCGCCGACCCCAAATAATGGGAAATGGGCAAGAGAATTATGAAGGGTGTCTGGCATTGTTTGACCATTTGCTCTGAAATGTAAAAATGTTATTGCATATACAGGGTGAAATTGATACCATTAACATCCTTTTAAACTAAGAGTCTACCCATCAAACTGAGCAACATTTGCTATGGAAGCAAACCGATCAGAGCAAATAAAAAATCTGTTGTTCCATACTAAACTGCAATGCCGACGCGCGAGTTCGCGACTCAAATGTATGCAACAGTAGATTTTTTCGATCGGTTTGCTGCCATAGTAAAAGTTGTTCAGTCTTAGTTTAAAAAGGATGCTAATGATATCAATTTCACCCTGTAGTTATTGCTAGTCTAGTATAAGTGATCCAACATCAACATAACCAACCCCCTCGTGACCTCATCTCGTATATAACAGGAATGCGATTTTTGAATCTCATTCGCTGAGCTCAGCAGTTGAAAACGCAAAATTACTATGGAAATATGCATCTCTCTACTGCTGATTTGACATTCAAAAATCATACTCAAGGAGTGCGATTTTCGAATGTCAAATCAGCAGATGCATATCTCCAGACATTTTCAACTGCTGAGATCAAAGAATGAGTTTCAAAAATAGCACTCCAGAACAGAACACAACAGGATATAATTATAAACAGAGCGTGTATGTGTATGTGTATGTGTATGTGTAGGGTACATAAGTCAGTCGCCGGTCTGTGTGGCGCGGGTAGTGAGGTGGGCGCGTCGTCGTCGTCGCTACGTGTTGTGTCTGCCCGCCTCCGAGCGGTGCTTGCTTATGTACACCTATAGGGGGAACACATACATTAAATTAAACATTGAAAAATTTGTCTCGGGCGGGACTTGAACCCGCACTTTTCCAAACCGGGAAACTGCGTTATCCAATTTCGCCACTGAGCCCACTACCCAGAGAACGAAATTTTAAATCTGGTGCGTTCTTAATGCAACGTGACCCTAGGGCTCAGCTCCGATAAAGGGGGGGGGGGGGGGGGGGGGGTGAGATGCGGGGACTGAGGGGAGAACATGTGAAATAATTCGAATTTTAAACAAAATGAGATTTAGGGCCTGTTTCACTACTTCTGAGTAAGTTCTTGTTAGCTTATCCGATAAATATTTTTATATATCTTTCATACAAAATATGTCAAAATATCTGTCGGATAAACTAACAAGAACTTACTCAGAAGTGGTGAAAGAGGCCCTAAAAGTATGAAAGAGGGCTAACTTCCTAACTTCGAGATGTTTTTCTATCTAGCCTAAAAAAAGAATAACCTTCCTGTCTAGGAAATATCTCCAACTGTAATATATATTTTATTCAAATCAAAATTGTACCATTTCGAATGGAAAAAATTGAATCAAAAAAGCTCATTTTTACGAGTCGCTAAACTAACCGCACCTTAAGGGGGCGTGAAAAAGAAATTGAAAATAATTGAAAATTTCGTTCTCTGGGTAGTGGGCTCGGTGGCGAAATTGGATAACGCAGTTCCCCGGTTTGGAAGAGTGCGGGTTCAAGTCCCGCCCGAGAATCTTTAATTTTATTCGAAATAGCACAACAAGGCTGTACAATGTTTAAAATCAATAATATTTGAAATACATTACTTTCAATTATAGCACTGTGACCTAAACCCACACAAGTCACGCTCCTCCGTGACTAAGAGGAATGGCGGGTGCCGTATAGTCCAGACAAACGTATTCCCCTGTTTCCTCTCAGGATAGTTCTGATTCGGATCGGTTCCGTTCGGATTTTTTCTGGAAACACCGCCTACCTTTCTTCTTTTCACCGTTTCCTCTACCCTAAGGTTGTCTGGAAGAAATCGCTTCTTAGCGATAAGACCGCCTTATTTTGTGCCTCTTGTATTTTATTTCTGTATTTTACTGTTTATGTTTTGGTGTAAAATAAAGTATATTTGATTGATTGATTGATTGATAGTGTCAGAGCATAAACGTTTTTACCACACAATCTACTAGTCTAATGTAATCCACAGGGTGTTAGGGTAAAGAGTTGCATTACTTTAAGGGGTGATTGTACCCATGATACTAAACAACTTTCCCTAAGAAACCTATAGGAAAATCACAAAAAAAAGGACTTTCTATACTATGCAATCAGCTGATCGAACATTTGTATGAAAAGTTAATTTTTTTTTGCAAATTTCCTATAGGTTTCTTAGGGAAAGTTGTTCAGTATCGTGGGTACAATCACCCCTTAAAGTAGTGCAACTGTTTACCCTAACACGCTGTATATCGCCTCTGCCATGTCCCTATGTATTTTTTTTTCGATCAATTAATTACTATAAGAACTAGGAATCTAAAAGAAAAATTACTTGCGCTGTATTCAGACATCCAGCAAGCAAATTTTACGAATATAAACAATAAAAAGAAAACATACATTTTTTTTACTAGCACACTTCATTCCACTGCTGGGCAAAGGCCTCCCCTTTCATCCTCCAACCATCTCTGTCCTGGGCATGCTCTGGCCACGCATCATCGAAAGCATCCAGATCGTCCCGCCACCTCTTCCTAGGACGACCTGGACGCCGACCACCGTTTTCTGGGATCCAGGGCGTTACTATTCTTGCCCACCTTTCCTCGTGCATTCGACAGACATGGCCGGCCCAATCCCACTTTAATCTGGCGGATTTTTCTCCAACATCGGCTATTCGTGTTTTGGAGCGCAGTGTAGTGTTTCTGACATGATCCGTTCTTTTAACACCCAGTATACTACGCTCCATTGCCCTCTGGCAAACCTTGAGTTTGGACTTTTGAGACTCGGTGAGAGACCAGGCATAACATACATAGCCAAAGAATTTTTCATATTATTCTTGGAATAATTTTTTCAATTTTCAGTTTGTACAGTTTATTCTTAACTTTAATACAGACTAGAATAATACTCATAGGCCCACTTGCGCCAAATGCTGGGTTAAATTGCGTAACCCCGTCTTTAGTAGCACCGACCTAAAGATTGAACGAGTGTTATCGAAGATTGTCTTGCGCCAATGAAAACTAGTTCATAGTTAACTAACCTGACAGTTCTCTGTTTTTCGCTGGCAACATCCTAAATGACCATAGAGTTTATGTAATCCGACAAAATATGAAAATTGAATGATGAATGAACATAATATATGCACGTCTCTTTCACACTGCAACTCTTTGTATTTGTGTGTCTCATTTGTTTTATTTTGGCAATGACATTTCGTTTTCATCGTTGATTCATGTTATCAAAGAGAATGTAACACACTACGTTATAAGAGTCGGGACTTGCATACTAAAAACTGGTCGTGACCGATTATCCAGAATGTATGAAACGTGTGCAACCGTTCAAACGAATTAAATAGCGCGGTGCACGGTTCATATAATTTTTTTTTGTTATAGATTTGCGCGAGCCTACAAAAAAACTGTAAAAACAGCTGTTGCCTCAATTTTGACATTTAGCACGCAGTTTAGTGACTTAAACCTACCACATCGGCGGTTTAAATATAACACAAGTTTAGCCCCTAAAACAGGATGGTGCAAGACATAATTATAATTTAATTCCAAATTAGCGTCTAGTTCCGAGTTAATAACGATAACCCTGCTAGGCGCAAGCGGGCCTTAGAAATGTGAACAATAATAGTTATTTCATATGTTACAGTGTTACCTACCATACCAGCTTTCATAATAAAAGGCCATTAATTATTATAATCAATCTAGTTTCCGAGGAAACAGGGGAATGCGAGATTGTGTTCTTATTTAGGTGCTTTATGGAGGTAAAATCAGTCCGCACTGCAGTCGTTACTTTCGCACGAGTAGCTCGGTTGCTCGGGAGCAGCGCGACAGCAATAGATCTGTTAAAACCTATTCTTCCAGACCGCCTTTCCTCTTAAGTAGTCAATTCCCTAAATTTCTATTTTCAAAAAATGGCGGGTTTAGGTCACACGAGCTATAAAATAGTATACGATACTCGTACCTTAAATATGTCTATTAATGCACGGCGTTTAGCACCCTCACTGCGCTCGGGCGCTAGCTTCACACCGCGCAATAATGGACTTAAGTCACATGTGTGGTAATGTACGAACAGCGAAACATCAAGCTATACCTATATTGACGACCCAGTTGGTGTAATGGTTACCACGCCGGACTGCCAAGCCAGGGTCCTGGGTTCGAATCCCGGTTCGGTCATGGATGTTATATGTGTGTGCCGTTGTTATATATAGTAGTTAAGGCTTAATTTGGGATCATTACAATGTATGTGTCTGTGCTGAGCTTAATTTATTCATACAAAACCAACATAAGCTGACCAGGCATTGGGTGAATAACGTATAACGACGCGCGGCCAGCTTATTTTGGTTTTGAATAGCTTGATGTGTCGCCGTGTGTACTATTATGTATAAGTAAATACAGGTGTATGTATGTAACTGACCTGTAGGAGCCTGTACTTGCTAACGGAGAGGTGTTTGAGATGCGGCTGCATCCGCTCCTCGCCGAGCGCGAATGTGAACGCGACCATACAGAAGACTGCCGCCTTGCGGACCGCTGAGTTTTGGTGGTCGGCCAGCTGTGGGGTACAATCGTCATTAGATAATATTTCCGATATACATGGTGAAATTGATATCATTAGCATCCTTTTAAACTAAGAGTCTACCCATCAAACTGAACAAATTTTACTATGGGAGCAAACTGAGCGGAGCAAAAAAAATCTGCTGTTGCATACATTTGAGTCACGAACTAGCGCGTCGACATTGCAGTTTAGTATGGAACAGCTGATTTTTTATTTGCACCGATCGGTTTGCTCCCATAGTAAAAGTTGTTCGGTTTGATGGGTAGACTCTTAGTTTAAAAGGATGCTAATGATATAAATTTCACCCTGTATACCTCATCAGTTACACTAGGAGCAAGGGTTGGGCTGAAAAACAGCGGTGCTTACTGTTAGTTGCACTGACTGTAGCCAGCTTACTGAACTGAACGACTTTTACTATGACACCAAACAGATCGGAGCAAAAAAAAAATCAGCTGTTCCATACTAAACTGCAATGTAGACGCGTGAGTTCGTGACTCAAATGTATGCAACAGCTGATTTTTTTATTTGTTCCGATTTGTTTGCTCCCATAGTAAAAGTTGTTCAGTTTGATGGGTAGACTCTTAGTTTAAAAGGATGCTAATGATATCAATTTCACCCTGATGTGTGGGATGGCAAGTGGAAACCAAAACTACAACAACTCGTCTGCCCGAAACAAAGTGTCCCATGTTTGTCTACGGAACCCTACACTAGTTGCTGTATCTAAAAGGTAAACATACCTGTCCGACCCCCTCCATAAGCTGTGACACTACATCATCGGTGAGCTCTGAACAGCTGCGCGCCTTGGCGACCTCCGTGGCTAACTTGAGAGCGCACAGCGAGGTGGGGTAGCCTCGCGTCCGGATCACCGGTTTTAGGAGCGCTAGCACCTGCGGGAGAAATGGAAGGATCATCAAACTCAAAATAAATTTATTCAATACAAGCTTTAACCCGCGACTTCGTCCGCACAAATTATATACACGAATTTAAGTCCGATTATAAGCTATCAAACAAAAAAGTTTCATCAAAATCGGTTCAGTAGTTTTTGCGTGATGCTCGTTCAAACAAACAGACAGACAGACAAAAATGGTATCAGGGACAGCTAAAAACCATATAGTAACTATTTTTTGTAAATATCTTCAATGCACAGACAATATTCTGTTACAGTTTTATAATAGTAATATAGATAGATTAGTTGACCGTGCTACGGCCGACGCGTCAAAGAGAATGTAACTCACGACGTTATAAGAGTCGGGACTTCCACACTAAAAACTGGTCGTGACAGATATCAAAGAATGTATGAAACGCGTGCGACCGTTCAAAGGAATTTAATGGCGGCGGTGCATGTTTCATACTTATAACATTTTTTTGTTGGAGTTGCGTGATCCTGACTCGGTTTTCATCCCTAACACGACTTAATATCTATGACTTAAAGCAACTTCAAGGTCGCCATCTCTACGTGTAACGCGTCGATCCAACGCGCAACTCAACCAACCACTGCCAGCTATATACGTAATCGCGGGCGAATCTTAACAGCGCGATGTACAACTTGTAGCGCGTAGTCTTACCTGATGTGCAGGTAGTGCGTGGGCTATATGAGGCATGCCGGCGTCGACTGCCCGCATGACCTCTTTATTTAGAGCCCCGTACGCGTTGATAAGCTTTAGCAGGATGAGGTCAAAGTAGTCTAGCCACTGCGGCCTTGTTTCTGGTCGGCGGCAGAGCCAGATTAATACTTTTACTGCTTCGGCGGCTGCTCGTTCGTTCGCTGAGCCCCAACCTAGAAAAATATGTAAATGAGTGAAACTATCATCATTAACTGCAATAATAAATAAATAAATAAATAACGCTCACAGGCACATACATTGTAATTATCCCAAGCAAGCACTATAGGCTGTTTATTATGGGAACCATATACAACAACGGCACAAACATATAAACATCCATGACCGAACCGAGATTCAAACCCAGAACCCTGGCTTGGCAGTCCGGCATGATAACCACTACACCCACCGGGTCGTCAATAATAGAAAGATTTTACCTTACAATAAAATCAATATTGTGATCCTGAAGTCCTCTCTGGGTTTGTGAGAGCGTGTTTGCTGGATTTTACTGCATGTTTGCCTCAAAAGCCCATTTATTGACCGCTTCCGTCGTAATTTTCCTAGATTTCATAAATAGAACACTAAACGATAACTTCCGCTTGTCACCTTTCCCGCCATTCGCCAGCGTGCTTGTTTGGCGCTGCCGCCATTTTCTTCATTGCGCCTCACCAGGTGGCCTTAAATAGGCCCAGAGAGGACTTCAGGATCACAATATTGATTTTATTGTAAGGTAAAATCTTTCTATTGTGACCCTTTCGTCCTCTCTGGGTTTGTGAGACGTGTCTGTTATCACCTGGTGAATGGCAGGGGTGAAGTTATGATAGGTACTAGATTCAAGAGAATAAAGAATAAGTATATTGTTATTAAAAACAAAAACATAGTAAGTACTATTATGGTAAGAAAAGAAAAAAAACAAAATAATATAATTAATTGAAAACTCTTCAATTATTAATAATAATACATATAAGAATGCATTGATAACTTTGTATTTTACTGTTTATGTTTTGGTGTAAAATAAAGTATATTTGATTGATTGATTGATTGATTGATAACCTAACAAAGTTATCCATATAAATTTTCTATTAAAAGTTATATGTCTGAAAAGAATATGATAAGTTTTGTCTTTATTCAACCTATTTTGTTTTCTGTAGTAACTATGGAAGTTTCTACTAATCCCTTTAATACATCATCGAGGGAGAAATCACTAATCAGACTTGAGACGTCGATTCAATTTTATAATAATAATACTCTCCGCTTTCCCCACTGGGAAAGAAGCGAGACTTTTTAAATAGTTAGGAAAATAAAGCTGAAATTTGGCTCAATTATACCGAATACCTATAATGTAATCAAATACTTGTCAAAATTAAATTTCGTAGTTAATACTTTGATCGGGGCAACCGAACAGTCGATCTGTACTTGCGAAATGGCGCTAAGTTTGTTTCAAGCTAATAAGGAAAACATGTCACATGAAGATCATTACCAATCACGATTTGATATTTAAATTTAAGATTTATACCGGCCGCGCCGATGCCTACAACAAAAAAAAAATATCGTGTTGCACCGACGCAACGAATCGCATAATGGCCGTATCTATCATCTCTAGCAACTTAGATCCTAAATCGAAGTTCACACAAACTGTGGTTTGTTTGAAAAGAATGTTTGTTAAGCGCTCTATTCCTAGCCCAGGTAAGAAAGTTGAAGTTATGAAAGTTGAAAGAACACGGTAAACGTGCTTCCTGTTTGGTGCGCAAGTTTCCGCAGAACAAAAGTAAGAGAAGAATATTAACAACCTTAAATTTTAGACGATGGATACGAAATGACAATATTATATTTTATATTTTTATGTAAGCGCCACTTATTCATATATTATTATATTATAATTATGGAGTTCGACACTGGACAGAGTTTGGGTACTACTAGTGAAACGTGGATGTTCCGAGGCTTAAAAATATCTCTGACTACCCCCTCGGGGAACATAAGTCGTGAGCATATTCTATGCTTGCTATGGAGTTCTATGGAAAAATAATGTTTAAAACGTCTTCTTTTCCACTCAGGCTGCTTATGGGGACTCCTGCGATTAACCATGCTTCCAGTTTCAGATCCTCCAAGTTTGGACGAGGTTACCCCGTGGTGATGTGTTCGGGTTGAGTTGTTCGGCGTTGATGTTACACATCTGTGTCCACTGTGTATGAGCTATTCGGTGTGCGATTTTACTTTTTCAGTTGTATTGATGACTTTACTGACGTCAAACTTGCTATTGATAAAATAGTAATACGAGGATTGAATGAAGCATTTCATAGTCATACTAAGTACAAAATTTAAATTGACATTTAATTTTTTTTTTTTTTTTATTTATTCAATACATTACTTTATAATCACTATTTATAAATATTAACCGCACTTCAGAAACCACAGGGTTTATATGAAGTGCGATGTTGCGGTTGAAGTGCGGGTTTATATGAGGTAGCTTTCAATATAGCGCTTAATACATAGATAGGTATATAATTGAATTGTACTCAAAAAAAAAATAATAGCACTCTGATAAACCAGCTATTATGTTTTGTTATCAATCACAAACAAACAAAAGGTATAAACGAAGGCCAATATCTCCACTTTTATTATACATATTAGCCACAGCAGAACACTTGTCGAACTATAGTCAAAGCTGTCAAAACGCGGATGAAATTTTACGCTGCTCACGTTTCTTATTTATAATCGTCTATGAAGAACGCTAGAGGCCGTCGACTCCAGGGACTTGACCACTGGGACTCACGTCTCAATATCCTAAGCTCTGCGACAGTGTAGGCGGCCCAGATGACACGACGAAGCCCGCAGAGCTCAGCCTTCCGTTCCAAGGAGTGACTACACACACCTGGAAAGGATTTTACTTCCAAGGAGGGACTTTACACGCCTGGAAGTGTGCACAAGGAAACTCGCAAAGATTTAACTTCAGAGGAGAGAGTTTAACCACCTAGAAGTAAGTCTAAAGAAGCTCGAAAAAAAATTTAATTTCAGAGTTTGGACTTTACCCACCTGAAAGTGTTACTCATCTGGAAGTGTGCACGACGAAGCTCGCAAAGATCTGTCTCCCGATCAAGGACTTTACCCAACCGGACGTGTGCATGACGACATACGCAAAAATTTGCCCTCTAAGGAGGGACTTTACCACCTGGAAGTATGCAAGACGATGTCTTCAGAGGAGGGATTTTATCCACCTGGTTTGTGCACGATGAAAATCGGAAAGATCTGTCTTCCGAGACACTTTATACCCAACTGGAAGTGTGCACGACGAAGCTCTTAAATATCTGACTTTCGACAAGGAACTTTACCCAACTGGTAGTGTGCACGACGAAGCTCACAAATTATAAACATCTGACTTCTGGCAGGGAATTTTATCCAACTGGTAGTGTGCACGACGAAGTTCGTAAATATTTTACTTCCGACAATGGACTCCAAATAGGGACTTTACCCTCCTGGAGTTGTCCACGACCTATTGTGAGATTCCACTCCTTCCTTTTTTCGTCCGCTTTTCGTGAAGAATTCTTGTTTCAGGTCATGTTGCAGTAGACAGGCACCAAGAAATGTTCTATTAGTTTTAGAAAAATTATTTACTTTTTTTTTTTTATTTATTTACGTAATTAAATCTCTGTCCAAGACATTTCATAGCATTTATAATCAATTGAAGAACACGATGATTCGTTCGATGTAGCGAAGCTTTCTGGAGAGGGTTACGCCAAATGATATGATGATATGTACGCAAACTGTCTTTTGGAAAAGTCTTGGTAAATTTGCCGAAGAATCTAACGAAGTGTTAGAATTGCTATAAAATTTAAATTACGTTCAATTTATACCTTCTTTGGCTTACCAATCGCTGTAGAAAATGTACATGTCGAATAAGGACATTTAATATTCTTGTGATTCGACACCCACCTGAATAAATCTATGTAGACACATTTTCTCAGGTTTTATAGATAATTATATGGACGGGATTGGGAGTTCCCGCCTCCTTTGATGAAAATAACACTTATATGTTGAACAAGTCGTCGTCTACTGTGGAAACGACGACGCGACGACGGTAGAATCTCGAAGAGTTAATAATATTTCAGAATTTAACCAAAACAAAGGTGGCGTTTAGTAAAATATCAAGGTTCAGACCAAAAACAATATTCAAATCATTTTGGCTCCTACTGATCGATGACGGTCATTCGCTAAACATTCCGATAAGTTGGCTAGTAAAATAGGTCTATCAACTCTTTGAGCCGTTAAAATATAAAGTTACCAAATGTTATAAATGTTATACAAGATAATTTAAGACCTTTCTTATTCGGTTTTAATCATTTTGGACAAACATTTTACCGACGCCCCCCTTTTTTTTTTTTAATTATCGATCTACTACTCGCAATATGCAACCTTGGAAGATGGTTGGTAGCTATTGCGACAACCTTTCCGAAATGGAAGTACGGTTGTGAGCTTATGTACATAAATATGCATGTATGAAAATTAAATAGATTGGAAATCTTCGAAATCCCGCCGCCCCTGCTCCTGTTACAGGTCTGACATTTGAAAATCTCGTTCTAACGGGTTTTAAGACATCGGTCAAATTTGATATTGGTCAAACCGGTATTTCGTCTGAAACGAACCGCAATAATGTCAACTCATCAACGGAAAGCTTATTTATTATGTAACAGTCACAATGCAAAAGAGAAACGTTTTATGGCATCCAACTTTTAGATTTATCATGCATGACACACTTATTAGTTACACAGTAAGGCTACCCTAGCCTCAAGTCGTTATAATTTGGCCAGATGCCGCGCGGAAGAATTCCCTCGAAAATGGAGGGCCAGCGCGGTCGAGCGCTCAAACGTTGTACAAATTCAAAACACAAACCTGGCCCGCGAGTTATCAAACCTCAACTCGCAAAAATCTATAGCTGGCGCTGGAGCTGCGCCTGGAGCTGGGGCCGCGCGGCGCGGGAGCTGGACACGAGGCACGGAGACGCGGCGCGGCAAGACGGTCGCGGCGACAACACTCGACTCGACGAAATAATGATTCTCGAGAACCATCACGAACCGAATTCACTAAACGGGCTTTAAATTTAACAAAACTACACTATACGAGTGACTTAACGAAATTATTTCACATTATTATCGTTAACGGAAATTTCGAACTTTTCAAATTATTTTCACTCGCGATGTATTGAGGCAGGACTGCACTCAATAAAATCCGGAAACACACAATGAAGAAAATGGCGGCAGCGCCAAACAAGCACGCTGGCGAATGGCGGGAAAGGTGACAAGCGGAAGTTATCGTTTAGTGTTCTATTTATGAAATCTAGGAAAATTACGACGGAAGCGGTCAATAAATGGGCTTTTGAGGCAAACATGCAGTAAAATCCAGCAAACACGCTCTCACAAACCCAGAGAGTACGAAAGGGTCACAATAATCGTAATTGATAGCTAGTTTAAGTATTCAACATAAATATCGATAGATTAACAAAACATAGACGATATAATAGACTTCAATCGACACAACTCTTGGTCCTGCGCTGCCCTCATCCAACGTGTTCCCGCCGCCTTCACCAGGTCATCGGTCCACCTTGTGGGGGGCCTACCCACACTGCGCTTTCCGGTACGCGGTCGCCACTTGAGAACTCTTCGGCCCCTCCGGTCATCGGTTCTGCGAGCAAAGTGCCCCGCCCATTGCCACTTTAGTTTAATAATTCTTTGGTCTATATCAGCTACTCTGGTTCTTCTGCGGATCTCTTCGTGTCTGATACGATCTCGCAAATAAACTCCGAGCATAGCCCTCTCCATTGCCCTTTGGGTGACTTCTAGCTTATTTATGAGGCCTTGAGTGAGCGACCACATCTCTTTTCCATATGTCTGTCAATACACACTGGTCAAAGACTTTCGTCTTGAAACACTGTGATATTTTATGGGGCGCGTTAAAAATGTTTATTATTAAAGCGAATTATTATTACTGCCTCCGTGGACTAATGGTTAAGAGCATTGGCTCTCGACACGGAGGTCGTGGGTTCGATTCCCACGGAGGACACCTAGTGATATATCACTTTGTGCGTTTTTCCCCAGTTGGTTAGGATATTGCAGGCTAAATCGCCCGATTGTCTGAAAAGAGAAATGATTCCGTGCTTCGGATGGCACGTTAAGCCGTTGGTCCCAGCTACTATCTTTGGTGGTAGTAGTCGTTACATAAAAACCACGTCAGAGGCCGTAAGGCGGTCTGAAAAAACTCTGACACCAGGGCTCTGCCCACACGATAAGAAGAAGAATTAAAGCGAATGCTCACCGGAAGATTGTTGTGCGTTGGAAGCATTCTCAGAATTTTCCTTGTCTCCAGAACTCTCTTCTATTGACAGCGCCGCGAGCGCCACACGCACTATATTTCTGTAACGAAATATTTTATATATTTATACAGAAGGCTTTTCTACTAATAATAAAGTAATTATTAATATTTATTCAATAATATTACATAGTGTACATCCACAACAGGCTCCGTCAAAGAAAATCACTCACACTATTTTTCTAAAAGTTACATATTATCAAATTAATGTTTTAGGATAATCAATTTCTGAATGGGTGCGTTGGCAAAGTTAGACTACGGTGTGCTACGCGCTACGGGTTGTAGATCGCGCTGTTAAGATTCGCCCGCGATTACGTATATAGCTGGCAGTGGCTGGTTGAGTTGCGCGTTGGATCGACGCGTTACACGTAGATGCAAACACTCACTTGAAGTATTCGCAGGGTTTCCTACAGTCGCCGTACTTGAGTATCTCGTGGGTGCTCAAGAGCAGTCTCTCCCACTGCTCCGCGGGCGCTTGAGACACGTCCAGCTTACAGAGAGCTTCTAGCACTTCTTGCTCTCGAAGACCGGCTGTAAAAACAATTTAATCATCATCATCATCTCAGCAGATGTACAGTAATACTAGGTTTATAAGTCTTACCGATGTACCTGCGCAGTTGACATATTTTAATAGCGCGTGAAATTATATTGACCAATCAGGATGCGCTACCATCAATCTGTTAACGCTATTAAATAATTTGTTTTCGCGCCCTTTTCGCTGCTATCCGACTTTGCACCCTTTGATTACTAAATGACTTGGGGTTTTGTCGGGGACTCAGTCCTGCTCTGCGCAAACGAAGATTGACGAGCGGAATTATTTTCCAGGTCGTACTGTACGTCCACTGCTGGACATAGGCCTCCCCCAAGGATCGCTACAACTCGCGGTTCTGCGCTGCCCTCATCCAACGGGTTCCCGCCGCCTTCACCAGGTCTTCGGTCAACCTAATGGGGGGCTCCCTGTCTACCCACGCTCGCCAGTCGAGAACTGTTCGGCCCTATCGGCCATCGACAATAAAATATAAGTTACCGAAATAATTCTGAATTGCAGCGCAGTTATTTGTTTTTTGGAACTCCAGCCTCACGAAAGTCAAGCGCTTATCCAGCTGTAATAATTCCTTTAGGTTCATAATTTACTTTTCCCAAAATGCCTCCCGGGTCAAAAATGTTCCTAACCTAGAGTGTCCCCTGGATTCAAAATGTCTGTCTTTAAAAACGTTTCGCTGGTTTAATACGCCCCTTTTACGGAACGTCTATTTCTCAAAATGTCCCCCGAGTTCAAAACAAATCTTTACTAAAATGGGACATTTTTTTCCCAAATTGTCCTTGATTTTCCCAGAATGTTCCTTACCCAAAATTAAGTTATTCCGAAACATTCTTATCCCAGAAAGCAGAATTTTCAAAATAAACTGTTTGGAAAAAAAAAGATAAGGGTGAAGCCAAAAAAGCGTAATTTTGTGAGTTGTGAGTCGCGTATTTTAGTCCGTTTCATATAAAATCCGAGAATGCATGACCTTTTATGATCTCATCCTTTATATGAAACAGATTCAAAATACGCGACTCACAACTCACATAATTACGCTCGTTTGGCTTCACCCTAAATTCAAAAACCAAATTAGCTTATGGAAATTATACTTCATAATAACTTTTTGTAATTTTACACAAACAATGATAACTTACATTTTGTAATAATGAATCCATTCTCATCAGTCTCGTATGCCTTCACCTTATCGCGTCCGAGGGGACCCGAATTATAATCTCTGCAACAAACACAAACAATACATTTTAAGCAGTTTGTAGATGATGGCATTGTGTCTCTAAAGCAGCGACGAGAACATCGTGACCAGATATTCTTGTACAAGGTAATTAACGGCATCATCGATTCGCCCTATCTGCTCAGCAAAGTACGTTTTCGCTGTTCTGGTACCTGCACTCGCTCCAATAATGTGTTCGCTGTTCCGTACTGTAGAACTAATTACTCCTCAAACCGGTACATGGTAAGGACCTGTTCTGCTTACAATGATAAGTATCAGCACATCGATATATTTCATGAGAAATTTCATAAATATGTTTCTGACGTCAAAAAAGTTACCTAACTGTATATAATAATAATAAATAATAATAAATATCTTGGACATTGTCACACAAATTATCTTGTCACATTTAAAGTACCTGGACTTGTATTATGATGACTAGACAACGATATAGAATACATATATAGATACAAACATCCATGACTCGGGTATAAATATTCATATTCATCATATAAATATTTGTCCCTTACGGGATTCGTACCCGCGACTCTCGGCACAGCAGGCAGGTTCACTACAGACTGTGCTACCGGACTGATAATATGATTTGTTTTTCTCCCTAATTTTCTTAATTAAATTCCACAATTTTGTTTTGTTTTGCCTTTTGTTTTAGCTTTAGTTAAGTCATAATTTTAAGTTTGAGCAACATGTCTACTGTAACTTTTATAAGTGGAAACTGTTTTGTCTAATTCGTTGATTAAGTTTTGTAATCCAAGTGTAAACATTAACGCTGTATGCTAATCAAATAAAATAAAATAAAATCATCATTAATTGATTATTTAAAACAGTTCTCTTCTAAGACGCCATGACAGCACATATACAGGGTGAAATTGATATCATTAGCATCCTTTTAAACTAAGAGTCTACCCATCAAACTGAACAACTTTCAAGCAAACCGATCGGTGAAAAAAAAAAAAATCTGATGTTCTATAATAAACTACAGTGCCGTGCCGTGCCGACTCGACTCCAATGTATACAAATTATTTTTGTGCTCCGATCGGTTTGCTCGCGTAGTAAAAGTTGTTCAGTAGACTAGGGTAGAATCTTAGTTTGAAAGGATGCTAATGATATCGATTTCACCCTGTAGTGCTCTCCATAGAACATACATACATATACTCACGACTGTCTCCCATTTGGGCAGGCAGAGACAACCAATCGGCATCGGCTACGATCTTGGCACACCTCGTTTGCCTCTTCCACAGTTAGTAAAATGTACGCTAGTGTAGTACCACGCGTGCACAATACGGTGCTGTAGACATTATGTACTCATCAGAATGTCTTCTTCAGCGTATGCAGGGTTTCCTTCACCGTTTGAGGGCAGTCGGCAGCATAATGTACTATTATGAAGAATTATACATCATTATAACTAACCCGTGAGGGAAATCAAGTCTGTTATGAGCAGGTACGGGCGACGATTCCTTCGTACTGTTCGCATCTTCTGAACTGTCCGCCGACGCCGCCCGCGCTATCGCCTCCCTGTCATCAAACAAACAACTTTCTCTAAGGGACCTATCAAAAACTGCTGTTCCATACAAAACTGCGAAATAAGAATGTATAGAAATGTAAATCAAGCTCAAAAAGTGGCACCAGACAAACTGTACCGTGTTCTAAATTTGTTCTTTAAAAACTTTACCTTGCCGCCAAAACTAATACAACATGTCATTTTTCATTAGGTGCCAAAAATTATGTGGATTTTGTATAGAGTTCTCTTCTATAGTTATTCTTATTCGTAGTACTCGACCCAAATGTATGAGACAGCTGATTTATAAAGTGAAATCAGATATCGTTACGGCCATTTTCGAAGCGTTGATTTTGTATGTATGGTATATAAGGTCTAACAAAATTAGGTGAAACTTTTTTAAGGGGATGATCAGACCATCAAACTGAACAACTTTCTTTATGGGACCAATATTGGAATCGAGAAAAAGAAATCTGCTGTCCCATACATTTAGGTCGAGTAGGTTTGTATGGAACAGCTGATTTTTTTTCGCTATTTCGATATTGGTCCCATAGAGGAAGTTGTTCAGTTTGATGGTCTGATCACCGCCTTAAAATAGTTTCACCTAATTTTGTTAGACCTTATATACTTATTTGTGGATTAGTTACGCGTGTAATTCTACTAACAAACATTCCTGCCACTTTTTGCGGGGGGCGAGGTATCATGAAATCCGCAACTTTGAATTTTATTCCCAATAACTTTAGATTCTAATTTTGAACGTAAAAATCATGAAAAGTAGTCTCGTGTGAAACCCTAACGTTCTAAGTTTGAAATTATTGTTTTGCAATTATAGGCTGTCTCGTTTAGTGATAAGGTATAAAATTGAATGTAAATGCACATGATTAATTGTTCTTATACCGTGGCAGAGGGGAAATGCTACCGCAAGGCTAGTCCTTATAATAAATAGTCAAAGGCTCACGACTATATTCTCCGAGATATTCTAAACTCTGTCCAGTGTGACGGGGAGTGAGCCCGTCGCCACTTGTAACGGACAGTGGGTACAATACATGCCTCGAAATTGAAGCATGCAGGTGCCGGAGTACAAGTGATTAGCGACAGTATAAAGTCCCTTTTCCCCACGTAACAAGATAACTTACGCATTATAATGACCGTTGGGCACTCCATTTACATTGTTGGAAAGGACATAAGCTACAAGTGACAAAAAGGTCCCTTTTCCCTAAGTAACGAGTATACTTATGCGTTATAATGACTGTTGGGCACTCCATTGCCGCCCTTGTTGGAGAGGGTGACGTCAGACATCTGACTAAAGCCTGAGTACACAAGGCGACACATCAAGCTATACAAAACCAGAATAAGCTGGTCGAGCGTAGGTCGAGTTGCGTTTGACGTCGCGCGGCCAGCTTATGTTAAGCGAAAATATACATAAAATAATACAAGTGATAAGCAAAAATAAAGTCCCTTTTCCCTAAGTACCAAGATTACTTACGCATTATAGTGACCGTTGGGTACGCCATTGACGCCCTTGTTGGAGAGGGTGACGTCAGACATCTGACTGATGCCGGAGTCTTTACTCGACATGTGGTTACCGCATTCTGTTGACAACAATTACAAAATTAGAGAACCTGAACGAGGCGATATACAGACAAGGGGACACAGAAGCCCACGCAACGCCACAGTAGAGCATGACTTTTGTTTGTCGTACTATCTTTTTGACTACTTATATAAGGACTAGCCACGCGTGTAATTCTACTAACATTTCTGCCAATTTTTGCGGGGGGCGAGGTAACGTGAAATCTGCAACTTTGTATTTTATTCCCCATAACTTTAGATTCTACTTTTGATTGTTAAAAATCATGAAAAGTAGTCTCGTCTTCTTCTTCTTATCGTGTGGGCAGAGCCCTGGTGTGTCAGAGTTTTTTCAGACCGCCTTACGGCCTCTGACGTGGTTTTTATGTAACGACTACTACCACCAGAGATAGTAGACGGGACCAATGGCTTAAACGTGCCATCCGAAGCACGGAATCATTTTTCTTTTCAGACAATCAGGTGATACAGCCTGCAATGTCCTAACCAACTGAGGAAAACCGCACTAAGTGACATATCACTATGCGTCCCCCATGGGAATCGAACCCACGACCTCCGTGTCGAGAGCCAATTCTCTTAACCATTAGACCACGGAGGCAGATAGGAAGTTAGGAGTAGTCTCGTGTGAACCCCAAACGTTTTAAATTCGAAATTATAGGCTGTCTCGTTTAGTGATAAGGTATAAAATTGAATGTAAATGCACATTATTAATTGATCTTATACCGTGGCAGAGGAAAAATTCTACCGCTAGGCTAGTCCTTATAATAAATAGTCAAAGTACTATCTCTATACATTCTATCTCAGTGTGTTGTGTGCAGTACACGTACATACCGTTGGCGTGTTGTGCGGTGTATGTATGTATCTCGGTGGTTGTTCTCCTAATGCGGGAGTACACGTCCTCGGCGTTGGTGCAGTTGGAAGTCGCGCTGGTGGCGCGGATGGGACTGTCACTGCCGGCTGGTGGCAATACAACAATCTTAATCAAGGGCCTATGTCGAAAAAGGGCGAATCGAGTCGAGTCGAGAAAAGCGAAATGGGCGTGTGTTAGCTTATATTACTTCCTGATGCGAGAGAAAGAGATGGGCTGACGGTTTTTCGACAAAATAAACAGCTGTTCCATACAAAACTGCAATAATACTCGACGCTATTGGACCTATGGAACAGCAAATTCCTTTTTTCGCTTAATCGATGTCGGTCACTAATGCCCATACACCTTGAGGGTAGGCCTGTGCCCTGCAGTGGGACGTTTATAGGCTGATGATGATGATGATGTCGGTCACATAGAGAAAGTTGTTCAGTTTGATGGTCTGATCATCGCCTTAAAACTTGAGCATGTTAAGGGCCTATGTCGAAAAATAATTGAAGCGAAATGGGCGTGTGATTGCTTATATTACTGCCTGATGCGAGAGAAAGAGATGCGCGCTTAAAACGACGCAAGCGTAAAACAAACTTTATTTAATTGTGATTGTACTATTTATGTCAGTTCAATTCTGCTCTTATTAAAATATGTAAAATATCAATCTCTTTTTTTTTAAATCAAGTCTCGTGCTTCTATTATTCACCGTTTAGCAGTTCCAAGCGTTTATTGATAAAGACGGAGGCTACTTTGGCTTGTTTTTCTATCGAGAAAATGTGTCTTAATCGTGTTTTGGCTCTAATCAAAACTTCAATTATATGTTCAATTTACACATATCCGCTAGTCATACTCCTACTGTTACTACTTCATGATATATGACGCTTTGAAGAATCCTATTTTTTTCACATATCTTAACAACTATCTTTTACCCGAGACTTAGCGTCGACTTTAAAAATATATACTAGCGTTAACCCGCGACTTCGTCCGCAGAAATTATATACCAGATTTTAAGTCAAATCATTAGCTACCAAACAAAAAAAGTTTCATCAAAATCGGCTCGGTAGTTTTTGCGTTATGCTCGTTCAAACAAACAAACTAACAGACACACAAAAAATCCAAAAATTGGTGATATGGAATCAGGAACACCTAAAAACCATATCATAACTTTTTTTTGTTAATATCTTCAATGTACAGACACACTTTCTGCTACAGTTTTATAATTATAATCATCATCATCTCAGCCGACGGACGACCACTGCTGGACATAGGCCTCCCCGAAAGATCGCTATAACGACCGGTCCTGCGCTGCCCTCATCCAACGGGTTCCCGCCGCCTTCACAAGGTCGTCGGTCCACCGTGTGCGGGGCCTACCTACGCTGCGCTTTCCGGTACGCGGTCGCCACTCGAGAACTTTACGGCCCCATCGGCCATCGGTTCTGCGAGCAATATGCCCCACCCACTGCCACTTTAGTTTAGCAATTCATTGGGCTATGTCAGTTACACTGGTTCTTCTGCGGATCTCTTCATTTCTGATTCGATCTCGCAGGGAAACTCCGAGCACAGCCCTCTCCATTGCTCTTTGGGTGACTTTCAGCCTTTTTATGAGGCCTTGAGTGAACGACCACGTCTCTGTTCCATATGTCATCACTGGCAACACACACTGATCGAAGACTTTCGTTTTAAGACACTGCGGTTCTAAGTTTTATAATAGTTTAGATTAATAACTAGCTTTTACACTCCCCGAGGGGTTCACCATCGGTCTATAACCTATACACGTCCCACTGCAGAGCATTGACAAGATGACGTCAGCACATGCGAAACGGAGTCTAGGGCTGCAATAACTTTACCTGCGTGTGGTACAACCAAAGAAATTGAATTACTTCATGTTCAATTTCTTTGGGTACAACCACTTTTTCGTAAATAAAACGCTTTGACACCCGTCTATTAAAAAAAAAAAACTAAAAAGTTAACAAATAATATTGCAGCCGATAACTTTTTCGTTCGCATCATAAGAACATTAATTTGTTTTATAGAAGTCGCTGTTAAGCCGGTACGATTCGCGATAGGGCTTGCATTAGTTTTATTGCATAATTAACTATCATTGTACAACTATTGTTTTTAATTAAATATTTGGACGCCTAAACATAAGGCAGAATATGCTGAACCTAACCCACAACACAAGAACTATGTAACTAACACCATGTTCTAGCAAATAAATCTGAATTCATTTGGCTTGGCTTGACACCGACTTCGCCCGCCATCAAGAGCGTCATCATACTGTAAGGCTAGTAATAATACTGTGATCTACGAATAAGAATAACTATAGAAGAATAACTCTAAACAAATATCTTGGACACTATCAAGAAATATATGTTTTTATAGAGTAGTATGGCTGTATGACCCAAATGTATGGGAAAGTATGTTTATTTTATTTTAATGTTGGTCCCTGTTCCTTGTTTTGGCTATGTGCACGACACTAGCGCCACACTAGCGCGGCGTACTGCCAGTACTTTTTCGGACAGCCGTGAATTATCTACACTATTATAGTACTGTAATAGTGTGTGTTTGTCCGAGGATTCTGCCAAAACTGCTTGATCGATTTTGATTAAATAAATAAATATGTTGGACATTGTCACACAAATTATCTAGTCACATTAGTCACGATATAGAATACATATATAGATGAAACATCCATGACTCGGGTACAAATATTCATATTCATCATATAAATATTTGTCCCTTATGGGATTCGAACCCGCGACCCTCGGCACAGCAGGCAGGTTCACTACAGACTGTGCTACCGGGCCGTCAAACAAAATCCACATAATTTTTGGCACCTCTTGAAAAATGACATGTTGTATGAGTTTTGGCGGCAAGGTAAAGTTTTTAAAGAACAAATTTAGAACACGGTACAGTTTGTCTGGTGCCACTTTTTGAGCTCGATTTACTTTTCTATACATTCTTATTCGTAGACTGTGATAATACAATCAGTATTATTATTATTATTATTTGTGGTTGGGCTATTGCAAGCAAGGGTCGTTATGTAACACTGCGACCATCGCTGGTCTTTTGTGTTCGCCCCAAGCTCACCCATATTTTACGCATACCTCCGAACTTATGGTATTTTCTTTTCATTCTCTGGAATGCAGGTTTCCTCACGATGTTTTCCTTCATCGCCGAGCTAGTAAATGATAAATACAACAGTACATAAATTCCGAAAAACTTAGTGGTACAGGCTCAGGAATCGAACCGCGTCCTCGTGATTGAGGCGCTAGCTCTCTTCTGTATGGGCTATCATCGCTCAATACAATCAGTAAGTGATATACCGTCAGTTGCAGAAACGCTTGCTAGCTTTTACTACGTGAACAAGACAAAAAGTGACAGCAAGAGATTTAATGGATGATTAACTTTAATGAACGTTTCTGCAACTGAGCGATAGGGAGCTAGTCGGGATCGTACATGACGCGGGTCACTTACTGCTAGAGGTTCTCCGGACATGCTGCTGCACCACTCCATTGACCAGGGATTGCGTTTCCGGCGGAAGTTCACCCATTAGCGCCGTGAACTGAAATTATAAGTTAGTTGTAAGATTTCAATTTGATCAATCAGAATTAGAAATTATATAAGGTCTAACAAAACTAGCTGAAACTATTTTAAGGGGATGATCAGACCATCAAACTGAACAACTTTCTCTATGGGACCAATATCGAAATCGGAAAAAAAAATCTGCTGATTTTGTTAGACCTTATATAAGGTCCAACAATATTAGGTGAAACTATTTTAAGGGGATGATCAGACCATCAAATTGAACAACTTTCTCCATGGGACCAATATTGAAATCGCGAAAAAAAAATCTGCAGTCTCATACATTTAGGTCGAGTAGGTTTGCATGGAACAGTTGATTTTATTTTCGCGATTTCGTTATTGGTTCCATAGAGAAAGTTGTTCAGTTTGATGATCCTCTTAAAATAGTTTCACCTAATTTTGTAAGACATTATATAATACCTAGAGTTAAACCGCGGCTTCGTCCGCACAAACAAACACACAAACAAACAGACACATCCAAAAATTGCTGATATGGAATCAGGGGCACATAAAAACCATATCGTAACTTTTTTTTGTTAATATCTTCAATGTACAGACACACTACTGTTACAGTTGTATAATAGTACGAGCGTTAACCCGCGACTTTGTCCGCACAAATTATATACCAGATTTTAAGTCAGATCATTAGCTAACAAACAAAAAAAAAATTTCATCAAAATCCGTTCTGTAGTTTTTGCGTGATGCTCGTTCAAACAAACAAACACACAAACAAAAAAAATATCCAAAAATTGCTGATATGGAATCAGGGACATTTAAAAACCATATCGTAATTTTTTTTTTGTCAATATCAGATCATCAAACTGAACAACTTTCCCTATGGGACAAATATTTCAGACGAGTTATGTTTGCAGTTTTGTATGGGACAGCGATTTTTTTTTCGCGATAAAAAGTTGTTCAGTTTGAAGGGGTGCTTCACCTCTTTAAATATCACCCCTTTTGTGTTTTTGTTGCCTGTCTTTGTTAATTTACGTTTTCTTTTAAGTGCCTACCTATAAGTTACATTGTGAAAAGGTGTTAGCCGTAATGCAACAGCTGACGACCTACGTCGTAGGTCAGCAACAAATGGGCCGCAGTGCGCACGACTCGCCCGGTGAGTCAGAATTGTATTGCATTCCACAGTGTTAGCACTGCGCGAAGATCATTGTTTTGAGCTTAGCAGCGAAAGGGTTAAGTGACTGTCACATTTTATATTAAGGTGGAGTTTTGTAATAGCAACTATGGAGCAATTGCACTTATAAGTATCACGATTCAGTTCTTCTCTCAATAGACTAATGTCTAGTCATCTACAAGGCAGGTGTTGGTATAAAGAGAAGGACTGAATTGTGAAGTGCAAGATTCTTATAAGTGCAATTGCTCCATAGTTGCAGTGGTATAGTATAGTGTATAGTCATGATCATCATCATCATCTCAGCCGATGGACGTCCACTGCTGGACATAGGCCTCCCCCAAGGATCAACATAACGAGCGGTCCTGCGCTGCCCTCATCCAATATAGTATAGTATAGAATAGAGATATAGCAACTCACAGGCACGGGGTTGCAGTCGTAGAGGCAGGCGAGGGCTCGTCGCGCGGCCACCCTGACGTCACCAGCGCGCGGGTCCTGCGCCAGCACCGACACCTTCACTAGCGCCCGCCCCGCTATACCTGTCGCTCCACCTGCACGAACAAACACACAAACATTCACTATTGCGAATTAGATATCTGGATAATCTTCCCTGGTCAACGACTCAGCTTGACCATTCAAAGGGGGAACGCTGCCAGCATGCTTGGCACCATGTCTCGAGGGGATGCACCTTTTTTTGTTTTCATTTTTAAATTTTTTTTTTCTATTATATCTCCTACCTACCTGATTATAATAAAATCAATCATATTGCATTGAAAATTCTGGAAAAAATAAATACGACAGAAACTAGGATTTCGAATTCATCATCATCATCATCATATCAGCCATTAAACGTCCACTGCTGAACATAAGCCTCCCCCAAAATGGGGGGATTTGCCATAATCGCCACGCTTGGCAGGAGGGATGGCGATCGCAGTTGGATCGAATCAATGTGTGTACTCAGAGGATGCTGCTGCCCATCCTTCAGTAGATCCCTTAGTCGCCTTTTACGACACACACGAGAGGAAATGGGATGGTGCTATTCTTAGCCGACACCACACGATTTCAAATTATATTGTTTTAATTTAGATAATTTTTACTAGGAGGAGGTAAACTTCAAACTTCAAAGACTTTATTGCGGCACAGGTAATATGAAGGTGGTGAAATGTATTTTAGATAGAGCTCTGTGATCTGCCCATGAGCATGCAATATTTATTTATTTAATTGGAGAGAGGGCATGCAGAGCATTAGGTACGCACGGCCACACATCAAGCTATACAAAACCAATATAAGCTGGCCGCGCGTAGGACGAGTAATGTACATGGAGATGCTACTGGGAATGTTCCTCCATTGAAAAGGGAAGATCTTCCACCAGGCTATGTGTGAAGCCTGGGGACCGGCCATGGTCCAACAGTTCTTAGTTGGACCTTGTATATATATCGAATCTTTGTGATTATTTCTCTTGCGCGATATATGAATTGGATTCGATTGTGAACCTTATTTGTAGTAGGTTACGAGTTACGTATTCACGGTGAACTTTGTCTATGTATGGAGCATATTTCCGAGAGCGACGGTATCGCCATCTGTTGGCATCTTTGCTATAACTTGTGGGTGCTGACATCTGTAGCAAATCCCCACATTTATAATGTCCGACCAGCTGATATTGGTTTTATATATACTTTACAAATTTACAATTCTTTAGTATACTTAAATATTACATTATAGTTTCTTCAGTCCAATACTAACTAAATGGCAATTAAAATAGAGCATTACTGTTTGTTTAATAATTTATTTTTTTCATATATCGAGACATTTGCTTTCTAGCTCTGAGAACGATTTTCTTCTGACTTCCTAATAATTGAAGCCCGCGCCGGGGTTATTAGACGTTCCAAATTTATTTCAAATAAAAACCAGCCAGCAAGCTATGGCTATACAACCTCCTTACAGTACACACGGGCGACACATCAAGCTATACAAAACCAACATAAGCTGGCCGCGCGTAGGTCGAGTAACGTGTAGCGTCGCGCGGCCAGCTTATGTTGGTTTTGTATAGCTTGATGTGTCGCCCGTGCGTACATTGATATTTACTGTCAACTTAAGAGAATTAGGTACTAATGGTAAGAAAACTACAAATAACAAATTATAAATAAAAGAAAGAAATAATAGAAAGTCGGTGACATGTGAAACAGATGTGCTTCAGACCATCAAACTGAACAACTTTCTCTATGGGACCAATATTGAAATAGCGAAAAAAAAATTGGCTGTCCCGTACAATTCAGTCGATTCATGATTGCAGTTTTGTATGGGACAGCGGATTTTTTTTCGCGATTGGTCCCATAGTAAAAGTTGGTCAGTTTAGATGGTCTGAAGCGCCCCTTTAAGTGACTGTCCCATTTTATATTACACCCTGTAGATTGAGATACATAACATACCGTGTAACGCAACAGCGAGGCTGTTGGGCGTGCAGTAGTCATGCGCGAGATCCGCCAGGAACCGAAGCGCAGCCGCCTTCGTCTTGGGCGTAGGAGCCGTCGCTGAGTCACCAAGGAACCTGAGACGTTTATATTTATAAACAATAATAATATAACTGACCATAAGCTCTTGTTAACTGCCCACACGTTAAGAAGACGAAGAATTTAAGTCGTGTTTTTAAATTTTTTTTCAGTTAAGGCGGTTGCAGAGGGGTCAAATTTATACAAAACTTTGATGCACAATACGCGTAGACGGTATTAATATAAGTAACTTTGTATATATGGAAAATCTAGATGCCGCGTCACAAACAACATATGCAATTTATAATATAATTACGAAGATATAAAGCTTTTAAAATTTTTTATGAAAAATTTCAAAGCTTATATCTTCGTAATTATTTTATAAATTACAAATTGCAAATGTTATTTGTGACGCAGCATCTAGATTTTCTTAACTATTTTTCCATATATAAAATACGAGCGTTAACCCGCGACTTCGTCCGCACAAATTATATACCAGATTTTAAGTCAGATCATAAGCTATCAAACAAAAAAAGTTTCATCAAAATCGGTTCAGTAGTTTTTGCGTGATACTCGTTCAAACAAACAAACAAACACACAAACAAACAGACAAAAAATCCAAAAATTGGTGAAATGGAATCTTCAATGTACAGACAAACTTCCTGTTACAGTTTTATAATAGTATAGATAGATAGATTACTTTTTTTAATTCCGTCTACGCCTATTGTGCGTCAAACGTTTGTATGGACTGAAACCACCTTAAACGATCTTTTGTTTCTCACAAAGTCTCATCAAAAACGGTTTAGTCGTTTTTGCGTGATGTTGAAACGAACAAAACAAACAAAAAAATACAAAAATTTATGATTTGGACTCAGGGACACCCATCGAGAAATTCCGCGCTCCCTTGGAAACATTAACTTACCAAATAATGAAGGCCGAGTCTAATACAAAATCGTCCATTTAGTTAGATTAGATTAGATGTGTGATGCACTCACCTAAATATATTATGTAGTTGTAACTCTGCCGGGAAACACTCGTGTATGACATCTAGAGTCTTCATTATCTTGCTGTTGACAGAGCCGAGGATATCTGTACCTAGTTTCATTAATAACCTGCAAATAATACACTGATTAAAATACGTTTTAAATATCGAGGGGAAAATTGCAATAGAATACGCAAAATTCTGACATTTTAAAGATTTTTTTATTGGCTATGTGCGAAGTGGGTAATGGTACAGTGTCACCAACTTATATGTAGAATGAGCGATGGCGCCACTTTCTGTATCAAAGAATGAGAGACTATACCAGTGTTGCAAGACGTGCAAAAATTATCCTAGATCCACGATATTTTTGAGGGGCATGCGTTACAAAATAAAAGTCGGGTATCGCACGATAATTCACAAAAATTCCAGGATAATCCACGATAATTTTGTAATTTAATGAAATCTGTGTATCAAATCATTATTTGCAACCATATTATCCGTCAAATTCCAATAATATACATCATTTTGGCGTTAATTATCGCGTAAAACCGTTTTCAAATACCTAATACTAAAATTGAAGTTCTAATGAGAACAATTGAGACAGAAAATATTATCTCACTGTGTCGTTTCAATCAATAGTTTTTACTAAAATTCCCTAAAAACCTCGTACTTGCCTACCTATAAATAGGTAACATTAAATAGTGGCATGCACATGGCATGCAATATAGGTAAGAATGATTGAATTTCACGCATCATTTCACTCTTTTAGGTTCTAAGAGAGACTTTTTTGGAATTTTTCAACATCGACTGACAGCAACAAAATGACGTTTTCAAAAGCAGTTCCGCTTTTGGCCATTCTACAGATAAGTTGGTGGCACTATAACTTTCTAATCGATCGCAGCGCCCGGGGTGGCAGAAATTTGTATTGTATTTCAGGACCAGCTGAGAAAATATGTTTGAATCTATGCAAATCCATACATACATACATATACTCACGCCTGTGTCCCATTGGGGTAGGCAGAGACAACGGATCGCCATCGGCTACGATCCTGACACACCTTTTTCGCCTCTTCCACAGTCATAAGTCGCTTCATACACGCTCGTCGGTTTCGGGTACATTTGATCTGACCCCTCTTAAGTACGCTGACAATTTGGTCCGCATACGTACGTCTAGGGCGACCTTTTTTGACTGTCCCATTCACACTCGCTTTATATATTTCATTCGTCAGTCTGCTATCACTCATTGCAAATCCACACACTAATTATCACGAAATCTCTAAAACTGTCAAGACTACAAACTTAAAATTTGGCATGGAAGTTTCTATTGGCATCTAGATGCTCATTAAGAATGGTTTGTCGCATTTCAACCTCCAAAGGTTTTAAAACTGAGGTAAAAGTTTGAATAGAAATTCCTATACAAATTCGATTTTATCTGTGGCTTAATCCGCTTACGCTCCCGTCATCGTACCTGGATAAAATATAAGCTAGCTTTTAAGACTAATGATATGATTTTAAATCTTGTAAGTTTTGACGAAACTAGAGGCTATAGAAATGTGGTTCTACCGAAGAATGCTGCGAATTAGTTGGGTTCAACGAGTCACCAATGTGGAGGTTCTACGACGTGTCAGGAAGTCCAGGGAGCTGTTGCAAACCGTTAAAAGGAGGAAAGTCGCCTACCTTGGTCATATTTTGAGGAATGAGCGATACCAACTGCTCCAGACTATAATAATGGGCAAAGTGGAGGGCACAAGAAGCGTCGGTAGGCCACGAATGTCATGGCTCGCGAACCTTAAAGAGTGGACAGGCATCGCCAGCGTCGAAGAGCTGTTTCGTTTGGCGAGAGATAGACAGGGATGTGCAGAGCTGACTGCCAACCTCCAGTAATGGAGAGGAACCCGAAGAAGTTTTGACGGCCCGGTAGCACAGTCTGTAGTGAAAAGTGGTTCGAATCCCGTAAGGGACAAATATTTATATGATGAATATGAATATTTGTACCAGAGTCATGGACGTTTGTATCTATATCGTTGTCTAGTCATCATAATACGGTACTTTAAATGTGACTAGATAATTTGTGTGACAATGTCCAACATATTTATTTATTTAATCAAAATAGATCTAGCAGTTTTGGCAGAATCCTCGGACAAACACACACTATTACAGTACTATAATAGTGTAGATAATTCACGGCTGTCCGAAAAAGTTCTGGCAGTACGCCGCGCTAGTGTCGTGCACATAGCCAAAACAAGGAACAGGGACCAACATTAAAATAAAATAAACATACTTTCCCATACATTTGGGTCATACAGCCATACTACTCTATAAAAACATATATTTCTTTGCGATTTGTATGTAGGTTTCATAGTGAAAGTTTTTCAGTTTGATGATCTGAAGTATTCCTTATCTTTAGAATGCTTTTACAGAAATCTTTCTTTAAATGAAATAAGCGTTTAGAAAGATCACTATCGCTACGTGTAACGCGTCGATCCAACGCGCAACTCAACCAGCCACTGCCAGCTATATACGTAATCGCGGGCGAATCTTAACAGCGCGATGTACAACTTGTAGCGCGTAGTACGTAGCCGCATAGCACTCACCTGAACATAAGTTGATATAACCAATCCTTCAACTGCTGCCAGTGCACTAGCAGCAACTCGCACACAGCATCGAGCAGCAGAGAGAAGACCTTTGTATGGGCGTCGACGAACATTTTGTTTAGTAATTCAGTTAGTCTTTTTAGTTGTTCGTCTGTGAGTAGACGACCGCTGTTCAGGTAGTTTGCCTGCGGGAGAAAATGTTGTGTTAGGATAGAAAATAAAGCTTTTGGTCTACACAATTTGAGCTTTATGCATGCATGAGAATGTGATTGATGTGTTGCGGAGGTATGCACACTCAATCATGAGGGACCGGGTTCGAATCCGCACGTACGACATGGCATGTACCAATGAGTTTTTGTACCTTATGTACGTAATACCGACTGCTGTCAAACGGTGAAGGAAAACATCGTGAGGAAACCTACATACACTGAAGAAGAAATTGTGATGCATATGTGAAGTGTACCGCACCGCATTGTGCACGCGTGGTACTACACTAACGTACATAAACACAACCCCTCTGAGGGTAGTGTCTGTGCCCTGCAGTGGGACGTGTATACATGATTATGAAGTAAAACCTTGTGATTGAGTGTCCATAGTTCTCCGCTGGAAGTCAATGGAGAGGGCTATGCTCGGAGTTTCCTTGCGAAATCGAATCAGAAATGAAGAGATACGCAGAAGAACCAGAGTAGCCGACATAGCCCAAAGAATTGAAACTAAAGTGATCCAGTCCCACATTGCTCGCAGAACCGATGGCCGATGGAGCCGAAAAGTTCTCAAGTGGAGACTGCGTACCGGACCGCGCGGCGTGGGTAGACAGTGAGCCCCCACAAGGAGGCCCAACGACCTGGTAAAGGCGGCGGGAACACGATGGATGAGGGCAGCGCAGGACCGCGAGTTGTAGCGATCCTTGGGGAAGGCCTATGTCCAGCAGTGGACGATGTAATGATGACACTCAATAAAGAGGAAGATAAGTACATACCAGGTGTGTAAGTCCGTCCTTGCGTTCGGTCCAGTGTGTGGAGGCGCACAGAGCTATGATGTCGTCGGCGGGGGGCGGCGGCGGCGGGGAGCGGGAGTCCCACCCGAGCCGGGAGACTGACCCGGACCACGAGACGCTCTGACAACACACCGGCGAGAAACAGTTATATTAGTCAACGATATTAACGGGATATTACCGTTCGTGCGCTCCATTCAAATGAAGTTTGGTTATATTTTTAACTAGAGTTAACCCGCGACTTCGTCCGCTCAAATTATATACCAGATTTTAAGTCAGATAACAAGCTATTAAACAAAAAACGTTTTATCAAAATAGGTTCAGTAGTTTTTACGTTATGTTTGATCAATCAAACAAACAAACAAAACAGACAGACAGACAAAAAATCCAAAAATTGGTGATATGGAATCAGGGACACCTAAAAACCATATCGTAACTTATTTTTGTTAATATGTTCAATGTACAGACACACTTCTATAATATAACAGTTTTATATTAGTTAAGATTAAGTAAAATAAATCTTTATTTAAGACAGTTAGTGTACACGTTACCGTGGATGAATTTTAAGAGCGCGATGTACAACTCGTAGGAACGCGCTACGAGTTGTACATCGCCTTGCCAGTCGTAGCCGCGTAGTCTTACCTGAACATGGGATTCTGTGCTGCCAGATGAGGCTCAACCCATAAGTTACAACCCCCATAACCCCCATACCCCCATAAGTGTTTAAAATATTATCAGGCACTTTCTTTCTAGATTCGACCAATGCATAGGGAAAAAGAGGGTAGTATCTCTATATTACAATATTAGTACATTATGATACAAGTCAGTTAAGTTGGTCAATACAGTCGAGGTTGGACTGCAGCACGAGCCGCAGGCGAGGGCTGTAAACGAGCCGAGACTGTAATCACTAATACTATTAATACTAACATCGTGCCTCCTGTAGGAGTCCAGGCTCCTCTCTGAGCACAAGCGGCAGGTGAGGAGGGCTGTAAACGAGCCGAGACTTTAATGACTAATACTAACATCGTGCCTCCTGTAGGAGTCCAGGCTCCTCTCTGAGCACACGCTGGAGGCTTCGGAGTCATCGTCCCGCATCCTCCCTCCGTCACACGCCGAACTGTCTTCTGGACTCTGTGGTAATACATATAAAGTTCATTAGAGCCTATAGTGCTTACCTTGGGATCATTACAATGTATGTGCCTGTGAGCGTTATTTATTATTTTATTTTATTTATTACGAGCGTTCACCCGCGACTTCGTCCGCACAAATTATATACCAGATTTTAAGTCAGTCATAAGCTATCAAACAAAGTTTCATCAAAATCGGTTCAGTTCGATCAAACAAACAAACAAACACACAAACAAAGAGACAGACAAAAAATCCAAAAATTGGAAATATGGAATTAGGGATACCTAAAAACCATATCTTATCTTTTTTTTGTTAATATCTTCAATGTACAGACACACTTTCTGTTACAGTTTTATAATAGTTTAGATAGATTTGTAATTTTGATAAATTTTCTGTGTTTAAAAGCAATGAGTTTTTCGTGAGGAAACCTGCGTGCTTCAACGCATATATTGTACCCACTGTGCATTACAAGTGGTGCCGGGCTCACTCCCCGTCACACTGGACAGAGTTTCGGTACTACTAGTGAAACTTGGATGTTCTGAGGCTTCAGAATATCTCTGACTACCCCCTCGGGCAAAATAGTCGTGAGCATATGCTTATTCTGTTTACCGAAAACATTTATAAAAGAGGATATTATACAGGGTGTTACAAAAGTAAAAATAAAAATTTAAAACTTTTATGGGTGTTGTTAAGACCATCAAACTGAACAACTTCCACTAATGGACCAACAACGAAATCGCAAAAAAAAACAATTGTCCCATTTATTTAGCTCGAGTAGATTTGTAGTTTAGTATGGAAAATCTGATTTTTTTTTCGCGATTTCGATATTGGTCCCATAGTGAAAGTTGTTCAGTTTAATGGTCGAAACCACTCCCACAAATGTGCTGAAGCGTCACTTGAAAAAATGCAACATTGCATCTGATCAGTGGGAGCAGCTGGCTGTCAAGCGGCCAGAATTAGTCAAATCGAATGTATTTGACTTTCAAGCTCAACGCCGCTCTGACCTTAACTCAAAGCGCAACGAATTGAAAGCCCGACCACCTGCGGCGATCAATTACACATATATTAATGGTGTACTCTCGTGTCCGCAATGTGCGAGGACCTTTACTCACAAAATAGGCTCCGTGAGTCACATTCGAGCACATGAGCGCCAAAATCGGAGCTGAAGCAGTCGCCGTGGCCGAAATCGGTCAGGAGCTATCATTTGTATTTTTGTAACACCTTGTATGTAGCGTAAATTGCGTACTTATAAATCTACAGTACGATCAGGAAAATAATTCCGTTCGTCAATCTTCGTTTCCGCAGAGCAGGACCGAGTCCCCGACAAAACCCGAAGTTATTTGGATTGAAGATGGAATCGTGGTTGGTCAATATAATTTCGCGCGCTATTAAAATTTGTCAACTGCGCAGGTACATCGGGGAGACTTATAAACCTGGTACCACTGTGCTGGTCCTCTTGTCTATGGTTATTTGACTAACCCTCAGCACAGACTCGGCGTCCCTGCTTTGCTGCAGCAGTCGTAGCGAGGCTTGCGGCGCGCGGGAGGGCGCCGTGCGCTCCATAGAGTCCCGGCGGCGAACCGCAGACCCCACTACGCTGCTCGATCGACCAGTCCTGCGAATAACAAAAGAGTTACATTTCTAGTGAAAGAATTGTCAAAATCGGTTCAAAAAATGTCGATAAACTAGCGAATTTACAAGAAAAAAAAATTTAAAGGTACCGATTCGTTGAGTGGATACAACCGACAGATAAACAAAATCTTGACTAATTAAACCATAGAGAAATTACTCGCTCCCCTAATGAAACTAATGAGTTCCCAGCAGGCGGAGGACATTCGCCTTTTGGTGGCTTTTGCCATCTGTTAAATATTTTGCAGAACTATGAAAAAAAAAGAGAAGAACAACAGTGATACATTTACATCAAAGGGTTGGGTCCCTGACTCCCAATATTGGATAACCGTGCATTGGGAGCCAGATTCCTCCTCAGGTAGGTACCAGATAACAATATTTCCGTCTGTGTTTGTTAATCACGACTTACTATAATTTTTTCATAATTATTATTTTGTGTACAATAAGGAATCTATGAACTGTACACAACAACTACTAAAATACAATCGTTCTCATAGATTATTCTTTTGATTAGTAGACTGTACTAGGAAATTAAGCCCACAGAATAAGAAGGTGGTCTCAGAATTTTTTTTCCGTTTATGGTAGGTAGGACATTATTTTATTCAGGGTACCATAATCCGGTCCCCTTCAAAGGCAACGGAACAAAGGCGATTTTGTTAGTAAAATAGGTAAATTCCAAAATAAAACTGTTATCGGTAGCTACCGAATAAGAAACCAGTCTTAGAAAAACGTAGGAATTAAAGTAAAATACTATACTTTTATTTCAAACGAGCGTTAACCCGCGACTTTGTCCGCACAAATTATATACCAGATTTTAAGTCAGATAATAAGCTATCAAACAAAACAAGTTTCATCAAAATCGGTTCAGTAGTTTTTGCGTGATGCTCGTTCAAACAAACAAACATACAGACAAAAATCCAAAAATTGGTGATATGGAATCAGGGATACCTAAAAACCATATCGTAACTTTTTTTTTGTTTATATCTTCAATGTACAGACAAACTTCCTGTTACAGTTTTATAATAGTTTAGATTAAGATGGTTTCAGTCCATACAAAAGTTTGACGCACAATACGCGTAGACGGAATTAATAAAAGTAATGTTTTATATATGGAAAAATAGTTTAGAAAATCTAGTTGCCGCGTCACAAATAACATTTGCAATTTATAATGAAAAATTTCAAAGCTTTATATCTTCATAATTATTTTATAAATTGCAAATGTTATTTGTTACGCGGCATCTAGATTTTCTAAACTATTTTTCCATATATACAAAGTTACTTATATTAATACCGACTTCCCGTATTGTGCGTCAAAGTTTTGTATAAAATTGACCCCTCTGCAACCGCCTTAAGGTAACTCAATTGTTTGTGTAAGCAACGCAATATAATTTTGAGGGACGGTAACGCAGTGGTTATTTTGCTGAAAAATCATCAATAAATTTAAGAAGTAGCAAGAAAATATCGTTGCAAATGTCTTTAATGATTACTATAAACAATGATGAACAAAAATCGGCATTAAACGGTAAAAAAGACTTGTAGAATTTATACAATAAACGAAAATAAATTGTTATCCAAATTGTACCCTGAATAAAATAATGGGCCTCAATACATTTTCTAATTTTCTTGTCGATACTTGTTCCTTACGGAAAGTTTAATTTCATTATCTGAACTACATGTTTAAAATTTCCCTAGTTATTACAAAACATTGCACAGTACCTGGTAGGACTGGTCTCCCTGGAGTTGGCCAGAGACCTGGGTATGCCGGAGGGTCTCCTCCTGGCGCTCGCCAGCGACATGGGCCCGCTGCTGCGCGACGATGGCGATGATGATCTTGATGTCGCTGTTCAAAGGTAAAACAACATTAATAATACTAAATATTACCAAGAACCAAGGCCTTGACGTGTTTGTTAAGAGGCTATGTGAAAAAAAATAGTATTCGTCAAAGCGTCATATATCATGAAGTACTAACAGTAGGAGTATGATTAGCGGATATGTGTAAATTGAACATGTAATTGAAGTTTTGATTAGAGCCAAAACACGATTAAGACACATTTTCTCGATAGAAAAACAAGCCAAAGTAGCCTCCGTCTTTATCGATAAACGCTTGGAACTGCTAAACGGTGAATAATAGAAACAAGACACTTGATTTAAAAAAAAAGAGTTTTATATTTTCTAAAGTTTGATTAGAGCAGAATTGAACTGACATAAATAGTACAACCACAATTAAATAAAGTTTGTTTTACGCTTGCGTCGTTTCAGGCGCGCCTCATCTCTTTCTCTCGCATCAGGCAGTAATATAAGCTATCACACCCCCATTTCGCTTCAATTATTTTTCGACATAGGCCCTTATAGGTCATGTATTGGCTATGTGCGAAGTGGGTGTTGGGAACTGTCAAATTTGAAATATTTTCAGCAAAGCTGTTTCAGGTTTGCTTATATTCAAAACTACAATGACTAATAACTTACAATTAATTGGTGTTCACAAAAAAAAAAAATTTCCCAATTCAACCCCCAAAGGTGTGAAAACGGGGGTGAAAGTTTGTATGAGAATTTCGTAACAAGGAATGGGAATTTCAGCTAGTTAGGTATCCTTATGATTTTCATATCGACCATATTGGTCATTTATTCAGTTTTTACTCCATTTTAATATAAAATAACAAACTTTTTGTTAACATTTTATGTACAAATAATTCACATGGCCGTAGTGCGATATATGCGCTAGTGCCAATGGATTCTTCAAATTAACCTTTTAGCGCGCGTTGCGAGTTACGATACCACAAACTAGCGTTAGTGCTAACGCAGCAACGATTGGTCAACGGAAGTAACATAATTTTAGTGAATTATGCACTTTTGATTTGTATTAGTTTTTAATTAATAAATTTAGTCTTGTTCGAGTTATAACATAGTAAACATTCTTCTTATAATAAAGTTTGTTTTTTAAAAAATCCTTTTCCGACCGCCAATACGTAACTGGCGCAGTCGACTGTAGGATCGTGGAACTCTGGACTTTTCAAATCAAAGTCTCGCGCGAATCGAACTCTTCGCCAGAGTTAGCGGTTTCAATCGCTGGAACCCGCGATCGCAAAGAACCTTGAAAGGCGGTTCGGACACCTCTACGGGAATCCGGAGAATTGGAGACCTGTACTCAACAAGACCCGGCCGGAGATGCAGATGATCCTGGGGTAAGTGCTCGAAGTACTTCCAAGTTCCTTTGCTCTATTTCCTGTCGTATTAGTATTTAAGCAATTTATCCACGTGTGTATCTGTCTAGAAGCTAGCATCGCTGTAGGCGTACGTCATACGTTGTAGTGCATAGGTAGTTATAGAGTTTTATACTCGTATTACATTTATTCAATAGAAGTAAAAGCAAGCTTGTAATATGGCTCTAGATCCTAACTTTAAATATATCACCGAATTAATGCCTCGCTACGATGGCAACCCGAAGATCTTAAACTACTATATTAGAGAGGTAGATAACTTGCTAAGCATTGTCGAGACAAGTTCACCGGCATCTCTCGCCATCATCTGTCTCATCAAGAGTAGGCTTAGCGGCGCCGCAATAGATGCGATAGCGTATGAGGACACTCTCAATAGTTGGGATGACATAAAACGGGCCCTTATTAGGCGTTTAGGTGAACCAAGAAACGAAATTCAAGTAATGCAGGAACTCACTCGCACGCGCCGTAGTAAAGGCGAAGATGCCGAGTCCTTTGGCAAGAGATTAAGAGAGATGTTAGATACATTGTATGCAGTAGGGCAACACTCTGATAAGACGTACTATGAAAAGATGGTAATAGAACAATATATTAATAACCTTGATTTTCACGTATCAATAGGAGTGAGAATAACTCATCCAGCTACCCTAGAGTTAGCCATAGTAGCAGCTCGTCAGGAGGAAGCCAGACTCGCTTATAAGTCAAACTCAAACGTTCAAGGACCTTCAGTCCCCCAGAGCAAGGCTAAGGTAGATAATTTTAAACCTAATTACCCATCTCATAGGCCGATTGCCAACAATCATTTTCAGTCTATGTATAATCCTAATAATAATTATGTACCACAACAAAATACGTGGACCCCAGAGCAGCGTCAACAGTTGGTTAATACCCTGCCATGGAGAAACCGACCAGCCTCAGGTAATGTTAGAAATAACTTTGGTAACACTTGGAACCATCACCAGCCTCAAGGCCAGCCTAATATCCCGAGGCAGCAAGTGAACCCGCCGCAAAAGGTATCTGACGTCACGATGCGCTCCGCTAGGAAACCAGAGCCGCCGCAATTTGCATTCGAAGAACTTTTCTACATTCCAAATGAACGTGGCGCGCAGCACGTGGCATATGACACACAAAACTGTAATGAAGGCGAAGCCTCTAACTCAGTTTACGCGGCGCCGCGCTACGAGTGTGAACAACCAGGTGATTTGCAGGATTTTCCCTCGGACGAAGAGTCGAGCGACCAGAGCTAGTTAAACTGAATCACCAGGACAAGGACCACCTACCATACATCGAGTTGCCAGAGTTTAAAGGTAAGTTTTTAATAGATACAGGCGCTTCCCGTTCAATGATATCACCTGACGCCATAAAACACTCAACATTCGAGCAATGTGTGCAACACGAGCCATTCGAGGTAAAAACCGCGCACGCGACAACGCGACATCAGCATGTTGCGTACTTACCACTACCACCGGTCTTTAAAAGTAATTTAACTCACAAGTTTCTCATTTTCGACTTTGATCGAAAATATAAAGGTCTCATTGGTTTAGACTTGCTGAAGGCTCTCTCCAGTAAAATTGATCTAAAAAATAAGGTACTTCATACCACCACTGCTGATATCCCAATACGATTCGATTACCCGGTAAAGAAAATATCTATTGAACCCAGATGCGAGAAAGTAGTTACCATTAAAACTAACTATTTAGACGGTCAGTACATACATGACGATCACGTTTGGTCGAACGGTTTAAGGTCACCCACCTCTATAGTAGAGGTAAAGAACGGATTGTTTAAAACAACAATTATTAATTATAATGCAGAGAAAATTATAATACCGAATAATGCGCCCATCAATTTAGAACCTTATGTTGAACAACCAGAGACCAATATTCAGTGCACGCTAAATAGCTTACATGCGAGATCAGAATCAGGTCAATCGACAAATGACGAACTTATTAAAAATTTAGACAAAATTAGAACCAGTCATATGAATGACGAGGAGAAACGTGAAATACTTAGATTATGCTATGTTTATAGAGATCTTTTCTATTCAGAAAACATCCCATTAACTTTTACCCATGCAGTCAAACATGAACTTCGATTGTCAGATGATACGCCTATATTCGTTAGGAGTTACAGGCAACCACCGCAGCAGCGTAATGAAATTAAAGCTCAAGTTGATAACTTATTGAAGCAAGGTATAATTAGAGAAAGTATCTCCCCATGGTCATGTCCCGTGCACATTGTTCCCAAGAAGCCTGATGCTTCCGGGAAGGTAAAATGGCGCCTGGTCATCGACTACAGGCGGCTAAATGACCGCATTGTAGAAGACAAATATCCCCTCCCCAACATACACGACATCCTCGATAGATTAGGGCGCGCACAGTATTTCAGTACCCTCGACCTCGCGAGCGGGTACCACCAGGTAGAGATGCACCCTAGGGACATCGAAAAGACGGCGTTTTCAACAGAAAGGGGTCACTATGAGTTCCTCCGCATGCCATTTGGTCTAAAGAATGCGCCGAGTACATTCCAAAGACTGATGGACCATATTCTACGAGGCTTAGAAAACGTTTTCACGTACCTAGATGACATCATCATCATCTCGACATCCCTTCAGGAGCATATTGAGAGGCTAAAGCAAGTGTTTGATAGATTTAAACTACATAACCTTAAGATCCAACTTGATAAATCAGAATTTGTTCAAAAACACGTGCATTTCCTAGGACACGAACTAACGGCTGATGGTTTAAAACCCAACAAAGATAAAATCAATGCCGTGCTCAAGTTCCCACTACCCAAAACACAGAAAGAAATCAAGGGATTTCTCGGGTTAGTGGGCTACTATAGAAAGTTTATCAAGGACTTTGCGAAACTTACAAAGCCCATGACCGTATGCCTTAAGAAAAATCATAAAGTCATTCATTCCCCTGAGTTTTTAGATGCATTTGAGAAATGTAAACAGATTCTGACCAATGATCCGATACTGCAGTACCCAGACTTCGATAAGGAGTTCATATTAACCACAGACGCCTCAGACGTAGCTCTAGGCGCGGTACTGTCACAAGGTAAAGTCGGTTCAGACAAGCCTGTAGCGTACGCATCAAGGACTCTCTCCGAAACGGAAACACGTTACTCCACTATTGAAAAGGAGTTACTCGCCATAGTCTGGGCGGTCAAATACTTCAGGCCATACTTGTACGGCCGTAAGTTTACGATCTATACAGACCATAGGCCTCTCACGTGGTTAATGTCTCTCAAAGACCCAAGCTCTAAGCTAACTAGGTGGCGACTAAAGTTAGCCGAATATGACTATAATGTAATTTATAAAAAAGGCAGTCAAAACACTAATGCCGACGCGTTATCAAGGGCAAAAATATTCCATAATAGTATAGAATCACTAGCGGTCAACTTTGACGACAACGAAGATGATGATATTATCAACAGAATCTTCGAGAATGTACGTGGAGAAGCTGCAGGCAATCAGGCAGAGTCAGCACCTCCATCTCAAACCGAAGCTGAGTCTGATAGTATGAGCATTGTGTCCGCATCCGCAGACCCAAACCAGTTAATTTCAACTAACCATACTCAGCCAGACAACGATAACCTGGGCATACCTATCTTGGAAGATGCTATAGATAGACAGCTCAAACAGTTTCACATCAGATCAACTCCCGGATCTACTTATAGAGTAGATAATAGGTCAACTAACTCCAGAGTCGTCATAAAAGACGTTTTTATCCCTATTAACAACACAGAGCAGGAGATAATCCGATTCCTTAGAGATCATACTATTGCTGATCGCATATTCCACTGTTATTTCCATAACGATGACCTGTACCATGCCTTTTCCAGAGTTTATACGACGGTTTTTAATGAAAGAGGTCCAAAACTGTTCAAGTGTACGTCACGTGTGACGTTAGTAGAGGTCAAACAGGAACAACAAGAAATAATAAAAAAATATCACGAGAGCAACACGGTGCATCGTGGCATTCAAGAGACCTATAAACAAATTCATAGAAACTATCACTGGCCTAATATGCTACTGTCTATACAGGTTTATGTGAATAGCTGTGACACCTGTCTTAAGGCAAAGTACGAAAGGAATCCCCTTAGGCCCCCATTAGTTTTAACCGAAACCCCCACTAAACCTATGCAACATTTGTTTATGGATCTATATTCTACAGGCGGAGCTACATTCTTAACTATAATAGATAACTTCTCAAAATACGCTCAAGCTGTCCCTCTATCTGCCACTAGCAGTGTACATGTAGCCGAGGCTCTGCTACAAGTGTTCTCAGTACTTGGTTTGCCGCTCAAAATAACGACAGATTCAGACAGTAAATTCGAAAACGATGTTATCAAAGAAATATGTGCTTCACACAATATTAATATTCATTTCACGACTCCTTATAACCCTAACTCTAATTCCCCTGTAGAGAGATTCCATTCTACCATAGCTGAAATAATAAGAATACAGAGAATGACAAATAAAGACGACACTATTCAAATGGTTATGAAATATTCAGTTATAGCTTATAATAACTCTATACACTCTGCCACTGGCTATACACCCCACGAATTATTGTTGGGACACACAGCATCCCGAAACCCCCTAGAGTTGTTTTACCCTAAGGAGTTCTACCAGGATTACGTTCTGAAGCATAGAACGAACGCAGAAGCAGTGCAGGAATGCGTAGCAGCACATATGTCAAAGAACAAAGAACAGGTAATAGCTAAGAGAAACCAGGATGCCGAGGACATCAAGTTCAAGGTAGGTGAGACAGTTTACAAGCAGGTCGCTAAAACTGCACGCAACGATAAAACCAAACCAGTATTCAAAGGACCTTACCAGATAATACACCTTCATCCTAACAATGTAGCCGAAATAATAGGTAACCACCCTAACTCTAAGTCCATTCGAGTACACTTCAAGCTGTTACGAAGACCCCATCTTGTTCCAGAACGTTCATCGCCGGAGCCATCGTGCTCTACGCAGCAGCCACCATGACAGTAACTCCTGTAGACAATTCCAACGGTATCCTCTTGCTCAAACAAAGCAAGGTCCTTAAACAAAGCGAAACCGTCAGCCTTGCTTGTGTTTATAATATAACATACTTGCATGAGACAACACTCAGACTTATGGCTCTATACGCGAGTACTAAGGCAGCAGAATCTCACTCTGCTCCAGCTAACATACATAAAACGTATAAGGACCAAATAGAACATACTTTAAGTGTAGTTCATAATAAGTTGATATTTTTAGCACCCCGTAGTAGTCGAGTAAAGCGTGGCCTTATTAATGGCTTAGGCTCGGTAGTAAAAGCGATAACAGGCAATCTCGATTATGATGACGCAGTTAAATACGAACAACAAATCTCTATCCTTAGAAACCATGTTAACAGCATCCAGAGTAATCAGAAAAAGTCACTTATTTTAGCTGAGAATACAATTCAGGAATTCGGGAAACAACTAGGTAAAATTAATGAAAACCAAAAGAAATTAGGCGACATGTTAGCTAATACTACCGTTAGGTCTAATGTAGTTTTTAATCAATTGCACTTTCTAGATATTTACATTCAACTAGACTTTAGTTTACAAATAATACTAGATAAGCTCATGTTACTTGAGGACGCTATGACGTTTTCTAGATTAGGTATAATGCACCCTAGTATAATAAGTCCTCAGAATCTATTATTAGAAATGACTAGAATGAAGCAAAAGTTAACCTTTGCACCCGTTGCACCTATTAGCATTGACAACATTCACAAAATAGAGAGTTCTATAGATGTTAAAGCTTATAGTACAGATCACTCGTTAACTTTTATTTTGGAAATCCCTTCTATCTCCCAAAATAATTATGATTTGATCCACCTCTATTCCATCCCTAATAACAACCACTTAACAATTATCCCAAAATCCAAATACCTAATACTTGGAAGTCAAGAGTACACTTACGCTGACGAGGAATGCCGCTGTATCACCGACGACCTACATCTATGCAAACAACTGGACATGAAACCGACAGTAAATTCAGAAGATTGTCTCATAGCACTCATACAGCATAGAACTGCAAACTGCTCCTACGCCAAGATGACTCTGAAGAAAGGAAGGTTCCAGAAGATCAACCCCAACAGTTGGCTCGTTATCACCAACACAGAAGAGACTCTTACATCCACCTGTGAAGCTGAGACGCAGTACCAAACCATATCCGGGACATTTATCATATCGTTAACACAAGAATGTCAAATTCGACTGATGAATAAAATCTTGAGGACACACAGCAGCACCGTGTACATCAATGACGTCGTCCCGCTACCTAAAGAACGCGAGATAGCTCCGGAAGACATACAATACGAATTGAAGCTGGAAGACATCTCCTTAGACACTATACATCAACTTATCAATAAAGCGGAAGACGTAAGCATCGAAGATCCATATCTAAACTGGCCCTTAATAATGGCAATGCCAAGCTGGTCCACAGTGATGCTGTATATCATTGGAGCCGCCATCCTGTCCTGGAAGCTGTACAGATACAAAGCAAATAAGAAGATGAAGATTGAACCCAATGAGGAATCTCCTGGAAGCTGCAGGATGCACTTCCGTCTTGATGAGGGAGGAGTTACGATACCACAAACTAGCGTTAGTGCTAACGCAGCAACGATTGGTCAACGGAAGTAACATAATTTTAGTGAATTATGCACTTTTGATTTGTATTAGTTTTTAATTAATAAATTTAGTCTTGTTCGAGTTATAACATAGTAAACATTCTTCTTATAATAAAGTTTGTTTTTTAAAAAATCCTTTTCCGACCGCCAATACGTAACTTGCGTTGAGACAATTATATGACTTACGTTGTGACTGCGACACTGTGGGTCTGAACCTGGATCTGCTGACGAGGCGCTCTGGGCTCGGCGGGACGGCAAAGTTAGAAGATACCGGAGACCTTTTAGCGCGGTGTTGACAATTATATAACTCACGTTGTGACTGCGACACTGTGGGTCTGGACCTGGATCTGCTGACGAGGCGCTCTGGGCACGGCGGGACGGCAGAGTTAGATACCGGAGACCTTTTAGCGCCTCGTGACAATTATACAACTTACGTTGTGACAATTATGTAACTCGTGTTGTGACTGTGACACTGTAGGTCTAGACCTGGATCTCCTGACGAGGCGCTCTGGACTCGGCGGGACAGCGGAGTTAGATACCCTATACCTTTTAGCGCGCGTTGTGACAAATATATAACTTACGTTGTGACAATTATATAACTTACGTTGTGACTGTGACACTGTAGGTCTAGACCTAGATCTGCTGACGAGGCGCTCTGGGCTCGGCGGAACGGCAGAGTTAGATACCGGAGACCTTTTAGCGCGCGCTGTGGAGACCAAACAGTTTATCATTTATTATTATAATCCAGACCTACTACTACGCTGCCACTACGGTGCCATTTGCAGGGTTTCTATGTCTTGTTATAGAAAAGCGATATGTTAATAGTACATTATGATTGAGTTAAGTTGGTCATCTCATCACAGTCGAGGCTGGATTGGTCCGCAAGCTCGAGCCGTAGGCGACAGCGGTAAACAGTCGAGACTGTTCTGACAAACGCTTCTTCGTCTCATACGACGTTTTTCAACGCGTTTGTGAGGAAAAAATAAATTGAATTTCACAAATATTTGTAAAAAATGTCGGACTAATTTCTTTTTTCGATTCAGTAATGCGCGTGCAGATATAACCGCAGATATATTTATAAGCTGCATTTATCTTTACGAGCACTTGCTCGTAAAGATAAATGCAAAAGAAAAAGAAAAAGAAGTGTTGAAAAGAATCACAAAAAGGATATTAATATAACTCTGTGATATCGACAGGTCACATGGCAGTTCAAGGGCGTTCGCCCGTGCTATAGTAATGATAATTACAAACCAGTATTGAGTCTTTTTCCATGGACAGTAAACATAAAAATCTACGATAGCGTTAGTAAATTTGACAAAAAAAAATTCAATTTGAAAGTTACGAAAGCTTCGTGAGTGTGAAAAGGGATAGACAGAAGTATTTTAATGATGATGAACTATACAAGAACATTAACAAAGCATGGGAGCATAATACGTTGACAAATAATAACGCTATAAAATTTAAAACAGTGCTTTTTAAATAGGTACTGTATTTGCAAATGAAAAGGTGCATATTAGCATACGTCTAGGGTACATTTTACACGAGGGACAACACAATATACACGGTGAAATTGATATCATTAGCATCCTTTTAAACTAAGAGTCGACCCATCGAACTGAACAACTTATACTATGGCAGCAAGCCGATCGGAGCAAATAAAAAATCAGCTGTTCCATACTAAACTGCAATGTCGACGCGCGAGTTCGCGACTCAAATGTATGCAACAGCAGATTTTTTATTTGCTCCGATCGGTTTGCTCCCATAGTAAAAGTTGTTCAGTTTGATGGGTAGACACTTAGTTTAAAAGGATGCTAATGATATCAATTTCACCCTGTATATTAGCTATACACATAAGCACTAAACGATTAAAGGGTTACACAAAATACCTTGTTGGGCCATTTCCCCCTCTTCAGTCAGCATAAATCAATATTATTATTACTATGAGAAATCAACTAAGATTTAATTCAATGAAATAAACTTGTAACTAATGTCTATTAGTCAAACTCGTTTTGATATGGCTATAAATTATATTTACATTCGATAAGTTCTGTTACATATACTACTATGTTAATTTAAGAGTTTGGTATGTTTAACTTAAGGTAATTTTTTCTATTTTTTTTTTTCAAATTTTTCCTTTCTATACTGACAAAATGACTCACAGCATCATTCATGGCCACTCCTGTGATTGACCACCTCCCTATGTAGAGGGCCAAATTGAAAAACAGCGCTGACCAAGTCTGTCAGCATTATGCTTAGTCTGGCCCTTTTGTCACATTTTAGCATTATAAGTTCTGTTCTGTTTAGTCTCCTTATTGAAACGTGACAATAATGTTTTTTCAACGTTTTTTTTCTTTTAAAACTTAGGCGCAGAGGATAATGAGCGCTTGGAGAAAGTAGTATAGATTTTCGGGCAGGTTGATCTAAAAGGCGACTGACCCGCGTGTCGGCCGTACTATTGCCTGTTCTGTGACAACAATTAAGCGACACTGGTTTCTGGCGGTAAATCGGACCACTTCTTACTATTATTTAATGTTCTGTGCTGTCTTGTTACTTTCTCTAACTCCAAATTTGAGGATACTCACGTAGGCTGGCGGTGCCGGCGGCCATCTTCGCCCTGCTCATGTTGGAGTAGAGAGCCCTGGCCCGCGCCCGCTGCGCCGCCGCAGCGTCCACCGCCGATACCGACCGCGCCGCGCCCGCTGCCGGCGATCGTTCTGTTGACCAAGTTCATAGAGTTATTTGTACATCTTTAACTGCGTAGTTGGTTATGAACTTCAGGGTTTAAGTGTGGACAATGAGACATTTTCCAAGACTAGTAAAACGAAATATCAGTAAGGTGGAGTCTTGTAATTGCAACTATGGAGCAATTGCACTTATATGAATCACAATTCAGTCCTTCTCTTTATACCAACACCTGCCTTGTAGATGACTAGACATTAGTCTATTGAGAGAAGAACTGAATTGTGATTCTTATAAGTGCAATTGCTCCATAGTTGCAATTACAAGACTCCACCTTACCTAGGTGGCAATATTAAAAGTCGATAAAACCTGTAACGCTGACAGCAAAAAATGCTGTTTGTAAGTTATGGTTTGCATCATTTGATGACGTTTGATACTGGTGGTGTTGCGAATGCATAAAATGTTTATTAACAATAAATACGCAGTAACACCGAAAATGTAACGCCTGTTGTAAACTAACACAGACCGCACAAACAGTCGATTAAAACAACGTATTTCAATTGTTGCCATTATACTGCGTTTTGTAAATTTAAAAAATTGCTGCAAAAACATTATCGAACTGACAGCTAAATTATTAAGGATTGCAATGCCATCAATCCAGTGTCACTAAACTATTATTTGCTTTATATTAAAGTGGTTTCAGTCCATACAAAAGTTTGACGCACAATACGCGTAGACGGAATTAATAAAAGTAATATTTTATATAAGGTCTAACAAAATCAGCTGAAACTATTTTAAGGGGATGATCAGACCATCAAACTGAACAAATCACGAAAAAAATCAGCTGTCCCATACATTAGAATCGAGCATTGTTTGCAGTATTGTATGGGACAGCAGATTATTTTTTCGTGATTTCGGTATTGGTCCCATAGAGAAAGTTGTTCAGTTTGACGGTCTAAACATTCCGTTGAAATAGTTTCAGCTAATTTTGTTAGACCTTGTATATGGAAAAATAGTTTAGAAAATCTAGTTGCCGCGTCACAAATAACATTTGAAATTTATAATATAATTACGAAGATATAAAGCTTTTAAAATTTTGTATGAAAAATTATATCTTCGTAATTATTAAATAAATTGCAAATGTTATTTGTTACGCGGCATCTAGATTTTCTAAACAATTTTGCCATATATACAAAGTTACTTGTATTAATACCGTCCACGCGTATTGTGCGTCAAAGTTTTGTATAAAATTGACCCCTCTGCTGGTTGCAGACCTTAAACTTGTCATTGTATTACTTTATAGCCTAAGAACAAAATTGTATGTAAGTACCATAAACGTAAGGTAGGTAGGTTATACCAGGAATAGAGGAACTGACAGCTGAGAGAGCGAGATGTACACACGGCGCCACATCAAGTTATACAAAACCAACATAAGCTAGCCGCGCGTCGTTGACAATACTCGACCTACGCGCGGCCAGCTTATTTTGGTTTTGTATAGCTTGATGTGTCGCCGTGTGTACCTAGCGGCACCACTGTATAATAGAAATAGATATGTGACGCGAGGCAATAGAACCGTATTAGGGAACTTATCGCCACAATCGACAGGGTAAATATTCGAGCTCTGTGAATAATTTGTGAATCTAATGTGAAATCGTAGAATATTTTGTGAAATATACTACCACTATTTCATTAAATTATCTACGATTTCACATTAGATTCATAATACACAGAACTCGAATTTTTACCTTGAGGATAAGTGCCGACAAATTCCCAAAATAGCCCAGTCATTTTACGGAGTTTTGTGAGGAGTCATTATGAATTGGACTTTTAAACTGTAACCGGCACCATTTCGTGACAAAAAGGACTATCTTAAAACATATTAAAAAAACTTAGCTACACAACATAGAAATCAAAATTGTATCTCCCAGAAGGCTTTTAAATTAATAATATGAATACTAAATTATTTTTTTGCAATAAAACAGGCATTAAATTTTTAAAAAATGAGATATTTAATAGAAAATACCAATGTATTTTTCAAATCCTTCTAATTAGACAAAAATATTAAGACCATGTTTGAAGTATGAATAGTAAAGCCTTAAATGCTTGCAAAAAAAAAATTACATTTCGTTTTTTTTGGAACGAGATAAATGCTAAATTCGAAACTTGGGGCTGTTGCTGACGTGATATTTTTTTAATTTTGGTACATTTCAAAGCTCAAATTGGCTCAAAAATAATATACCGAAAAAAAATATCAATTATTAATTAGTACCGGCTCAAACCGTAAAATGACTGGGCTAAAAAACGGTTTCATTTGACAACTCATGTCAGTTCCTCTATTCCTGTAAGGTATAGAAACTTTATGGTATGTACATAAAAGTTGTATAAACCACTAAAGGATTGCCAGGTCCAAGCGCACGTTCAAAATTGCCTGAGGGAGTTCACTTACGTCTGATAATGCAAGACAATTTTGAAGTTATTGGTGTCATTTCAGAAAGAATACCTGCTCCGATGATGTTTGATATGCAATCAGTTTCAGAAACGCTCATTAAAGTTAATCCTCCATTAAATCATTTGCTGTCACTTTTTGTTTTGTTGACAAAGTGAAAGCTAGCAAGAGATTTAATAGAGGATTAACTCTAATGAGCGTTTCTGCAACTGAGTGATAGCATATCTATGGTACTCTATTATATTGTAATTATCTATGGTGGTCTATTGTTACTCTACGTGCTTTCACATTAGGCAACTCACTTACTGTCAGTTGCAGAAACGCTCATTTGATTTAATCCTCCATCAAATCTCTTGCTAGCTTTTACTATGTGAACAAGACAAAAAGTGAGAGCAAGAGTTTAATGGAGGATTAACTTTAATGAGCGTTTCTGCAACAGACCGTTAGTCGCTCGACTGGCGACCGTATCACCGGTAGTCGCGCTGTCGTGTTATGCAGGGTAAATTTTATATCACTGCGGATGACTTCAGCATGTATTCTACTCATAAAACTGAACAACTTACACTATGAAGCCAACGTACCTATTCGACTCAAATGTATTCCCATACATTTGAGTCGAATAGGTACTGCAGTTTTGTATGGGAGAGCAGATTTTTTTTTCGCGATTTCGAAGTTGGCTTCATAGTGTAAGTTGTTCAGTTTTATGAGTAGAATACATGCTGAAGTTATCCGCAGTGATATACAATTTACCTTGTATACAGGGTGAAATTGATATCATTAGCATCATTTTAAACTAAAAGTCTACTCATCAAACTGAACAACTTTTCCTATGGGAGCAAACCGATCGTAGCAACAAAAAATCTGCTGTTGCATACATTTAGGAGTAGGCATTGCAATTTAGTATGGAACAGCTGATTTCTTTTTTGCTCCGATCGGTTTGCTCCCATGGTAAAAGTTGTTCAGTTTGATGGGTAGACTCTTAGTTTAAAAGGATGCTAATGATATCAATTTCACCCTGTTTGGTCACCAGTCGCGCGACAGTGTAGCGCTCTAAAAGATAAGCCGACGCCGAATTGAACTACATTTGAATGTGTTAAAGTTTCCAGACAATTTTCAAGTGACTGGTAAACTAGTTCGAGACCGCCAATAATAGGGTATTTGACAAGATTACTTCAAAAATCTACCTACTTTCAAAGATACGTACTTAAATTTACAACAACTATCTAACTACATCACATAATTAACACTAACATTATGCATATGAAAATGTTTGACATTGTGACTATGGGGTACTTACTTATAAATCGCGATTTATAAGTGCAGAGCTTCTGACCACCACGAATGGGATTATGGTCGTGAGATTATTGTATGTATGTATTTATTTTTTCATAGTTGCAATTACTTGGAACTAGCTACATTTGAACGTTATAGATGAAGAAAGGTGTTTGTAAAAAAGAGAAGAGCTGAATCGAGATTTAATTACCCCATACTTGCAATTACCCCATAGTGACTATTACCCCATATTTGCAATAAGCCCATTGTTGCAATTACCCAATATTTGCAATAACCCCATAGTTGCAATTACCCAATATTTGCAATAACCCCACAGTGACAATTACCCCAAAGTGACAATTGCCCCATATTTGCAATTACCCCATATTTGCAATGACCCCATATTTGCAATGACCCCATATTAGCAATAACCCCATAGTTGCAATTACCCCATAGTGACAATTACCCCATAGTGACAATTACCCCATAGTTGCAATTACCCAATATTTGCAATTACCCCGGGAGACCTTAAGCAAATGCCAGTTCACTGGGACTAAAATGTGAAAAGTCTAATCTATACTATTATAAAACTGTAACAGAAGTGTGAACATTGAAGATAACAAAAAAAAGGTTACGATATACTTTTGAGTGTCCCTGATATCATATCACCAATTTTTTGGATTTTTTGTCTGTCTGTTTGTTTGTTTATGTATTTGTGTGTGTGTTTGTTTGTTTGATCGAGCATCACGCAAAAACTACTGAACCGATTTTTATGAAACTTTGTTTTGTTTGATAGCTTATGATCTGACTTAAAATCTGGTATTTAATTTGGGCGGACGAAGTCGCGGGTTAACTCTAGTACTAACTATATTTAATAATATGATGGTCAAATACCCTATTATTGTCCGAAATGGTCCAAATGTCCTATTCTTGTATGTACACCGTATTTATATTTATATGTAATGGACTGTTCTATTGAGAGTGCAACTAAAACGTCAGATTGAGGCGGAGTCTTGAATCTGAAATGAAACATCTTTATTGAGTCGCGTTACGAGTTGGTTCACGAGCGGTTGTGTCATTCCGCATTCGAGCTCGCCACGGGGCTCCGCTGTATTGGCTCAAAAGCCCCGTCCAGTAGAGCTACTGTGTAAGTGTCCGATTTTATCTTTTACAATATTGATAACGTATAACGACTGTAGAAAGGCAATTTTTAAGTAATATTCTGTTTCTGTGATCATCATATCCATTGTCTGAAATTACTTGAATATTAAGGGTTGAGCCGCATCTGGATTCACGGAATCGCATTTTTTCACGCTCCATCTTTTTCTGTCACTCAGGAACGTCATTTACTAAAGCGAGAAAGGTCGCACCACTGCCGGTGCTGCCGCGTGCGATCGCATTCCCGCTATCTTTCTTGCTCTAGCAAATGACTTTCCTGAGTGACTGAAAAGGATAGAGCGTGAAGAAATGCGATTCCGTGCGGCCAGGCGAGGCTCAACCCTCAAGCAGAACTACTAACTGCCTAAAAACATCATTTCGATTTGATATCGATTGAATCGGGTACTTACACAATAAGATCGCAGGTCGACTAGTGCCAATGAGTTTTTTTTTCGCTCGCTTGACCTATCGCGACCACTGTCTTACCGCTATACTTTTGGTGAAGGAAAACATAGTGAGGAAACCTGAATGCTTTTTTCTCGAAAGTACAAAAACTATTACGTTTTTATCTTGTGTGGCTATATTGTGTCCACTCCACTGTCCAATAAAAGTAGGTTCACAGGTTCACTATCTGTCACTCTGGACAGAGTTTGAGCAACTGAGGATATTCTGAAAGTGTGTGTGAAATATTCATTCAACCACTTAAGTATAAGAGATAGATGTACTTTTTGTTATTATCAGCTGCAAGGCTTATTCAGTATTCAGTGGTTGTAGAGTATCTCTGTGTTGGGGATGGACCAGGTCTGCCTGCATAACTCCAGTCGGTTTAGGAGTTACAGCCGTTCAAAGGCCAGTAAAAATTAACGATCAGCTGCAAGGCTGATCATAGGATATTATTGTAATATGCACTGCTTTGTGAACAGTACAAAAACTGACATGGTCTGTCAGTCGGTTCGCATAGCTACAGTGCATATTACAATAATACCTGTATACTCATTTTTTGCAACCATGCCAGACCTTTGTACGGTTGTAACTCCTAAACCGGCTGGAGTTATGCAGGCAAACCTGGACTAGGTTTGCCTGCATAACTCCAGCCGGTCACATCCCCATCAAAATAAAATTAAAATTAAAAATCGTTTATTTGTCTTTTACATTTGTACACAAAACAGAAGTAGGTATAGGTAATACGAGACAGGAGGACATTAAAAATAAAGGTGTTGTTTTCTGTTGTTAGTATGATAATGATACCTCCCCAGAGCACCTATACACAAACAAGTTTGTTTGTGCACATATACTCCGAGGGAAGTACCATTAGAATAACAATTAATATAAAACTACACAAGACAAAAATGTCTAAGGCTCAGCGACAGTTGAATAAATCAGCTGCCTCTATTATTCTGCCATAGCCAGACATAAACTGCGTGAAACAAAAGATGCTCTTCACCCTATGAATACTGAATCAGCCTTGCAGCTGATGATAACTCGATGAGGAATACTCTTACTTTATAGATCGTATTTCAATCCGATATACTAATCGGGCTGTAAATTCAACATAACCTAACCTCTCATAGCAACAGGAATATGTGACAGCGGAGGTCTTTCTTGAGAAGCCCTTCGTCTCCTTAGCGAATTAGTTCTGCTTACACCAGACACTAGATTCTCAGTGGACGCTTTATAGTTAAAGGAATAAGGTTGATTATACAATACCATCCAAGGGCAGCGTGGAAAAGAAATTCTTCAATTAGACAAATTTTAATAAGGCAAACCGCTCTGTATTTTAGACAATGCTAAGGGGGGAAAGAAAGAGCCTCCCTGAGTGATGAAACCTGAGTTCGTCTGGCGCTCCCTGGCCAGTCATACGATATAGCTCATACTGACACGAAAGAAGAAGTATTATAGACTAGTATCACACGAGTAAAAACCCCATAGGGACAAAGCTTCATACAATCGCACTACAATAGGTACACTACCACAGAATGACTGGCCTTGCTGTAGCATTTCCCTTCTGCCACGGTATAAGTTCAACTGATCATGTGCATTTACACTCAATGTTATACCTTTATTTATAAACGAGACAGCCTATAATTGCGAAACTATAATTTATATAACTTATAAACTATAATTAATACAAGATTTTTCCCTCTGAATGTAAAAGGTTTTAGAAACTACAGAATTAACAAAAAACAGGTAAAGGATCAACATATTTTATTCTTCTTATAGAATATAAAAAATATACAATAGTATAAAATCAATAAAAAATACAATAAATTGAGCTATATCTAACGTTGTTTAAGGTAAGGTAAGCTGTGATGATGATTTTGTGTTACTAGTGAGAAACAGTTCATTGAAGTTAAAGCTTTCATTCTGGTTTTAATATTTTACAATTTATCTCAAAAAACATGACGTTCATGGCATTGGCAAAGGGGACCTTCTTGTCGGTATGGAGTTACTAAAGGATCGAAAATCTACATAAATTTATATAAATAACGAGCGTTAACCCGCGACTTTGTCCGCACAAATTATATACCAGATTTTAAGTCAGATAATAAGCTATCAAACAAAAAAAGTTTCATCAAAATCGGTTGAGTAGTTTTTGCGTGATGCTCGTTCAAACAAACAAACACACAAACAAACAGACAGACAAAAAATCCAAAAATTGGTGAAATGGAATCAGGGATACCTAAAAACCATATCGTAACTTTTTTTGTGTTAATATCTTCAATGTACAGACAAACTTTCTGCTACAGTTTTATAATAGTCTAGATAAATAAATATAAGGTCCTTCTTAATATACTGACCGTTTTTTAAAGGGATGATCAGACCATCATGCTGAACCACTTCCTCTATTGGACCAAGTAAGAAATCAAGCAAAAATAAATTAGCTTGTTCCATTTAAAACTGTTCCATTTAAATTTGCGGTAATTATCGAATAAAAAATCCCGATCTATTCTGAAGCTACATAATCATCATCACTATCTTCAACTAAATCTTCTATCTCTTGGAATGAATATATTTCCTTGAACCCCTTTTGTCGAATAATCAGATCTTTGCTCCTTTCAAGACACCATTTTACCAAAATACGACAGAGCCCTCTCTTAATAAAATTAAATTAGTATCTTCCTTCTTCTCTTAACCTTTCTCTCCTCCTCTCCATCTTTTCGGCAGCAGATAATTGCATTAATCCTTAAAATAAAAACAATATTAGTTAGGTTGTGTTTCTTAAAAATTCGCCCTGCGACATGCATAGGAATCTATTTAGATTAATTTGTCTATACACAGCCACACACAAGCTTCACGCACGCACACGCACTTACGTTCTCACAAACGCACGTACTTACTCAAAATTACTATGGAAATAATGCATCTTTCGATCTTCTTCTTTCTGCCCTTATCCCATTATTTGGGGTCGGCGCAATATGTCGTCCTCCTCCATTCGTCTCTTTTAGCCGTCATTTCTGCGCACACTCCCTTTTTACACATATCATCTTTCACACAATCCATCCATCTTTTCTTTGCTCGTCCTCTCTTCATGCAGCCATCCACATTCATATTCAACACTCGTCTTGTAATATGAAACTCATCTCTTCTCATCACATGTCCATACCACGATAATCGATTACCGCGTAGCTTTTCATTCACAGGAGCCACTTTCAAACTTCCTCTAATATTCGATCATGATTTTAAAAGTGTGAGATTCGGAGATTGCACTCCTGCTCTGTCAGGCACGGCAGAAAACCAACGCCTTGCTTACCAAGTAAGGCACTACGTTGAGTCGTGCCCTATTCACCGTCGCGGCATACACCGCTACTACCTACTATTTATTTTATTTTAATGTACTCTGTAGGCCTACCATGAGTTTTTACTGTACGTTACTACTGTAGTTGCGGCGCCAATTATTTATGACAGAATTAGTTCTCAACGTAACAACTAGGAGCGCTGTACGAAATTCAATACAAAAACTGTAGTTTAGTACATTGTAAACTTATGGTATGGCCTACTGTTGTTTCGTGTGTGCCTTTAATGGAGAATAAAGATTTTTCTTTCTTTCTTTCTTACGCACGAACGCTAGGTAGGTTATGTTTCTGATAAGGTTCGCCCTATGACATTCATAGGAATCTCTTTAGATTAATTTGTCTACACACAGCGACACGCACGTATTCACGCACTCCAGCACGCATTTACACACGTACGCACCGACCCACGCACACGTACTTACGCACGCACTTATATTTTCGATATCAATATATCTTACATGTATGAATGATAATAGATAATAGAGCGTCGGTGGCGCATTGCGGAGATTTATGGACACCCAATAATGGGGGTCCGGGTTCGAATCCGCACGGACAACATGCCATGTACCAATGAGTTTTTCTAACTTATGTACGTAATACCGACTGCTCTCAATCTGTGAAGGAAAACATCGTGAGGAAACCTGCATTCACTGAAGAAGAAATTCTGATGCGTATGTGAAGTCTACCAATCCGCATTGGGCACGCGTGGTGGACTAATGCCCATACACCCTCCCTGAGGGTAGGCCTGTGCCCTGCAGTGGGACGTATATAGGCTGCTGATGATGATGATGATGATGAATGATAATGAAATACCTAATAAATAATTGTAACTCAGTTATAAACAATTATTTTATTTTGAGATATATCTAACTAAAACATCTTCATGCCATTTTATATTCCTTTCGTATACAGGGTGAAATTTATATAATTAGCATCCTTTTAAACTAAGAGTCTACCCATCAAACTGAACAACTTTTACTATGGGAGCAAACCAATCACCTGTTGCATACATTTGAGTCGAGTAGGCATTGCAGTTTAGTATGGAACAGCTGAATTTTTTGTTGCTCCGATCTGTTTACTCCCATAGTGAAAGTTGTTCAGTTTGATGAGTAGACTCCTAGTTCAAAAGGATGCTAATGATATCAATTTCACCTGGTATAACGTCCTAAAAGCAAAACTTTCTGTTATTAAATTGGCCCAAAAGCAAAATGAACTAAAATTACGCCATAAAATATGGCAAATTGTTAAGAAAAATCTACTTAAAAATAAAATTAATATTACTTACCGAGTGTTACTATTATAATTATAATACTGTGAACACATTTTTTTTCAATAGATTTGTACCACATTCACAGCCGTTGATAAAGTACAAAAAAAAAACGAAAAAATACATATTAATGTAGACATGTTGGGTCCCATTCTCCTATTCCCATAGTCTTCCACAAGGATACATTTTCGATTCGCATTTTCCCCACAAAATGTGATTTTCCACGGGGATGATAATTTAAATCAACCCCCATTGACAAGCAGAGTTGCTTTAAAATTCATGCGTATTTTTTAATTATTGATATTTTTATTATTAACAAAGGTTTACAATTAAGTTTTATTGAAACATGAACAACCGGTTTTTATGGAATGACCCTAAACCATAAACTGCTAGCTCCATTGGTACTAGAGAAATAGTGACAATGTCAAAGATGTAATATTAGTATAAGTGATTGTATGTAAATCTTACCAGACACGCTGGCAGATGGACTTCTCGGACTTGTAATGGCTCTTCGTTCTGAAACAAAATATATTCACACGTCAGTCTCACTTCTGAACTGCCGGAACGTAGACCTAGGCGACAAACAATTATTGTAATAACCCCATAGTCGCCAATACCCCATAGTTCCAAATACCCCAAAGTTGCAACTACCCCTAAGTCACAATTACCCCATAGTTGCAAATATCCCATAGTTACCATTACCCCATAGTTGCAATTACCCTATAGTTACAACTACCCCACAGTAACAATTACACCATAGTTTCAATTACCCCACAGTTACAATTACCCTATAGTTGCAATTATCCCATAGTTACCACTACCCCTTAGTTGCACTTACCCCATAGTTACAATTATCCCACAGATGCAATTACCCTATAATTGCAATTAAACCATAGTTACAATTACCCCACAGTTACAATTACCCCACAGTTACAATTACCCCACAGTTACAATTACCCTATAGTTACAATTACCCCACAGTTGCAATTACCACATAGCACGCAATTACCGGGAGACCTTAACTGGACTGCGTATGGCAGACGAATAAAAAGCAAATGTATAACAACAGTATAAACTCACCAGTGCCAATATGATGCAAGCTGTCCACGCTCCCTATATTCCTTTCCCTCTCTATCTGCTTCTGCGCCGCCGCGTCTAAGCGAGAGAACAACTGTTCCGCTTCAGATGGGAATTGTCGCTTGTACGCTAAGTATGCTCTGGAAAGACAAGTTTGTGTTTATTTAAGGAATATAATTCGGAGCTCGCTCCATACAAACGTATATTATAAGAGATAAGTGTACTTTTTGCAACCATCAGCAGCAAGGCTGATTCAGTGTTTATGTGGTTTAGAGCATCTCTGTGATGGGGATGGACCAGGTCTGCCTGCATAACTTCAGTCGGTTTAGGGTAAAAAATTAACGATCAGCTGCAAGGCTGATCGTATGATATTATTGTAGTGTGCACTGTAGCTATGTGAACAGTACAAAAACTGACACGAACTGCCAGTCGGTTTAGGAGATACAGCCGTTGAAAGATCGAACCTTTGAACGGCTGTAACTCCTAAAACGACTGATAAACCATGTCAGTTTTTGTACTGTTCACATAGCTACATTGCATACTACAATAATATTATACAATCAGCCTTGCAGCTGATCGTTAATTTTTTACTGACCTTTAACCGCTCGCATCCCGACTTTAAGATAAAAATTGATAAACAATGGGTGGTGGAATGATATCGCGACCTCGGGAGTTGAAGGGTTAAACATCAGTAACTCCTAAACAGACTGGAGTTATGCAGGCAGACCTAGTCCATCCCCATCACAGACATACTCTAAACCACATAAACACTGAATCAGCCTTGCTGCTGATGGTTGCAAAAAGTACACTTAACTCTTAGTCTAGTAGTCCCCAGATACATTTAAAATGAAAAAGTGATTAAAACAATGCATACTTGCGGCCACAAGTCCTGGCGTTGCTATCTGCGTCCACGCAGGCCCTCCTGATCGCGTCTCTGACTGCTTGCTGTTGTTTCTCTATGGTTTGACCCGGCCACGTCTCTAGTAAGAGAACTAGGACTTCACTGTGAAAATAATAGGTTTTATTAGTTACTAGAGTTTATCCGCACAAATTATACAGGGTGTTACAGAAGAAACAATAAAAATTGAAAACTTTTAAGGGGGTGGTTTAGACCAACAAACTGAACAACTTTCACTATGGGACCAAAATCGATACATTTAGCTCGAGTAGATCTGTAGTTTAGTATGGAACATCGCAAACGCATCGCATCATGACGATTATGACTAATCTCCTCATTTTGGGGGAGGCCTATGTCCAGCAGTGGACGTCTATCGACTGATATAATGATGATGATGATGATGATGGAACATCCGATTTTTTTTTTCGCGATTTCGATTTTGGTCCCATAGTGAAAGTTGTTCAGTTTGATGGTCTTAACCGCCCCCTTAAATATTTATTTGTATTTATGTTACACATTTACATTTAACTCGGCGGTTCACCAGCAAATATGGAACCGCCAATCTGTATGAAATAGGGAACAATTTTCAGAATAAATCAGTACGCACCGATACTCAAACCTTTCACTACAACTGCCCTAGCCACCAAAAAAACCCTTACACACGCCGCACGAGCTTTCTCCAACCTTTTATAGTGAACTCACCTGAGCGTAGACCTGATTTCCTTGGACTTGTTGGTGGTGAGGTTGGTCACAATGACGGGCACCAGCCGGGGTGAATGTACGTACGACACTATGTACCGAACGCACACCGTACCAGCTGACGATACCACCTGCAAGATTCCTTATGTATTTATGATTGCTCCTTATGCATTCCTTCTTCTTTCTTATGCATTTAATTACATAATAGACTTTACCCGCGACATCGTCCGCACAAATTATATAAGGTCTAACAAAATTAACTGCAACTATAGTATGTCTCGTTTAGCGATAAGGTATAAAATTGAATGTAAATAAATGCACATGATTAATTAATCTTATACCGTGGCAGAGGGGAAATGCTACCGCAAGGCTAGTCCTTATAATAAATAGTCAAAGCAGTGAAATGATAATTCTTGTTTTTTCTCAACTTTTACTTTTACTTAAAACTGCAACAGTGAAAAATGACAATTTAGTTTTTTTAGCGAACAGAAGCCAGTAAGTACCTCGAAAACATCACACCACTTCTAACGGTTGACGGGTACCAAACAGAGACCACAATAAAGGATAAAGTGAAGTTTCTGCTAGCTGTAGAAATGTTAAACAGTGACGAATTTAAAATACCCGTATCTCATACCTATAGAACTAGAGCAGTCAAAAGAAGAGCTTTCCGTGTACCTAGAATCTGTAATTATTACGGCCAAAGAACAAGACATTATTTGATACCAAAAATTTACAATGAGATTCCTTCAGAACTTAAACTTAGACAAGATAAAATCACAAAATTTACTTTCAAATCAAAATTATATAAGATACTCTTGGAAAACTGTAACACATTGGACTAGTACTAGTAAATAAGCAAAACGTAAAACGTATAATAATTAAAATTACATATGGTTCCTATAAATGCATAAATAATATGTATATATAATTTAGTATAGTATTGTATTAGTTGGCATTAGTATTAGAATTAAAACTATAAAAAATGAGAGCTTACATCTGCCAACAAACTGTCATGCAGTTTGGCAGATTTAATGTAAAGATATCATTTTGTAATGTCTTTTGGATAAATAAATGAATTGAAAAAAATAGTGTTCTTAATTCAAGCCGAAATTAATATATAAATTCAAGATTTTTGACTTACCTTAGCGGCGTTCTGTATGAGGTTTATCAACTCCTGTAGTATGTATAGACTGAATTGTTCCAATTTGTTCCTTAACACCTTAGCCATGTGAGCTATTGTTATACAAGCCTCTCGGACAACCTGCAGAACATTTTAACAAGATTAAAGCCTGTGAGAAAACAAATATTACGTTATGAATTACTAGCGTTAACCCGCGACTTTCTCCGCACAAATTATATACCAGATTTTAAGTCAGATCATAAGCTATCAAACAAAAAAAGTTTCATCATAATCGATTTCGTAGTTTTTGCGTGATGCTCGTTCAAATGAACAAAACAACACACACAAACAAACAAACAAACAGACAGACAAAAAATCCAAAAATTGGTAATTACTAACGTACATACACCTTGAGTATATAGGCTGATGATGATATTCATTCAAAACTATACCTTAACACAAAGAGACAAAGTGCAACTGACCTGACTCCTAAGATCCTTGATGACGACTAGAAACGGCACGGACAAATCTTTGAGATTCGCCGCGAACTCGACCGGGTACTGCGTGTGGGCGTTTGCGGTTAGCAACGAACGTATCTTCTTTAGCTGTTGGAGAAAGGACACATTTTATTTGGCATTTTGAACTCTATTCAGTAACGTAGAGGGGGGCTGGGTGGGGCAAATGCCCCGGGTGGTACTTTACTAGTGGCGGTAAATTCGGAAAAATATAGATTGATTGAACTCTATCTAGTAACCGATTCGGTGGCTGTAGGTATCTTATAATCCTTACGATCACAGCTAAGACGTGGTGCTAAAAATATAGATTGATTGAACTCTATCTAGTAACCGATTCGGTCGCTGTAGGTATCTTATAATCCTTACGATCACAGCTAAGACGTGGTGCTTAAAATATAGATTGATTGAACTCTATCTAGTAACCGATTCGGTCGCTGTAGGTATCTTATAATCCTTACGATCACAGCTAAGACGTGGTGCTATAAATATAGATTGATTGAACTCTATCTAGTAACCGATTCAGTCACTGTAGGTATCTTATAATCCTTACGATCACAGCTAAGACGTGGTGCTTAAAATATAGATTGATTGAACTCTATCTAGTAACCGATTCGGTCGCTGTAGGTATCTTATAATCCTTACGATCACAGCTAAGACGTGGTGCTAAAAATATAGATTGATTGAACTCTATCTAGTAACCGATTCGGTCGCTGTAGGTATCTTATAATCCTTACGATCACAGCTAAGACGTGGTGCTTAAAATATAGATTGATTGAACTCTATCTAGTAACCGATTCGGTCGCTGTAGGTATCTTATAATCCTTACGATCACAGCTAAGACGTGGTGCTATAAATATAGATTGATTGAACTCTATCTAGTAACCGATTCAGTCACTGTAGGTATCTTATAATCCTTACGATCACAGCTAAGACGTGGTGCTTAAAATATAGATTGATTGAACTCTATCTAGTAACCGATTCGGTCGCTGTAGGTATCTTATAATCCTTACGATCACAGCTAAGACGTGGTGCTAAAAATATAGATTGATTGAACTCTATATAGTAACCGATTCGGTCGCTGTAGGTATCTTATAATCCTTACGATCACAGCTAAGACGTGGTGCTAAAAATATAGATTGATTGAACTCTATCTAGTAACCGATTCGGTCGCTGTAGGTATCTTATAATCCTTACGATCACAGCTAAGACGTGGCGCTAAAAATTACAAGATTGTTTCGCTCGATCTCCGAACCATACATAGATGCTCATGTTTTGTACGGAAAGAGCTTTGACTTCAACCGATTCGTATTGAGAAGAAAAGTCGAACTCACTTGGCTCACTCTAAGTTTATATTTTTGCATGGATAAACTAAAAAATGTCTGAGTTTAACCCCAGTAAGTACTAAAAAAAATGTTGAGCTCGCTCCGTATTATTCTGTGTGTCTTATAAGGATAAGGGGGCGGAAAAATCGGACTGTGCCCCGCTACAGAAACACACGCTACGCCACTATCCTAGATATTTTTAACGTCGATAATTTATTGTCAAAGTCAAAAGCATTTATTGTAAAACTATAGGTGCAACAAGGTGTTACACCAATTACATAAGAGCGCTACAGTTTATCGGTAAAGGTGTTCAATACTTACATTTAATTAATACATTCGGAATGTCAATTATAAATTAATTAAATTACTAGTTACATTACAGCCAATTTCTTATGTCAACAAACTAAATACACTTACAATTTCATATACCCAATACACAACAAGTTTACAACGTTTATGTTTTACAAAGTTTACAACGTTCGAATAATACTTTCATTACTACACTTTTCCTTTATTTTCAAAAAACTCATTTACAATATAGAATAATTTCCTCAGAAGCCAATTATTAACAGCTTTCTTAAAACTTAAATCGTCAAGAGTTTTATAAATGCCCGGAATATTGTTGAACACCTTAACAGACATAAAACAGATGCTGTCGTGATACAGAGTAGTGCGGGGAACATGCGGCTGGATTAATCTGTGTTTGTATCTCAGATTCCTGTCAGATTTGCTGTTGGATTCAAAAAGTGTCATGTTTTTCTTAACAAACATAGTGACTTCCTTAATATATAGGCAAGGAAGTGGCAGCATTCCATATTTGGCAAAAAGAGGTTTACATGAATCTCTCTGCGATAGACCACATAGCGCTCTAACACAACGCTTTTGCATTGTGAATGCCTTTATAGACTCAGTAGAGTAACCCCAAAAGATTAGACCATAACACGATAGAGATTGCACGTATCCAAAATATGCCATTAACCCCGCCTTCTCAGATGAATATGGATACAATAATGGGGGTAGATATAAAACATAAAAACGCTACTTGACATCTATTGGCAACTTTCTCATATATGATAAACGTCCATTAGAATAAGCGAGACGTCCTGCGCCCCAGATCCATATGGAGGCTCTCTACGTTGTTTATTTGCTAAAAAAAATCAGTGAGATTTCGTTAGCTGACATTGCTAGTCTTTACTCTTTAGTTACAGGTCAATAGATTTAATTATGTAGCATATCCATTTGTAAACAAACGTGTAACGCGTCGATCCAACGCGCAACTAAACCAACCACTGCCAGCTATATTAGGTCTAACAAAATTATCTGATTTTAAGGGTATGATCAGACCATCAAACTGAACAACTTTCTCTATGGGACCAATATCGAAATCACGAAAAAAAAAATCTGCTGTCCCATACAAAATTGCAAACAGAACTCGACACAAATGTACGGGACAGTCGATTTTTTTTTTCGCGATTTCGATATTGGTCCTATAGAGAAAGTTGTTCAGTTTGATGGTCTGAGCATACTCTTAAAATTGTTACAGCTAATTTTGTTAGAGCTTATATACGTAATCTTGTCGAATGTTAACAGCGCGATGTACAACTCTATGCACTTACCGCATCTACACGCTTCTCCCAATCAGCGGCGCGGTCGCCCAGCAGCGCTGCGGAGTGCCGACACAGGTCGTCGAGACCTCGCGCGCCGTAGACGGCGGCGGGGGCGGTACAAGCGAAGGCTGACTCGAATGCTTCGCAAGATACCGCGCCGGCTTCGCCAGTGCTTCCCGCGCTTCCGATCCCACTCGATACTGTAATGGTAAGTTTTTTTAGGGATTATATCGTTTGAAGGTTAGTATGATAGAAAGAATTTGGTGATATGACATATTTTTGAGTCTGAAAACGACAATCTGAAGTCAAAATAGGAAAAAGCAAAGCTGTTAAAGCCATTGGTGTTTTTGGTGACTGGTACTAATGATGGTACTAATGACGTACCATCGACCAATTTGAATTATTTTTACTACCCACTGTAGAACCTTTTCACACATTTGAGATAAGCAAAATGACTTTAATACACGTAACCGCGACAAGGTTCTACGATGAGTCATGATTCTAATTGGTAGATTGTACATACACACTACGTTTAATAGTTTTACGTACGGACGCATTCACAAAATTGATATAACACACGAGCATGAGGGGTTTGAATACACAGCTTTAATATGCATCAAGAACTCGGCGAATGAAATTAATTATACAAAATTAAAAAAGTATTTTACAAAGTTACGTTAATGAAAAACCTATATTTATATCTCACTTCAAACTCAACAAATTTATTTTTAAGCCCACTTATTAAAAGTCAAATCTTTATTTGAAGCTACCACCGCGTCGGAACGTGTTTTCGCTGTAGAGAAGATGCGGCCAGAAACTCTACAACATAATACGACCCAACGACAAACAACTACAACTCAGACCCCAAGCAGTTTGATCATTTTTAAATAATCATCCAGTATTTCTAAACGTTACATCCCAGTACCTATTCCCTTTTCAATCCTCTCTTTCAGTCCACATCTCATCCCATCATCATCATCACGTCAATTTAATTTAGTATCTCATTATTCTCCTACCTAATTTAATTTTATCATTCTTCCCCTTCCTAATTTAATTTTCTAATTCTTCCATTTCCTAATTTAATTTCCTCGTTCTTTCCCTTCCTAATTTTCTCATTCTTCCCTTTCCTAATTTAATTTGCTTATTCTTCTCCGTCCTAATTCAATTTTATCATTCTTCCCCTTCCTAATTTAATTTTTTAATTCTTCCATTTCCTAATTTAATTTCCTCGTTCTTTCCCTTCCTAATTTTCTCATTCTTCCCTTTCCTAATTTAATTTGCTTATTCTTCTCCGTCCTAATTTAATTTCTTCATTCTTCCCCTTCCTAATTTAATTTTCTCCTTCTTACCCATCCTAATTTAATTTCTTCATTCTTCCCCTTCCTAATTTAATTTTCTCCTTCTTACCCATCCTAATTTAATTTCTTCATTTTTCCCCTTCCTAATTTTTTCTCATTCTTCCCTTATCTCCTTCTTACCCTTCCTAATTAATTTTTTCATTGTTCCCCTTCCTAATTTTTTTCTCATTCTTCCCCTATCTCCTTCTTACCCTCCCTTATTAATTTTTTCATTGTTCCCCTTCCTAATTTTTCTCATTATTACCCTTCCTCATTCTTCCCCCTCCTAATTTAATTTTCTCATTCTTCCCCTTCCTAATATAATTTCCTCATTCTTCCCCTTCCCAATTTAATTTTCTCATTCTTCCCTATGTAATATATGTCACTTACCACTCCCTGCACTTGCTTGTTTGGTGGGCGGCGGAGGTTTGCGACTGGCTGAAGGTAAACTATACAATCCCGGTACTGTTCTCTTTGGTTGCTCACACGCTGTTGTGTTTTAATTATGTGGGATGTGGGTAATTTACCCGTCGATGTGGGAGGTAAGATTGAGGGGCGACATTTTGAATTGTTACGATTGGTAATTTACCCGTAAATGTGGGAGACAAATTTTGAATAGGTTGGTGGAGGGTGGACAATTTGAATTGTTACCACGGTAATGGTAAATTAGTACGGTAAAGGAATGCAATTGATTTTTACCCATGAAATTTGAGAAAAACCAGTATTTGAGGGTGATTTGAATTATAGGAATGGGGTAGTTTACCCGTGAATGTGATTTATTGCCACAAGAAATTAGTAATTTGCCAATATTTATGATTAGTTGAAAATATTTCAGTTATCCAGTTTATAAACACAATACATCATTAAAAAAACAATGAAGTACCACAATAAATGGGTAATTTTAGTAAGCACCCACATTTCAGGGTAAAATTAATGAAAATGCATAGAAACATGACAATACAAGAGCATAACATTATTTGAAAATAAGATGTATGACATTAATAAGCCATTCAAATGTGTGTAATTAATGTTATGAAAAGAAAGAGATGATCAAATCAAATGGCGATTTTGTTAGGTGTGAGCGAGATAGAGAAGGTATAACCAGGTCGTCCAATGATGTTACGATGCAGGCGCAGGCGCCGGCGTCATGTTGGAAAGAAGATAAATTAATTTAGCATTAGTATAGTAAAATTAAGTATGGTGATACAAAAAAGGGGTTTTATAAGTTTTTTCTACAGTTAAAAACTTAAAATGAAAGATTAATCATGAAATTCAGTCGCTTGAATTCTACCAATCCGCATTATACACGTGCGGTGGACTAACGTACTAACCTTGGACATAAACCCTCCCCTTGAATACGTAACGCATTTAATTTTATTTTATTTGAACTACTATACTATGGAACTTGCATTCCGCTCAAAAAATGACACCACGCAAACCCCGATCAAGTGGGTGGGGCTAAAAACTACAATCAACGCGCTATTGGAAATGGGGCGTCAACGTTAGCTGCGTCAAAGCGGACATTGGCCAGCCTGTCGCCGTTGTTAGTTGTCATAACGACGTACGTAATCTATCTATACTATTATAAAACTGTAACAGGAAGTTTGTCTGTACATTGAAGATATTAACAAAAAAAAAGTTACGATATGGTTTTTAGACGTCCCTGATTCCATTTCACTAATTTTTGGATTTTTTGTCTGTCTGTTTGTTTGTGTGTTTGTTTGTTTGTGTGTTTGTTTGTTTGAACGAGTATCACGCAAAAACTACTGAACCGATTTTGATGAAACTTTTTTTGTTCGATAGCCTATGATCTGACTTAAAATCTGGTATATAATTTGTGCGGACGAAGTCGCGGGTTAACGCTCGTACTATTATAAAACTGTAACAGGAAGTTTGTCTGTACATTGAAGATATTAACAAAAAAAAGTTACGATATGGTTTTTAGACGTCCCTGATTCCATTTCACCAATTTTTGGATTTTTTGTCTGTCTGTTTGTTTGTTTGTTTGTTTGAACGAGTATCACGCAAAAACTACTGAACCAATTTTGATGAAACTTGTTTTGTTTGATAGCTTATGATCTGACTTAAAATCTGGTATATAATTTGTGCGGACGAAGTCGCGGGTTAACGCTCGTTCATAATAAATCATATTATTTTACCTATTCCCATAATGTAAGATTGAATTTGGCATAGGCTGACAGCCATTAGTATAATATAGGTTATGAATATTAGTGGGGCCGTATTGCGAGGCGATTTTGTTTAAAGTTACTCTTCCATAGTATTTTAGTTCGCTGTTATAATATTGATTAATCTTTCATTTCACCAGCATCTGAAGGACACAACATCTGATGCGATGGTGAGTGAGTACAGTATAAAAGTGAAGGTATACAGACCTGGTGTGGATGCGCCGGAGTTGTCGCCGTCTCTTGTCCTGGCGGAGGTCGGTATAGTCATGGTGCGCTTGATGGTGCGAGACACGAAGTCCGCCTCGTCCGCGCCCTGCATCGCTGCAAACAGAAACAACATTATTAATTTCCAATATACATAAAGTCTTCGACCCGTGTGTGTTGCCAGTGACGACATATGGAATAGAGAGTGGAGACGTGGTCGCTCACAGAAGGCCTAATAAAAAGGCTCTTCTCTTATCGTGTGGGCAGAGCCCTGGTGTCAGTTTTTCAGACCGCCTTACGGCCTCTGACGTGGTTTTTATGTAACGACTACTACCACCAGAGATAGTAGCCGGAACCAACGGCTTAACGTGCCATCCGAAGCACGGAATAATTTTTCTTTTCAGATAATCAGGTGATTCAGCCCGCAATGTCCTAACCAACTGGGGAAAAACGCATAAAGTGACATTTCACTAGGTGTCCCCCGTGGGAATCGAACCCACGACCTCCGTGTCGAGAGCCAATGCTCTTAACTATTAGACCACGGAGGCAGTTGAAAGAGGCTGAAAGTCACCAAAAGGGCAATGGACAGGACTGTGCTCGAAGTTTCCCTGCGAGATCGAATCAGAAATGAAGAGATTCGCAGAAGAACCAGAGTAGCTAATATAGCCCAAAGAATTGTTAAACTAAAGAGGCAGTGGGCGGGGCACATTGCTCGCAGAACCGATGGCCGATGGAGCCGAAGAGTTCTCGAGTGGCGACCGCGTACCGGAAAGCGTAGCGTGGGTAAACAGTGAGCCTCCAAAAAGTGGACTGACGACCTGGTGAAGGCGGCGGGAACCCGTTGGTAGAGGGCAGCGCAGGACCGGTCGTTATGGCGATCCTTGGGGGGAGGCCTATGTCCAGCAGTGGACGAGATGATGATGATGAAGCGGAGGCCATACCAACTCATTTTTAGATTCTTTAGATTCTTTATTGTACACAAAAACATAATTATGAAAAAAATTACAACAAGTCGTGATGTACAAAGGCGAGCTTAACTCTAAAAGAGTTTTCTTCCAGCAAACCGTTGAGTGAGAGGAAAACTAATATGTTTGGGTAAAATAAGTGTGCACACAAATAAAAAAAATCTACTTAATTATGAGATAGTAAAAAGAAATAATATAAGATACACCTATACAAATAAATATAATATATAAATATACTTACATAAATAATAATATCAAATATAATAATATGAACCTACATATATTATATACATACATATAACTACTACAACTTTATTTAGATAGGTAATGCTCCTCAACTCTCCTCTTAAAGATGTCCAGCGAAGGACTAGCACAGATAGTATGCGGCAATGAGTTCTATAACCTGGCCGCATGAACTGTGAAAGAATTCCCATACAGACTAGAAGTGTGCAAGGGACACGCTAGAAGCAGCGATGTGATTGATCTGCAAGGCTTACCGCGTGGTACTAGGTAGTTAAACCGTTCACGAAGATATGAAGGGGAGCACGGATTATTTAAAATATTGTACAAAGTAGAAACAATATGTGCATCTCGCCTTAGACGGATAGGAAGCCACTTTAATTTTGTTCTAAAGTCTGATACGTGGTCAAATTTACGTAATCCGAAAATAAAACTATTGCACAAATTTTGTAGACCCTGTATAAGTTACAGTGACAATATTTACCGGTGGGTAACAGAAGGCCGGCTTCCCTCGCCTCGTCGAACTTCTGCTCGAGGAGCGCCAGCTTCTGTGCCGGAACCAACTCTTTCTTTTTCAGATCCGATCTTAATCTTTCGCCTGTGAAAATAAAATAGCGCAATTATTATGTGGTACAATCAGGGCCCTCTTAAGCTATCCATGGGCCCCTTGGGTACGACTATATAAGGTCTAACAAAACTAGCTGAAACTATTTTAAGGGGATGATCAGACCATCAAACTGAACAACTTTCCCTATGGGACCACTATTGAAATCGCGAAAAAAATATCTGCTGTCCCATACATATAGGTCGAGTAGGTTTGTATGGAACAGCTGATTATTTTTTTCGCGATTTCAATTGTGGTCCCATAGAGAAAGTTGTTCAGTTTGATGGTCTGATCATCCCCTTAAAATAGTTTCAGCTAATTTTGTTAGACCTTATATTCCCCGAGAGGGTAGTCAGTGATATTCTGAAAAACTCAAAACATTTCACTCACAGATCACAAAAACTAAAGGGAGATGTGAAAAGGGGGCGGGGCCAGTGTCGCAGCAATATGCGCAAAAACGGAACACATTGCTAGCGACAGTAATGATTCAATATATTATGAGGCTGAAAGCCAGTCGAGATATTATATGTAAATAGTTTACAATGCTTGCGTAGTACTAAAGATTATTCGAACGTTGAGTTCTGATACCGCAATGGATAATGAGCACATTTAAACTAACAAAATACTTTCTATCTTGTGGTACTGGTGGTGATGCGACACTAGGTTTCGTACTCAGCGCGTTGGTTGGGATCTCTCTAGATCTCTATGGTTTCACTAGTACAGAAACTCTGTCCAGTGTGACGGGGAGTGAGCCCGTCGCCACTTGTAATGGACAATGGGTACAATACATGCCTCGAAATCAAAGCACGCAGATTTTCCTAACGATGTTTTCCTTCACCGAGAATTAATCAATACTATTATTAAACTGTAAATGTTTGTGTGCGTGTGTATGTGTAACAGCATCACGCAAAAACTGCTGAGCCGATTTTAACGAAACTTTTTTGTTTGATAGCTAATGATTTGACTTCAAATCTGGTACCTATACAGGGATCATACAACGATCGGAGCAACAAAAAAATCAGCTGTTCCATACTAAACTGCACCCGCCGCCGCCTACTCGACTCAAATGTATGCAACAGCAGATTTTTGTTGTTGCTCCGATTGGTTTGCTCCCATAGTAAAAGTTGTTCAGTTTGATGGGTAGACTCTTAGTTTAAAAGGATGCCAATGATATCAATTTCACCCTGTATAACGTGTGCGGACAAACTCGCAGGTAAACTCTAGTATAATTATAATTTGATCAATGTGCAGAGGGTAGACTCACCGACGTGTCTATAAACGTCCACTAACAGCTGCATGGCCGCGTCGCGGACCGCGCTGCTCGGGTCGCCGACTAATGCCGCCAGGTTGGGTACCGCTGCACGCAGCTGCAGCTCGTTTGCGCCGTGCCTGTCGATGGAAATATATTGTTTTATCATTAGTTCATGGGAATACCCATCGGTAGAGTTCTTCAGCATATACAACCAGCATATTGCCACTTCAGCTTGTATAATGTAGACCAGGAACTGTCAGGCCTATTGTGACGCTCCGGTGTACCGAGACAGGTAGCGGCAGAGTTAGAAATATTTTGATAATTATAAAATTAATGGAAAAAACAAAAAGCTAGCACTAGCAATGTTACGCCATGTGTATCCGATCACGACTCGCGAAAAAAAAAGCTCACTATCACAATAGTAGATTACACACCGAGGGCAGGAAAGTAATATGTAGATGACAAGATTGTATCAAGACCTCCGCTTCTAAGTACCTAGTAGACAAAGTTGTATTACGTTATGCAACACAACCTGCCCACCAAATAATTTCTACTCTACACGTGTTTCGCTCCACCAAGGAGCATCCTCAGGAGTTAGACCGACGAACGTTAGAAACAGAGTTGTTACTCCGCCGAGCGTCCGACACCGAGTGTGTGTGCGAGTGTAACGTAATACAACTTTGTCTACTAGGTACTTAGAAGCGGAGGTCTTGATACAATCGTGTCATCTACATATTAGTCATGGATTTCCGCAAAGTAACGCCTGATTCAATTAATGGCAGGAAAGTAAGAAAAGTCTCAGATCTCACGTAATTGTTGTAACAAACATGTGATCTGAGGCTTTCTTATTTACTGCCCGAGGTAAGTACACTATTTTTCTCCCCGACTGAGGCGGAAAGCGGCAACTTCGTTTATCGCAGCGGGACAAAAGTTGACGCTTTCCGCCCGGAGGGATGAAAAATAATTTTTCTCACTGTTTTCTGTAGTTTTTCTTAATTATTTGTTATTCATTTTGAACCAAATCGAAAAAGCCGAAGACTATGAGCTAGTTTGTCTGGAGTGTATTAAAACAAACACAGCAATGTTAGAACTTTTAGCTAGAAGTTTTACTCAAAACTAAGAATCACCTTGGATAATTAACATGTAAATTATTTAAAAAAAAATGATCTTGATAATTTCGAACCCTATGTAATGGTAGGCTACCCACATACTGAACTGTACCCATAATACTGAACAACTTTCCCTGAGAAACATATAGGAAATTCGCAAAATATTTTTTGGACGTTCCATACTAAATTCAATTAGCTGACCGAACGTTTATTATGAAAAATCGAAAAAAATAATCGAATTTCGTGTAGGTTTCTTAGGGAAAGTTGTTCAGTATCATGGGTACAATCACCCCTTAAAGTAATGCAACTATCTACTTTTGTCACAATATTCCAGCCGGACGCCCCGGACACCGTTCAAACATGGACAAATCCGGGGCACCTCGACGAATGGCAGCCCTATATGTCGGGAAGCGACTGGCTGAGGAAAGTCAAGGATACGTAGGTAATGTGTACTCACGTGTCCAACAGCGCCTGTATGCATCGCAGCGCCTCCTCGCGCGCGTGCGGCGCCTTGTGTCCGGCGGCGGGCACGAGCCGCGCGAGGAGGGCGCGGGGCGCGGTCGCACGACTGTTGCCGAGAGCAGACACGCACTCCCGCGCCATGTGACGCACGCCTTCCTTCGTGTCCGCCAGTCTATGGAACAGATAATGTTTAGATTAATACACTTCTCCATCCGCATTATGTGAGTTTTGCTGACTTTATAGTACAACGATATCACTTTAAATCTTCTTCTTCTTCTTCTTCTTATCGTGTGGGCAGAGCCCTGGTGTCAGAGTTTCTTCAGAGCCACTTACGGCTTCTGACGTGGTTTTTATGTAACGACTACTACCACCAGAGATAGAAGCCGGGACCAACGACTTAACGTGCCATCCGAAGAACGAATGATTTTTCTTTTCAGACAATCAGGTGATTCTGTGAGTCTGCAATGTCCTAACCAACTGAGGAAAAACGCGCAAAGTGACATATCACTAGGTGTCCCCCGTGGGAATCGAACCCACGACCTCCGTGTCGAGAGCCAATACCCTTAACCATTAGACCACGGAGGCAGTTGCATTTCACACAGCACTTCAAATGATATCCTTGGAAAAAATCGTGATTTATTCTAAACCAGTAACCATACGACAATCATCAGAAGTCCCACTGCAGGGCACAGACCTGCACAAACACTACCCTCAGGGAGGGTGTATGTACGTTAGTGTAGTACCACGCGTGCACAATGCGGTGCGGTACACTTCACATACGCATCAGCGTAGAAAGCGTCGGTGGCGCGTTGCGGAGTAGTATGGACACTCAATCATGAGGATCCGAGTTCGAATCCGCAAGGACGACACGCCATACAAATGAGTTTTTCCAACTTATGTACCTACGTAATACCAACTGCTTTCAAACGATGAAGGAACCTGCATACGCTGAAGAATGTCTGATGCGTAAGTGAAGTCTACCAATCCGCATTGGGCACGCGTGTTACCTCACAGACGTCACATACCCTGAAGGTAGGCCTGTGCCCTGCAGTGGGACAATTGTAGGCGGATGACGATTTCTTCTTCAGCGTATGCAGGTTTCCTAACGATAATGTAGCAATAATAAATTATTGATGAAACACACCTTGTTTCATTTGAGTATCGCTAACAGCCTATTGTTAACAATATGGAAGTTACTCCCGATTTGCTTCAACGCATTCTATAGCGTCATATCCTTTAGCTGACCTATTACTTGACATCATAGACAAATTAGTACAGTACGAACAGGAAAGTAACTCCACTCGACAATCTTCGCTTGCGCAGAGCAGACCCGAGTCCCCGTCAAAACCCGAAGTTATGTTAATAATTAAAAACCAATTAAAGAACAATCTTGCGCGGTAGTCAAAGGGTGCAAAATAGGGTACTCAGAACATCCACGTTTCACTAGTAGTACCGAAACTCTGCCCAGCGTGACGGGGAGTGAGCAAGTCGCCACTTGTAATGGACAGTGGGTACAATACATGCCTTGAAATTGAAGCATGTCGGTTTCCTCACGATGTTTTCCTGCACCGAAAAACCAGGGGTGCTACAAATCCTAATCCTTTCACGCAAAAAACTACTGAACGGATTTCGATGAAATTCGGCATACAGATAGACCATGGCCTGGATTAACACATAGAGTACTTTTTACCCGGGTAACGCCGACGAAGTCGCGGGCAACAGCTAGTCGTACATAATATCCGAAAAACTCATTGGTACGAGTCGGCCTGGACGGGGATCGAACCATCGCCTCCTACACGGCAAGCAAGGTTACTCGCCACTGGACCACCACGACTTGGCATGGCGGTGACATGGTCGGATGAGCTTCTTAAAAAAACCGTCAGCATATTTAGGACCCTGTATGTATGTATGTATAAGTAAAGGGTGGGTACAGACCTGTCAATAATATGCGGCAAGACAGTGGGCACGAATGGTGAGAACTCGGACCCCATGCGCTCCGCCAGCGTGGCTAGCACCTCCAGGCCATTCTGGGCAATCTGCAACGCAATACAAACATTACATTAATTAATTAATTAATTATCATGGTCTATTATAAGAAACGGACGGAAAGCATAACAAATGAAGAGGTGTTAAGAATGGTTAAAGAAACGAGAAACATTTTAAAAACAATCGAAAACCGGAGGGGGAAAATGATCGGACACTTGATACGAAATGACAATTTCTTTAAAACCATACTGATAGGAAGATAGAGGGGAAGAGAGGCAGAGGAAGACCTAGACAAAGTTATCTGGCCCAAGTGAAGGAAAAGGTTGATGTCGTATCGTATCAAGAACTCAAGAGACTAGCGGAAAAGAGACAGGATTGGCGAATACTCCACTGACAAGAGCGTAGCTCTTAAATAAGATGATGATCTTAAGAAAAGGTTTCATCTGAGAATCAACACCCTGCTTTCGGGCAAGGTCTACGTTGAGCTGCTGTAGCATACGAATCGTACAATACATTACATGATGTTCTTTACCATTGATGTTTCGTTGTATTCTTATTTTGTAAACATGTTGTGAACTGTAATATTATGTGTGTGTTACTTATGCATATAAATTGTTTTTATATTTATCTATTAATAATCATTATCTCAGCAGATGTACGTCCACTGCTGGACGTAGGCCTCCCCCAAGGACCGCCATAACGACCGGTCCTGCGCTGCCCTCATCCAACGGGTTTCCGCCGCCATCACCAGGTCGTCGGTCCATCTTGTGGGCTACCCACCCACTCGAAACTCTTCTCGAGAATTTGTACAATACAGGAAGTAAAATTAAATGTGTTACATATCGAACAGGGTGAACCATCAAACTGAACAACTTTCACTATGGAGCCAACATCGAAATCACAAAACAAAATCTGCTGTTGAGTGATACATTTGAGTCGAGTAGGCATTGCCTTATTGAGAAGCTAAACAGAACGCGTGTTGGTTGCCATATAGGTGGTGTAAGCGTCAACAATCTTACCTACGCGGACGACATAGTTCTAATGGCTACTTCGGTCCGTTCTATCAGAAAACTACTCACAGTCTGCGAGTCTTACGCGGAGTCGCATGGTCTTTGATACAATGTTAAAAAGAGTGAGTACATTATTGTCTTTAAGGCCGGTCTTTCTTTCTTATCGTGTGGGCAGACCTTGAGCAGAGCCCTGGTGTCAGAGTTTTTTCAGACCGCCTTACGGCCTCTGACGTGGTTTTTTTATGTAACGACTACTACCACCAGAGATAGTAGCCGGGACCAACGGCTTAACGTGCCATACGAAGCACGGAATCATTTTCCTTTTCAGACAATCAGGTGATTCATCCTGCAATGTCCTGACCAACTGGGGAAAAACGCACAAAGGGACATATCACTAGGTGCCCCCCGTGGGAATCGTACCCACGACCTCCGAGTCGAGAGCCAATGCTCTTAACCATTAGACCACGGACGCAGTTTAAGGCCGGTAACAAATGCCCTAATATTGTACCCCCTTTATGGAGCTCCCTTGAATAGAGTAAGACAATACAAATACCTGGGGCATATTGTGACTGCGGACCTTAGGGATGATGCTGATATGGAGAGGGAGCGCAGAGCCCTTTCGATAAGACCGAACATGCTGGTTCGTAGGTTTGCTCGTTGTTCAAACTCGGTAAAAATAACACTTTTTCAAGCTTTTCGTACATCTTTTTACAGGAGCAGCCTATGGAACAGATATACTCAAAAATCGTACAGCGCTCTGCGAGTTCAATACAGCAATGGATTTAGGATGCGGTAAAAACCCCATCGAAATCAGTTCAGTCTTTTAGTTTATATACATTCTCTTAGGTTAAGTATACCATCTCCATTCAATCTTGGGATAAAAAATAAGTTTTAATTACCACTCAGTACCTCAACAAAACCGATGCATGTTAAACAGCACTTATTATTACAAAAACAAGCACATATTCTAAACTAATAATAACAACAGTGCAGCAACATATCCGTCCACTAACACTCGGATATAAGAACTGATACCTCAGATACCTATCGAGAGCTAACGCAAAATTTACAGGCCTATTCTGTTGCGATCGAACGATAGAATCACGTGAGAGTAGACTTACACGGATACTACTAATCATATGAGCATCCACGGTAAAAGGGTCCAGTGAGCAGATTCTAATTTTGTAATATTTAGGTTTTTGGGAAGACAGGTGAACGGAGGAGCTACATGACCTGATTCCATCATCCCCCTTCCACCAACGTACGACAAGACGTAGTGCGAGACTGCATCCATACGTAGTCGATATCACAACAATCCGCACAAAAAGGTTCGCATCCTCTTTTATAATGAGAACCGGTAAGGTTTGGAACTCACTCCCTGCGTCTGTGTTTCCAAGCAAATACAATCAGGATATTTTTAAAAGAAGAGTTAATAGGCTTTTTCTGGGTGAGCGCGCTACATCCTCGGCTTCATCTACACTTCCCATTAGGTGAGATGAAGCCAAGCGCAAAACCGTTACGAATAAAAAAAAAATTGTATGGAATTTCAAACTTTTGTTATTCTTACTTCATTTATTTTTTAATAATAATGAATTTGTTGAATATCTCTGACTCCTCCTCGGGGAATATAGTCGTGAGCATTATTCATAATTCATTTATTCACTGCATTTCATATGAATTATGCTTATTTATTGAAAAAAAAAATCGTATATCTTGAGATGAAGCTACTATTTAACATATGATTAAACTTTCTAGTACACTGGACGGACCCGAATGACTTGAATGTCCACATATTGTGTAACTTTGGATGTTACGAGTGTGAGATCGACAAGGTTTGTCAGGGGATCACATGACGCAAATTTGGTTGAATTTGGCCCCCCACTGTCAGATAAGCTATTTTAAATTTATATAGACGCGGTTAAACAGGCCCTAAAAATACAGCATTCAAATCCTCCTTTCATCATCATCATCTTTGTTAAGAGCTAGGATGTCGGTGGAGTGTTCTCCAATCCTGTCTCTTAGGAGTAAGTCAATGTCAATCCTCATTTATCAATCGATGAAACATTATTGCTACTACTCGAGTAAACTATACGATCGCCTTAAAACAGAATAGGTGAATGGAACGCAATGATGTGCGACAGGCGAGCGAGCGGTAATGTCTAAAGGAATCAGAGTGTGCATGATGCATTACGTTTTTATATACGTCCCGGCGTAGTCTAGTCTAAACTCTAGGCCCGTCCGGGATGTATGCTGCATTACTTAGATACCTAAGATGCGGTTATTTTCTTCAAAACATATCCAATTCTGATCGAATTGACTATTTTAACTACTTATCAGGCACGTATCCAGGGGGGGGGGGGGGTGGGTTTTAAGAGTCTACCCATGAAACTGAACAACTTTTACTATGGGAGCAAAATAAAAAATCAGCTGTTCTATACTAAACTGCAACGCCTAATACTCGACTCAAATGTATGCAACAGCAGATTTTTTTTTTGCTCCGATCTGTTTGCCCCCATAGTAAAAGTTGTTCAGTTTGATGGGTAGACTCTTAGTTTAAAAGGATGCTAATGATATCAATTTCACCTTGTATAGGGACTAGTTACGCGTGTCATTCAACTAACAAACATTTCTGCCACTTTTTGCGGGGTCGAGGTAACATGAAATCTGCAACTTTGGATTTTATTCCCCATAACTTTAGACTCTAATTTTCATTGTTAAAAATCATGAAAAGTAGTCTCGTGTGAACCCCTAACGTCATAAGTTCATAGTTATTGTTTCGCAATTATAGGCTGTTTTGTTTAGTGATAAGGTATAAAATTGAATGTAAATGCACATGATCAATTGTTCTTATACCGTTGCAGACGGGAAATGCTACCGCAAGGCAAGAGTCCTTATAATAAATAGTCAAAGACTTAATAAGAAGAAAGTCATTAATTTTTTTAAACATGATCTTTATACTAAGTTTTCTGTCTGTTGGTTTGTCAGATTTCTTTTAATATATAGTTTCAATGGTAGGGGCTAGGATTAATTTAAGATTTGTATGGAAATCTTTGAGCCACTAACTTTGCAACTATATTTATTTATTTTATTTTAACACTTTATTGTACACACGGAAATATAAATGAAAACAGCATAATAGACAATTACAAAGGGCTAATTTAACTATACATTTTAACGAAAATCTGACAAACCACAGGAAGTCAGACCTTTGTTTTGAAGACAACGAAAGTGTGTCACAAAATAGATTACTCCTATACATAGTAATCTTGTTACGAAAAGGGTTATTAGAAATCCCCACTACCTTCTAGTCCAGTTTGAAACACCACTTCTGGGACACATGTGGGACGTACCTTGAAGTTGCCCCCGTTGAGCCATAACATCAGCGGGTCTACCAGCTGAGCCGCTATGTAGTGGGTGATATTCTAACTACTATAACGCGTCGATCCAACGCGCTAACACGACATCCCTCCCTGCCTTTATATGCACTCGCGGGCGAATCTTAATAGCGCGATGTAGACCTTACCTTGAAGTTGCCACCGTTGAGCCATGACATCAGCGAGTCTATCAGCTGAGCGGCTATGTCGTGGGTGATCTCAGGCTCGCGGCGAACAAGCGTGGCGAGCTGCTCGCCGAGCAGTTGGCGGAGGCGGAGGTCGGGTCGACAGAGGAGAGGCAACGCGGCCTCGAGAGAGGCCGGTTGGGGGTAGTGCGCCATCTGTGGAGAAAAGTTCGTTAAAGCGCGGTATAGGAAAGAGAATCTAGTAATTCTAGTACCAGCGCCACCGGCAATTCTCCCCCCCCCCCCCCCCTTCTCTTTGCGGACGGCAGCAAAAGGCAAAAGGCGTTAGAGTATATTTTTCTTTGGCAGCACAGTCCTCTCTCATTCTTTCTTACTAAGTATCGCACATGCTTTCCTCTTCTTGTCAGTTTTTCCAATTTGTATGAAATGACAGCTTATTTTTTAAGAACAGGTGTTGAAGTTCATCAAAATCGGTCCAGTCGATTTCGCAGGTAGCGCGAACAAACAAACATTTACAGTTTTAATAATAGCATATATAGACTCACCTTTTACGACAACACTTGCACGATGAAATAATCCAAAAATCCTATATTTTGACGATAAAAAACAGTCAAAGTCCAAACGGCACTCATTTCACAAACAGTCCGAGAGCACTACACAGGCACTTTTATATAACATCACAGTCCAGTGTTTAGGCACTAGCATTTGTCACATTTTTGTTTTATACGAATTTTTTTTGGTTTTAGCTGGAAAAGAAAGATTATAAGTTCACTATGCAAGCAGTGGAGATAGCTATCCTGGAATAAGGTGTTCCGGGGTAATTGCAACTTTGGGGCAATTGCAACTTTGGGGCAATTGCAACTTTGGGGCAATTGTAACTATGGAAGATCACGATTCATTTTTTAACTTAGTTTTCCAAGATCCAAAATGTATTTTGAAACTTATTTTATTAAACAAATTAAAAAAACAACAATGAAAGTATTCTACAGTATTTGATACATATTCCAGTGGAAAGGTCATCAATCAATCAATCGATCAATTATACTTTATTTGACACCAAAAAAACAGAGTATACAGAGAGCAAACAATCAGGAAATACATAAGGCACAAAAACAGGTCATCATTTAAGAACCCTAAAAAAAATAGGGTTGCCATTGCCACCCTAAAGCCTGTCGCAACCGAGAGACAGCAATAAGAAAAACATGTCTATAAGAAATCCAACTCCAGAGATAATTGATGGCAGACCCTACCGCAAAAGCACCAATAAAAAACAAAAAGAGAGCTGAAAGCTCTGTAGTAATAAGTATTGACAAAAACATCTGAACGCACGCACATTATCCCTAAACAATATCCATATTATAAAGTACACCAGAAAATGATTTTATTGAGTTATGCAAATGCATTGATGCAATTGGGAAGGCATGAATTAAGGAAGCCTAATATTGACGATCAACCATCCAAGTCAGCCTTAGGATAGAGCCCACCAGGCAAGCAAAAGAATCGCCCTAAAATAACCTGACGTCCCTGGGAAACCACCAGAAAACATGTAACATGGTTGTATTGTATTGTAGGTAGCTGAGTACCTTTGTCGTCGCGCTTGATTGAGGTGTCCGGTGACCGAAGGGCTGGCGCGTACCTCGGGCAACAAATATCCATTGCCATCCAACGAGGTAACGCAGCCAGCGTCCTGGGCACCCTCCCGCAGGACGGTGGCCTCGAGCACGTCTTCTGTTTAGTGTAAGTCGAACGGAAGTCGTGCTCGATATAGTGGCTCATTTTTTCTTCGCCTACTTTATTTGTTTTTATTTTTAATTTTAGCCATAAGTTGTACATAATGTTGTAATTGTAAATTCCTATACCGTTAATAAAAACTTCACTTTATTTGTGTACCTATAATTGATATTACAGTTTGAGAAACCGAATTTTGTTCGCATCTACTAGAAACTAAAATTGTCCTAGCAATAAATATGTTTAAAAAGTTAATACTACAGCATAATATGACAAGGTTCTGGTCGATGCGATGGAAATAGGTGTTTAGTTAAAAAGTTTTTGTAAAAAACAAAAAAAAAAGTTCATCTTTTTCTCTCCCTGTTTGTATGTCTCCTTGTATTAATTAACAAGGATTTAATTGATAAGTTACCTTATGGATAGCTATAATTGGCCATCAAAATATAAACAGTGTTGTAACTTATGTAACTAAGGCTGAATAAAACAAAATAGAAAAGAGATTGAGGAGCCTCGTGGCACGCAAAAACGCGAACCGCCCGAATACCACGCGAGACAACTGCTCATGTCAGAGCCTGCAACGTGACTCCCTATCTATCTATAGAATATAGTTTCTATAAAGTACATAGAAGATGTAGGTAGGGGTGCACTATGAAATAATTTATCGATAATAATCTAATTTCATGCGGACGAAGTCGCGGGTAAAAGAAAGCTAGTGACTACATATAGGGTCCTCCATAATATGATACTTTAAGGGGATGATCAGACCGTCAAACTGAACAATTTTCTCTATGGCACCAACATCGAAATTGCGAAAAAAAATATCTGCTGTTCCATACAAAACTGCAAACCTACTCAAGCCAAATGTATTGGACAGACAACTGATTTATTTCTCGCAATTTCGACGTTGCCGTTGATCCTGTAGAGAAAGTTGTTCAGTTTGATGGTCTGATCATCCCCCTTAAAAAAACCGTTGGCATATTATGAAGGACCCCATACTACAGTGCTGCCGATCGAATTCTGGAAAGTATAGTTATTATCAAACAAGATAATAATAAATAACCCATAAACATTTAACTGGAGTAATAATCTAGCTCATTAATCTTGGAGTTAAAGATCCTTTTGAAGTTTATTGGTAGCTGAAAGGCCCTTTCAAGTTATGAGTTAACTTTAAATTTAAACATAGGTTAAGTACAGGTCTATGGTCAATGGTTTATGAATAATGGGCGATCAACTAAAGTGGTGGGGATGCTGGCGCATACTGATGTCGTAAAAAGTGATCTGCCAATGGCGCGACGACTTCTTAAGAGGATATGTGAAAAAAATAGGATTCTTCAAAGCGTCATATATCATGAAGTACTAACAGTAGTAGTATGATTAGCGGATATGTGTAAATTGAACATATAATTGAAGTTTTGATTAGAGCCAAAACACGATTAAGACACATTTTCTCGATAGAAAAACAAGCCAAAGTAGCCTCCGTCTTTATCGATAAACACTTGGAACTGCTAAACGGTGAATAAAAGAAACACGAGACTTAATTTAAAAAAAGAGATTGATATTTTACAAATTTTGATTAGAGCAGAATTGAACTTACGTCTAAACTATTATAAAACTGTAGCAGAAAGTTTGTCTGTACATTGAAGATATTAAAAAAAAAGTTACGATACGGTTTTTAGGTATCCCTGATGCCATATCACCAATTTTTAGATTTTTTGTCTATCTGTTTGTTTGTTTGGGTGTTTGTTTGTTTGAACGAGTATCACGCAAAAACTACTGAACCGATTTTTTTTGTTTGTTAGCTTATGATTTGACTTAAAATCTGGTATATAATTTGTGCGGACAAAGTCGCGGGTTAACGCTCGTAAATAGTACAATCACAATTAAATATAGCCAAGATGTTGAATACTTACGAAGACAGTGAAGATGGAATGGAAGATGATGACGACAGTGTTGCAGATCCAGATTTTCAGACTGAAAATGAGATGGATCAAGAGCTGTTTTCTAGCGATGAAAATGAAGATGATGAAGTGAACCTTGATGACATTATTCATAGTTTAGAAGAGAGTGCACCTGGTCTGTCTCCATCTACTGTTGCTGTGCCAACTAGATCGCAACCAACATCAGTGGGACGTCCTAAAAAGCCACAAAAACTCAACGAAACTCAAGAAAAGTCTGGTTTTGAATGAGAATCCGCTGCAAATTTCCTAAATGCTCTGGTGTCTCATAAACAATGTGCGAGAAATGTGGCGTTGCTGTGCTACAATAAACACATCAATTGTTTCAGACTATTTCACCTGAGTTAAGTTACCATTTTGATGCAGTGTCACATTTCTGCCACGCTCCCTTTATTCCAGTTTTTATTTAACACGTTAAACGCCTAGGCAAAAACTATCATTTTGACCAAAATTAAAGTGAGTGTTAATATGTTTCTTGGGACATAATATGCACATGAAACTTGAAAAAAGAAAAAACAAAAATATTGTTTTTGAGTTATTTAATAAAAACATGCTGCGGTCACCGGTGACCTCCATGGCGTACAAAAGTAAAAAAACGAGAAGTCGTTATCACAGCGCCACGCCGGTCACCCCATCGGTCACCCCGCGGTGGTGCGGTTTGGTTGCGTTGCGTTGTTCTCTCCGTGTTTTTACTTTTATTTGCTTATTTTCATTTAGTTATTGTTGTATTGCAAACCAATCTAGTAAACGAACAAGATGGACGGTGATTTTATGGAATTTGAAGTGGATTTTGATGGTTTGGAGTTCACACAAGAAGATTTGGACCAAATTGCTATTTTAGAATCAAGTGCACTGCCCGAAATAAATAATAGCGATGACGAACTGCAGAATCTGTGCACAACACGTAAACGGAGGCGAATGAATAAACGTAAATAAACCTTGCATTCAAAAAAATCTTGTTTTATTGATTTTTCGTTCATTATGACATTTTCTCTAATGCCACCTGTTTCCCAAACGAAAATGTTGTATTTGAGCGCCATACCGGGCACCTCAATGCGTTATTACTCTAATAACTGCGCCCTACGGCGCACTACAGTGATTTGAAAACAGGTCTGACATGAGGTCACCGGTGACCTCCAAGGCGGGATTCAGTAGACCTCTTGAGGTCACCGGTGACCTCTATGGCGTTTAACGTGTTAAATAAATAAAAAAATTAAGATTTTTCCAGAAACACGTGTATTTTTATTTCTTTCGATTAACATTTTTCACGGCTTATTTTAAAAATTTATGATCTTGCGCTACAGAGGGTTAAATAAATAAACATAAAATTACATACAGGTACCTAACTTATGAATAAAAAACATCTAGCTAGCTAGAATATTATAAGTGCAAAAGCCTCTCTGTCCGTCGCGCACTGCGCCCGAACGTTTTCAAGGCTAAACCGATTTTGAAGAAGTTTTGTATAATAGCTAGAACACTGAGGAAGGATAAAGGCATAAATATTCCACATAGACAAAGTCGCGGGAAACGACCTAGTAATTTATAAACTGTAAGTTTTAACTTAACTTTATCACACTGCAAAGTTACAGCAACAGATGAATTATAGTCAGGGTGTTCATACAAGGAATCTCTTAGTTGATTGATCATTGGACTACTTAGAACAAAGAAATCACGAAAAAAAAATCGGTTAGTAAATATATACGTCGCACCTACATTATATAAGATCTAACAAAATTAGCTGAAACTATTTTAGGGGTATGCTCAGACCATCAAACTGAACAACTATCTCTATGGGACCAATATAGAAATCTAAAAAAAAAAATTTGCTGTCCCATACATTTGAGTCAAGTCGTGTCTTGAGTTTTGTATGGGATATCAAAATGTTTTTTCGCGATTTCGATATTGGTCTCATAGAGAAAGTTGTTCAGTTTGGTGGTCTGAGCATACCCTTAAAATAGTTTCAGCTAATTTTGTTAGACCTTATATAGGTTTGCAGTATGGAACAGCTCTTTATAGCTTTTTAACTTTGCTGCGTGTTTTGGTGTCATCATTACTATCATATCAGCCGATAGAAGTCCACTGCTGGACATAGGCCACCCTTGTTTTGGAGTAAAAAAGTGTAATTCAATTGAAATTAAAAGAAATTGACCCCAAGAATAAATTAATGCACCAAGCATTTCATTCAAATGAAAGTTGGTACACTTCACACAAACATACTCATGTAATCAAATCCATCAGCAAAAACTTTACAACTAACACAATAAGAATCAAAATCACTTGCAATACGAGACTTAATGCAACTATTGCTTGAGGCAAAGATAACATTCCCACGACTGTACTTTGAAAGCTATGTGAAAAAAAAACTTGGCACTTTACATGACAACAAAATGTTGATTATAAACAGTTTCTATATAACGTCACGCCTCGTTCCCAGTGGGGTAGGCAGAGACCAGGGCGCGCCACTTACTACGATCCTTACTTACTTCTTTTGCCTCATGCACATCCATACATCACTTCATACATGCCCGTCGGTTTCGAGTACTCCGCACCTCCCCTTTTTGTAGGACGCAACTGATTTGATCAGCATACGTCCTACGAGGGCGCCCTCTGCCGACGCTTCTGTCGCGGAGTTCCGCGATCGCAAACATTTATTTAGGTGAGAATTATTAACTTTACATAACAAACATAACTTTGCAATCAAAACCCTCTTAGGAAGTAGTAGAAACGTAATTTCTTATTATGGCAACACTGAAGGTGAGTGTCATTTGTTAGTTAGGCGCGTTAATTAGAATGCACTTTTGGCGGGACGACGAGAAGGATCGGCACGCCCTGAGTAGCGGAGAACAGGAGAAGTCCAGCGAGGAGCCTCGTCTCACCGGTTGCTGAAACTAGGTGAGTTTAGTTCCATGTATTCGCCCACTATGTGAGACGATAGTTCTACTGTATTGATGAATAGTTTAAAGACCGTATTCAGGTTGGTGCAAGGATGAGGATGGAGGGGACGGTGGACGCATCCTCCCGGGGCCAAGTTGGGCTCCGGTCGCGATACGATCGACTCACATAGTGGAACTCTCTAACTGTTTGTACCGTTGGGTATTGATTTGAAATTCGTAACCTGATAACGTCGCTGCCATACATCTTAAAGTACCTTAATCAGCAGATACTCTTAGAATAGTTATATTTCCCATTAGTTATAGAACCCAGGCAAAGAAACGCCGCCACAAAGTTTGGTGGAGATGCTGTTGGAAAATTTTACATGACCTCTTTTTTTTTTTAAATTTCGAAAAATGGCGGTTTACTTTGCGTGACGGGATGGACCAATGATAGACTCCATGACAGTACGACAACCTAATAAACAAATCAGACGTTCGTTTCATGTTTGTTTGTAAAATGTATTGCCCTAGCAAATTTTTTTTTCTGTCGGGAGGACTCTCGTGCACTATTAGAAGCGTAGAATGTTGCGTGTGGCAGCACGCGTATACTTTGAATAATGCCTAGAACAGAGTGAAGGATGTTTGTATGAGAAATCATACAGAACATAAGAATACCGTATCCCGACGGTGAAGGACGATTCTTTCTACAACCAACCAACTTTAGTATGATTGAAAGAGACTCAGTAAAGGTTCACGTGGTTGGGCGCATCCCGTGGGCTGGGACACTGGATTTATTCCCTGCGGCGACACTAAGAGAGAATAGTGTGAAAGAATGTACCATCACACACACCCGGACTGTGAGAACTCTTAGGCAAATTGGTATAAAATGGATTCGTAGAGTGGACCATGTATCACTCGCGGTTCTAGACCTACTTGTTGTGCGGAACCACCCATGTGCGCTGGGAGTAGTGGGGCCACATATTCTACGAGGCGCCCGCGTGCCTTCTGTGCAAGGAGGACGGGTGTCACAAAAGACAGTATGTGTAATATTTGGTTGCACCGAGAAACCGGTTGTCGCTTGCAAAGGGTATTCAGTGTAGACCCATATGTGTCTGTTGCTTAGAATTGTAACGAGAAAGAATGGTGCTTGAGAAGAACAAACATCATTAGTTACGAGAAAGAATGACGCTTGAGAAGAACAGGCATCATTAGTTGTAACACAGAAAGAAGTCATATGTTATGACAAGAAGTAAAGAAAGAAGTGGTGGGGTTGTGGAAGGAATCTACCTAGCTTTGCTTTATCTAGGTATGTAAACGTAACAAGTTTCGACCAGAACAGAAAAGAACAAAAAGAAGTGAGAATTCATTTGTTTTACATGTCTATCGGGGTCACCTAAAGGTCACAGATATAGATTCTTTTTTTTATCATTTTTTCATTACTAGGATTGCAATGAAATTAAGATGTAACAAATAAGTGATTAAACGAACGGGTCTTATCTGAAAATTATCGTTCACATGTGTTTCCGTTTCCGGACGAAAATTACTACGATTAATTTACGTCTTTGTACTGCTTATTACCTACGTAATAAGGTTTATTTTCTATGGGTTTGCAAGTTATGTTTGCTTGGGTAACGGTTGGTGGCGTCAAGTTGGTAACATTGACGGCGTCTCTTCGTGAAAACTTTTTCTCGTTTCGTCAATTTCGAATTTCGCATGAACTTCTGTAAAAGAAAAGTTGTTTTGTTGTCATTTGTTTAGATAAAAGTGTGTAAAGTGTGGAAATACTTAGTTTACGGTGCGGTTTAGATGAAGTGATAATTGTGTTGGAGTATTGTTACGGCGTTATAACGATATTCGTTAAGGAAAAATTCTGGTGAGTTAGCGTTCAAAATGGCGATATTTCTAGAAAAGAAAAGTAATTTATTTGATAAAAACGAAAAGAAAGAGACATTCTAGCTTGATCACATAATTTCAGTGTACGCACGTCGGCCGTACATTGGATGAAGACCAGCCCTACTAACTTGTTTGGCGCTAAAACCGAACCACCTGGATTCCAATAAGAGTATTTTCTTTACGGGAAATCTTAACTTTGCAGCGCTCCTTGAAAGTCGTCTAGGACCCCAAGGTAAAACTTATTCTAATTTGTAGCTAAAATAAGTGATTTGATGCAATTGGCAGATGTTGGCAATTTCACATGAGGATTGTGGTGTTTCTTTTCAGTTGACGCCAAAATGGAGCACGTTCTTACGTCGCGTCTGCAAATACATATAAACAAGTTAAAAGAATTGGTAGAACAGAGCCTGAAGCTCTGTACTAATGATGAGATTGCCATGAACGACATCATTAAGCTGCGAATTGCATTAAAGTTAAATTTAGACAATTTAAAAACAGATTTTTCAAGTTATTTGGTTACTACTAATTTCAATAAAGAACTGGTTAATGCTTGCATCGATATGCAGAGTAAGGCAGAGGAAGTTCTTATTAATGTTGAGACCTTGATTGAAACGAGCATTAAAACTAAAGAATCACAACCATCATCAATGAAATTACCAATTTTAAATTTACCTAAATTTAAAGGTGATGCAACTGAATTTAGTGAATTTTACGACCGGTTCGATTCAGCTATAGGTTCACGTGATTTAAAAGATGTTGAGAAACTGGCTTACCTTATCAACTGCTTGGAAGGACAGGCTTTAGAGGAAGTGAAAGGACTATCAACTACTAATGAAAACTACATTATTGCTCTTGATATGTTACGGCATCGCTACGGAAGCAAAACTAAATTAATTGATGCTCACTATGAGGCTCTCAATAAGTTAAGGAAGGCAACGAATACAGCAGCAGAGTGCAGGTTTACACTCAACTGCATTCAACGTCACCTTAGAGTACTAAGTTCTCTAGGTGAAAATACTGAAGGTATACATACAACATACGAGTCCTGCTACTCGGGAAGTTTCCTGAAAGGGTGCTATATGAACTGAATGTTCTGAAAGGTCCTGACTGCACACCGGACGAAGTACTAGATGGCTTGGAAAGAATTGTGACTGCAATGGAAAGCGCACACAAACCTGATTTGGAGGATGAGAGCAAACCTGGATCTTCTACTGAAGCTCTGCACATACAAATAGCTAAGAAGAAACCCTGGTCCGGAAGAACAGAACGACCATACCAGAAGATCAACGCTGGTAGATGTACTAACTATGAAGGAAAAGGAAATTTATTTGATTCGAGGAAGCGTAAATCAACACCTACGTCGGAGAACAAAGATACTGGGAAGAAAAGAAGGAAGAGTTGTATATTCTGTAACGATAACCACTACAACGACCGATGTGAAGAAGTTAAGAGCTTAAAAGAAAGAAGAAAGAAGTTGGGGAAGAAATGCTTCTTATGCTTCATGGATGGACATTTCAGCAAGGATTGCACGAAGGATATTAAATGTTACCATTGTAAAGGAAAGCATAATAGCGCGTTGTGCACAAAGGAGCATGGTAAAATATTTGATATGTCAATTAATGATAGTGATAAAACATACTCACTCAATACATGCTCTAAATCATTCTTACAGACCGCAACGGTGAAGGTTCGAATTCCGGGAAGAAATCCTAAAGACTGCCGGCTGTTACTAGACAGTGGTAGTCAACGCAGCTATATAACTTCTGATTTAGCAAATAAATTAAAATTAAAAAGTGATACAGAAGATTCCTTAATAATTTATACCTTCGGCTCTGACATTCCAAAGGAAATCAAAAGCCTGGCTTCAGAGATTGAAATTGAAACGAGGCGAGGTATAAAGAAGATAATTAGAGTTAATATTGTTCCATTTATTACAACTAAGCTATCGGCTCCACAAATCTCATCATCCGATCCTGTTGATATTTTAGCAGATGATAACTCTGCAGAACAGAAGATTGATTTATTAATTGGAAATGACTATTATTTTTCATTTATAAGAAAGGGAAAAATTCAATTAGATAATAATTTATATTTAGTAAACACAGACTTTGGATGGATACCATCAGGTTTCATAGAGACGAATAAACACGAAGAAAATGTATTGTCTGTCGTTACCTTTTGCCAATGTCATAGACCTGACTACCCATATCTCACTGAACCTGATCTTCCACTCCGTAGTATCGACATAAAGTTTCTGTGGTCGTTAGAAGGAATTGGCATCACGGATTCTCCAAAGGCGTCGAGAGAAGATGAATCAGTTGAATATTTCAATAAAACAGTAAAATATGAAAACGGAAGATGTCAAGTCAAATGGCCTTGGGTGCAATACCCACCAGAACTTCCAACTAATTACGGATTGGCGTTTGGTCGACTTAAAGGAATATTTAAAAGACTCGATATGAATACTGTTCGAGAATATGATTCAATATTGAAAGAACAATTAAAGACAGAGATTATAGAAGAAATAAAGAAACCTGAAAATCCCTACCAGCAGAGCACACCACCCATACACTACTTGCCTCATCACATGGTGAAGCAAGAAGGGAAAAGTGGAAGAATAGTATATGACGCTTCAGCGAAGACCAAAGAAGAAAAAAGTTTGAACGAGTGTCTTTACAGAGGACCATCAATGCTTGAAGATTTGACTGCACTTCTTATTTCATTTAGATTATATAAAATCGGTATTACTGCAGATGTAGAGAAGGCATTTTTGCAAATCGGCCTTCAACAAGAAGATAGAGAAGTTACAAGATTTTTGTGGTTAAGAGATATAAACAAAGAACCAACAGAAGATAATATAATACATTTGAGATTTACTAAAGTTCCATTTGGAATAATATCAAGTCCATTTTTACTTACTGCATCAATCAGACATCACATGTCACAGAAAGATGGTACGCTTTTGAAAGAAGTGGCCGACAGATGTTACGTTGACAATTTGGTAACAGGAGCTCAGACTAAGAATGAAGCCATAGAACTTTACAACCGGACAAATGATGTATTCAAAGAACTATCTATGAACATTAGGGAATGGACATCAAATGACAAAGTATTTTTACAAAATATCCCTCAACATAAAAGATCAAAAGGAGAAAATGAAGTCAAAATACTTGGTTTGATGTGGAATTTGGAAAAAGACACTTTATGTCTTAAGTATAAAGAAAACATGGATAATAAAACTTCAAAAACAAGAAAAGAAGTGTTGAAAACATTGGCCCGGATTTATGATCCTTGTGGATTTGTGGCTCCACTTGTTTTATCAGCTAAAATGTTGTTTCAAGAACTTTGCCGAAGAAAATTAAAATGGGATGAAAATGTACCAGATGATTTACTTCATTTATGGGAAGAAATTACACAAAACCTGAACATTATCAAAACAATAGAAGTACCCCGCTACCTTGGCATCGAAGAAAACAATAGACAGAAACTGGAATTGCATTGTTTCACGGATGCTTCTAAAGATGCTTATGCTGCGGTGGTTTATCTGCGAATCAATGATGGAAAGCAAAAAAAAACAGCTTTCCTAATGGCAAAATCCAGAGTCACACCATTGAAAGAAAAGGATGCTTTAAAAATACCTAAGCTAGAACTACTTGGATGCCTCATTGGATGCAGACTAGTACAATATGTAAAGAATAGTCTGGCGATACCAATAGAAAAACAATTTCTATGGACGGACAGTCTTATTGTTTTGAGCTGGATGCGGTCAAACAAATTGTTAGCTCCATTTGTTGCTAAACGGATTGACGAGATTAAACAACATAAAGAAATACAACCATACTACGTCAATACTAACGAGAATCCTGCTGACCTGGCGACCAGACCAGACTTATGGCTAAAGAAGAAAGAGTTATGGTTCAATGGACCAGAATTCTTGTTACAAGATGAAATAAACTGGCCTGTGACTAGATCTTTGGACTACCACAGATCACTGCTTATCATGGGGGAGGGTCAGGATGCTCATCATCCTGATGAAAATGTTACTGGAGATCAGCATGAAGAAATGATTGTGGATGAGCATCATGACACAGGAGCAGATGATATTGATGTAGTCATGGAAAGAGTGAAAGAAGTAGACAGAAAATCAGAACCGATGGTAGAAATCAAAAGTTTACAACAGAAGTATTTTCCAGAAGAGATGAAAGGAAAAGAAACTCATCTCACAAGAAATTTAGGTTTGTTCCTAGACGTCGACAGTATATTGAGATGCAAAGGAAGAATGTCTAATACCTGTTGGACATATGACATGAAGCATCCCATACTGCTACCAAAAGACTGTCAATTTACGAATGCTCTGATCATGAAGACGCATGAAACAAATTACCACACTGGCACAGCACATACCCTTAGCCTTATAAGACAACAATATTGGATACCACAAGGCCGAGCTCAAGTTAGGAAAATTATATTAAAGTGTCCGCAGTGCCAGAAACATACTAGCGGCCCTTACAAACTGCCCACTCCACCAGCACTGCCAGCAGAAAGAGTGAACTATAGCTCTCCGTATACTTATACTGGTGTTGACTACCTTGGTCCAATATTTGTGAGCACAGAGACAGATAAAGGCAAACGCTGGATATGTTTATTCACATGTTTGGCGGTACGAGCTGTCCATTTAGAAGTTGTGCAAGATCTAACAGCAGAAGAGTGTTTATTGGCACTAAGACGATTTATATCTTGCAGAGGAGTTCCAAAAGTTATTGTATCAGATAATGGTACACAATTTAAATTAACATCTGAAGTATTGTCAAACTCCTACTGCATAGAAAACAAGATCACATGGAGATTTATTCCCCAGTTAGCACCGTGGCATGGAGGGTTTTACGAGAGGCTGGTTGGACTTGTAAAAAACTGTCTTAAAAGAACATTAGAAAAGCATATGCTCAAAGACACTCAATTAGTAACAGTGGTCAAAGAAGTTGAAGCAGTTGTCAATACCAGACCGTTGACAAATGTAGGTTCAGAGCTAGAAACCATACTAAGACCATCAGATTTCTTGACTATAGGAAAATGTCTAGTTACAGAAATGTCAGAAAGCAATTTTAGTCAAGATGTGACAACAACCAAAAGGAATCTGGTTGAAGGATGGAGAAAGGGACAGATCATCCTAGAAGAGTTCAAAAAGATGTTTGTAAATCAATATCTTTTGAGTTTACGAGAAAGATACAATCATTCACACAAACAACCTAGAATAACATCTTATCGAGTACCCTGCATTGGTGATATTGTTCAAATAAAAGGCGAGTCAAAGAACAGAAATAATTGGAAAATTGGGAAGATTACAGAATTGATCAAAGGCTCTGACAACCAGTGCAGGGTGGCGAAAGTGAAAATAGATGATAGTATCTTTACTCGCTCTATTGCACACTTGTACCCGCTAGAGATTGAAGATGAGAAACCGGTGGCCGAAGAGAACGAGCCACTTTGTGCTGACATTCCTAGTGTTGGGAATGTTACAGAGTTTGAACCACCAGTTGGGATTCAACTGCCTGAGAACATGCTGTGTGAGCATCCTCCTGAAGTTATAGGTGATGAAATGCACAATCCCAACACTGAGACTGTAGAATCGGAAAGAGAAGAATCAGTAACTACTCCTGAGCCCGAGACAACAGTACCACAGCCCGAGTATGATCGAGTCAGAAGAGGTGCTGCTGTAAGGGCGCGAGAAAGAATTGCCGAGTGGACGCGCCACTTGATAGCACTCCTGTAATTTCGTTGTTTGGCGGGAGTGTCGCGGAGTTCCGCGATCGCAAACATTTATTTAGGTGAGAATTATTAACTTTACATAACAAACATAACTTTGCAATCAAAACCCTCTTAGGAAGTAGTAGAAACGTAATTTCTTATTATGGCAACACTGAAGGTGAGTGTCATTTGTTAGTTAGGCGCGTTAATTAGAATGCACTTTTGGCGGGACGACGAGAAGGATCGGCACGCCCTGAGTAGCGGAGAACAGGAGAAGTCCAGCGAGGAGCCTCGTCTCACCGGTTGCTGAAACTAGGTGAGTTTAGTTCCATGTATTCGCCCACTATGTGAGACGATAGTTCTACTGTATTGATGAATAGTTTAAAGACCGTATTCAGGTTGGTGCAAGGATGAGGATGGAGGGGACGGTGGACGCATCCTCCCGGGGCCAAGTTGGGCTCCGGTCGCGATACGATCGACTCACATAGTGGAACTCTCTAACTGTTTGTACCGTTGGGTATTGATTTGAAATTCGTAACCTGATAACGTCGCTGCCATACATCTTAAAGTACCTTAATCAGCAGATACTCTTAGAATAGTTATATTTCCCATTAGTTATAGAACCCAGGCAAAGAAACGCCGCCACAGCTTCCACTCACATTAACAACATAATTATATCTCTTTCGTCCATGTCTAAGATGTCCGTGTGGTGTCGGCTAAGAATAGCTCCACTCCATTTCCTCCCGTGGGTGTCTTAAAAGGCGACTAAGGGATCTACCGGAGGATGGGCAGCAGCATCCTCCGAGTACACACATTCAATCCAACTGCGATCGCCAACCCGCCTGCCAAGCGTGGCGATTATGGCAAATCCTCCCATTTTAGGGGAGGCCTATGTCCAGCAGTGGACGTCAATTGGCTGATATGATGATGATGATAATCTCTTTCGTACATCTGCTGTCACTCATGAAATGAAATGAAATAACTTATTTGCTATGAATAGGTATATAAAATTGATCTTAGGGTCTAGGATAGTATCGTCTATTCAGCTAAAATACAATAGCATGCAAATATTTATTGAAAGTTATTATTTAAAAATTCTGAAACATTATAAAAATTATGTTGTGAAAGCCATGCGTATAGTTTGTTTAACATTAGTTTCATGGGTGGCACCTTAAATCTATCAGGTATTTTATTATAAACTTTAATACACATGTTAAAACAATTTCTTTGAAACAGCGCAGTCCTTGGGCAATACCAGTCATTGAGTACAAGTCTATTTGGGTTTCTGGTGTTTCTAGGGTTAATGCATCCTCTCCACATGACCAAACCAACGAAGCATACCTATCTCTATGTTTCTGAGATCCCCATAATGGTAATAATTAAGTGTTTGCTTACGTAAATAAACTCATCATTACCAGAAGCAAAAATCAGCTGTTCTATACAAAACTGCAAACCGTCTCAACTAAAATGTATGGGACAGTTGATTCGACCCGGTTGGTGTAATGGTTGCCCCGGACTGCCAAACTAGGGTCCTGGGTTCGAATCCCGGTTCGGTTAAGGATGTATATATGTTTGTGCCTTTGTTGTATGGTTTCCATAATAAAAAGCCTATAGTGCTTGCTTGGGATCATTACAATGTATGTGCCTGTGAGCGTTATTTATTTATTTATTATTCATTTTTACGGGATTTCTATGTTGGTTCACAAATTTGTTTAGTTTGATGGTCTGATCATCCCCTTAAAAAACACCAGCATATTAATTATAGTCCCTGTATAGAATAGACGGCCCGATATCACAGTCGGTTGTGAACCTACCTGCCGAGAGTCGCGGGTTCGAAAGGACAAATATTTGTGTGATGAATATGAATATTTGTACTGCCTCCGTGGTCTAATGGTTAAGAGCATTGGCTCTCGACACGGAGGTCGTGTGTTCGATTCCCACGGGGGACACCTAGTAAAATGTCACTTTGTGCGTTTTCCCCCAGTTGGTGAACCCAAAGAAAAATGATTCCGTGCTTCGGATGGCACGTTAAGCCGTTGGTCCCGGCTACTATCTCTGGTGATAGTTAGTTGTTACATAAAAACCACTTCAGAGGCCGTAAGGCGGTCTGAAAAAACTCTGGGCTCTGCCCACACGATAAGAAAAAGAAGAATATTTGTACCCGAGTCATGGATGTTTGTATCTATTGTATATGTATTCTATATCGTTGTCTAGTCATCATAATACAAGTCCAGGCTAGATTCTGGTACTTTAAATGTGACTAGATAATTTGTTTGACAATGATTCACTTAACAAACTAAATATTTGCTCTGAACTGAGAGATATAATAAATTCTTCAGTACTTATGTAAATTGTGAATTAGTCATAGCTTTTGAATGGATTAACTTGCTTGCAGTCGGTTTAGAAGTTACTGATGTTTAAAGGTCAGTAAAAAATTAACGATCAGCTGCAAGGCTGTAAGTATGTGAACAGTACTAAAACTGACATGGCTCATCAGTCGGTTTAGGAGATACAGCCGTTCAAAGGTCCGACCTTTGAACGACTGTATCTCCTACACCGACTGGCAGTTCATGTCAGTTTTTGTACTTTTACATAGCTACAGTGCATACTACAAGAAATACTGCAATCAGCCTTGCAGCTGATCGTTAATTTTTTACTGACCTGTAAACATCAGTAACCTCTAAACCGACTGAAGTTATGCAAGCAGACCTAGTCCATCCTCATCGCAGAGATGCTCTACACCCCATAAACACTGAATCAGCCTTGCTGCTGATGGTTGCAAATAGTACACTTATCTCTTAGTCTATTACTCTTGTCAGTGCGAGCCCCTTTGTATGAAGTGTTCAGGGTGTGGTACAGTACAGGGCATGTCCGCCTCTTGTAGTAGTGTACCTATCGTAGCGCGATTGTATGAAGCTTGGTCTCTGTGGGTTTTTCCTCATGTGGTTATAGCAAAGTGTTTGACTACCCTGTAAGGGTTTGTGGTCATGGTTATGTTGCTATATCTTCTTATCTCAAATACGGCTGATATTAAAATAAGATAGGAAAGGTATTTATTGCCCAAAATGAGATAATAAATGTTGAATTGAATTGTTGATTGACATTCTTTTATCTTTCTTTATCAACACGCATCAGCTTTGAGCTGCTAGTGTATCATATATAATAATAATAATAACCCGCAGGGCAGCTTGTGGCGAGCTGTTGGTGAGTGGCGACACCACGGGCCCGTGTGCTCCCGGGGGAAGTCCCTGATCCTCGTCTTCGACTTGCCTTTACTGGCCGGTCGGAGTGGACCCCAAGAGGATCAGATCCCCCACCTCTGTGCTTGCCTTAATTGGCCGGCCTTAGGTTGGAGTCGCAAGAGCTATATGCTATAATAAGAGTGGATATGTTGCGTAAGTGGCGAGTGGGCACCTGATTAGCCGTTGGAGACTGAAATGATGGTCGTTTAAAGTCGAGAAGCACCTCTCCACTCTAAGCCGCTCAGGAAATGTTGCCCCCTAGTCGCTCCGTGCGAGCGACCATTTCCGGGAGCCCATTCATTTTGAGTTGGCGAGTCACCGTCTGCCATTTTTTCCGTGTTTATACATTGGTCAGGCAGGCGCCATAGTCCCGTTCAAATCTTAGTTACCTGTTTCCATTAGCACCACACCCCAATAGCCCAGATTTTGTTTCTTTCGACTCCTTACAATAGTCCTACACTGACCGGGGGCTGGTTTGGATTCTCTTCTATTGTGTATACTGGGATAGTTGCCGGTTGGTGTCACATTACTATTTAGATCAAATTGTCTGACGGGCATCTACGTGTTGGCTTCGGCCCCACGCATGCCTCCCAAAGGTCCGGTACTAATAAGATGTGGTTCTAGTTTAGAGTCGAAACAGTTGTTGTAATGGTTACCATGCCGGACTAGGGTCCTGGGTTCGAATCCCGGTTCGGTCATGGATGTTATATGTTTGTGCCGTTGTTGTATAGTTTGTGCTTACTTGGGATCATTACAATGTATGTGCCTGTGAGCGTTATTTTTTATTTAATCTCGTGTGTCGTATAAGGCGACTAGGGGATAACGGTATGGGTTTCTTATCTACACAAATATTATAAAGAGGAAAGATTTGATTTTTTATTTGTTTGTTTGAATTGAAAAAGCTACGAAACAAATGTACCGATCTAAATAAGTCTTTCACTATTAGAATGATACAGTATCCGTGATGAACATAAGCTATAAAAAAAAACGGCCAAGTGTGTGTCGGGTCAGCTAGTGCATTGTATTTGTGGGTGAAAGGCTAACCACCTATCATCAGTTAATAATAACCAGCAAAAACTTTTGCATAAAAAAAATTGTGTGTGTGTGAGATGACGATTTCTGAGGGTGTGCGGTCCTACCTAGACCTTGATGCGTAACCTCTTGGTATCAGGTGACCTTTTAAATAAAACATGCACAGCAGAAAATTTTGTAGGCGAAAGTCCTACTGCGCACACCCCTCACCCCCTCCCCGTGGTCACACCTTGCACACTGTCAGCTGATAGCTGTCATTTCATACAAATGGTAAAAATCTAAAGCGTGCACTTCACTCTCGCCAGAACTTCTCGGCGAGAATTCTCGGAGAGAACTTACAAGCAAAATTACTACAGCTTATCACGCCACGAGATATTTTGCTAAAGACAGGGAAAGGTGGAAAGGAATGGAGGAGGCTTTCACCCATAGGGGGCCACATAACAATGAAACGGAAAAGAAATAATTGTAATTTGCATGTATATATTTTGAAAGTGTTAAGTGGAAAATAAAGCTGTAATAATAATAATAATAATGACGCCACGAGAACAATGAAGGGCATCCACACTCTCATTCTCGGCTGTTCTCGGCGAGAATGTAGTGCCCGCATAAAAGAAGAGCGCACTTACGCATTTGCTTAAGAGGAACCACAATTCAACCAGAGGGGGTGAGGTAAAAAGTTGGTGGGAGGCAGGGAGCGTCCATACTGTATGTAGTGCTAGATACTCTTTCATATAGTATGCTATTGATCAAGTTTTTTTTTTCGTTTTTTTTAAGACTTGTCACGCGTGGTGACAATGTCAGACTCATAGGTTTGCACATATATTTTTTTTAACGATCTAGGGCAAGGGACAGCCCAACAAACTGGTATAAGCCTACTGCTCTGCTAGACAGAGGGTCAGCCCACCAGCAGTTGAGCTGCCCATTGTAACAGTTGTTTGTTGCTATACACCTAACTCTTAGATCTGCATTCCGGACACATTCCAGCATAACATATATAAGGTCCTCCACTTTATTGCACACTGTGCATAGTGGGGAGGGTTTAATACCCATTAGATGATAAAACTTATTAACTGGAATATGCCTCGAACGCAGCCTAAATTCTGAGACTAGTGTTTTCCTAGATTGGTCAAGTTATTGGCCATATTAGTGTACACATCAATTCTTCTAAAAACTTTTAATACAATCTAGAAACTAGGTAAGTACCTAAATAAAAGTGAGGATTGCTACAACTGCATGCAAAGCAGCTGGCAGTTGTAGAAATATTCCTAAATCTACCAAAAAGCGTTTACGGTCTTGAGTTTACTGATGTACTAGCTTTCTGTGTGTGAAATTAGAATATCGAAAAATCTGTTTGTGCACCGCTACATTCTCCGTAGAATCAATATTCCAAATTCATGTTTCTATCTTCAGCAGTTTTGGCTGTGCGTTGTCTTTCAGTCAGTCAGTCACAAAACTGTTTTATAATTATAAATGTATGTATGTTTGTATGATTACATTGACATCATTGTCTCTGTCCAGTTCAATAATAAACGGGGCGTGGGCAGAATATCCTCTTTGACCTTATTTAGATCCTGAGAAGGGATAAGTACTAAGCGTTTATATTGGTATCTTTAGGTACACTGGCATCAGACATGTTGAAACAAGTTTAAATTTTAATACTAAATTAGAATCTCCATTTTAGGGCAGACAATGTCAAGGCCTGATAGCTTAGTTGGTATTGAACCTGTTTGCTGTGCCTAGGGTCGTGGGTCGAATCCCACAAGGGGCAAATATTTGCATGTTCAATATGAATATTTGTACCTGAGCAAGTCATGGATGTTTGTATCTAATATGTATTATACAAGGTGAAATTGATATCACTAGCATCCTTTTAAACTAAGAGTCTACCCATCAAACTGAACTACTTTTACTATGGGAGCAAACCAATCGGAGCAAAAAAATAATCAGCTGTTCCATACTAAACTGCAATGCCTACTCGACTCAAATGTATGCAACAGCTGATTATTTTTTTGCTCCGATCTGTTCGCTCCCATAGTGAAAGTTGTTCAGTTTGATGGGTAGACTTTTAGTTTAAAAGAATGCTAATGATAATGATATCAATTTCACCCTGTATATTGTCTAGTCATCATAATACAAGTCCACGCTAGATTATAATTCTAGTACTTTAAATGTGAATAGATAATTTGTGTGACAATGTCCAAGATATTTATTAATATATTTTTTTTTATGATGAATGAATATTAATATTTGAACCCAAGTCAATGGATGTTTATGTATTGTATATCGTTGTCTATTCATCATAATACAGGTCTGGACTATATTCTGTTACTTTAAATAGGACTAGATCTAATCTAATGTGAAAATAGTCAAGATATTGATATACTGGACTATGACTATAATGGACAAGTTAAGTAGTGCTCATACCCGGGCGACTGCGACGCGGGACGCTAATCGGGAGCGTCTGGGACGACGCGAACCTGGGACTCTAAACTGGCGCGACTGCGACGCGGGAAGCGAACTTCATTTGTTGATGAATAGTCATTGAACCAACACTTCTTTAACTATTGTTGTGATAATGTCATTTTAGTTTTAACATCAGAGTCTAACTAAATTGAACAAGAGTACTTTGGTATTCTTTGGTAGTTTTTATTACTTTTTGGAAGTTTCTAGAACCTACCTAGTTCTTTTGTTTTTGTTATTTTTGGTAGTTTTTAAGTTTTGTCTACCAAAAACTACCAAAAGAACCAAAAATTTCCAAAATCTACTAAAAAGAACTGAAATCAACCAAAATCTAGGAAAAACTACCAAAAAAGATCCAAATCTATCAAAAAGAACCAAAAACTACCAACAAGAACCAAAATGTGCAGAAATTTTTAGTTTGTATTTTATTTTGTTACGAGAGCGTAACATACACGTCTGACCACTAGACGTGCACGTCCCACTCCGCTGAGGCTGCCTTCCCGCGTCATGGTCGCGTCCGTTTGGATGACTTGGCTAGACGCCATAAGATTACATGGGCAGCGACCGCCGCGCGGTAGACGCTCCCGCTTCGCAGTCGCTTTGGTTGTGCAGGTTTGAGCGCTCCTTTTTTTTTTTACTTATATTTAATGGACTCTTGCTTGTGCGTTAGCACTGCATTTCCGCCAGTGTCACATGTTTATGGGAGAATCTATCCCAATCTCAGGGAACAAGAAGAGATTGAGGATTACGGAGCCTCGTGGCAGGCAAAAACGCGACGTGCGAAATCCACACGAGACGTGTGCTCGGGTCAGAATCTGCAACGTGACTCGAGCGCTCCTTTACGCATGTAATTCTACAAACAAACTTTTCTGCCACTTTTTGTATGAAATCCGCGGCTTTGGACTTTATTTTATTGGTTACTTAGACTTTGTTTTACTGGTAATTAGCTTACATGTTTTAAGCTTATGTAGTATCTGCTGAAATTTTCTAATGTCTTGGGTTAATGGTTAACACTCAGTTGCAGAAACGCTCATCAAAGTTAATCCTCCATTAAATCTCTTGCTGTCACTTTTTGTCTTGTTGACGTAGTAAAAGCTAGCAAGAGATTTAATTGAGGATTAACTCTAATGAGCATTTCTGCAACTGACAGTAAATAAAGTAGTAAGTAAATGGTTGACATAAGATTGGGTGTGAACAGAGAGAAAGGGCCCCTCAATATGACTCTTGCACTTATGAATGTCAAGTGAAAACAGCCTATGATCTCTTAACTATGTTACAAGGTTATAAAATATCTATTGTAGTACATATATGTATGTTATCCTGCAGATAAATAAACTTCATTTGTACCATGATGTCATCAAAGATATTAACCAATTGAAATCGACAACCTTGCCTCCATAAGTCTATGTTAAAATAAATGACGAATATTTTCGGTTTTGTAACTTGTGTACCTTGAGAAATTAGTATATTCATCAATGAAAATATTCAGATTTCGCGTATTGGCGACATAGATCTGTCAAGTGACAAAATTAAAAGAGAGATCGCAATATTATGGTGAAATACATAAAAGGATTAAATAATAAACGTACCAGAAATAATATAGGACAGATAGAACAAAGCACTGAATTAGTAATCCAACGTAGAAATACCAGTCGGAGACAATTCCATTTTGAGATCGTGACCTTTGCGACAAAAACACTTCCTTCCACAAATGAAATTTACGCACAAACACTGCTTGCACAGATAACTTACAGTTCGAAATAAGTAATTAGGAACACAAAAAAGAATTTTAATTAGTTTTTTCCACGGAAAAAAGTCTCACCGTTGCAAAAATTTACACGGAAAATTCAGCAAACTCGCGCATGTCCGACAAAAATTTACATCACGTGACCTGTCATGGCGTCATGCTGTAACTTTTTAAATTTGCGGTGTGGCCACAGAATTTTTTTCATTCAACCTAAAATGTTTCAAATACTTTGTTTTTTTCTTTAGGTTAATGGTTATTTAATACTAATAGGATCGGATAAATTCATAGGTACCGTACTTTTGTTTAGCCCTAAAGGGAGAAGTGTAAGTGCATTTTTCATTTTTCATCCGTGACATCAAAATTATTTCATTTCTTTCGATAATAAAATTCATTACGAATTACGATGCGAGTCGATAAAATACTTTATAAAATACTATCTACGGATGTACCTAGTCGTAGGCAGGTAACTAAGGTACAACCCTAGGGGAGCGTGTAATGAGGGATTTTCCAAAAGCAAAAAAAATTAAAAAGTTAGTTCCTAATTTCAATAATTTAATTTAAAAATGGATACGAAGTCCATACAGCCAAGTCTGATACTTTATTCGTTTTTGACAGACAATAAATAACGCTCCCAGGCACATACTTTGTAATGATTCCAAGTAAGCCTTAGGCTTTTTGCTAAGGGAACCATTCAACAATTGCACAAACATATAACATTCATGACCGAACCGGGACTCGAACCCAGAACTCTGGATAGACTGTCCGGCGTGGAATCATTACACCAACCGGGTCGTCAATAACACCCAGATTGTTAATAACTTGTACTGTGTATTTTTATTATTAATATTAGTTAATATATTTGCTCATATCTATTGGACCCCTCTCTGGTCAACGCCATCTATTGAGAAATTAGAAACTAACTTTTTTTTTCTTCTGGAAAATCCCTCATTTCTCTATGGGTACAACCAGGCGGAGGACATCCGCCTTTTGGTGGCTTTTTCCGATTCAGTTTGCATAGAATGTGCTGCCATCTATTAAATATTTCGCAGAACTATGAAAAAAATATTTTACTGTCTATATCAATGTCAAATTGACAAATTCACAAAATGGCTACCTATCTTGCGTAATGTGCGGGTTGTTTGTAGTTTTCGTTCAATTTCGTGCCGATTTAGTGATGTTCTGGAGTTTCTGTTGTTCTCTTACCAATGTTTAGATTACAGGAATAGTAAGGATACTGGAATTTCACTCGATCGGTGCGGGATTGAACGAAAACTAGCATTCAAAACAATAATATCCATCGGTATGAGTAGATATAAGTATGTATGTATAATATAGGTTGAATTATTGTCGGTGAAACATAGATGACGCTAGCTAGCCTTCAATTTGACATAAGGTGGATGCATAATGTTGCCACGAATGGGTTCTCTTTTCTAATATACTTATATTACTCTTTGAGGCCTACTATCGGGTTGTAGTTACCTATTTTACCAACAATATTTCTCTTCCCCTCGTTCTACTTAACAAAGGGCGTTGTTCATTGTATTCGTCTGACAAAAAGATTCAAGTTTTGGTAACTTTGGACCCTCGATACTCGCTACCCTCATTAGAGTCATCACACCTGCTGACCTGGTTTGGACATTATGTTGAAGTGGTTGTAACCTACAGTTTTGCTTGGTTATTTATACCGAGGTACTAGAATATCACAACACCACTGGCTTTTTCGGTGAAGGAAAACATCGTGAGGAAACCTGCATGCTTCAATTTCGAGGCATGTATTGTACCTAGTCTATTACAAGTGGCGACGGGCTCACTCCCCGTTACACTGGACAGAGCTCCAGTACTAATAGTGAAACGTGGATGTTCTGAGGTTTCAGAATATCTCTGACTACCCCCTCGGGGAATATAGTCGTGAGCATATGCGTGTTTTCATTCTTTTTATCTTGAGAGTAAGTTATACTTTTCATTCCACGTAACATTATTTTATCATCACTGAAAACTTTCGTTTAAAGACACAATTTTCCGCGCCAATATAACGGTTCAGTAAATCTTGAGCTTGCTTTACCAAAAAATTTAAACCGCCTTCATAAAAACTAAAAAGTATAAAATAATATTACAGCCGATGACTTTTTCGTTCGAATCATAAGAACATTAATTTGTTTTATCGAAGTCGCTGTCAAGCCGGTACGATTCGCGACAGGGCTTGCATTAGTTTTTTGGCTTGGCTTGACACCGACTTCTATAAAAGAAATTACTGTTCTTATGATGCGAACGAAAAAGTCATCGGCTGCAATATTATTTTTTTACTTTTTAGTTTTTTTTAAGGCGGTTTTAATTTTTTTTTTTAATTTTGTTTATTTCACAATTTTGAGTGGTGAATTTATTAGTTCAATTTATTAGTAGTGCTTTAAATTAACAAACGCACTAGCCGGCACTACGATTTTCGAAAGTTGCCCTCGATTTCTCTGGGATGCCATTATCAGATCCTGGTTTTCTTATCATGGTACCACCCTTGGAATAACTTCTTTCCAACAAAAAAAGAATCATCAAAATCGGTTCATACGAACGACGAAGTTATCCGCAAACACACAAAAAAAAAATATATATATACGGTCGAATTGAGAAACCTCCTCCTTTTTTGAAGTCGGTTAATAATAGTCGTATTTTTGGATGGCGACTACCTTATCTTACTGCAGTAAAATCTCGAACTCGTTTCGCTCGCTCTGGGTTCTGGATCGTATTATCGCGTGCCGACCTATTCATATTTTAGTAAAATGTCGAGCTTGCTTGGGGTTAGTTAAATCTTTGAGTTTTTGCCATGTTTTTTTTGGTTATTTTTCTCTCAGGACACAGGGCCCCTAGGCGGCGCCGGCGCGGCGCTGGGCCTATAGGTAGTTGCTTTCTTTGCCTCTGTGGGGACATGCTACAGCTGTCAGCACCCACAAGTTATAACTTGTTGCAATACCTTTGCTATAGCAAAGATGCCAACAGATGGCGATACCGTCGCTCTCGGAAATATGCTCCATACATAGACAACGTTCACCGTTAATACTTAACTCGTAACCTTCTAGAAATAAGGTTCACAATCGAATGCAAGTCATACATCGCGCAAGAGAAATAATGACAGAGATTATACAAGGTCCAACTAAAAACTGTTGGACATAGCCTGGTGGTAGATCAAAGAGTAATATAAGTATATAACAAAAGAGAACCCACTCGTGGCAACATTATGCATCCACCTTATGTCAAATTGAAGGCTAGCTAGCGCCATCTATGTTTCACTGACAATAATTCAACCTATACTATACATACCTACTTATATCTACTCATACCGATGCATAATATTGTTTTGAATGCTAGATTTAGTTCAATCCCGCACCGATCGAGTGAAATTCCAGTATCTTTACTATTCCTGTAATCTAAACATTGGTAAGAGAAAAACAGAAACTCCAGAACATCACTAAATCGGCACGAAATTGAACGAAAACTACAAACAATTCGCGCATTACGCAAGATAGGTAGCCATTTTGTGAATCTGTCATCTGTCTATTAGACATTGACGTAGACAATAAAATGTTTTTTTTTTCATAATTCTGCGAAATAGTTAAGTAATAGATGGCAGCACATTCTATGCAAACTGAATCGGAAAAAGCCACCAAAAGGCGACTGCCCTCCGCCTGTGGTAGATCTTCCCTTTTCAATGGAGGAACATTCCCAATACCTATATGGTTAATCCGGCACTGTCGAAGATAGGTTAATTGTGCACGGTAATTTTAAAATGATTATGCTGTTGGAATTATTTAGGTATTTTGGCTTCTTTGTTTTGTTTTGTTGTGGATGTTCTGAGGTTTCAGAATATCTCTGACTACCCCCTCGGATAATATAGTCGTGAGCATATGCTATATGCTCGATTTGTTACAATAAAGCAAGAATTTTAATTGTAAGTAAATTTAATTTAATTTTGTTAACATATCTGTTTATTTAAAAAAAAACAAATTATCTGTAACATAATAGGAGTAAACTATCAAAAAATAAAGGTCGAATTGAGACATGTAACGATTGTAGAAAAATATATTGACTTATATTGTTATAAAAAAGGAAACTAAATATTAATCAGCATTCTACATATTATTTCGAATCGACTAAATGATTTCAAATTATAGTACCTAACGGAATATACAGGTGTAAACTTAAAAGCGTTAAATAGTTTCGGGGATGCTTAAGACCATCAAATTAAACAACTTTATCTATAGGACCAACATCGAAATCGTTAAAAAAACACCGCAAAACCCACAGATCACAAAAACTAAAGGGAGATGTAAAAAGGGGGCGGGGCAGTGTCGCAGCAATATGCGCAAAAATGGAACACATTGCTCGCGACAGTAATGATTCAATATATTATGAGGCTGAAAGCCAGACGAGATATTATGTGTAAATAGTTTACAACGCTTGCGCAGTACTAAAGATTATTCGAACGTTGAGTTCTGATACCCCAATGGATAATGAGCACATTCAAGCTATCAAAATACTTTCTATCGCGTGGTACTGGTTTCATACTCGGCGCATTGGTTGGCATCTCTCTAGATCTCTATGGCAAAACCGCAAACCTACACGACCCAAATGGGACGGCAGATTGTTTACCCCGATTTCTTTGTTGGTGAAAAGTGATAGTTATTCAGTTTGAAGGTCAGGAGTGGCACTTTTGAATCTCACTCGCTGAACTCAGCAGTTGAAAATATCAAATTTCCTATGGAGATATGCATCTTTCTACTGCTGATTTTACTTTCAAAAATCATAGGTACTTCAGGTGTGATTTTTGAAAGTAAAATGAGCAGTAGAAAGATGCGTATCTCCATACATTTTCAACTGCTGAGTTCAACGTATGAGATTCAATAATCGCACTCCTGATCTTTGATTAGGTCTTGTTGCTTACCCGTTCACACAAAAAATTTCATCAAAATCGGGCCAGTTTGATGGTCTGATCTTTGGTTAGATCTTTTACACAAAAAGTTTCATCAAAATCGGTTCAGTAGTTTATGCTTGATGCTCTTACACTTTTGGATAAGTTCTAAATAGATTATCTGAAAAAATAATATTTCGTATGAAACATAATTATGTCAAAGATCTGTCAGATAAGTCCCGGGTTATAATTATAACAAACTGGAATGAATTAATTTTCAAATATAATATATATATGGTAGTGAGACATGAGCAACTACGAAAAGGCAAGTCCAAACATTCAAGTCGCTGAGATGAAGATGTTACGCTGGATGTGCGAGGTTAAGAGATAGGACAGAATACGCAACGAGTTCGTGCGAGGTAGTCTCGGTGTCCGCGACGTAGCTGACAAATTTCAAGAAAATCAACTTAGATGGTTTGGTCACGTAAAAAGAAGACTACCTGACTATATAGGCAACAAAGCAATGGACCTCACCCTACCGGGTCAACGAGGCGTAGGCAGGCCAAAACTCAGATGGTCTGATGTTGTAAAGAAGGAAATGGATAGCTGCGAGTTCTCCATCGACGATGTTCAAGATAGAGCGTGGAAGAAACAGAAAGCAGACCCCGCTACCCACCGGGACAGCAGCTAGGAAGATGAAGATAATGATGATGAATATATTTAGGTACTAAAATGTTAGTGTCAACAGATTGTATCACAGTGAATATAGAATCGCTCACGTCAACTAGTACTATGTTTACTCCTCCTTTTTTTGTTGAAGTCGGTTAAAAATAACAAGGAAACGGGATAGGCCTAAAGAACGGAGCAAAATCTTGACAGCTATCACAAAACTCAAGCAAAGGAATAGCGTGTACAGGACGATATCTGTGTCTCCTCATCTGTCTCTCACATATACATTTACTATCTGACATTACATCATATTGTGGAACAGCTTGTTCAGTTGTCATCGGCCTTGTCTCTCCAGGGGTGATCTGAGGGGCTGACGCTGGCGACGCCAAATATGGGCCCATGAGTGTGGAATCTACATATCTTGGCCCACGAGCATGCATTGCAGATCTTTGAGGTCCTGGACTATGGTAAGAACCTTGATGAGTTTGGGGTAGACTTGGTGTTGATTGGGGAGATCTGAGTGGGATTTGGGATTGAAAGTCTTGACATGAGCATGGTTGCTGAACTATAGAACCTGGTGAAACAGCGCCTCTTATTACTGGTCTTTGAGCAGAGCTTGGGGAAATGCCTTGGAAGCCTGTTAATGTTCTTCGACTTGGTGCGGGACTCTGTCCTAATGAAGAGCTTAATGGACCAGCGCTTTCAAAGCCTTGATATTCTACTTCTGATTGTCCTAAGCTGGCTTGGACGCGATTGTCTCTTCGCAGATTTCTTATATCTTTTGGCTCATACTGTGTGCTCACATAAGGATCATGTAATATTTGGTCTTGACTATGCGGACCCATTGTGTCTCTTTGTCCATGAACCATAGCCTGAAATCTTTGTTGTACAACTTGAGGGCCAGCTGAAGATTGGGTATTCCATGCTTGCACGCTGCCTCTAGATGCATGCATGGCATTACTAGGGGGTAATTGCCTAGCGGGGCCGCGAGGTTCCCATTGGCGACCTACTTGGCCAAATGATTGTCCAGCTGCAGACTGGTTTCGCATTGGCATTCCACTCGGTGGTTGAAAAGATCTCGAGAACTGATCTAGGCGTGAAGAACTAAGCGGGACTTCATTTACAAATCCTGGGTAACCTAAAGCTGATTCACTTAAAGAATCTACGAAGCCACCTTGACCTTTAGGTCCGTAGACAACGTTTGAACTTGTCTGAGGGTCCACATAAGGTTCGTGATATCCCCATTGTCCAGGCATTGCTGACCGTTGATCTGAAGGTCCCATTGCATAAGGGCTTACAGAAGTTTCCAATCCTCTAGGAGGATATAGACGGGTTGCATATGGGCTCGTTGAAATTTGTAAATCTCTTGGAGGAAAAAGTCTATCGGATCTACCCTGGTCCGTTCCATGTTGTGGAGGACCAACTGTAGAGTACAAGGATTGCCATTGAGCATCGCTGCCTGGTTCAGGGCCAAAAGATTGCTGTTGTCCTCTTAAGCTTAATCCTCTTGGAACAACACCAGCGCCTGGTGGTCCAAAAGAACTTTGATATTGCCCCGGAATTTCATTCTGAGATTGCCATTGAGAATTATCGGCTAATGCCGGACCATGGGTCTGCTGTCCACCAGCTCTGTCTGCATCTTGTTGCCAAGGTGGACCAGAAAGAGGTTTCAGACCACTACTGGTATATGGGCTTGTAGAAGTCTCCAAAGCTTGCGGTGGAAAAAGTCTTCTGGAACTTTGGGCTATATCTTGATCCGTTTCAAGTTGAAGAGGGCCACTTGTGGAGTGCAAGGATTGCCATTGAGCATCACTGCCTGGTTCAGGGCCAAAAGATTGCTGTTGTACTCCTAAGCTTAATCCTCTTGGAACAACACCAGCGCCTGGTGGTCCAAAATAACTTTGATATTGTCCCGGAATTTCATTTTGAGATTGCCATTGAGGACCACTGCCCGTCCCAGGGCCAAACGATTGCTGTCCTGGATAAGGTTGCATTGGACCTTGTGTTTGTTCTGGAGAAGCTAACAAAGATTCCCAATGGGAACCACTTCCTGATGCTGGACGAAATGACTGCTGAGCTTGTGGTTGCATTGACCCAGCTTGCTGTGGTCCCAAGAAACCTGTCATAAATTGTGCACCACTACCTGATGCAGGGCTACATGATGTCGGGCATGCATTTTGACATGTTTGACAATGCATTGAACCAGCCGGTTGAGGTTCTGGAAAAGCCAATGAAGATACCCATTGTGAGTCATTGCCTGATGCTGGACCAAATGACTGTTGACCAGGCTGAGGGACGGCTCCAGACATTCCTACAGGTCTTTGCTCATAATTTGAATAAGGACTCAGGGAACTATTCAATTCAGAAGTAGCAAATTGCTGAGGTCCACCAGATATAGATTGCCATTGGTTTCCACTGCCATCGGTTGGACCAATAGACTGCTGCCACTGCACTCCACGACTTAAGTCTCTTGAACCAGCCCAAGCACCTGGAGGACTAAAAGACCTTTGAAATGCCTCGCTAGGGGCTTGAGGTTGAAATGAGCCTTGGGAATGGTTTTTAGAAGAACTTCGTGCTACTTCGTCTTCGAATTGCGAATAATCTCTAAGCGATCCACTAACATTACTGCCAGCTTGAGCAAGAGGACTGATTGAGTCATCATATCTTGTGCTTCTCGAGCTATTTTTACCAACATGCTCATGATATTGAGCTCGTGATTGCTGACTAGAAATAGGATGTTCCGATCTAGACCCGGGTGTTTGATGATACGCGAGGTCTCCTTTTTGATCAGATGGCCCTGGATGGCCAGGACTTCTAGGCTGCTGTTGTGAAGTGTTTGAGGAGTATAATGAAGATTGTAGAGTCTGATCAATCTGTTCTTGAATTTTACGGGATCGCTCGCAATTGGGCAGATCGCAACATTTTTTTAATTGACTAACTTTGCTCCTTACTGAATCGTTTACCCAATTGGGAATATTGGAGTGTACAGGGTAACTATCATATTTTTTGACAAGGGGTGTTTTTCTATTCATTTCATTCAGTTTTAATTTATCGATGAATACATCTATTTTTTGTGAACTGATCTCATGACCAAGTTTTCTGAGACTTCTAGATATTTCTCTCTTTATTTTCTCATCGTTCTCAATATTGTGTCCAGTCTTTTCTATTTCATTCAATCGTTTAGCCAGACTGGTCTGTACTTGATTTCTCAAACCCTTTTTATCTTTACTATCTTTAAGTACAGTATCTAAAAACTTTTGAACTTGTTTTTTCATTCTAATTTCTTGTACCTCCTCTGTGACTGCGGCTTCGGTCGGTAACGGCACTTTTGATAATTCACACAGCAACTGATTTCCTTTTACCATTGAATCATTAGGTATATTACTTCTGTCCTTATCATCTTTAATTTTCTGCATATATTCAGTCATTGTATTGTGTATTTTCTTTTTAAAGAAAAGTTTACCTGCATCATCATCTCTATGATAGTATTCTACGAAATCATCAACCACTTCATCTCTGAATTTGTTAAATAGTGTTGTTTTCTCAGCTGTATTACTGTTTGATATTTGTAGAATATTCTTAATTGTGTCGTTTAGGTCATTTCTGTATTCATGTCGGGCTCTTTCTTCTTTTATAAGTACTTTAATGGAGCCTAACCTTTCTATGAGTTGATATTTTCTTTCGTCTTTACTCCTTGTAAGATCGCTACTGTCCGGTAAAGTAGAAAGTATTTTATCTAATTCCTTGTCAAGTAAGTTATTATATAATAAATCATCGTCAATGGTTCTAGGATCACTATTAAGTTCACTTACTTTAATAATTATTTTGGTCACAAGATCTCCTTTTAAAGTTGTATTAGTAGGTATCGGTAGTTGATTACACCAATCTTCGATTATTTCTATAGTCAGATCAGCAGATTTTTTGGGGATCGGTTTAGCTGGCATGTTAAAAATAGAGTTAACTCGACATTGATTATGACATGGCGATGGACTTGCTCGTTCTTGTGCACATAGACTCACAGATTTAAGTTTGATTTCCAACTTGTTTGCAAGTGCATCTACATTATCTTTCCCAGGTTGAATAGGGAGCTTAGTAAGCCATTTAGTTATTACTTTATGCTTATTATCTGTAGGTTTAGGATAATTTTCCATTTCATGAAGCCTTTTTGCTAATGTGGAACGAATTTTATCCCATTCTAGTAGTTCACTAGTTTCTGCAGGTCTTTCTAAAGGTAATTCTTCAAACCAATCGTCTACTTCGCATTTTATTTTAATTTCTTCAATTTCATATATTAAAGAAGTTTTATTTGGTATTGGGACTTTGTATAAACTGCTGTACAACTCGTTATAAATTTGATCTTTAGTCAGTAGTATAGCATTTTTGCTTTGAGCGTTTTTAAAATATTTATCAATATCACGTTTTAATTGCTTTTCGTATTTCTGTTTTGATACTTCATTACCGTGGTCAAAGTTTTCTAATATAAACATTGATGCTAGTCGATTTTTGTATATTTCAAATCCAAAGTCTTGATTCTGAATTTGTACTGGATGAGGCATCGATGATTCAATTGTATTTTCTAGCCTATGTTTATAAATTTCTCCTGCTGTCTTTTCATTTATTTTACGCTTTGAATCAGCGATTGTCTGTAACAGTACTTCTTTTATTTTATTCTTGTCACCTTTTAATATCATATTATGTGGTAATTTTTCTAGTTGCGCATCTATTTCGTCGGATATAACGTCATTGTATAATAAGGTGTCATTGTAAAATCTCTGGTTAACATTCAACTCTCCCATCTTTTGATAAAGTTTCTTGGCAATATCAGTTTTGACTGCTTTAATATCTTTTTCCTCTCCTCCCTCAATAGACAGATTTGCTGTCCAATCTTCCACACTATTGACTATCCAGCTTGCAGGGTGATGTTGGCCTGGCATCCCTTGTGATTTTGGGCTTTTGGGTGATTTATTAGATCTGGAATTCAATGAGTTTGATCTGGATGATAAAGGTAATGGTAAATTGTCTCTAGCCGTTCCTGAAGAACCACATCCTACTTTTGGAACACCAATAACATTGTCTATAGACCGGTTCATCATATTGACTTTTTCTACTCTATTTATTAATTGTTTAATTACGATAGGGACAATTACTTCCTTCGTTCGATCCAAAGGAAGCTTAGATATCCAGTTTGTGATATAATTTTCTAATTCTTCATCTGCTTGCACATCGTTTGGATTAAAAGCTTTCTGCATCTTTGTTTCTGCAATTTTTTCAGCCAATTCTTTTGTTAAATGAGCTCTTCTCTCATCCATAGTATGTAGTAAAGGTAAATTCTTCATCCAATCTGATATTTCTTCAGCGTAAGCTAGTTTTATGTTGAAATCTTTTACAGTTCCTTCTGGCTTCGGTTCAGCTAGTCTATGGTAGACTTCAGTTTTTGTGAACGCTACTGGATCATGGGCACATGTAATTTGTTTAACTTCTTTTAATAATCTATCAGACCAGGCTTCAAGCTTAAGGTCATCTTCAGCTATGTCTCGCCCATTTATACGTATGTAATCTTCTATAAAATCAGTCAGGTTTGGATGCGGGTTAGTTAAAGCGTAATTTTCTTCAGCTGCAGCTAATTTCTGTCGTCTCGAAATGATTTTATTCGAAAGTTGATGTATCATTAGATTTATATTAGCATGTTGATTGGGATGTATAGGTAGTTGTGTCATATATTGTCTAATTATGTCTTCTAGATTATTACTGTTATCGTCATCATGATGTAGTCTATCACTTTCTACACTAGCCACGTCTCGAGCTAAGCGAAGACAAAAGTCTATACGTTTTTTGTTTCCTCTAGCATTATAGGTACTATCTACATGTATGTTTTTTAACCAATCCGTTATGTCTTTAATATATTTCAGTTCCCTGTCTAGTCTTATTGGAGAGAAATTGTTTTGTGGGGATTTAACAAAACCGTCGTAGAGTTCTCTTCTTGAAGGTGTATTTAATTTTTCGATTTCTGTTTCCAGTAATTCAGCAAAGGCGCTTCTTGCTGTTGTGTCTTCTACATCAGAATTGTGTTGTATGAATTTCATAATAAATTCTTTCATAGTTTCGTCCGGGTCTTTGTTATAAGTCTCTAAAGTATAAGGGTAGGAAGTGCTTTTATTTATCGCTGGTGTTAGTACATTTTCTTGAGCAGCGAATAACTTCGTTTCCGGCGCAGCTGTTTCTTCTAAAGGAACTTTCTTTAGTCTTTCAGTTAGGTTTACAGTCATCGCATTAATTTTCATTCTATCTTGATCTGTCAACATTTCTCGCAACCATACAGCTATTACCACAGATTTTTCTTTATCTGGTTTATTATTTTCTATCAATGGTTGTAGTTTTGCTGCGAGCTCTTGGATCTTTTTGTTGCGGTATTTCGTGTCGTCATTGGAATAAATTTGGGAAGGTTGCTCGTTGACCCATGTAGTAATAACATCTGGTAGACTGACTCTTGTTTTGGATACGAAATATTCGAATGAAGAAGATGCCTCGCCTTCTCGGTAATTGAGTAGTGACCTCCCAGGTGTAGGAATTTCTTTTAATTTATTAAGAAGCTCTAAAACATGATGTTCGGTGTCATTTTCATCTGCCAAATACAAATTAGCCAGAAATTGGTTGATTAAATACTTTTGTGCAGAATTTTTATCAGTTTTCTGTTCTATAGCTATCTGTTCTAGAACTTTTTGGTCTGTTATAGCTTCAACTAGTCCATCAATCATAGTTTTCTTCTGTTTTTCATCCGTTTTTGTTTTTTGGGGTAATTTTTCTACCCAATTTTTGATTATTTTAGTTACTTTGTTTACATACGTATTTTTCTCAGAAGCCTGTTGTTTGAGAGATTTATTAGAATTTACTGGAGTAGTAAAGGTTTTAACTAGTTCATGTTCTGAAGTATAGATAGATAATATTACAGACTTGCAGGGTTTTAACAGAGTTGTCGTATCTGAACTTCGTAATATTATCTCATCAGCGTCTAGCAACCCAATTTTTTTGATATTATCAACTACACATTTTGCTATATTTGCCATTTCAGCATGAGCCAGTTCTCCAGATTCCTGAAGAAGGATTAGAATATCTGATTCAACATCTTGAACTTTTCCAATACGTATCGACTTCATGTTATCTAATATGATGTCTAGAATTTCTTCTTCGATGAACTTTTGGTTATCGAGGCTTGAATTTGTTAGGCAATCTCTTAGTTCGCCAAGAAACTCTTGGTTTTTAAAATTATTTGTTTTTTTCGGTTTTTGCGTTATATATTGCAAATATGTTCGATCACCACACTTTTTACATTTATTACATTCAAATTTAGCCCGTATCCATAGAAGTCTTGTTGTCAAATCATCTGCAAATTTAGTTAACAAACCTGTATTACCGGGACAGTTGAGTGAAGTTGGTAAATCTTCCAGTATTTCCACTATTTTGCTTCTCAAAATATTTTTGTTCTTGTCAGTCATAGGTTCATTCAAATAAGGTTGTAAACGGTCTAACAAAATATTAGTAATAACTCTTTTAGACATTCCTAAGCTGTCGGTCGGTCGGAGATTAGATTTGTTTAGCCAATCCGAAATTTCACTGTTGAGATCGTCTCTACATGACATATTTTTGGGATTACAACGACCTTTTCTAGTCTTAACGTTCGTGTCACAAATGCGATGGCTATTGATCGTATTTCTAGGTGAGCCGTAGCAAGTTGTCCTCGTCCTACGCTTATTGAAATCGCAGTTAGTTTGTCTTTTAATTTGTTGGCTGCTGTAATTTCTATACCCCAGCCACTTATCGTTCACATCTTTGATGGAAATCCAAAGATTAAGACATAATCCTTCTTTAAACCGACTCTGGTCTCTCTTAGCACCAGGGTACCATATCTTCAAATCATCTAAACATTGATAAATCTCATATGCAATCATTTGTTGGTAATTAGGATTGTCTACTTCAGTAACTAAGTCACAAATTCTTTCCAACAATTTATTAATCGTGTTATCTGTCTCTAATTGAGCTTTCGGTGTAGTGTTAGGGTAAAATGGAACGTAAAGTATCCATTTGTTGATTTCATCTTTCAAATTTTCTTTATAAAAATATTCAGTTTTATCACATTCAACATTACAGCGTGTTTGACTATGTGCTTGACCGCAATTATGGGCATCCATAAATTTGAAATTTATTGTTTTATCTGTTTCTACATCGCTTCTCGGTGCAGGTATGCCTTGAGGTTCGATGCTAATCGTTAGATGACCAAGGTCAGCAAAGGTTATTTTCGTTTGAACGGAATGATTTCCTTTACTTTCCTCGGATGCAGTTAATTTCTTTGTATAGCCATTTGGAGATCGCCTTGTAACATCTCTCTGTAACAAGATTTGTTAATTATTGGTAAGACTGTAGACTTTATTAGCTTCTATTGCCACTTTGTAAGGTACAATGTCTTTAATGAATCTGTTACCTACCTTCTAAAGTCTACTTATTAAACATTTTGTTATTTCAAATAGTCTCTTAAGTTCCTTTTTAATCATTTCGTAAATCTGAAAGGAGAAAGTGACGGCCGGTGTATTTAATTTGGACTAGTTTCTATACCTATAATTTTATATGAGAGAAGGTAATAAAATATCAAATGTAATCTATCAATTTGGAGACAGCGCTTTTAGATACCAATCTAATGCTTTAAATGAATATGCTTATAATGATTCTTGTGTTGGTTTTAGGGAAACGGCTCTAACGATTTGGATGAAAGATAACTTAAAATGTTAAGAGGGTACCGAGCCTATTGTGCTGCCCTCAATCGTTTTTTTAATGTCTAAACAATTAAAAAACATTTCCAAAAAACAAGAATGTCAAGAAATCTAAGAATTTACTCATCAAACTGAATAACTTTTACTATGTGACCAACACGGAAATCGCGAAAAAAAAAATCCCATACAAAACTGCAAACATATCTCGAGTGAAAATTATGGGACAGCAGATTTTTTTTTCGCTATTTCGTTATTGGTCCCATAGAGAAATTTGTTCAGTTTGACGGTCTGAAGCACTCCATTAAGTAAGTGTCCCATTTAATTATTTAGACACCCATAAACCACGGCTTAATACTTTATAGGGCAAGTGGAAAAATTGTATTTAAAAACGAATTTAATACTTAAAAGTATAGGGATACGAGTGGTCGCTTTAGCGACCGACTTTGCCACTTAATAAAGGGTTAAAGGCTGGGCCACACAGAGTGCAGCTCCAGAACGGGTGCAGACCGGCAGCAGGCCGGCAGTAGTTGTAAACTATGGAATTATATGCGAGGTCAGGTGGCAGGACACTGCCGGCGCGGCTGCGGAACAGCTGCGGAATGGTAGCCGCAGTGTGACACCTCGCATATAATTCCATAGTTTACACTTTACAACTACTGCCGGCCTGTAGCCGGTCTGCACCCGTTCTGCAGCTGCACTCTGTGTGGCCCAGCCTTGAATGATGACGTCTAAAATGTCTTTAATTTGTCATTAAACACTTACAGTGCTCGCATGATGGCAGGGTTCGTTGGCAGCTCGGCATTGACCGTGTCTTCGATACCTGCAGCATGATGCTGCTCTCTTTTGCTCTTTTTGCCTCTGATCTAGCGAGTGATGCTTGTTTCTGTGGTGATGGAGACGCGCTTGGAGAGATGGGCATTCCAGTTGGTCGCAGCCCTGGAGACAAGACGAAAGTTGGATAGTATACAGGTGTTATGTACCTAGAGCCCGGTCACATTATTAACCGACTTCAAAAAAGGAGGAGGTTTCTCAATTCGAACGTATAATATTTTTTTCAACACACTTTCTCATAAAATGGCCCTTATTTCACCGCAATTAGGCACATAATGACACCTATAATCAAACTGTGACTTTTTCATTACTATTATTCACAAGTGAGTTATAGGTTTTTTATAGTAGGTATCTAAACTTCTTGGTCGAGTTCTTGAGTTGCTTTGTTCTTAAAAAAGTTTCGATACAAAAAAGATCATATAAATTATCTGAATAAACTTTTTATTTACTAAATAAAACGATTTTTTATTATTATTTTCTTCACAAGTGTGTTGAAAAACGTCGTATGATACACGTGTGTATTGATGATTACTTTTACCTCGGCTCTCTTAAGACCCTCGCCTAGCCTCAGCGGTAATCACCAACATTACACACTTGTACCATAATGTACTATTTTATGTGTGCTCGCGGATAACTTCGTCGTTTATGAACCGGAAAGACGATATTCCAAGGGTGGTACCATGATGAGGAAACCACTATCTGACGATGGCATCCCAGAGAAATCTCGGGGAACCTTTGACAATCGTAGTGCCAGCTAGTGCGTTTGTTAATTTAAAGCACTACTATTAAATTGAACAATTGATTTCACCACTAAAAATTGTGAAATAAACAAAATTTTAACAAAAAATTAAAACCGCGTTCAAAAAAACTAAAAAGTTAAAATATTTTTTAACTTTTTAGTTTTTTTGAAGGCGGTTTTAATTTTTTGTTAAAATTTTGTTTATTTCACAATTTTTAGTGGTGAAATCAATTGTTCAATTTAATAGTAGTGCTTTAAATTAACAAACGCACTAGCTGGCACTACGATTGTCAAAGGTTCCCCGAGATTTCTCTGGGATGCCATCGAAAAAGTCATCGCCTGCAATATTATTATATTGCAGGCGATGACTTTTTCGTTCGCATCATAAGAACATTAATTTGTTTTGTAGAAGTCGGTGTCAAGCCAAGCCAAAAAACTAATGCAAGCCCTGTCGCGAATCGTACCGGCTTGACAGCGACTTCGATAAAACAAATTAATGTTCTTATGATGCGAACGAAAAAGTCCTCGCCTGCAATATTATTTTTTAACTTTTTAGTTTTTCTCTACACGTTATAACGGCGCGCTCTGGTACAAATAGCGCGACGAAACATGAATGATTGACCTTTTATGATAAAATTCCTCTCTCGCTTCCCCCTACGCATCAGTATAGACTTAAGAGGCTATGTGAAAAAAATTGGATTCTTCAAAGCGTCATATATCATGAAGTACTAACAGTAGGACTATGATTAGCGGATATGTGTAAATTGAACATATATACTTGAAGTTTTGATTAGAGCCAAAACACGATTAAGAAACATTTTCTCGATAGAAAAACAAGCCAAAGTAGCCTCGGTCTTTATCGATAAACGCTTGGAACTGCTAAACGGTGAATAATAGAAGCACGAGACTTGATTTAAAAAATAGTTTTATACTTTAAAAAGTTGCTAAAGTTTGATTAGAGCAAAATTGAACTTACATAAATAGTACAATCACAAATAAAGTTTGTTTTACGCTTGCGTCGTTTCAGGCGCGCGCGCCGCCCCATCTCTTTCTCTCGCATCAGGCAGTAATATTAGCTATCACACGCCCATTTCGCTTCAATTATTTTTCGACATAGGCCCTTAATAATCGCGCCAGTACGATTAGCATCATCGTTGCCGGTACGCGTCTCAATAATTTTGTACATACGGTTTATAGGGATTCGAATCCAGGACCCTAGTTTGGCAGTCCGGCGTGGTAACCATTACACCAACCGACCGGGTCGCCGGTGTTACCCTATTTCATCCCACTGCTGGGCCTTCCCTTTTATCCTCTATGCTTCCCTGTCCCGAGTCAGCACCCTTCGTTGAAGGTATCCAGGTCTTATCTTCATCTCTTCTGGGGTCCAGGTTATATTAAAATTTGCGAATTTCCTATTGATTTCTTTGTGAACCCTTTAAAGTAATGCAAATGTTACCCAATCATCATAGTTAGCCCTTATCTACCCACTGCAAGGCATAAGGCTCTTCCCATTTTGCTAACCTTCTCGGTCCTGTGCCAGTCGCATCCAAGTCTTTACGATACTTTTCCAAATGTCGTCAACCCACCTGGCTGCCGGACGACCCACTCGTCTTCTGCCTAATCTGGGCCACCACTCCGTCAAAGCTTTCCCCACCTGTCCTCATTTCTCCTAGCTACGTGTCCTGCCAACCACCACTTTAAGCGATCTATTCGGTACCCGACGTCCTGGAGTGCGATTTTTTTAACTCATTTGCTGAGCTCAGCAGTTGAAAAAGTTAAAATAACTATTGAGATATGCATCTTCTTTCTACTGATGATTTAGTCAAAGTCAAATCAGCAGTAGAAAGATGCATATATATATATATATATATAGTAATTTTAACATTTTCAACTGCTGCGCTCAGCGAATGAGATTCAAAAATCGCACTCCTGAACCTTAGTTCGACGTTAGATCTCGACTTTTGTGACGTGGTCAAGAAGGGTGATGCCTACCATGGCGCGCTCCATGGCTCCCTGTGCTACTTTAATGTTCTGCATAGTTTCCTTACGTCCGTCCATGACGTCCGTAAGACCGTCAGACCGTCCATGTATTGGCACCACAGAACATTATACTTAAGAGGGGGTTAGAAATTCAAAGTAGCGCTTTTGCTTCGGAGACGACTGTCACTACTTTTCTTCCCACTCACGCTGCTACAACTATTTATGCCATCTCGCTCGCACCACGCCGTGCGCCTTACGGTGTTATGCAAATCATTGCATCAGTGTTCCCGAACCTCCCGATTTCCGACCCCATCTCCCGTACCGTAACAGTATCAATTTCTCCCGATTTTTATAATTCTCTGAATGATTCATAATAAAAACCAACTTTCAGGTTAAGTTTTCAGTATTGCATTTAGTTGTTTTCCATCAGTAAGAAAGTTAGAGGTAGTTTTCTAGTCGGTACTTAATGATAAATTAAAATACAATATCAAACAAATAATATTAGGATTTAGTTAGGTACGGTAGAAGTGGGGAAATTATTGCAATACGGTTAAGTTACAGGTTTCTAAAGAAAGACGACAAAACATTTCAAATTGTATGAAAATGCCTATTCAAAATTCAAAAATTATTTATTTCCAGTTCCAAACAACATTGATCCATTGGGGTTAGTAACCCCAGGCATGAAAAAATATATATTACGTGTAAATTAAGCTTTAAAGTATTTTAAATTACTTTTTTAAATAATTTTGACAAGAATTTGTACAAGAAACCTTAAATTAGCTTTATTTACAATAAATTTCAAATTCTCCCGATTTTTGTAACACACTTCTACCGAATTATAATTTTTTGTTTCGGGAACACTGCATTGCATATATAACCGTGTGGCGACACGTTCCAAATTTGGCAGCTTACCGCAATCTTCGATGACTCAATAAACTTGTCCATGTAACTTTTCAATGAGTTAATGTATCTGACGTCATAGTTCTTTTTCAGACACTTCTCAAAGTATTGTCGACTCTTGTCCACCGTATTCTGGTCCGCGTTGGAAAGTGATCGAATCGGCTTAGACTGGCTTTGTTTTGATTCTGTAAGATACAAAGACTAAGAGATAAGTGTACTTTTTGCAACCATCAGCAGCAAGGCTGATTCAGTGTTTATGGGGTAGTCTGCCTGCATAAGTTACTGATGTTTAAAGGTCAGTAAAAAATTTACGATCAGCTGCAAGGCTAATCGTTGCACCGTAGCTATGTAAACAGTACAATAACTGACATGGTTCATCAGTCGATTGAGGAATTACAGCCGTTCAAAGGTCCGACCTTTGAACGGCTGTATCTCCTAAACCGACTGGCAGTTCATGTCAGTTTTTATACTGTTCACATAGCTACAGTGCACACTACAATAATATCATACGATCAGCCTTGCAGCTGATTGTAAATTTTTTACTGACCTTTAAACGTCTATAACTCCTAAACCGACTGAAGTTATGCAGGCAGACCTAGTCCATCCCCATCACAGAGATGCTCTATACCCCATAAACACTGAATCAGCCTTGCTGTTGATGGTTGCAAAAAGTACACTTATCTCTTATAATAGGACATCATGCTTTCACATACATAGGTAAGTTATTTTAAGACCTGCCACATACTGGAATACTGGAACGGAATTTGGATTTGTAAAGATTTGCTCCCTCCAGAATTCCGTTTGGAATATCGGAAGCATCAAACCACAGAACATTATAAGAGGGGTTAGAAGTGTAAAGTAGGCGTGGAACGTGTCGCCACAAGCTATGCAATAATTTGCATAACACCATAAGGCGCGCGGCGTGGTGCGAGCGAGAGGGCATGAGTAATTGTAGCAGCGTGAGCGGGAAGACAAGTGGCGACAGCCGTCTCTGAAGCAAAAGCGCTACTTTGCATTTCTAACCCCTCTTATAATGTTTTGTGCATCAAACCCAAACAAAATTAGAATCACGGATCAGAATTCCGTTACGGATTACGGAATTCCGGATGTATGTGACTGCCCTTATAAACTATACTGGATTACCCCCCGGTGGGAATATCGTTTCACATAAATAATGGACGCCCCCTAATATGCGTTTATTTCCAAGCTGACCTTACCTAATACTCACTTTGTTCATATATTTGCTTCCTACTGATGTGATCAGTCTTCTTGCTGGCAGTCGGAGGGAACGGGTTGCCAGGAGCTGTCAATAATTGAAAAATATGTGTAAATAAAACAGCACAGGTGACGCTTTGGCATTTTAAGTTGACCGCTCGCTGTCCACGCGGCGACATCTAACACACTAGCAGCAAGCTCGTTGGCCGCGTGGCGACATCAATCACGCTAGCAGCAAGTTTGCTGTCAACGTGGCGACAGCTAGCATGCTAGCAGCTAGCTCGCTGTCCAAACAGTGACAGCTAGCACGCTAGCAGCAAGCTTGCAGTCCACGCGGAAACAACAAGCACGCTAGCAGCAAGCTCGCTGTCCACGCGGCGACATCTAACACGCTAGCAGCAAGCTCGCTGTCCGCGTGGCGACAGCTAGCACGCTAGCAGCTAGCTCGCTATCCACACGGTGACAGCTAGCACGCTAGCAGCAAGCTTGCAGTCCACGCGGAAACAACAAGCACGCTAGCAGCAAGCTCGCTGTCCACGCAGCGACATCTAACACGATAGCAGCAAGGTTGCAGTCCACGCGGCGACTACAAGCACGCTAGCAGCAAGCTCGCTGTCCACGCGACGACATCTAACACGCTAGCAGTAAGCTCGCTGTCCGCGTGGCGACAGCTAGCATGCTAGCAACAAGCTCGCTGTCCATGCAGCGACAGCAAGCACGTTGTCCGTGTGACCAAAACACAGTTATACAGCCAGTATAACTATAGCAGGCCTCCGTCAATTAGCTGTAGGTACAGAGATAAGTACCTACTCTTTGTCGCATCGTAAGAGATGCGCTTGCTTGATGTCTGCCACTCGCGCCAGACGGCAACGTCGCATACGTCGCGCGCTGTACAAAGTAATAAAAACGCTGTGGCAAGCTTCACTGGCTACATTTTTGCGTGTACCGGTCTGGCAGTAGGTAGTTAAACTGATAATTTGTCGTTTATAATGCCTATCCTTTTGATACATGTTTTCTCACTCTATCTAGTAATAGATACTCTTTCTTATCCAGTGCTCTAATCTAACTAACGTAAATAATTTTTATTATGTGTGATACTGATTAAAAAGAAATAGTACAGGTAAGACGTCTGGTACCGGTATCACTCCAAGGCCAATGGTACCGGTTAGGAAAAATACCGGTATTTCAAGTCTTGGAACAGACCTGAGCTAGGATTAGGAGCCAGGGCCCCCCCAAGTAGCGTCAAAGTAGTGACCCCATTTTTAGGCACCACCAAGGCTACAACTCCCTCCGACTCCATCATCTCGTTTCACCAAATTACATAGCTTTTGCTCTTCTCTTTGTATTTTTATAGCATGTTTTTGTAATTTTTTTTTCATTTAATATTTATTTTGAAAATTTTGACGTTTACTTAGTTTCTGTTTTTTTTTTAGTTTTTTGTATTCTTCTTTAAAAATCAGGAAGGTGGCATAGGTATTGTCGTGTTTAAAATGCATTCTTTTTGAAAAGGTAAAAAAGAAGTTTATCAAACAAAGAAATTATATAAATGACATTTTCGTTTTGACCTTTCTTTCTAAAATTCTAAATTGTTATTGTATTTAAAAATTTTGTGTTAATTTGCTGTTTTTTTGCGAACAGAATCTGAGAAATCTCCGTGTTACAATTGCAGGAAATGTGAGTAATGAAAGACTAATAATATTATAATTGACCTCTGAATTCTGCGAGCAATGTGCTCCACCCATTGCCACTTTACAGCTAAGTATGTCGGTTACTCTAGTCTATGTCGGCTACTCTGGTTCTTCTGCGGGTATCTTCATTTCTGATTTAACCTCGCAGGGAAACTCCAAGCATTACCCTCTCCATTGCCCTTTGTGTGACTTTCTGCCTTATTACGAGGCCTTGGGTGAGCGACATCTCTGTTACGTTTATCTCTTATCGCTGGCAGTACACACTGGTCAAAGTCTTTCGTTTTGAGACACAGCGTGGTGGTAAAAGGCGGACCGACGAACTTATGAAGACGGCGGGATCCTGTTGGATGAGGGCAAAGCTGGACCGATCATTGTGGCGATCTTTGGGGGAAGCCTCTGTCCAGCAGTGGACGTCTATCGGCTGAGATCGGGGCAACCGACGAGCCAGCTCATCAGCCACCGCTAGTGGCAAGAATCAAATTTGACGGGGCAAGGCGGGATCCAAAAGTTTATTTTCAAACGCCCGTAACTAGAATTTGGCTTAGGACTTTAAATGAGGTTGTATTGTAGAATACATTTCAAAGATGGATGGAAGAATACGATTATTTTATAAATAATAATAGTTGTGGTATGAGTGCTCCAGTCCAGCCCTTGTCCCTACATCTGGAGCGAGCGAAGCAAGCTCGAAATCTTGCAGTATGTATTGCCTCTCGGTTAGGGCAAATATTGTGCCAGATGATTCTGAAACCGAACCTACTACTATTTCTTCGGGTTTTTCCAAAAAGGGCAACGAGTTCTCTGAAGTGGGCCGCGCACAAAATGCACGCTTAGACACCAATTCTTTCAATATTGGATAGAATATGTGGAATTGTTGCAGGCCAGCACCCAGCAGTGAAGATTGGCAGGGCTGTTACAGACCTGACGTCTGTTATTCCGGTTTAAGACTGCTTAAGATGTCGGTAATAAAATAAATTATTAAATGCTTATTCCTTAGTCGCCTTAGACAACCGCAGGAAGAAATACAGGACGATCTAGCCAGACCAGATGGATAATACACAATTTTTTAGATTGCTGACTTGGCTGACTTGACTGAAAAGTCTGAAAAAATTTACTGCACTTAAAATCAACCAATCGGCCACCAATAATACTGGTTTTTGTTGTTGAGAGAGTAATATATTGTCATTGAAGAAACACACACTCATCACGTCACCGATTCACATTTTTTCCACAGCATATCCCCATTGACCGCAACTAGTGTAGCTTGAATATGGATGGACCTGGAATGGTGGCAGTGGTTCGAGGACTGAAGGATGCGGGGCTCGCTGTCACTTTACTGGACAACGGAAAACAGTACACTTTAGTGCCTAATTCTGGTTAGTATCATCATCAGCTTCTATCAAGCTCACTGTTGGGGTAAAAGTCTATAGTCAATCACCTCAAAGTTTCTATAACGTTGCTGTCATACTAGCAGAACTTGATAATCCGATCGGATCTTGTATGGAGTGTTGCTGCCACTTGTGGGATGGCTCAGCCAAGTATCAACTAGCCACACTCGACATGGTTGAACGCAGAGCCAGGAGGCTCATTGGCGACAGTAAGCTGGTGGAGACCAAGCTTCATAGTCTAGCCCACCACCTTGCAGAAGAGCCTGCTTGTCGGTCTTATACAGGAGCTACATGAGCTCATTCCGTCTTCCCCTTTCTACTATCGGACATCCAGGCGCAATATAACCCTTACTTGGTGACATCCCACACATCCACACTAATTGCTTTTCAGCATCTTTTATAATGCGCACAGCCAAGGAGTGGAATGCCCTGCGTCACTATTACTTCGTACCTACAGGGCGCGACGTATGCGACTTTGGGCGCAAGTGGCAGGAATCAAGCAAGCGCATCGCTTACAATGCGACAAAGCGTAGGTGCTTCTCTGTACCTACAGCCGGTGGCCTGCCTATAGTAAGATTATTTCCACCCTCGAACAGAAACAAGGCGACCAGAGGAGCCGACAAGAGTCCAATACTCCGCAGGCACGAACTGCATGGGGACCGGCATTGGCTGCGACACGGCTGCACAAGCGACGGACGGCAGATACGCCAGCGTTTACAAGGTAAGTACCACTGAAGAATAATGAACACTGGGGGAAAGTGGTAGGGATTTTCATGCAGGTTGATGACGTAGAGTGGTGAGTTGACCATGTTGATCGAGTTGTTCATGCTTTCCGTGTTGTTCAAGTTGTTTAAGTTGTCCGAGTTGGCCATGTCGACCGAGTTGTCACAGCTGAAGTACGGGAATGAAAAAATCCCAGTTGAACACACAGGTGGACTCTAATGAGATACGGGAAAACAAAATTGAAAGACCGTCACTGTTACCCAGTTGAAAGTGTAGGTATCTAGAGGGAAACCCTGTTCAATATTCTACAGTGTATCTACAGGGTCATCATCATCTGATGATCATTATCTCAGCCGATGGATTTCCACTGCTGGACATAGGTCTCCCCCAAGTATCGCTACAACGACCGGTCTGCCATCATCCAACTGTCTTCATTCACCAGGTCGTCCACCTTGTGCGCATACCCACACTGCGCTTTCCGGTACGCGGTCACCACTCGAGAACTCTTCGGCCCCATCGGCCATCGGTTCTGCGAGAATTTGTCACTTTAGTTTATCAGTTCTTTGGGCTATGTCAGTTACTTTAGTTCTGCGGATATCTTCATTCCTGATTCGATCTCACAGGGAAACTCCGAGCATAGCCCACAAACGAAAAAATCCTAGTAACATTTTAAGGGGTGGTTTACAACTTTATATCACCAAACAGTACAAATTTCACTATGAAGACAACGGCAACGTCAAAAAAAAACAGCTGTTCCATATTAAGTATTTGAGTCGATCAGGTACTGCTGTTTTGTACGAAACAGATACAGCAGATTTTTTTCACGGTTTCGAAGTTGGCTCCGTGGAAGTTGATCAGTTTGATGGTCTAAATCACCCCCTTAAAATATTACTAAATAGGGTGTTTTGTTAAAGCCTGTACTGGGACGAAAAGCGGTCATTTTCCAAAAGTATATCTTAGCGTGTCTCCGGAGGCACATTAGATGACTACGGGACCCTTTCGCGTGCGTGTCCGACAAGTAATAAATTGTTTAATGTTTAGACAACGCACTGCAAGATGAATCCTACGTCACCGACACCCCTTTTGACTGAATTTCCACCGCAGCGTGCTTCAGTTTGTCGAGGTAATTTTTGTCATGATTTTATTTAATGAATAAATTTTGTTTGATCTACTGCTTCGTCAACTTACTAAACTAGAATCCACTAAAAGTTTCATCAATATCAAACCAAAAACCAACCTAAATGCCCTTCGCATCACGGAACGCATCTGGCTCAAAGAAATCCATCACACTAGCAGCATTCCTGCGTTGAATGGTTAAAGGAATCCTTTTTATTTTATTTATTTTATTCATTTTAGGAAAACTTACGGACTAATTACGGGATAGTAGGGTATCAACATTTGTATAAAACAACATTGCCAACTAAAAGTTTCCACAGATAAATCTCATTCGTTTTACACACGTTTGTGTGTAAAAAAAAATACAAATTTGAATCAATAAAGTAATAAAAAGTTACATTACAAAAAGCTCCAAGTTTGCTGGTACTTCAAACCATCCACAAAAGAAAAGGAATTATACAATGTGTTAATGAATTAACGCAAAACTAGAAAGTAGTTTGTTTGGGATCGAGAGCAGAATCGAATTATCATGGGTAATTTTTCAAAATATTAAATAATTTATGTGTAAAATTTTAAATTTTAAGCACCCGATCTCAACCCACCACACGGGCACACTTACCCTACTTCCTACCAAAACAAGATTCTTAAAATATATCCATAACCACGTTACTTTGGACGTCACTTTGGACCAGATACGACCCCGAGCGGGTACGGTATAGTACTTGAGGTCACACTATAATACATTTTCCTATCTTTAACATGCAATTTTATTTATTTGTTAACTGTAGCAAAGATTCCGACCATCACAACAGATAAGTCTTCAATCTAAATTGTATATTTGTAACCAGGAAGGGACAACTTCGTCGTAGGAGGCACAGGGAGCGGCGACACGTCGTATAGCCCTATTAGAGGCAACGGCTCCTTTAGAGGTGGCGGCATGTGCTGGACTGATAGAGGTAATTATATGTGTACTTGTGACTAGGGTCAACTTCGTCGTGGGAGATACATCGTACAACCCCGTCAGAGATAACGGGTCCTTTAGAGGTTGTGGCATGTGCTGGACTGATAGAGGTAATTATATGTGTGCTTGTGACTAAGGACAACTTCGTCGTGGGAGATACATCGTACAACCCCGTCAGAGATAACGGGTCCTTTAGAGGTGTTGGCATTTGTTGGACTGATAGAGGTAATTATATGTGTACTTGTGACTAGGGTCAACTTCGTCGTAGGAGATACATCGTACAACCCCGTCAGAGATAACGGGTCCTTTAGAGGTTGTGGCATGTGCTGGACTGATAGAGGTAATTATATGTATACTTGTGACTAGGGACAACTTCGTCGTGGGAGATAATCGTACAACCCCTTCAGAGATAACGGGTCCTTTAGAGGTGGCGGCATGTGCTGGGCTGATAGAGGTAATTATATGTGTACTTGTGACTAGGGACAACTTCGTCATGGGAGATACATCGTACAACCCCTTCAGAGATAACTGGTCCTTTAGAGGTGGCGGTATGTGCTGGACTGATAGAGGTAAAGGGCCCGGCCACTATGCCGTACCACGGAAATGTACGGCAACTTCATGAAATCTTACGGCGCGGCGCCGTGGCGGGTTCCGGTACGATCATATTCTGTTTAGACAAAGACGGACGGCCTAATTTCGTCCTGTGGAAATTCACACCCCGGCGCTGTCCGCCGCTGTTATACAGGGTGTTAGGTAAACAGTTGCATTACTTTAAGGGGTTATTGTACCCATGATACTGAACTACTTTCCCCAAAAAAAGGAAATTCGTAATTTTTTTTTACTTTTATACAAACGTTTGATGCATTTAGTCCAAACATTTTTTTCTGATGGTTTCTAGGGATAGTTGTTCAGTATCATGGTCAAAATCTCCCCTTTACTGTTTGTAATTGGCAATAAAGCATTTTTTTTCTTTCTTCTTCTTTTCTTTACCCTAACACTCTGTATACGTGTAAAATGTTCCGTAAACTAACGCCCTTTACCCCTCGATGGGAAAACGAAATTAGTCCCAAAAAAATCAGTCTAAACAGAACTCAATCGCACCGCCAATTTTTACGAAACGGCGCCGCGCCGTTGGGTATGGTGATGTAGCCAGGTCATAGGCTATAATTTTGGTAGGTGTGTGACAAGGTTTTGGTCCTCCCATAGAAAATCTGTCGGTAGATGAGCACTTTTGCATGGAAGGTGCACCGCACTAAGCGCCTTTCTGATTCTTTTATAATGCGCACAGCCAAGGAGTGGAATGCCTTACCTGCGTCAGTATTTCCGAGCGCTTACAACCCGAATTACAATAGGCATCTTCTGGGTAAGCTCGCTACATCTTCGACCCCATCTTTGTCCTGAGGACTGGATAGAGGTAAAGAGCAAACCAATTTGTAATAAAAAAAAAAAAGGTCCAAAAACTCATTGGTTCGGTTTCTTTATCTGGTCACTTCTCTCAAAAATTTTTTGGAGAATTTAAATCTAGTGGTAAATAAATTCAAGACTTGCCTCAGACTTTGCTTACTCTCCGTCCACAGGATCAGTCTTTTCTCCACGTCCAAGTGAAAAGCTGGACGCGTTCGCCAACTCGCTGAGGAAGTATCCACCATCCTTATCTCCAGACAGGTCTACTGAGATAGTTGAACGTTTGATCAACTACACGCAGGCTAAGAATTGTTAGTAGACGGTTTATCGTTATGGTAAAGATTATGAACCTCCCCAAGTGACCTAGGGAAGGGTCTTGATGTATTTAGCGCCATCATGGGCGCTCCGGGCGCTGCACAGTGGTCCATCCATAATAATTAATTCAGGGAAATATTTAGTGGTATCTGAAACTTATGTTTAAATCTAGCTAATCTGGAGTGCGATCGATCCATAATGGAATAATCGAGTAATCTGGATTTTTGAATCTCATTCGCTGAGCTCAGCAGTTGAAAATGTCAATATTACTATGGAGATATGCATCTTTCTACTGCTGATTCGACTTTCAAAAATCATATTTCAGGAGTGCGATTTTTGAAAGTTATATCAGCACTAGAAAGATGCGTATCTCCATACATTTTCAACTGCTGAGTTCAAGGGAGATTCAAAAATCGCACTCCTGATTTTTGACAGTTGATTGAAAAGTTTTTGAAACAATCATTAGAACCAAAAAAGCTCTTTTTTGTATTAGCTGACAGTAAACGTGCCAAATACGACTACGTTTATGAATCAAAAACAACATATTCGTGCCGCCCAACAGCATGCATATACAGGGTCAAATTGATATCATTAGTATCCTTTTAAACTAAAAGTCTACCCATCAAACTGAAAATTTTTACTATGGAAGCAAACCGATCGGATCAAAAAAATAATCAGCTGTTCCATACATTTGAGTCGAGTAGGCATTGCAATTTAGTATGGAACAGCTGACTTTTTTTGCTCCGATCGGTTTGCTCTCATAGTAAGAGTTGTTGAGTTAAGAAAAGTTTAGAAAGTTGATAAAGATGATAATGATATTAATTTCGCCCCCGGTATATTTAATTAGTGTGGTTTATTATGTCAGATTCGGACAAAAATTAGCTAAAATTTTATGAGTCTGTGAGTCTAATATTTCAGGTCAATGGAAAAAATCCACAAAACTGTAATTTTCTGAATAATAAAAAATCTTATACAATATTTTATGTTCCCGATAAGACAACATTTTTATCAATTTATCTTGTAGGTATCACTACAGTATAATCATAATCATTTATTTCATAAAAATAATTTTACATGTCAAATGCACTCCTTAACTGCTTATTATTATATAAGGTCTAACAAAATTACCTGAAACTATTTTAAGGGGATGATCAGACCATCAACCTGAACAACTTTCTCTATGGGACCAATATTGAAACCGCAAAAAAAAAAATCAGCTGTTTAATACAAACCTACTCGACCTAAATGTATGGGACAGCAGATTTTTTTTTCGCGATTTCACTATTGGTCCCATAGAGAAAGTTGTTCAGTTTGATGATCTGATCATCCCCTTAAAATAGTTTCACCTAATTTTGTTAGACCTTATATTATTTATACAAGCGTTAACCCGCGACTTCGTACGCACAAATTATATACCAGATTTTAAGTCAGATCATAAGCTATCAAACAAAAAAAGTTTCATCAAAATCGGTTCAGTAGTTTTTTGCGTGATACTCGTTCAAACAAACAAACAAACAAACACCCAAACAAACACACAAACAAAAAGACAGACAAAAAATCCAAAAATTGGTGAAATTGAATCAGGGACACCTAAAAACCATATCGTAATTTTTTTTTGTTAATATCTTCAATGTACAGACAAACTTCCTGTTACAGTTTTATAATAGTACGAGCGTTAACCCGCGACTTCGTCCGCACAAATTATATACCAGATTTTAAGTCAGATCATAAGCTATCAAACAAAAAAAGTTTCATCAAAATCGGTTCAGTAGTTTTTGCGTGATACTCGTTTAAACAAACAAACACACAAACAAACAGACAGACAAAAAATTCAAAAATTGGTGAAATGGAATCAGGAACACCTAAAAACCATATCGTAACTTTTTTTTTGTTAATATCTTCAATGTACAGACAAAATTCCTGTTACAGTTTTATAATGCTATAGATTACAGTCCGGTTACATTCCAATAACATTAGGAACAAAGTTATAAAATTCATAAATGTCATAGAAAGCACGATTTATAAGCCATGATTTTAATTTACGTTCAAAGGTACGCACGGCGACACATTATGACTATACAAAACCAACATAAGCTGTCCGCGCGACGTTATACGTTACTCGACCTACGCGCGGCCAGCTTATGTTGGTTTTGTATAGCTTGATGTGTCGCCGTGTGTACCATTTTCTTTGCACTGTTTGATATCGTTGGGATATATGGATTTAGTCGATTTTTTTAGTCTACAATTTGTTACTATTAAGTCCGATGTATTTCGAAGTGAATACTTGTTAAACCCAGTTTTATCTGGAAATTTGTCTATGTTTTTTCTCTCAAATTTAGAAATGTCTAGTATGTACTGAGAGGTGAGTGTTAGCATTTTTTTACTAACAAAAATACTTTTGGCTGGTGTACGTGTTGGTACACGTGATACTATGCGGACAGCACGCTTCTGCAGTATAAACACGCGCCTGCACTCGGCGGCAGTGCCCCAGAGCTCGAGCCCGTAGCACAGCGCCGAGTGGAAGAGTGAGAAATAGCAGGAACGTAGCGCGATGGACTCCAGCCTGCCCAGAGCGAAGCACGCACCACTAAGTTTGCCACACAACGTGTCTATGTGGACATCCCATTTGAGTGCGGGGTCTATTGTAACACCCAGGAATTTTTGATTCAAAGATATAGATTTACAGATTTTATAAATGAGATTAGCTAGATTTAAACATCCGTTTCAGATACACCTATGTCCGCGAATTTATTATTATGGACCACTGTGCGCTGACGGACAAAAATGTATCGAGGGTTCAATAAGGGAGATATTGCTGATGATAATACTTTGTTTCACAGTCAAAAACCAGCGCTACCAATATTCTTCTCCAACAAGAAGTAATATTGATCACCTCGACTTCGACGTAAATCCAAGAGTATCAAAGGCACGCAGCTATGACCCCGAGATCAAAGTGAGGCAGAGGAACGATGAGTGCCCAATCAGAGGTCCGAGGAGGGACCCTTACAATGCCAACTACGATGTCAGATACATAAGGGAAATGTCCAAGAAAGTCAGGGATAACATCAGGGGCATGTGTAATTGTGTAAGTAGTATCAACACTCCAAAAAAATTATCAGCAATGTGACAACTCGTGTCTCAAGGTTCATACTGAATACAAGCAGGAGCAAGGCTCGCGCCATAGTCGGAGCCCTCACTGGGCACTACCCCACAGGCACGATGATGCACAAAATGAAACTCACCTTGGATCCCAGCTGCCGAGCATGCGGAGAGGATGAAGAGACTATGGAGCATGTTCTTTGTGACTGGCGGCAAAACGCATGTGCCTCCTCGGAGATGGATACCCGAAACCGGGAGATCTTAGGTTTCTTCCCCTCAATGGTATTGCCTCCTTCATTGACCATGTATTTGAAGGGCGAAGAAAACAAAAAGTATTGGGGCTAACACAAAAGATCCCACTGGGTCGAAGTGTTGCTGGCTTGCCAGCCCCCACAACAAGATAAGATAAGATAAGATAAGTAGTATCAATTGCAAAATGGCAAAGGAAAGAATCGCGCTCAGCACGACAAACTTGGGCATTATAGTAAGAGCGCTGACGGGTCATTTAGCCCAGTCATTTTATGGAGTTTTGTTAGGCGGGGTAGGGAGTTATTACTAATTGGACTTTCAAACTGTAACCGGAACCATTAACCCTTTATACGGCTTTGGCCATATATTAGACACCATGTTTCGTTCCATGTTTTCAAAAATATGCCGGTAATGGAACGAAACGGAACGTAGATAGTGCCATGTTTTGCCGATTTTCATAAACCCTCTGTAATAAATACGACATAACGACACCTTAATTAAAAAAATAATAATAATAAACACGGTATTATTCTCTAATAATCATATCACAATCTTTTATTTTATTATGTCCTCTCATTTCTTCTGCCTTATAAAGGGTTAAGTGACAAAAGGACTATCTTAAAGCATATTAAAAAAAATCGCTACGCAACATAGAAATCAAAATTATGTGTCCCAGAAGGATTTTAAATTATTAATATTAATACCATTTGACTTAGATTTAACAATTTTAAAAAAATTTTGAACAATAAAATAGGCAACGAAATTTAAAAAATCAGGTATTCATTAGAAAATACGAACGTATTTTTCAAAACCTTCTAAGGAGACAAAAATATTCAAAACATGTTTGTTGTAAGTATGTATAATGGTAAAGCCTTAAATATGAGCAAAAAAAAATTTACCATCAGATTTTTTAGAACGAGATAATTAGCTTAATTTTAAAATTGGAACTGTTGCTGACGTGATTTTTTTTAATGTTGGTACATTTCTGGGCTCAAATTGGCTCTTCAATATTACACCGAAAAAAATATCAATTACTAATTAGTCCCGGCTCAAACCGTAAAATGACTGGGCTAATTGTAGGTTGAAGAAACACCTTACGACCCTAGGCATCAGGGATACGAAACTCTGCAGATTCTGTTTGGAAGGGGACGAAACCCCCATTCACATTCTTTGTGAATGTGGCTCACTAATGCACAAACGTTACTCACTTGGGTAAACACTCCGTTCATCCGAGTGAAGTACAACTTTTCACTATTAAGGAAATCCTACAATTCCTAAAGGAAGTGGGTATTAGCAGTGAACTATAATTATAGTGACGATCACAAAAGATCTACACAAGGTCGAAGTGACAGTGAAACTAGCCTGCAGAAGACTCGAAAAGCCGCTGTACACTAAAATAAAAATAAACCAATTGCTTTGCTTGCTACTGTCGATATACAAAACCGATTTTGAGCGTAGGCGTTGACGGAACAATACCGCAACAACAAAGCTCAGTAAAAATTCAGTTGCGACATCACGCCTCTTTCCCAGTGGGGTAGGCAGAGACCAGGGCGCGCCACTTACTACGATCCTTACATACTTCTTTTGCCTCATGCACATCCATACATCTCTTCATACATGCCCGTCGGTTTCGAGTACTCCGCACCTCCCCTTTTTGTAGGACGCAACTGATTTGATCAGCGACATCTAATAAGCCAAAAAACATTTTTGTAATGATAAAGTCTCTTAAGGTGATTGTTATTGGGAATTGGAGCCTTGACATATCTGCTTCTATATCACTGGGTTCATCTCTGATCTTTTGTGATCGCTCCTGTTATTTTTCCCTATTAATACTGCCAGGAATTTCAATAGGATGGTTTTGTTTTTCATTTGGTGTTTTTCATTTCTTGTTCGCGTACATCAAGCTATACAAAACCAACATAAGCTGGCCGCGCGTAGGTCGAGTAACGTATAGCGTCGCGCGGCCAGCTTATGTTGGTTTTGTATAGCTTGATGTGTCGCCGTGCGTACCCTACATCAGTGGACCAAACTCACATCTACGATGCAAGGGAATCTCCACTCTACAGGGTGCAACAAAATACCCTTATACTTAAGGGGGTGCTTCAGACCATCAAACTGAACAACTTTCACTATGGAGCCAAATATGCGAAAAAAAAACTTTGTTTCAGTACCAACTCGACTCAAATATATGTATAATGTATGGGGCAGCTGATTTTTTTTCGTGATTTCGAAGTTGGCTCGATAGCACAGGAGTGCGATTTTTGAATCTCATACGTTGAACTCAGCAGTTGAAAATGTATGGAGATAAGCATCTTTCTAATGCTGATTTGACTTTCAAAAATCGCACTCCTGGAGTATGATTTTTGAAAGTCAAATCCGCCATAGAAAGATGCATATTTCCATAGTCATTTTGACATTTTCAACCGCTGAGCTCAGCGAATGAGTTTCAAAAATCGCACTCCAGGTCCGGCACTCTATACAACGTTTTTGAATTTCCAAATGGCGTCTGCTCTGCAGCAGAACAGCTTGAAGCCCACTTATTGGACGTCGAATATTTTTTTGAAGCTATACCACCGCGTTGGAACGTGTTGTCGATGGTCGAATCACCCCCTTAAGTATTACTAGGGTGTTTTGTTACACACCCTGTAAGGTGTAAATGGCAGCCTGGCAAATACTGAAACGGTAAATTCAGAATTTCAGACCATCAAACTGAACAATTTTCACTATTTAGCACAATGGAGCCACGCTCAGAAAACGCGAAAAAAAAGTCAGCTGCTCCATACAAAACCGCTGTACCTACTCGACTCAAATGTATAAACAGCAGATTTTTTTTAAAGTTGTCGGTGGCTCCATAGTGAAAGTTGTATCCATACTGAATTCACCGCGATAAGACCGCCTTATTTGTACCATAATTATTTTTGTAACCTGCTCTGTACTGTATTTATGTGTTTGGTGTAAATAAAGTATATTTCATTCATTCATTCATTCACCCTGTATAATCGACAACTTGTAGAGTCACACAACTTTAAAAGGTTAACAAATTTTTACGAAAATTTCAGCCAATTCACCAGCCACCCAGCAATACGGGTAGAGAGAGGTATCAAATGCCGACACAAGATCAAAGGAGGCACGATATGGGTGTAAGTTAACTTTTGATACTCTGCCAAAAAAAATTATTACTACTTAAAAGGAAGTGCCAAGTGAGATACCATTTTGAAACCTTAAATTGGCCAACTTTTGAAATTACTTGCCAGGTTACCGCCATACATTTTTTATACAGGGTGCAGTCTCAAAGTTGACATAGAAAAATTTTTTACCGCCGGAGTCTGACAGAAAAGTGTTTTCTGTAAAAAGTATGGAACTAATAGTTTATTTTTGAATTTATCATCATCATCATATCAGCCATTAAACGTCCACTGCTGGACATAAGCCTCCCCCAAAATGGGGGGATTTGCCATAATCGCCACGCTTTGTAGGCGGGTTGGCGAACGCAGTTGGATCGAATCAATGTTTGTACTCAGAGGATGCTGCTGCTCATCCTTCAGTAGATCCCTTAGTCGCCATTTACGACACCCATGGGAGGAAATGGGATGGTGCTATTCTTAGCCGACACCACACGGACAATTTTTGAATTGGGGCCGCTGAAAAGATTATTCTGGATTGCGTAACAAGTATTTTCATGAAAAAATTTACAAATTTGTAGTAACAACATGTAAAATTTGAGAGCAGGGTGGCGATTTTTCCAATGTTAAAAAAATGTCAAACTCTCGAAAACTATCAAACTTGGATTTTTTTGTATTTTTCCCTGAACAGTTATAAACTCGCCTATCTCCTATTTGCGGTTTGACGTTGAGTTTTGGGACACCCTGTATATTAGATAGATTATAATATTTATATATATATTTTTTTATTTTATTCATGTACTGTTCGGTTCAGTATTTAGCCCAGTCATTTTACGGAGTTTTGTTAGGCGGGGTAGGGAGTAATTATTAATTGGACTTTTAAACTGTAACCATTTAGTGACAAAAAGACTATCTTAAAACATATTTAAAAAAAAATCGCTACGCAACATAGAAATCCAAATTGTGTGTCACAGAAGGCTTTTAAATTAATAATATTAATACAAATGCACTCATTTGACTTAGATTTAATAATATAAATTATTTTTGAGCAATAAAATAGGCATTGAAATATTAAAAACGAGGTATTTATTAGAAAATTCTAATGTATTTTTCAAAACCTTCTAAGTAGACAAAAATATTTACACCATGTTTGAAGTATGTATAATGGTAAAGCCATGAATATGTACAAAAAAAATTTACCATCAGGTTTTTTAGAACGAGATAATAGCTAAATTTTAAAATTGGATCTGTTGCTGAAGTGATTTTTTTTTAATTTTGCTACATTTCTAGGCTCAAATTGGCTCTTCAATATTATACCGAAAAAATATATCAATTATTAATTAGTCCCGGCTCAAACCGTAAAATGACTGGGCTAATTAGCGAAACGTGGATGTTCTGAGGTTTCAGAATATCTCTTGACTACGCCCTCGAGAAATATAGTCTTCAGTTTATGCTATGCTATGCTTGGATAAGTCATATGTCAAGATTGCAGTCGAAGCTACGAAAACGTAGAAAAAAATTGCATCCAGTACTGGCCGCTAAACCCTATCCGTATACACGCACACAGACATAATTTGTATGACGCCTCACTCGCACCAACCTAAGAAAGTTGGCCCCTTTTGTTTTATACGGCAGAAACTTCTTCGTCCTGAGGACTAGATTGAGGTCAAGAGCAAACACATACGTAATAAAAAAAAAAAAAACTTGATGCACATTCTAGACATACTTATACTTTTTCTAAGATGCTATTCTTGAAAACAATACAATAAAAAATTTATTAAATAATCAAAAATAATTTAAATTGTAACAGAATCTGCTTCAGCAACATGCGTCGTCGTAATTGCTTACAAATACCCCTTCAGCAACTTGCGTCGTCAAAATTCCTAAAAAAAACAATTTCTTTCAGCAACATGCCTCGTCAAAAACTTAATCGAAAAGTCCGCCCCTAGCCGTACCTGGCCTCCTGGCCTGGCCTGGCTTCTTGAAATGTATATACCTACTCAAGGTTAATTTTCTATTCCAGATACCTTGTACAGTCAACACCGAAACTCAAGGTAATTGTAAACCAATTGTTTTTATTGTAAGATCCATTTAGCAGTTAGCCTATTTTAGATTACTAAAGCTCATCACAAAAAACGGCTGCTGTAGCACAGCCCGGACACAGCATACAAAAAATTTAACCTTAAGGTGGTTGCAGAGGGGTCAATTTTATACAAAACATTGACGCACAATACGCGTAGACGGTAATAATATGTATAAGTAACTTTGTATATATGGAATATATAAATATATGGAAAAAGAGTAAAGCAACATATTACAGCACGTGTCTGTAACGACCGTTATTGCGATTCTTCGATGCGCAGCATTGCTATTGCAAATAATTGCTATGTTAGAAAACCCAAGTGCAGAGTATATTTGAGGTTGTAGCATGGTACGCGTGATAAGGCTTTACCACGCCTTTTATCTCGTTCGTTCGCGCGCTAATCGAAAGACAGGGAAGGCACGATAGAGCTATTATCACGCTGCCATATTAAGTCCGCAGGTGTATGTATTAGCGAAACAAAATGACAATGAACATAAAAACAAAATTTTAATGATGACATAATGATTAAACAATAAATTAATTAAAGAATTAGCAACATGCCTCGTAAAAAGATATAGGGTTCAGTCAAAAATCCACAAACACCTTTTGTCAGCACTCAGCACTAAAATAATAGATGGTTTTAAAATAAACACACCTTAACAGACCCTGTCGCATCGGCCGCGATCCACGGAATTCCACCTTAACCTCTTGTACTCTGATACTTCGAGTAAAAAAAAATTACAAATTCATTATCATTCCCCAGCGGCCGCTAGAATGGTGTGCAGAGAAGTAGCGACAACACCCAGGATAGAGTCACCGAAACGAAATGTAAGCTCATTCGCATTATATTGTTGACTAAACCGTACGTCTTCAACATTGTGGTGTTTGTTTCAGCGGTGGGAGTAAAGAATCTTCAGTGAAGTAAAGGTAAGCGCATGATACGACGACAGGTCGCAGCGGAGCGAACCGCATCGCAGCGGGAAATGCGTACCTACTTTGCACACTAGAGCACGCCGGGTCGCAACGCGTTGGCGGATTTTTACTTTAGACGTAATACTGGAGACGTTGTTAAAAGTTCCGCATGGTATTGCAACGAGCCGCATCGGGGCGGAGCGGGCCGCTAGACAGGGAATGAAATTCACCGCGCAATAATGTGTCCCGCTCCAGCCCGGCATAGTACACGATAGTTCATAATAAATTCTACAGAAGCGACTTGGGCGGATTTTTGCGCTGCGGCCCGACCCGATGCGATCCATCGCAATATGCGATTACCTTAAGTGGTGTCTTGGTTTAAATGATTTCTTTTTCTTTCATACAAAGGTCGTTCGTTTGCTCATTCAAAAACTCGTTCAGTCCTTCACATTTAGGGTTGACCCACATCTGGCAGCACGGAATCGCATTTTTTCATGCTCTATCCTTTTCTGTCGGTCAGGAACGTCATTAGCTAGAGCAAGAAAGATAGCGTGAGTGCTACCGCGCGCGGCAGCATCGGCGATGCTGCGATTCTTTTCGCTCTAGCAAATACTGTTGCTGCACAAAACCCAAATGCCATCTTTCAATTCCAAAACGTTGATAGAAATGCCGAACCTGTGCCTTGACGTGAACAAGTCAAGTTTACAAAGTTTATCCCCGAAATAGATATCTTCAATAAAACCCTTGTTTCAGGTAGCAGTCCCCATGTCTCTGTCTCCATTCGACGACATCGAATACTCTGAAGGTCAAGTATCAAACTCACAAAAAATCAAATCAGTCCAGACCAATCTACTCCCCGATAACCTTAAAAAAATTCGCAAGTCCGTTCAAACAACATTAAGCTCTACAGAACTAGTTAATGAGTGTCGTTTTCATAACGTCAGAATGAGTAAGTCGGAAGATGAATTAGGCGTAAATGATGAAGATTTTAGAATTGAAGTATTACAATGGTTACATAAAGTTTTTCATAGTAACCAATATGATGAGTCTAAGAAAGACGTTTTTGATAAACTTGATGGTAAATTAAAACAGTTATCTAAAATGTGTAATAAATCTAAAGTTAAGTTAAGTGCCAATAATTTTAATAAATATTGTGCCCAGGATACATTTAAAACTATTTGCTCCGATGATTTAAATAAAGATTGTACCCAGCATGCATTTAAAACTTTTTCAGAGCATGCCAATGATCTCAGTTTCTTCCAAAATAGGTTTTATACAGACGTTTACAGAGCAGAAGCTATCCCTTTTAAAGTAGCTGAAGCGAAGATACGGATTGATATTATAAAAGATTGGCTGAACAAAATACCTCTTAGAAGTCATGATTTCTTGGAAAGACCAGTAGAAAGAGAACAGATTTTAAACTCTATTGCTAATAAATTAAAAGATATTTTGGCAACAACACCAGAATTTGTTAAAAACAAATTGAAAAGTGAAGTGATTGATATGTTAAACGAAATGCCGATTGATATGAAAGATTCCAATAATAAACGTAGTTATTTGAATACGATTACAATTTCTTTGATAAATCGATTGTGCAGAACAAATAGTAGAAATAATGTAAACTTGAAAAGTGTTTTCTGTAATATTCCAAATCGCGTTCAATTCAAATCTGATTTACAACCGACAGAAAATGAATTAAAAGCCTTCATAAACGATGAATTGGCTGACTTCTTCGAAAAGTCACGTGTAGAAATAAGCAATCAACGAATAGAACAAATTGAAATTGCACTTTTTGATATAATAATTGATGGTATATCTGCTATACGGTCAAATCAACATGGAAACGTCATAGCAGAAATTGTGGCCTTACTAAAACAGTCTGCAGGACTATTTGAACATCAAGCGATGTACATAACGAATCTATTGCTGGACCATCTCAGACAAATGATGATTAATGTAACAGAAGAATCGCGAGTAAGTTCAATTCCTAATAGATTAGAAACTGTAATGATGATCCAGGATTCTACAATGAATAGCTTTAATGATAGCAGCATAGTTGGTATAACAGAAGGAGATATAGAGGCTAATCTGAACTATTATATTGAACAATTATCACATCAGATTGATGAATGGCTTATGGGTTTACATATCCTAAAAACACATGAGCAAAGTTTTAGACAAGTAGTTGTGAATGATTTAGCAGGAGATATTGTAGACAGACATAAGTATTTAGAATTGAATCCGTCAAGTCAAGGAACCGACGAAGAGGAGCTGGAACATTTAAAGTTTCAGATTTTCAAATGGATAAACAAACTAGTCGGTGAGAATCATACTGAGACTATAGAGCATGCGTCAGATTTAATGCGAAGAATAAAAAGTGTGCCAATCCCAATGCTGACGCGACCTGGTGTGACCAGTTATCGTCCAGGGAATGTCAGTCAAATGCCCATATGTGGACCATTATGCTCAGGTGGTAGTATGATGGACAATCGACCCAGAAACACTGTTCAAGGAAGGTTAAGTGGCCAAGGTGGTTACACGTCAGGACCAATGAATGATAGTGTGAATGTCAGTCAACTGCCAATGTTCGGGCAATCTGGGCCTGGGGGCAGCATGATAGAACCGCAACGGATGACAACAATTAGAAGATCAAGTAGTCCCGGAGCTATGGGTATACTAGCTAGCCCTGGTTCCCGAAATCAATCAGTACATCCCCCGAAAACCATGCAAGAATTAAATGATGAGTATGATGATTTTGTAAAACATTGGGTTCAAGAAATACCCATAGCTGCTGCTAGCCCTGAAGAACAAGAATTACTTCCTACGATGAGAACAGGCCTTTATAACGGAGTTTGGAGAGCTATCACTAAACTAAAATGTCAACCTGATTTATTGTGCAACCCATTTTACTTCGAAGATAAACTCGACGATGAAATAGAAGCATTATTTGCTTTGGTACCACAAACATCAGAATTCGAATCTAATAAGCATAAACTAAAAGTGAAGTTGATTGAAAAAACCACTCATATCAATGACCAGATTGCGAATGCTGCACGATCTGAGTCTTTTAAACAAAGACTAATAGACAACATGGACATTTATATACCTAGACTCGAAACAGATGAAGCCAATGAAGACCCGATAAGGCTGCATGAAGAATTAGAAATTCTATACTTAGCTGAAGAATACATACTTTATAGGAGATTTAAAGATGAAGATCCAGTAAAAGCTGCCGTTTATAGAAATAAACTATTGAAGATGGTACAAGATCTGGTCCAAGAAGTAAAACAATCTCACGGTAGAGAAATGAAAGATATAAATCCAGATTTGTATGCTAATGACATAATTACAGCCTTACATCAAGTACCTGTACCAAGTGATGAGACTATTAAACAAGAAGCAGATCAAATACTTCTTGGACTTGAAATTGACAAATGGTATGCTGATTTGCCTATAGCAAGAAATAACGATTTGGGCGAACAGCTAAAGAGACGACGCTTGAGAGATGCTTTGGGGAGGAAAATTTATGAGATGGAAAGGTCCATGGACTTCTCTGATAGCAACGGTGAGAGACTATTTAAGCACGAAGTCTCCAGATTTTTGGAAAGAGTACCTTTAGGTAGAGATGAAACGTTGAATATCAATTTCATGGTCGATGAACTTGCTAATCGAATGAAGAATCGACCCAGAGGACCTGGTACAGGCAAAAATGTCATATTTGACGAAAATACTGCAGACTATCAAAATTTTAGCAGAAATATTGAAACTTGCGAAGATAAATGTAGTTCCAGAATGCAAGAAACTATGGCCAATATTTCGCAAAATCTGTCGGCTCAAAGTCCGGGGGGATACTCATCTATGAATGCAACAGATGCTGGTTTCCATCGACAGCCAGGCCCATACCCACCGAACACATCAGTGCAAAGTCCAGGAGGATACACAGTTTTTGATCAACATAGACCGGTAAGTTCCTCCTTTAATGAAGTTCCTGGTGAAGCACAATATTATTCACAGCAGCAGGCAACAATGAGTCCAGGTCAAGCCTCTATATTACCAGCACAAGCCTCTATGTTACCCTCTGGACCTGCTGATCAATCTGGACCTTGGATGTCAATGTATGAAACTGGTCCTGGACTTGGCCTAGGTGTACAGAATATTTCAGGTGCTCAGTCCATACCGCAAGCTACTCTACAGTCTTTTGGATCACACCCAAATTATTCCTCAGTGCAACCTCGAGCCCCAAATTCTATGGTCCAAGGTCCTATGGGTTACAAGTCATTTGATGAAGAAAGGCCAGTCAGTTCATCGTTTAATCCACAGACTGGTGGCGTGGAATATTTTTCTATAGCTGGTTCTTCGGGACAGTCCATTCGTGGAGCTGGCCAAGGCTCAATGGTGCAACCTGGGCAAAATATATCAGTCCATGTCCCTCAAGCGTCTATACAATCACCAGCGCTAGCAAGTTCAAGAAACTTGTCTGAGCGGCAATGGATTTCATTACATCACACTGGAAGTCTTCCTTCGGATCAGAGCATGGCCGGACAGAACATATCTGTACAAACGCAGTCGATGCGGCAAGCAAGCCAAGCGCAACAACCTTTCAGGGAAGCGACTATCCCAAATAACTCGTTCTTTCCTCCTCCGAATACCATAGTTCAAAGCCCTCGAGCTTATCAGCCTTTTAACCAAGAAAGACCGATCAGGTCTTCTTTCAACCCACAGGATTCCGGTATTCAGTATATTTCTATGCTACCAGCATCATCTCAAGGTGAAGCATCAATGATGCAGTCAGTACAGGGGCATTCCATCCTTGCAAATCAAACTCCCCAAATGAGCCAGGGGGCTACTCCCCGGGAAATTTTACAAGCCAGTCAAGCTAACGCCGGCATTGGCCCTAATGTATCCATAGGGCCCATGGGATCGAGCGTCCGTGCTCCAACTTTGAATGCTGGAATAGGAACTACTGGTATGAGAATGCCTGGTCCTGCCCAAGGTCTGTCGACTAGTTTACCACCCAGATATGGCGAAGAACCTCAACAAGCACATGTATCCTACAGGTTCGCAGATTACAACCGAAGCGTTCGACCTGGGCCAGGTTTGCCTCCTTATGGAACATCATCAGCATATGGACAACCTCCAGTTAGCTTTTCATCTCCTGACGGACAACCTCCAGTTGGCTTCTCAACTCCTCAACAAGGAGTCATCCCTGGAAGTTCTCCAGGATTGAGACGAAAGCAGGTGCGTGAAGAACAAATTCCTCAAAGAGATTCAGTGAGGAGACGACTGGATCTTGAAGATGAAGACGATATTGGTGAAGGCGAAGGCCCATGCAGATGTATGGAAAGATTGAAAAGGTATAGGAAACGTATGCGATATCAATGTCCAAGTTACCAGATGGATTTGCCCCAGAGACCCTTGCGATGTTATAATCCTTACTATTTATAGTACCTATTGTTTTAGCAGAAATTTGGAGATTATCCAATGAATATATCCGCGTAATACTTTTCTTACAATGCCATACTTAATACCCATAGTTCTAAGGCGTAGAGTCCCTTCCAAATAAATAAAAATGAATAAATGTTATGAATATTACGAGTGAGAATCGATTATCCAACGGATAGTTATTTTAAAATATATTTTACTTATTCGGTCCTTACCTCAATCATATTGTTTTGGTATCTTTTAATTTATTTGTCCATTTCTTAAGTTATTTATCGTTTTTATATTTTTTATTGTTACTTTTCGTAAAATATTTTCCGTTTGTCAACTTAAAAAGTATTATCTAGTTTTCGTAATTTATTTGAAATAAAATTCATAAATGCATCCTATAACAATATCTTTTAATTCAATGAGACAATTAGCAAAAACAAATGTTAGAATTCACTAGTGATTACTCTTGTGATTACTCACTAGTGATTACTCTTAGCTGATTTCAAATGTCTTACCTACCACTGGACGCACCAAAATAGTAACAAAACGCATAAAGAATAATAATTGCGCGCCAGACAGTCTTCGTTTTATCGACCAACTACGCGTGCAGTAGTACCAGGTTTATAATTCTCACAAATGTACCTGGGCAGTTGACAAATTTTAAAAGCGCGCGAAATTATATTGACCAATCTGGATGTGACACCTTGCCGCTATTGGCTTATTGCTTTCGCGCCCTTTTCCCTGCCGAAGCATCCATTAAGTCTGCTATTCGATTTGGAGCGAGATAGAGAATACCCGATTTTGCACTGGTCTGCGCAAACAAAGATTGACGAGCGGAATTATTTTCCTGGTCGTACTGTACGTCTATAATGCCGCGTCACTGTGAAGTAAAAATAAAAAAAGAAGCTTCTCAAGCAAAATGAAAAAATAAAAGTTTCAATGTTTTAGTTGGTTTATGTTATACGTATCAACGTATCACATACCTACGTTTATATCTAGGTTAGTCTGGGACTCTTTGTTCGAGAACTTTGTATTACACCCGACCCGGCGTCCATTACTTAGTAAGTCAATTGGTACGCAGGATATTAATATTATTTAGGTAGACCAGGTGCCCGATTGCGCTAAAAGTTAAAACATCGAAGTTCTATTCTTATCCAATTTCAGTTCTAATCACATTGCAATCCAATTACTATTAAACTGTGCTGAATTCTGCATCGCGCTAAACTTTATGTAACTGACAGCCAATAACGTCTGAGCGATCTGTCAAAACGGCTCTAACAGCTGTACCGCGATTAGCGCAATACCAAATGTGTCAAAAGTTATAGTTCGTACGTAGTCCCATAACGGTTCAATCACCAAATATTTACCACAATTGCAGCCCAGTGTGTGCACTGAACACAGATTTACTATCTCATCCTTACCCACCGGTAAGGATGAGATAGTGAATCTGTGTTCTGTGTTCATAGTAATTCTGTTTTCTACATTTTGGTGTCACAGACACCACCGTGTCTGTGACACCAAAATGTAGAAAACGATAAATTAGGACACCAAAAGTACTTACCGGTGGGTAAGGATGAGATAGTAAATCTGTGTTCTGTGTTCATAGTAATTCTGTTTTCTACATTTTGGTGTCACAGACACCACCGTGTCTGTGACACCAAAATGTAGAAAACGATAAAATAGGACACCAAAACGTAAACTTTTAATTTATTTTACAGCGCCGCTTGTTCGACATCACAGCCAAACTAATCTTTGCCGAGATGTGAGTATATATATGTTTTTTAAGAACCAAATCGAAATTCACTAGAGAAAATAATACCTATGTACCTACTCATAATAATATGTTAGCAATTCGTCAATACCACACTAAGGCCGGATTCGACCAAACTTTGATTTATAGAAGAGTAACTATACAAGAAACAATTTAACTCTTAGGGTCCTTGCATACAGAGAGCGGTCACGCGGTCAAGCGTTCTGCGTTCGCATTCTATTTCTGTCTGACAGTACCCTGAAGACAGAAACAAAACGCGAACGCCGAACGCTTGACCGCGTGACCGCTCTCTGTACGCAAGGACCCTTAGCGTTTACTCCCAAATAACTTCATTTGTCTTCTACCACAATAAACCCATACTAAGGCACGATTCGACCAAACGCGAGTAAATTTTATTCTTATATTATGTCGCCGGTTACTCCAGAGTAAACTGATTTTCCGTTTTACCAAAACCCTATGAATAAGTTGAGAGTAAATTATACATAGACTAATGAAATATCAATGTCACAAAATTAAATAAAATTTAATAAAAAGAAACCTAACAAATTAAAACTGTATAACCTCACATTGCAATAGTACGGATACAACGACCTCTTTCTTTAGGTGGATTATACATTCGTTCTTTTAGTATGGGTTTAGAGTGCTAGAGCACAAATTAAGTTATTTCGGATTTAATAACAAGAGTAAAATTGTTCCTTGTATAGTTACTCTTCTATAAATCAAAGTTTGGTCGAATCCGGCCTAAAAGAACAAATGTATGATCCACCTAAAGAAAGAGGTCGTTGTATCCGTACTTTATTGCATTGTGAGGTTATACAGTTTTAATTTGTTAGGTTTCTTTTTTCTTAATTTTTTTTAATTATGTGACATTGACATTTCATTAGTCTTGGTATTAGCTTTACACCGTCAAAATTGGCCGTGTAAAATTTATTCTCAACTTATTCATACATTAGGGTTGGTAAAACGCAAAATCAGTTTACTCTAGGGTAACCGGCGACTTAATCTAAGAATATAATTTACTCGCGTTTGATCGAATCGGCCCTAAATATTGTAGCACGTGGGATCAAACTGCAGGGTCAAAAGGGATTTTTTCGCGGCAAAAGACCTAATGTTTTGAAACTGCTGCTGGTAACCTTGGGTGAGTACATTAAAATTAGTAACCTTACCGCCCACTCCGCCAAACGTTTCCCTCTCTACCCCTCGAAAAGTGTCTCATTTTTTAGATTTTCTTAGTTTCCAGGAAACTGTACAAGCTAGGACAAAATGATCAAGGGTTGAAGAGTTCCTCATTAAATTACCAATAAATAAAAACCAGCCTTTATTTTCTTGTTAGTCTTAGTTTCAGAGCTATAGTGCGTCAAAGTAAACTCGATGAATTTACTAGTGCAAGAACATTATTTTAGTATTACGTCATGATATGGGCGAAATCACTCACTATTACAGCGCAGCGCGTGAGGTGTAGTGCGCTGTTACTCCGATATGAACCCTAGTTCAACACATAGTGCTTCGAAACATAACCGATAGATGGCGGAGCTGTCTATGGAAAATCAGCGTTCCACTTAGTTTGTACTAAGATAACATAGCATGATTTCATGCTTATCAGGTTTTTGGGCTAAGATGGGCCTGGAGTGCGATTTCTGAATCTCATTCGCTGAGCTTAGCAGTTAAAAAAGTCAAGTTTATGGAGATATACATGTTTCTACTGCTGATTTGACTTTCAATAATCATACTCCAGGAGTGCAATTTTTGAAAGTCAAATTCTTTCTCCATACATTTTCAACTGCTGAGTTCAACGTATGAAATTCAAAAATCGCACTCCTGTACTTCGTCCGTACAAAGTAGAATCGCTTTACTCCACATTTTCAAGTTTCATACTTTTGCCCAATAGCAAACAAACTAAAGCGCGCGTGACTTCAAATGTGACTTTTAGTTGGGCCCTGATTTTTTTATCAACTTCGCTTCTGAACTTTAACTCGTATCAAATACAAATGCTAGTATTTATTTATAGATAATTTAATAAGGAATAATTTATTTTTTTCTCATTTTATCCTATCTTGGCAAACAACTACTCTGACTCTCTCAATAGGTTCAGAAGGAACATTGTTTGAAGGAAGAAAGGGAAAATAGAAGAAGGATAACGGAACGGAGTTTGCTCATTGTATTGTCTCCACCACGTTATCACTGCCATTGTTATTTGTTTCTTTCACATTTCTTTTTTTATTTAACTTTTAAATTTCTTAAATTTAATAATAAACAGTACCTAAGTTATTTGTCATCTGAAATCAATGTTTTTCTTTCATTTGCTAAAACGTTCCGTTTTTTTTCTTTTTAGACTGTGAATTACGCATTATGTATTACTTTTAAGTGGTTATGCATTTAGCTTAAGACGTAGTTAAGTATCATAATCATATTGATTGTATGAATGTAATAACTATAAGTGAATCAAATAAATAAATAAATAAAATAAATAAATAAATCTTGTACCGTTATCCTGAAAATCAAGAAATTCTGAAATTCTGGGGGTGGAGGGGGAGGTAGAGTTGTGTATTTTAATGTACTCATCCATGGCTACAATCTATAAGCAGTTTCAGATAATTATGTCTTTTGCCGTTTTGCCCATACATTGAAATCTAGAATGAGTAGACTAAATCGCTAACTGTCGATTTCTTGTGATCCTGACAATGACACTAGTACTAATACACTACTATTAAAAAGTGGAGGGAGAACAAATAAAATTTAAGATTTTGAAAAGGGGCAAAAATCTACAATTTGTATGGACTAATGAGAAGTAGTAGACAAAACCAGAAAGAGGGCAATTGGCGAACAGACCTATAGTAATACGTGGTAGTACCCTCACCCTCGCGTAAAATGTAGTAGAAACTATTAAATAGGCAAAGAAACCAAAAGTATTAATGGCAGTAAAAACATTGATAGTAGATTATTATGTTTCAGAATCAAGAATCACAAACAATAAGAAGAAGCAACGAAAAATCAAGAGTAAAAGAACACTTCAAATCATGCAGTAAATCTTACACTTTAAAGCCAGCAAGTAAAATAATTAAATCTGTTCAAACAGCCTTAAGTTCAATCGATCTAATAACCATCAAGAGTAAGAGGTATAGGAAAGATACTAGAAAAATAAAATCTCACGAAGATATACACAAAAGGCGTAAAGATAGAAAGAAAGAAGAGATTTTAGAATGGCTAAATGATGTTTACCAAGTTAAAAAAGTTAAATACTGGAGTGAGAAGTTACAAAGAATTGCAGAGAAATTGAAAAAGCCGGGCGGAGAGAAAAGGCTGAGAACAAAGCTTGAGAGGTACTTACAAACTGTACCTAGCCAGTTTTCTGATTATGACGAAGACGGAAAAGAATTCAGAGAACATCTTCCAGATCATATTATTAAGAAATTTAAGTTATATTTGAAGAAAGATAAGGTCCATATTACCAAGAATATTGATGGAGTTGAAAGTAACCTTGTAGCAGTCATCAGCCGTTGGTTGGTAAATGTTCCTCTAAAGAAAAAAGATTTCTTAGCTCGCCCTATAAAGAAAGAAGACATTGTAGATTCATTGGCACAAAGATTAGAGCCATTCGTTTTACATAGACCCAATTCTGACAATGATTTTAAATGTATGCTGAAATCTTACTCAATGGAAATCGTCAACGAAATCCCAATCGAAATAAATGACAATGTTAAAAAATATTACGTAGATAAAATAACGGATGCATTAATTTATGATCTTATGAATGTGAAAGGCAAAAAACAGGATTGCAAGAAACTTAAACAAAAACTCATAGAAAAAAGCAATAATAATGACTATAATCAGACCAGTATTATAAAAAACCATGAACGTCCATCTCAAAAAGATTTTGAAAGTTCGTCGGAAGTTATACAAGATCATTTCTACGATTATCAATACGATAATGTCGAACAGCCTGTTCTTAAAGCCATAAAGGACTTCGTCACAGACGAAATAACGATTTTTTTAGAAGAAACTGAATCAGGAATTTGTAGGAAAAGAATGGGGTATCTTGAAGTGGAATTAAGTGACATTTTTATGGATGCTATGAGATCCGTGGAGCATTATTTCGACGAGAACGTAAAAGAAGACATACGTATAGTACTTGAAAATATCGGTAGCTTATCAGAGAACCAAGTTAAATATTTTACCCAAAGTCTTTATAAACATTTCACACAGAAGTTCCTAAAAGATTCCCTTGTGAAACCAACACTAAAATCTAGAACATTTGGGAATGATTATATGGAAAATTATTTCGTATTACATAATCCGACACGTCAGAACCAATCTATGATTAGAGATCCTATTGATATTGAAGAAAATATAAACTCATATACGAATAAAATTGCAAATCAAATAGACAAATGGCTAATGTTGTTACATATACAAACGCCTTTCGCCCATCAGCCAGTCTTCAGAGAAATGGCGATCGGTGACCTAGCTCGAGATATAGTAAACAGACGTAAATATTTGGCACAAAACCCTTACAATAAAAGCTCTGACGTAGAAGAATTAGATAATTTAAAATTCCAAATTTTTAAATGGATCGGTAAACTGGTAGGAGACCAAAATATAGACATTGTAGAATTCGCTCCAGATTTAATGAGACGAATTAAAAGTGTACCAGTTTCTGTATTAACTAGTTCTGAGGACATAGAAACTGTTAAGACCGCGAAATATGACGGAGTTGCAAACGTTGAAGAATTGACTTCAAGAACTTATTTTGATCAATTAAAAGGTGAAATTTTTACATGGTTACAAGAAATGCCACCGCATCTCCAATATTGTGATGATGTTAGAACGAGATACCAATTTGTAGAGATTCTTCTCGATCGTATTGAATTAGGTATTAAAGTAAAACGAAATATTCACACAGTTGTAGATACAGAAGTCGATTTTTGGATTAAAAAAGCTTTAAAAGCTAAACCTAGTCGAGATAAAATTACTGAATTAAAGGATATTATCAAGAGCATTTTAGATGACTCGGATCAACACGATGTAAGACTACAAGTAGAACCTACAAAAAGTGATACCGAGAACACAGGAGATATTACAAGCGATGAATTTGAAGAAGAATTCGATTTTTTTACAGTACAAGTAGCTCAAATCATCGACGAATGGATAACTAATCTGATACCAAAAGTAAAATATAAGTCACAGAAAGATGTAGCTGTAAATGGTTTAGCAGCAGGCATAGTGGACAAATATAAACATAATATTTTATTGAATTCAAGAGAATGTAGAGGGAAACATGTTGATTTAGAAGATTTGAAGTACCAAGTTTTTAAATGGATGAAAAGACTTGTCGGAGACGATATTGTTGTAGTAATTGAACATTGTTCAAAATTAATGATAGGAATACAAACTATTCCTAGACCTTCATTAACTGAAACCCTAGATCTGAACTTAAGTACCCAATGGAGTGTTTTAACTCCTAAGGATAAAGAAACATGCAACATTGAAAACATATCGGCAAATACATCAACAAATAATTACGTAATAGACCCTTCCATACATCATCGAACCACTAAGCCAAACGTCGGGAGCGGTACTGAAGATAAGATTGAATCGTTTGGTGCAAAACCTCAAGAAACCCAGACTGGAAAAAGTACTACACAATTAGGAAAGGTATATGATGATGATTTAAAAAAAAGTGTTTATACAAATGTAACTATAAAGTCATCTAAATATAATCTTAATGTAAGTGCCGAAAACATCGGGCCAATTTACAATTCTAACTCTGAACCAAATTATAACGAACAAACAAATTATAGGCAAAGAGACAAAAGTCCAGTCTATACAAAGAATCCGAGTGATGACACTGGAAGGAACATACCATTAAATCAAGTCCCAATATTTGGTCGAACAGATGATGCATCTAAATGCAGTTACATATCGAACCCACTAGTACCGAATGCGACAGAAGTATACAGTATATTGCCGAAGCTCAATGTAAAAAAGAAATCATCTAAAGAAGATAAAGATTTATCTAATTTAGAGGCTTCTCGTTCATTTAGTGTAAAAAGAGACACATTAAATGTACCTGAAGGAATGACAGTCAATGAAACTTATCAACACTTCGATAAAATATTCAAAGAAAAAATCCAGGAGCTACCTATAGCAGCTGCGACTTGGGAACAAAAATCTCTTGCTGAAGTAGCAAGAAATAGTATTTACAACGGAATATGGAAGGCATACTTTAAATTGAAATCTGATCCAAACACTGAAAATGATTATGGACTATTCGAGTGTATTTTTGAAGATGAATTGGATTCTATGCTAGATTGCTTGCCACAGACAACACAATTAAAAGCCATACGCCATGGATGGAAACTTAAAGTGCTACAAGAAATTCTTAATATGTTAAAATACATCCACACTACTACTGACGCTCCATCTTTCAGACAGCATCTGACAAAAAAGTTTAATCGTATGTTCCTGAAAAATCGTCTCAAAGAATATTCTGACCAGTTGCAGTACGCTTTTGTTTCGGGTGCGGCTGATGCGTTTATTCTTTACACTAGATTCAAAAATGACGATCCTATGAAAGCAAATATTTATAGAAAGCGACTAATGAAAAGGTTACAAGATTTAGCGGAATATGTTAAGAGAAGGAATGATGTGGAATTCAGATTCGTCGATCAAAATCAATTGTGCCAAGAAGCATTCAAAATATTGGGTAGCATTCAAGTACCAAACGACGAAACTTTGAATAGCGAAGTAGATGAAATTTTATATACCGATGAAATAGAGCAATGGTATGCTGAGTTACCACTTAAAATAAACACAAGTGAATTTGATGACTTAATGAAAAACAAACTAATCGATTTCTTAACAAAGAAATTACATGATATAGAAAAGCATAAGAACCCTGACGATCCGACTGTGGAACGAGAAATGAAGCACGAAATTTCTCAATTTCTAGAAAAAAACGCAGAATTGCAACCAGACGAACGTTTGAATATAAACTACATGGTTGACGCTTTAACTAATAGATTGAGGAACAGAAGATTAGAAGCTTTAGGATATAATACGTTTGAGAAAGAGAAACCATTCAGTTCTACTTTTACTCAGCCAAAACCTGATATCTTTACGCCTTTAGTGAATCAGCAACCAATCAAATCAGAAATTCCCAAAACCAGTGTCGTAAAACCACAATTTGAACAACTTGCATTTGACAGTGAAGTTTTGGGGTCCAGCCAAGTAGGACCCAGCACAGCTCATTATGAACAAGGTACCAGACCAAGTACCTTAAAACCTCAATCTGAACCATTCAGTTCTACTTTGAATCAGCCAAAACCTGCTGTCTTTACCACTTTAGTGAATGATCCAATCAAATCAGAAATTCTCGAAACCGTTACATTAAAACCACAATTTGGAGAACCTGCATTTAACGGTGAAGTTTTGGGGACCAGCCAAGTAGGAACCAGCACAGCTAATTATGGACAAGGTACCAGACCAAGTCCTTTGAAACCTCAATCTGATCAAAGGTTTACAGCGAAAGGCCTCAGTCAAGTAGCTGGTCCAACTGCTTCAATTGGATACGGACCTCAAGAATCCAGACCAGAAATTTTAGGAAATACAGTGCAGGAAGTTCCTGAACCAAGAACGAATGTTACTGGTTTTGGAAGTCCAACCGTTCCTCCAAGATTTGGAATTGACCAAAGCTATGGGCAAGGTTTAGGTTCAATTCGAAATTATGCTAGAACTCCTGTTAACCGAGGACTTTTAGATCAAATAGGATCTCCCTTAGCCCAAGGTCCTATGGGTTCTAGAGCTAATGAGTTGATTCCTATCGATGAAGAGCTGGAAGAGGATCGTGAAATAGTTCGATGTCGTTGCATGGAGCGGACTTGTAGGAGTAGACGAAAACGGTTCTATTGCCTCGATGAAGATTTAGAGAGGTATCCTTGCTTATATGAGACGGTTCATCCTCACTCGTATTATGATTTTTAAAGAGTGTTTCGTGTCAAAATGTTGCTTATGGTGTTGTTTTTATGGTGTTACGTGAAATGTGTTGTATTGTTATCAAATTGTAATGATTTTTTCACAATAAACTGTTGTAATTTGATTCTTTTAATTTAAACTTTTTCTATCAGAACGCACTGAGCAATAGAATATAGAGCGTAGATCTACGCTCCAAATTGTGTACCCGTCATCTGTCGGAACGTAGATCTGCGTCATATCGCCGTCAATCGAAAACAAGCTCTTAGGCAGAGCATAGAGATAGTAAGTACTGATGAAGCAGAGTGCAGATTAGAGTCTTAAGACCACAGACTTCTGTATTACAATTCACTAGTTTATTTTCTCTAATAGTTCAGAGAGAACTCATATAGCGCTATCCCTGTTTATCTGTTGTTGCAACACCACACGCACCCATAAACAATGCGCCCATCGTGGCCAGTTGCCATCTTGTCAGCATAGAGATAGTAAGTACTAGGTGTTGTCAGCTGATAAAAATGGATGTCAGTGTCCTTCTGAGAAACGTTGTCGAACCGCCGTGTTGTGTTTGGTGATACTTTCAAAAATCTTTTTTACCAAAGGTGCACGTATGCCCAGCGGGGCCCTCGATCCTAGGGCTTTGAAACCTAGCTCATCATTTAGTGCTTTCAGAATACGTATGACTTATATTTAGTGCTTCAAAGATAACGGAGTTATATTAAATCTAAGCTAGCGTCCGCCCAGCGGGGCCCTTCTTTATTATTGACAAAAATGATTAAAATGTTATACTAATATTTAGTGCTCTTAATTCCTATTAAAACTGTATCAAAAGATTTGATCTAGCTGCTTTGGTTTAAAAGTTATTAAATTTTTAAGTTTTTAACTTCCAGCGGGGTACATCGAAGTATTGACAATATTTATTTGTAAAGAAATACATTTTGAGATTTTCTCTTTTATTCACGAAAACCGTAGCGCCCTCTAGCGATCCTCTAGAAAACCACGGACAAGCTCTCATCTACTTCTGATGCCGACTGTCCACGAAATGTCATTTTATATGAATCATAGTTACGAGATATTATTTCATTTTCCAGGGTTATTAGAAGCAGAATGTGTAATTTAACTATACAGACAGATACCTGACATCAAGCACTAAACGACAACATTAATTTCAGCTACTTATATAGTCAAACAAGAGAGGGCCCCGCTGGAAGTAAACACTTAAAAAGTTAATAAATTTTAAACCAAAACAGCTAGATCAAATCTTTTGATACAGTTTTAATAGGAACTAAGAGCACTAAATATTAGTATAACATTTTAATCATTTTTGTGTATAATAAAGAAGGGCCCCGCTGGGCGGACGCTAGCTTAGATTTAATATAACTCCGTTATCTTTGAAGCACTAAATATAAGCCATATATATTCTGAAAGCACTAAATGAGCACTAAATGATGAGCTAGGTTTCAAAGCCTTAGGATCGAGGGCCCCACTGGGCATACGTGCACTCACCAAAGCAGTGAAAAGTTTTAATTAAATTATGCTGAAATGTATTGCGCATAAGTGTAACAATGCATCATATAGGAAGAAGCCCGGAATATCGTTACATCGGTAAGTAAATCTCATGTCGGGACACAAATTATTTAATCTGTTTTTCATTACATATTATGTGCTGAGGAAGCACATATGCGCCATATTTTAGGAGAAAATCGATGTTTGCATTGTTTTAATTACCTAAATCCCATAAATAGTGTCATTATTTTGTAAATTCGTTAAATATTTATTGTTAGTCCTTGTTTGACATTTCATGTACTAGTCCGAAATTCCAGATACGTATTCGCGTTGGCAAGGAATTTTTTACTAAAAATGCTACACATTCTTTAGCCCTAAAATAATTTCAGTGCAAGTTATTTACGATAAATGTTCATTGTTATTTACAGAATAAGGAGAATACATCTATCAATTTAGAACAATCCTTGAATAAATAGTTGCCGAGTGGAGATCATGTGTTGCTAGAACTTGATGTGAAAATAGAGAAAAATCTAAAGCATCATCGGAGATTGCTATTGCTCAGCCCAGTACCTACCTAAGGCTAATCAAAAGGTAAAAAAAAAACATAAAACAGAACTATACGTTTAGTTCTGTACGGTTCTTGCAAGCATGCTTTCTTGCGACTTTGCTTGTTTGCATGCTAGATTGCATTACTTGCTTCATTGCTTGCATGCTTGCCGTCTTGCATGTTAGCTTGCATACAAGCTTGCTTGCACATTCGCATTATTGCCTTGTCTTGCATTATGTAATGAAGTATGGATTAATTAAAATACATACCCACTCAATAACAATATGAGAAAAAATATTACAAGATAAGCGGTTTATGGCTTAAAAAATATTGAAAATTATAGTTAATCTTAATTTTCTTAATATTGTGTCGCCCTTTTACCTGATGACCTTTTAATTGAAAGTAATCCGTAACACCTTTCAATAAAGCATTATTTTGATTGTCATATTAAGAAGTCCTAGTATAATCTCAATAGTGATATTATAAATAATTATTATATGAATTATTGTTGGTAAAAGGAGTTTAAATTTTATGAAGAACGAGCGTTAACCCGCTACTTCGTCCGCACAAATTATATACCAGATTTTAAGTCAGATCATAAGCTATCAAACAAAAAAAGTTTCATCAAAATCGGGTCAGTAGTTTTTGCGTGATACTCGTTCAAACAAACAAACAAACAAACAAACACACAAACAAACAGACAGACAAAAAATCCAAAAATTGATAAAATGGAATCAGGGACACCTAAAAACCATATCGTAACTTTTTTTTTGTTAATATCTTCAATGTACAGACAAACTTCCTGTTACAGTTTTATAATAGTATAGATAGATAATATGTCAATCGTTTCAGATTCAAGAAACCAAAACGTACCAGCCAAAACAACAAACCATTGCTGTATAAATAACTATGATATAATTATCATATCAATGGAAATGAAGAAATCTTCGACAGAGTGATTAAAACATTGATGACATCAATTTTGAACTGTCCTTTAGATTATTACAATTCCCATATTACAATCTACGTTTCGGAGTTTTTAGCCAGAAAGGTTTTAAAAAAAGTAAATTGATGCTTATGCCAAACTTTAGTTATTATTATATTTATTATATTATATTATATCAGCCGTCGCTGTCCCATTGTTGGGCAAAGGCCTCCCTCCGATCTCTCCATGCGTCCCGGTTTTGCGCCTCGTTAGGCCAGTTCTTTAGGAAGCTATCGATTTCGTCACGCCTCCTTTTTCTTGGTCTGCCTCGACGCCGATTTCCTTTTGCTGGGGACCAGTTGATAGTGGTTTTGGCCCACAGGTCGTCTGGCAATTGATGATAATCGGTGTCCTTTTTCAGCTTGCCTGTGGTCGTTTGACGGATAGATAATTTCGCCCGGGGATTCTTCGCACCCCATGCTCCAGGCTTGGTCTGTATACCGTCGTCAACACATTGACTGGAACTGCCGGGCACCAGGGGCCTGTTTTTGGAGTTGTAATTCATCATTGGAGGGGTTTTGGACGTTTAACCCACCACGCGGGTTGCGGCCAGTGCGGGTTGGAGGGTGAACAGTAAACCTGCTAACTAGGCCTTTGGGCGCCGCCGTTGATGTACGGGACATTCATCCGCCGCCGCCCTAAGTCGATATCCTGCTCTGATATGTACTGTCCAATTTGACCCTGTAATGGCCCAAGATTGGCTATCTACATCTAGAGAAACCTAGATGCACGACAGTTTAATGTCATGTCGAGGACAACTTTAGTTATTGGTGATAAAAAAAGATTTCCTTTTCTCATTGGTCAGTTTGAAAGATTGGGGTGGATTAATTAATTCATCCCAAGGAGTAATAAATGAATCTGGTTAAGGATTGCGAAAAAATGTTTAATATAAATTCAATTATAATACTGCAGCTGCATATTTTACTAAGGGAACATTATAATTACTTAAATTTATTTAAATCTGATAATTCAGAGCATGACGCACTACATGAATATTTATTAGATCGAATTATCATTACCTATTATGTTAATTTACGAAATAAACACATAACACAATCGGTGAAGAGCAATTTGTCAAAAAGAATAGACGAAATCAAATTTAAAAAATTGTCTTGTTTGAAAATAAATACTTAATATTATTAACTTTATATTCTTTTGACCTTCTGTTTAGCAGGTAGGTATTTATTAGGCACCAGTTATGTGGATTATATTATTGAAGAACTTTTCATTGGGTACTTTTTTAACTCAATTGAATACATTCGAATCACTTGTGAGTAGAAGTAGGTACTTAAGCACAAAACATCGGTTCAGGACAATAGGACAAATCACATAGATAATGATGAACTCTCGTATAATCTCGAATGTCTTGACTTGATACGCCTCTGTCTTTTTAAATGTGTGCATGAAATACGAATGTGTGTAAAGTTGCCACGCAGTAGTTTATCAAATGTTGGGTCTGCTATTGTAATACAGAAGTCTGTGGTCTTAAGACAGACTATTGCTTTACAAAACCTATGAAGACGCTTCGGGCACCGTTTTGACAAGCGCCGCTTTTACGGCACACTTGCGGAACGTTCCGCTCATGTGGTTCCGCGCCGAACGTTCCATCGAACACGCGCGCAACGCTTTTGCCTATACCGGCGACACACCACACCAGTACGCGTCATTACGTGCCATTTTACCTAGTAGACGCGTATTCGACGGAACGTTCGCCGCGGAACGTTCCGCAAGCGTGCCGTTACACTCAGCTGTTGCATACATTTGAGTCGCGAACTCGCGCGTCGACATTGCAGTTTAGTATGGAACAGCAGTTTTTTTATTTGCTCCGATCGGTTTGCTCCCATAGTAAAAGTTATTCAGTTTGATGAGTAGACTCTTAGTTTAAAAGGATGCTAATGAGACACCGCCTCATAATTTTTTTTTTGCTTAATATCATAAAATAGCCCTAAAATACCCTAACCACAGATCACAAAAACAAACCTTTTGGTAACTGGCAGCTCAAAAAAAAGACGCCGCCCTCCATACAGAAATTACCCATAGGCCTTTGGGGTTGTTGCTGATGTAATTTTTTTTTATTTTGGGACATTTCAAGGCTCGAATTGGCTCTAATACTATACCGAAATACAATATTAATTAGTCCCGTTATTATAAGACGCACAATGGTGACTGGTTTATTTCTAAATCTATATCCGTGATTTTGACGGAAGGTTTGAGATTTTATCCTTGAGCCGTAAAAACTTTATAATACACTAAAAATAGAAAATACACTAAAAATATACAAGATTAATATTAAAAGCTTAACGGCTCAAACATTTTCAGAAAGAAAGATAATCGCTCTAAAACCATCTGTTTAAAATCACGGAGCTATCTTGGACGCACTATACTTTATAATAGCCAGCAAACATCCTGAGCAAGGTCATGGCATTTGGTGCTTTGGCTGCGCAGAAACAAAATTTGTAGTCCAAAGCGCTACTGTGCAGGCAAGCAATTTATCAAGTTGTTTGCCGGATAATGTACAAAGAATGCAAATAGCTCACATTTAATGTTTGTTTATTTTTGTTGACATTTTACATTTGCAAAAACAAAACAATACAAAACTTTTACAAAAACATTTTACACATTACTTTTTCAAAGGATTACCTGAAATACATGTAGCTAGGATGGGGACAGTTAATGTCACAATGTCTCGTATTGTATTCTCTGTAAGACCTCCCATTTCTTCCTTTGCAGCTGGTTAGTACCCTCTCTTTACATTTACACTTGATTTTTTCTTCCCTCTTCTCCTTCTGTATAAAAGGTTCTCGAGCTCCGTAAAAACGGTGTCTTGGACAATCCCAGAATTCTCCATCTTCAGGGAATCTAACAGATGACCATTCAGAATCGTCATCGCAGATCCTCGATCTAGATTTTTGTTCCGGTCTCCTCTTTCTCTGACAACTCGTGTCATCTAAAGACCCAAGTCTGGTCACTCGAACTCTTCTACACCTGCTGGGGCCAGGTTCTGGGTAATTTTCGTCGCCACTTGAAGCATCAGGGCTTCTGAAACAACGTCTGTGTCTTGTGTTATATCGACTTGGGGTTGGATTACATGGTATTGCCTCGTCAGTTGGCTGATAGCATTCACAAGAAGGCTGCTTGTATGCGCTGGAGGTTGAAGGTTGAGGAACTGTGTAATGAGAACCTGGTGGCACGCAGTTCTTTGGCGCTTGCTGTGCAAACGATTGTCGTGGTGTTTGGCCATCAGTCGGAGGAGGAGCATGGTAACTATGCTGTGGCGTTTGATATTCTGAAGGATGAGAGCCTTGAGGTTGTTGAAGCGGTGGTTGCGTTTGTTGGAAGCTGGTTTGCTTAGAACCGTCAGTAGTATCCCAGTAATACTCGTTTATAATAACGTTGGGAGATATCTCGTATGGGCTTTGAGTTGGAGTCATGCATGAGGCGTCACATTTCTTACGCATAGAACAGTAAGAGCCAGGCGTTTGCGTTGGGGTCTGAGTTTTTCCGGGACATAATTCTTTTCTGCACCAACTGCCGCGATCCGAACATTTCGGTTTCACGGCAGTTTGGCTGTAGGAGTTTGTACGAGGATATACTATGACATCTTGGCTACATGGATTTATTGGTCTGTCTTGAACGACAGAGTCTACACGAGGACAGGCTTCATGACTACATGGACTTCCACGTCTTTCTCTAATTCTATTTAAATGAGATCTATCTTCACTACTTAAAGTGCATGGTGGAATACGACCTATACACGCCTCACCTGACCTCGATTGCGTCTGATGCAGTGGCCTGGCAGATAAGTCAAACCTTCTGGAATGTTCTGTGCCTTTCAATTTATTTTTTAGCCTATCAGCGAATTCTGGTATGTAAACCTCTTGACCTGGCCGTAGATGTTGTTTCCTCAACCACTTGGATATTTCTTCAAACATTTCGTTTTCCAAATCTGTATTTGATGCATTTTCATTTTCTAACTCGTGTAAACGTTTCGCCAAAAGTGAAGCCGTTTTGTTTCTAAGCAATTGTTCTGTCAAAGTTTCGTCTCTAAGAGGCAGTTCTTTCATCCAGTCGTCGATAATGTCCTTGATCCTACTTTGTTCTACTTCATGGATCATTGATTCATCTCTCGGCACGGGAACACTAAGAAGTGCAGCATACAGATCTCGAGTCAGCTTTCTCCGATCTACAGGCAACCTAGGATGACGCCGCAAAAATTCGTCGCAAAACCTATTAATTTCGTCGTTGATTTTGGTCTTGAACTTCTTCGCGTCCTCTGGATTATCTGGAACATAATGTAAGTTAATAAAAGCATCAGCTAAATTGTCTTTCAGGATGTCGAAAGAGGCCTGCTCATCGGGGGAAAGGTTGTCGGGTAAACATATTGATGTAGACATCGTGTCGCGCAACTGTTGCTTGTAGGCTTGCCCTGCCAGTTCGTCGCGAATCTTCTGCCTTGCATCTTTAATTTTGGCAGCCAGTTCCATCTTGAGAGCTGCTAAATATTTGTCTAATTCAGGATTTTTTGGTACATCCTTCAGTTGCCTATCAACTTCATCAAGTAATACGTCTTCGTACAGAAAATCGTCGTTCAAAATTTCCGGATTCATATTTAATTCTCCTAATTTGTAAATAAGTTTACTAGATATATTTTGTTTAAGTGCACCAGTCTTTTCAGGATCTTCATTGGGTTTTTCACTATAAATTGGGAGATCTTTGCACCACTTATCAACTACGTCATAAAGGACATCAACTGGCTTTTTAAATTTATGACTTGCTCCATCAGTGTCTTTATTATTATTTTTATCAGTGTCTGGTATTAAGCCCAGATTAAGTAAACTTTGTGGATTTTGTTGATTTTGTGATGTTCGAGAGACTAAGGATGGCTGTGATTGTTCGGTTTGTTGCGGTGACTTTCCGTGTAGCTGTAATCCCTTTGATAGTGGCGGTTGCTTTGATTGCGTCTCTGGATGGTGAGATGATATTGCGGATTTCGCTGGTAACTTTTGTTGTAATGTTACTTTTGATTCCACGGGCTGCTTTGGAGAAGTAGTGTTTTTATTTTGAGACGTTTCTGGTCCCTGAGGCGGATTCACAAAACCATTCTTTTTCAAAATATTTTTTAATTGATTACCTCTTGTGTCGATTACTAGCTGATCTGCATTTACCATAGTCGGTAGCCATTTATTTATTTCTTCTTCTGCTAATTCTTCTACGTTTGGTTTATCTTTGTGCTTTTTCATAGTGGCGACAAATTGTTTTATTTGGTGTTCTTGTATATAAGGATCGTCTCTGGCGTATTCATTTTTAGGAACACTTTGAAGCCACCCTGCAACATCAGCTTCGAGAGGATCTTCAAAGCTCATGTTGCCTTGTGAAGTTCTCGAAAGGGCCCAGAGGGACACATTTTTCGATTGTTCAGCCATTTTTGGGACGGGTATGGAGCTAAATGCATTAACTAAGTTATGAATTTGAATTCCAGAGTCTGCCAAATCATCCAAGTTTACCATTCTGTTTAGCCATTTAAAAACAATATATTTTGCATGTTCCAACTCTTCTTCTGATGATGACTTTAAATCAGGGTTTACTTGTAAGTACTTTTGTCTATCTATTATTTCATTAGCAAGGTCATTTGCCATGGTATCTCTGAAACCTACTTTTTCTTTGATAGCGTCTATGTTGCCACTCCAGTTCTGTATGGCGTTTACTATTTTGTCCTTGAAACGAATTTCATTAGCTTCTAATTCATTTTCGTCAAATATAGTGGAGAGACTTGAATCTAGATTTTCTCTCCTTGGATGAAAGCCTTCAACTTCTGAGTGTTCGGGAGTGGAGGAAGTGAATTTTATGTTTTGCACTCTATCCATGAGCTGGTTAGCTAAATCTTCTTCTGGTACGTTACTCTGTATTGGTAACTTTCTTAAGTATCTTATGATCTCGTTTTTCATCATATCCTCTTTCTGTTTGCCCGTTAGTTCAGGATCGTCTAAAATATCCGCAAGCTTTGCAACTGTATCCTTTATAGCTTCGTTTATAATTTCTCTTGAACCGGCACTTACACTGTCAGTTAATTCGTCATAAAAATCTGCGATTTCTCTCTGAGCATTTTCTAAAAAAGATAATTTCTGATTGGGTGTCAAAGTGGATTGTATTCTATTGCGTGGGGAAAGAGGTGGTCGGTATTCACTAAAGCTCATAGGTCTCTCTCTTGCACGTCTCATAACTTTATCACAAATATCGTTTGATATTTGTTCAGGAACATTCGCATCGTGAAGTAGCTTTAGCATTGCATCTTTAGTTGGATCATCGATATCGCCCTGTGCAAGTTGATCTGCAATTAGATCAACTATTGCATCTTCTAATTGAGTTTGCGTTTCTGGGTCCTCTTCAAAGTGGAAAGTCTCATCGAAAACACCTCTAACTAAATGTTTCGCCTTACTCATCATTCTAGGAATTTTATCGGTCAAATCATCTTCATTATCAGAATCGGAGTCTAATTCATATTTTTCTTCATCATCATTGCTGTCTTCAATACCTTTGTTGCGTCTGGTTCTTTTAATAATCATTCTAGCTAAATCTCGAATCTCATTTGCCGGCAAATCAACATCCTCGGTTAAAATGAATATAATATCTTCCTCGACATCTGCATAGTTAGGAGAACTTATTGTATCCATATTTTTTGCTAGGAAGTCCGAAATTTTAGTTTTAGTTCGTTTATCCAATTTTAGGCGATTTTTCGTTGAATTTTCGCCTTCTCCAGATTTTTTACTACTTTTTTGTATTGGCTGTTGAGTTGCTACACTTTTTCGTCTTTTTTTCTGTTCGTTACTATCAGATTCTTCTACGTAATATATTCCAGTTGTATTGCTTTTATTAGACTTGCTTGGCGATTTCTTTTTACTATTTTTCGATTGATGTTTCATTATTGATTTCTCTATAAGTTTCCTTGAGGCCACATCGCTTCTTGCTCTAAGCCGAGGATTTTGACGAAGCGATGTTTCACTTGTTGTAAATGGAATGTCGGAGTGTCTAGTATCCTTCAGAATGGAAGTCTTTCTTTTCGGAGATAGACCTAAAATACTGCCTTTAGACTTTTGTCGTTCTTTAATCGTTGGATTCTGTTTACTTTTATTAGGAGAGTGATAGCTCGATTCAGGCATTATTTTAGGTTCAATTCCAGCGCCAATGATTAGTTGTCTTAAATCTTTTTCAGGTGTGGGTTTGGTTGGAGAAGATTTGGAGTCTAACTGACTTCCACGGGATGCAGAGCTAGGTGAACCTAATTCAAGATTCTTTATTGATAACGTGGGGCTCTTATAACTGGCTGTATCTTCGTCTTCCGACATAATTGTATCGGTATCATATTTGTTGAGCGGAGACTCTATACTTCTCACTGGACTTTCATTATTATTACCATGACCACTAAAACGTACGTCTGGTTCTTTATTCCAACGTTTGCGGTCTTTGGAATAACTTGACGATGACCTTTGGCGTTCGCGTTCGCCGTCAAGGTTTTTAGTGTGTTCGTCTTCAGGGCCTTTATAGGAGTAGGAAGTTTTTGGGCTTGATTTTTCAGGTGATCTACTGGCTCTTTGTTTCATTTTTTGTACATTATCATCGACTGACTGGTCGCTTGACAAATTTCCATTTCTATTTTTAGATTCTTTGGAATTAACAGAATCTATAAGTTTTTTAATTAAGTGTTCTTTAGTTATGTTATCAAGTTTCCTTCCGTCCTTCTTGTATATGTCATTTAACCAGTTTTTAACTTCTTCATTCATTTTTTTCTTATTGTCCAATTTACCTTCCTTCCTCAATTTTTTTAATTTGGTAGACAATTTATCTATTAAAATGCTATCTGATTCATCGTCAAATTTTATTCCTGGAATGTTTTTAAGCCATTCGGAAATTTTTTGCCTGTCTTCATCTACATCAGTGGATACATCCTTGAATCGTTTCAAAGCTGCTTTATTAGCTTTCAGGTTATTTATTATCTTTGCTGTTGCCTCATGTTTTTGTTTATTACTTGTAGAATTACTATCGTCTGTGTCTTTATCACTTTCCAGTGATTCACTATTAGTAATCTTATCCAATGTATCTGAATTGGTAACATCGGAAATAGAAAGGCTCGGCTTATTAGTACTTGAATCTAGAAGGGTTTTCTTCAAAGCCTCAACTTCTTCAAGATTTAAACTGGTTTTTTTTTTTTTTGATACGGTCTTTATCCATGTATCTACTTCATTTTTTATTTTATTAGCAATTTCGCCATTACCATAGTTTTTTTCGTGTATTTTTTCTATCCTTTTAGCCATGTCGTCAATCAATTTTTTATTTTCAACTTCGTTATCATCACATAGTCTAGAAATATTTTCGAACCATTCCTGTATTTTTTGTTTCTCCGTTTTGGGTTTTAGCGCATCCATAAGGTTATTCCTGTGACTTTCTATCTCTTTCGTATTGATGTTTGCATCATTCTTTTTTGCCATTCCTCGTAACCAACTGTCTATATATCTTTTTAATTTGATATTGTTTTGTTCTTTATCACCATCAGCATTTTCAATTTTTTGTACACGTTTAATCAAACCATCGACGTGCTTATCATTAGACTGATTACCATTAGAAAGTTTTGGGATATTGTTAAACCAATCTCGTATTAGTGGTCCATTGTGAAATCTTTCAAAATTATGCGATGAAGAACGACTTTTTTTTCGTTTCCCCAATGAACGAGTTCGTAACGATATCATGAGTTTGTTTCTCAATTCCTCTTTGATTCTTGTGTTAAGTTTTTCACCTTTTATTAAAGCTACATCTTGCAACCAATTGTCGATACTACCCTGCATTTTATGTTTTGCTATTTCTTCGTCTAAATTTTCGTTGTGAATCTTTTTTAATTTGTCATCTAATTTTTTTATTAGCTTTTTATTTTTCATCTGATCGCCGCCTGAAATTTCTGGTATATCCGTAAACCATTCCCAAACTTTTTGAGTAATCTCTTCATCCGAGTTAGATGTAAGTCTAGATGAATAATTAGGGTATAGTGCATCAATTAGTTTTTTTCGTAACTGTTTCCGTTCTTTGCTATACATTTTCACATTTTTTTTATCAGCCATATCTTCTAGCCAATCTTCTATTGCATCTTCTATTTCTTCTGCAGCGTCTGTGTCCAGGATACGATCGCCAATTTTTTTTAATTTTTTATCTAGCTCATCAACATTCAGTTTGTTTTCTAACTTATTACCAGATAGTTCAGGAATATCTTCAAACCAGTCCCAAAGAGGACCACTCGGTTTTTCATCGTCATGGGCAGAAGTGGTTGGACTTTTTTGCAATGGAATAAATTTGAATACATCTGCAAGTTTGTTAATCAGTTTTTCTTTCTGTTTCTTATTCAGTTTGACACCTTTTTTATTAGATGTATCTTCTAACCAGTCATCAGTTGCGTCTTTAATTTTTTGTCTATAATTTTCATCTTTACCATCGTCTTGAATTTTTTTCAATTTGTTTGCTAAGCCTTCAACTAATTTCATGTTTTTATCATTGTCGCCTTCTGATAATATTGGGATATCTTTAAACCAATCACAGACTTTTCTTTTCGTTTCATTGTCGTCTTCGAGAGAACTCGATGGTATTTGTGCAGATTTTAATGAGTCCATAAGGTTGCGACGCATTTTTGCTTTTTGCGGATCACTGAAATGAACGCTTTTCTTATTAGAAGTTTTATGCAGCCAATCATCAATAGCGTCCAGCATTTTCTGGTCAGTATCGCCGCCTTCATCCTTGAGACTCACTAACTTATCTGCAAGTCTATCAGTTAATTCTTTGTTAGCAGAAGGATCGCCAACTGCTATTTCTGGAATATTATTAAACCAATTCCAAACAATCTTTTTCGTTTCCTCCGGTTCATCACAGCTACGTTTTGAATTAGCTTTCATGGAGCTAAAAATTGTATTTTTTAGCTTGTCCTTCTCTTTTTCACTAAACTTTACACGTTTCTTTTTAGATGTGTCATCTAACCATTTTTCGATCTGGTCTTCTATTTGTCTATCACTTCCTCCTTCATCTCGAATTTTTTGTAAATTATTAGCAAAATTTTCAACTGATTTCTTATTTTCAGCAATATCACCAACTAATAGCTCTGGGATATCTTTGTACCAGCTCCAAATTCGAAGATTTGTAGGTTCGGCACTAACATCTTTCCTTCCTTTTTCGATTGCATCAACTACCTTATTTAGCATATCTTTTGCTAATTTCTTTATTTCTCCCGGATCTTTGTGATGATGTCTCTTTTTTAAAGCTTCATTAAGTTCGTCGTTTATGTATTCCAACAAATTATCTTTAACATCATTATTGTTGATATCTTCTGGTGATACTTCGATCAATTTCTTTGCTAAGTCTCGACTAAATTTATCATTGTCTCGTAAAGTACCGAAACTATCACTAGCTAGTTCGGGAACTTCTTTTAAGCTTTCAAGAATCTTCTCTCTTAAAACGTTTTCCAACGGATCTATATCTTTTTGTTCATGGATAGTATTTTTTAGCTTATCGAATAATATGTCAGCCAATTTTTTCATAGCTGTGGGTGCTTTGCGTTGACCTCTCTTTTCCAGAGCATCGTTAAGTTCATCATTTATTTTTTTTATAAGATTATGTTTAACGTCGTCATTGTCAAGATTTTCAGGTGGAACTTGAAGAAATTTCTTAGCAACATCTTTGCTTAGATTATCATTATCTTTTTTACAAGAAGGAGTGTCACCTGAAAGTTGAGGTGTGTTTTCTAGTTCATCTTGTACAATTTTTCTTAAATCCTTTTCCAAATCAGTCACGATTCCCTCTTGTGATTCTTTTACTGCATTGACTAAGTTATTCAGCAGGTCACTTGCCATTTTCTTTAGTATTTTTGGACTTTTATCTAGTCCTCTATCCTCCAAAGTATGTTTTAATTGATCATTAATATCTTCTTGTAATTGGCTTTTAACATCATTATCTTCGAGAAGCTGAGGTAGTAAATCTTTGGTTTTTTTCGCTACTGCTTTACTTATTTTGTCATTGTACATTTTACTGGAAGAAGTATAGCCAGAAAGATCGGGAACGTCGTTTAAGTACTCGAGAACTTTCTGTCGTAATTTGTTTTCTAAAGGATCTGAAACTCTAGATGAGTCTTTTCTGCTGCTTTTCCCTCTTTTAATTGCACCTAATAATTCATTGAGCATATCTTTTGCTAACTCTTTAGTTTCTTTTGGATCCTTACGTTGACCTCTCTTTTCTAAAGCATCATTGAGTTGATCATTTATATCTTCAAGCAAATTGTCTATGACATCTTCGTTATCAATATATTCTGGAGGCACTTCAAGCATTTTAGTTGCTAAATCTTTACTCAATTCATCGTTGGCACGTTTAGTAGCGGAACTAACTCCAGCTAGTTCAGGAACTTCATTTAAATTCTCAAGGATTTTCTTTCTCAGAGCGTTTTCCAATAGATTTCCTTCCTTTTCATTCTGTATTGCATTCTTTAACTTATCGAATAAATTGTCAGCCAATTGCTTCACAACTTTAGGAGCTTCACGTTGACCCCTATTATCCAGAGCTTCATTCAGTTGATCATTTATGTGTTTTGTCAGATTATCTTTAACGTCTTTGTTATCAAGATTTTTTGATGGTACTTGAAGAAATTTTTTAGCTATATCTTTGCTTAGATTATCATTATCTCGTTTACTAGAAAGAGTGTCACCAGAAAGTCGTGGTGTTTTTTTGAGTTCATCTTGTACTATTTTTATTAAATCCTGTTCCAATGTATTCTTTTGTGATTCTTTTACTGTATCCACTAAGTAGTTTAGCAAGTCTTTTGCTAGTTTCTTTGTTGTTTTTGGACTTTTATCTATTCCTCTATCTTCCAAAGTATCTTTTAATTGATCATTAATGTCTTGGCATAATTGGCTTTTAACATCATCATCTTCGAGAAGCTGAGGTAGTGAATCTTTGGTTTTTTTTGCTATTGCTTTACTTATTTTGTCATTGTACATTTTGTTGGAAGGAGTACAGCCAGAAAGATCGGGAACGTCGTTTAAGTACTCGAGAACTTTCTGTCGTAATTTGTTTTCTAAAGGATCTGAAACTCTAGATGAGCCTTTTCTGCTGCTTTTCCCTCTTTTAATTGCACCTACTAATTCATTGAGCATATCTTTGGCCAACTCTTTAGTTTCTTTTGGATCCTTGCGTTGACCTCTCTTTTCTAAAGCTTCATTAAGTTGATCATTTATGTCTTCTAGCAAATTCTCTATGACATCTTCGTTGTCAATATATTCTGGTGGCACTTCTAGCATTTTAGTTGCTAAATCTTTACTCAATTCATCGTTGGCACGTTTAGTAGCGGAACTAACTCCAGCTAGTTCAGGAACTTCATTTAAATTCTCAAGGATTTTCTTTCTCAGAGCGTTTTCCAATAGATTTTCTTCCTTTTCATTCTGTATTGCATTCTTTAACTTATCGAATAAATTGTCAGCCAATTTCTTCACAACTTTAGGAGCTTCACGTTGACCCCTGTTATCCAGAGCTTCATTCAGTTGATCATTAATGTCTTCTGTCAGATTATCTTTAACGTCTTTGTTATCAAGATTTTTTGATGGTACTTGAAGAAATTTTTTAGCTATATCCCTGCTTAGATTATCATTATCTCGTTCACTAGAAGGAGTGTCACCAGAAAGTTGTGGTGTTTTTTTGAGTTCATCTTGTACTATTTTTATTAAATCCTGTTCCAGTGTATTCTTTTGTGATTCTTTTACTGTATCTCCTAAGTATTTTAGCAAGTCATTGGCCATTTTATCTATTATTTTTGGACTTTTATCTATTCCTCTATCCTCTAAAGTATGTTTAAATTGATCATTAATATCTTCTAGTAATTGGTTTTTAACATCATCATCTTCGAGAAGCTGAGGTAGTGAATCTTTGGTTTTTTTTGCTATTGCTTTACTTATTTTGTCATTGTACATTTTGGTGGAAGGAGTATAGCCAGAAAGATCGGGAACGTCGTTTAAGTACTCGAGAACTTTCTGTCGTAATTTGTTTTCTAAAGGATCTGAAACTCTAGATGAGTCTTTTCTGCTGCTTTTCCCTCTTTTAATTGCACCTACTAATTCATTGAGCATATCTTTGGCCAACTCCTTAGTTTCTTTTGGATCCTTGCGTTGACCTCTCTTTTCTAAAGCTTCATTAAGTTGATCATTTATGTCTTCTAGCAAATTCTCTATGACATCTTCGTTGTCAATATATTCTGGTGGCACTTCTAGCATTTTAGTTGCTAAATCTTTACTCAATTCATCGTTGGCACGTTTAGTAGCGGAACTAACTCCAGCTAGTTCAGGAACTTCATTTAAACTCTCAAGGATTTTCTTTCTCAGAGCGTTTTCCAATAGATTTTCTTCCTTTTCATTCTGTATTGCATTCTTTAACTTATCGAATAAATTGTCAGCCAATTTCTTCACAACTTTAGGAGCTTCACGTTGACCCCTATTATCCAGAGCTTCATTCAGTTGATCATTTATGTGTTTTGTCAGATTATCTTTAACGTCTTTGTTATCAAGATTTTTTGATGGTACTTGAAGAAATTTTTTAGCTATATCCCTGCTTAGATTATCATTATCTCGTTTACTAGAAGGAGTGTCACCAGAAAGTTGAGGTGTTTTTTTGAGTTCATCTTGTATTATTTTTATTAAATCCTTTTCCAATGTATCCTTTTGTGTTTCTTTTACTGCATCTAATAAGTAGTTCAGCAAGTCTTTTGCTAGTTTCTTTGTTGTTTTTGGACTTTTATCTATTCCTCTATCTTCCAAAGTATCTTTTAATTGATCATTAATGTCTTCGCATAATTGGCTTTTAACATCATCATCTTCGAGAAGCTGTGGTAATAAATCTTTTGTTTTTTTCGCTATTGCTTTACTTATTTTGTCATTATACATTTTATTCTTCGGAGTATAGCCAGAAAGATCGGGAACGTCGTTTAAGTACTCGAGGACTTTCTGTCGTAATTTGTTTTCTAAAAGCTCTGAAACTCTTGATGAGTCTTTTCTGCTGCTTTTCCCTCTTTTAATTGCACCTACTAATTCATTGAGCATATCTTTGGCCAACTCTTCAGTTTCTTTTGGATCCTTGCGTTGACCTCTCTTTTCTAAAGCTTCATTGAGTTGATCATTTATGTCTTCTAGCAAATTGTCTATGACATCTTCGTTGTCAATATATTCTGGTGGCACTTCAAGCATTTTAGTTGCTAAATCTTTACTAAATTTATCGTTGGCACGATTAGTAGCGGAACTAACTCCAGCTAGTTCAGGAACTTCATTTAAACTCTCAAGGATTTTCTTTCTCAGAACGTTTTCTAATAGATTTCCTTCCTTTTCATTCTGTATTGCATCCTTTAACTTATCGAATAAATTGTCAGCCAATTTCTTCACAACTTTAGGAGCTTCACGTTGACCCCTGTTATCCAGAGCTTCATTCAGTTGATCATTAATGTCTTCTGTCAGATTATCTTTAACGTCTTTGTTATCAAGATTTTTTGATGGTACTTGAAGAAATTTTTTAGCTATATCCCTGCTTAGATTATCATTATCTCGTTTACTAGAAGGAGTATCACCAGAAAGTTGAGGTGTTTTTTTGAGTTCATCTTGTACTATTTTTATTAAATCCTTTTCCAATGTATTCTTTTGTGATTCTTTTACTGTATCTCCTAAGTAGTTCAGCAAGTCCTTTGCTAGTTTCTTTGTTGTTTTTGGACTTTTATCTATTCCTCTATCCTTCAAAGTATGTTTTAATTGATCATGAATATCTTCTAATAATTGGTTTTTAACATCATCATCTTCGAGAAGCTGAGGTAGTGAATCTTTGGTTTTTTTTGCTATTGTTTTACTTATTTTGTCATTATACATTTTATTGGAAGGAGTATTGCCAGAAAAATCGGGAACGTCGTTTAAGTACTCGAGAACTTTCTGTCGTAATTTGTTTTCTAAAGGATCTGAAACTCTAGATGAGCCTTTTCTGCTGCTTTTCCCTCTTTTAATTGCACCTACTAATTCATTGAGCATATCTTTGGCCAACTCTTTAGTTTCTTTTGGATCCTTGCGTTGACCTCTCTTTTCTAAAGCTTCATTAAGTTGATCATTTATGTCTTCTAGCAAATGCTCTATGACATCTTCGTTGTCAATATATTCTGGTGGCACTTCAAGCATTTTAGTTGCTAAATCTTTACTAAATTTATCGTTGGCACGATTAGTAGCGGAACTAACTCCAGCTAGTTCAGGAACTTCATTTAAACTCTCAAGGATTTTCTTTCTCAGAACGTTTTCTAATAGATTTCCTTCCTTTTCATTCTGTATTGCATTCTTTAACTTATCGAATAAATTGTCAGTCAATTTTTGCATAGCCTTAGGAGCTTCACGTTGACCCCTGTTATCCAGAGCTTCATTTAGTTGATCATTAATGTCTTCTGTCAAATTATCTTTAACGTCTTTGTTATCAAGATTTTTTGATGGTACTTGAAGAAATTTTTTAGCTATATCCCTGCTTAGATTATCATTATCTCGTTTACTAGAAGGAGTGTCACCAGAAAGTTGTGGTGTTTTTTTGAGTTCATCTTGTACTATTTTTATTAAATCCTGTTCCAATGTATTCTTTTGTGATTCTTTTACTGTATCCACTAAGTAGTTTAGCAAGTCCTTTGCTAGTTTCTCTGTTGTTTTTGGTTCGATTTGATCTCCTCTCATTTCTAAAGTATCTTTTAACTGATCATTAATGTCTTCTAACAATTGGTTTTTAACATTGTCATCTTCAAGAAGCTCCGGTAGTACATCGTTAAATTTCTTAGCTAAATTTTTACTTAATTCTTCATTGTCTTGTACGATGGAAAGACTGTCACCAAAAAACTCTGGTTTATTATGAAGCCAGTCAAGTATTTTCTTTCTTAAATAACTTATCAAATCATCTGGGTCCGCATGAGTTGACCCTATCCAATCATCGACTACTTTTCTTATTATTTCTTGACGATCATCGTCATTCATATCTCGTGTAATTAAATCTTTAACATTTCCAGATAATTGTTCAACTATTCTCTTCCTTTCGGAGGGCTTTAGACCTTTTACCTTGTCAACGTTTTTCAACAGATTATTTATGAGTTTTTTGTATAAATCTTTTTCGTCACTTTTAAGTTTTGGTAAACCTGCTAGTTCATCAGCTAATATATCTGCTTTTTCATTATAATATTTTATATTACTACCTTCGATTTGAAGAGGTAGTTTCTCTAGCATATCAATTATATTTTCTTTCAAATCATCCCGGAATAAATCATTATCATCAGTCCTATATTGATTTAAAGGTTTCAATCTCTTTATAAAGTTTTGAACGACCTTTCCTTTGTTAACTAGCTCACCGTCATCGTCAAAATTTAACCCTTCAACCCATTTAGCTATAGTTTCATCAATTGTATCTCTCGTATTAAACAAATCTAGTAATCTATTATTTATCAAATCATCAGCTAGCTCGTTTTTAAAGACTTCTTGGGCTCTCGTTCCACATGGAAGCCACATGGGTAGTTTTTCCAAGCAATCAAAAATATATTTTCTCATTCTATCTTCACAGTTATCAACTCCACGAAGTGCCATCAGCTTATCAACGAGATCCATGACGATCTTAGTTCTGCCCTTTTTGTCTAATGAACAATACTTTATATTGACCGGTATTTCTTTTAACCATTCTAGAACGTGTTGTTTTAATTTATTTCGGAATTCTTCATCAGGATCGGAGCATGGACATGGGTCGTTTTCTGGACATTCTGGTTTTGGGACGACTTCTCGTGTGATATAGCGAGGGCACGGATCCGTGGTCGAGAAGCGGATTTTTCGGAATGATGAACTTTTGCTGAAGCGAGGAAGGGGCCTATGGCAGGAGTTGCAGGCTTTTGGATGGAGTTTCTGGAAGATACCAGAGGATTGTAAGGTTAGTATTGTTATCATCATGCGTCCATTACGCATTAAGTTTAGAGATGAGCGTAATCATTTGTTTTTTTATGGATTAATAGATGCTTCTAGCGGATATCTATCTATATATACCATAAAACATCAAACAAAAAAAAACATAGTAAGAAAGCAGTCTGATATTGTCTTTTTATGGTTTTTATCAAGTTTTTATGGACTTTTTTCGATTTATTAATTTCTCAAAACTATGATAGATAAAAACAAAAGAGTTGCAATAGAAGCTTGGATTGAATGTCATCTTTCCAAAAGACACATAAAATAAGATGACCGCAACTTTGGGAAAATAACACACTGGGCATGAGCGTTTTTCCAGTAGTTTTCTAAGGGACCGCTAGATGGCGCTACGATCTTCGCGAATAAGGGTAAAAATTTGAAGTTTTCTTTAAAGAGTATATCTAGTACCTATCTATGTTGCGTTGCGACCTGGCCCGCTCTAGTGCTTTAGGTACGCATTTAGCGAGGCGATGCGGCCTAATATGCGCTTACTTGCTTGCTTTATTCGAAGTTGGATGGCATGCCCCACACGACAAAGCGACAAAACGATTAAACATGCGGGCTCGCTTTTGCATACGCAAATTGACAAAGACAGAGGCATGTATAGATTTTTGTTGTTTTCTCAGAGGTGACATGTGAGGCCCACAATTGTAGCATAGTATAAAGATAATAATAATGGTCGTAAAATAAATCATCATCATCATCATCTCAGCTGATGGACGTCCACTGCTGGACAAAGGCCTTCCCCAAGGATCGCCACAACGACCGGTCCTGCGCTGCCGGGGATGGTTGTAAATGCTGTTTAATCAAATCAATGACATTCTATACACAAGGACTTCGCATCAGCGCGCTGTTAACGACAACGGGAAAGCAAGCTTAATTTTTTACATCACTACTTAGATAGATAGATAGATAGATAGATAGATAGATAGATAGGTTGTCTGGAAGAAATCGCTTCTTAGCGATAAGACCGCCTTATTTTGTGCCTCTTGTATTTTATTTCTGTATTTTACTGTTTATGTTTTTGGTGTAAAATAAAGTATATTTGATTGATTGATAACTCATTTATTTCACCAGAACAATACAGGATAAACAGTAACAGACAAAGGCATTAGGAAACATTTTAGAGTCCGCATAAGGAGGTCCGTGTTAAGCCGCAGCAGCAACAGGGAGCGACCGAGGACATTTCAAAGGACTGGAATTGTGTGGAATGTCAGCGGCAATGTATGACAACCTAGCACAACTAAAGTACAGTATAAGAAATAGTATTTAGTACTACATACATACATAGTAGAGTGTCCGTAACACTCTCTCCCCCCACCATCTTTTTACCTCACGCCATCTGGTTACTTCGTGTTTACCTCTTAAGCAAATGCGTATTCCTGTCTCGCTCGCACGCACACGCGTAACTCTTCTTTTACATTTTTACCATTTTTGTATAAAATGACAGCTATCTATCTATCTATTACAGTGTCCAAGATGTGACCTGAAGCATACTTAGGTGACATGTGCCATATTTGGGTTTTGTTATTGTATGACGTGGTGAGTCCATGTGTATAGAATGTCATTGTGTGTAATAAAATAATTTAAATACTTACAGAGTAAGAGTCTTCGCCCTGCGTCACGGTGGACGCCTCGCGCGACCATGTCGTCGAAGCTACGCATTGAAACGACATCAATATCATGACATTATAATGATAGGAATAGTACCATAGATAATAGTATAGGGTAGATCAAGAAGGTGGCATAGGTATTGTCTATACCTTGGAGTACAGACTGCCTTACAAGCGGTGAAACATGAAAATACCCTTTGGTGGTCGTTAATGTTCGTCCTTCTTTCATAAATTTCCGTCGTGTCTACTTTATCCCTTTCTAATCCAACGACAAAAATTGATTCAAGGAATCGCATTTATTCACGCTCTTTCCTTTTATTTCGCTCAGGAACGTCAGAGCGAGAAAGGTCGCAGCACTGCCGGTGCTGTCGCATTCCCGCTTTCTTTCTCGCTCTAGCAAATGACGTTCCTGAGGGACACAAAATGCGACTCCATGCGTGAAAAAATTCGATTCCGTGCTGCCAGATCAGGTTCAAGACTAAGACGTCCCTAATGCATCTGTTCTATATTTTAGTTTTTCAAGCGATAGAAAAGATGTATTAATCGTGAGCTAAATGGTATTAGTGTTTTCAGGAACACCATGCGAATAACAACCGCTCGTGGCAAAACTTGCAACGTGACTCTAGGCTATACAGGGTGTTAGGGTACACATACATACAGTTGCATTGAACCTATGATACTGAACAACTTCCGTTAAGAAACCTATACCTAGGAAATTCGTTTTTTTTTTACCGTTATTCATACAACGTTCATTTAGCTGATTGCATTTAGTATGGAAAGTCATAGATAGATTCATAGATTCTTTATTGTACACAAAAACATAATTATGAAAAAAGTCCATCAGTATTTTTACGAATTTCATTAAGTTTCTTATGGAAAGTTGTTCAGAACAGTGGCGCACGCCACTCAGGGTAGACACAAATACAGTAAAACCATAATAATTTCTAAACTAAAAGCATTACATTTACTAAATGACTTTTAATTGTTTGATTACCTGTATTTTGTTTACTAAATGACTTTGATGTGTTTAAAACACATCAAAGTCATTTAGTAAACAAAATGCGTTTTAGTTTAGAAATTATTCGTTTTGCTCTTCGGGCAGGCAAAAGACAGTGAAACCCAGGCGGAGGACAGTCGCCTTTTGGTGGCTTTTCCGATTCAGTTTGCATAGAATGTGCTGCCATCTATTAAATATTTCCCAGAACTATGAAAAAAAAAGATTTTATTGTCTATGTCAATGTCAAATTGACAAAATCACAAAATGGCTACCTATCTTGCGTAATGTACGGGTTGTTTGTAGTTTTCGTTCAATTTCGTGCCGATTTAGTGATGTTCTAGAGTTTCTGTTGTTCTCTTACCAATGTTTAGATTACAGGAATAGTAAGGTTACTGGAATTTCACTCGATCGGTGCGGGATTGAACGAAAACTAGCATTAAAAACAATAATATCCATTGGTATGACTAGATATAAGTAGGTATGTATAGTATAGGTTGAATTATTGTCGATGAAACAGAAAAGATAACCCTAATAGCTTCTAAACTCGAAATAATTTGGTTTACTAATTGACTTTGATTTACTTAAATACAGGTAATTAATTGAATCAGGCGTTACTTTGCGGAAATCCATGACTAATATGTACATAACACGATTGTATCAAGACCTCTTGAATTAAATACAGGTAGTTAAACAATTAAAAGTCATTTAGTGAACAAAATGCTTTTAGTTCAGAATTTTTTTGGGTTTTACTGCATTTGTGTCTACCCTGAGTGCACGCGCCTGGTTCAGAATCAGTACAATCACCCCTTAAAGTAATGCAACTGTAAACAGTTGCACGAGGTGTTAAATATTTAAATACTCTCTCACTGGTCATAATAATGTAATGAATGCAGCATCATTTTCAGACATGTTTAAACCTAAACACTTAACTTTTTGGTGAAAGCCACCATTAATTATTATAGTCTCACATGATTTCCTTCACTTAAAAGAAAAAAAAGCTTTGACTATTTATTATAAGGACTAGCCTTGCGGTAGCATTTCCACTCTGCCACGGTATAAGATCAATTAATCATGTGCATTTACATTCAATTTTATACCTTATCACTAAACGAGACAGCCTATAATTGCGAAACAATAATTTCGAACTTAGATCGTATGGGGTTCACACGAGACTACTTTTAATGATTTTTAACGTTCAAAATTAGAATCTAAAGTTACGGGGGAAAAAATCCAAAGTTGTGGATTTCATGTTACCTCGCCCCCCGCAAAAAGTGGCAGAAATGTTTGTTAGTAGAATTACACGCGTAACTAGTCCCTATATAAGTAGTCAAAGAAAAAAAGAAAATATTGAACAAATTATAATTACTTTGGATTTGCTTGTTGACAGACTCCGAGCTCTGAAAAAAGAAAAAAAATCTATTACAGGCTGATCAATCTGCTGAGCGTCGGTGACGAAAAAATGACGCCATTCTAAAGTCAATACGCGTTTTCTTTACGAATCATTTGAATCGAAAATTTTATACTGTTTATGTCTAACATGACTGTATGGGCTCGATACCTTGGCCTTTAAAAAATAGCAGGCATAGTCTTGACATGATCTCACACACGTTTCTATGGAGCGATGAACATGCCATCTGTTAAGTTTTGTTAGGAAGAAAATTTAAAAATTATGTATTTAAAAGAGAAAAGAAAAACACTCATTAATGGCTGGGCCACACAGAGTGCAGCTGCAGAACGGGTGCAGACCGGCTCCAGGCCGGCAGTAGTTGTAAACTATGGAATTATATGCGAGTTGTCACACTGCGGCTACCGTTCCGCAGCTGTTCCGCAGCCGCGCCGGACTGCATTCAGTGTGACACCTCGCATATATAATTCCATAGTTTACAACTACTGCCGGCCTGCACCCATTCTGCAGCTGCACTTTGTGTGGCCCAGCCTTTATAATAATTATAAGCAAGCCTTGGCAGATTGCTAGCCTGGGACAAATTAATAATAATTTAATTTAATAAACGAATTTCATTTAATTTCAAAGCGTATATAAAATTGTTAGATTTTTCTATCCATTATTTCTCGAGTTATTTGAAAAATACTGGAAAATTAAAAGTTACGCTGAATGGGATGGATTCCTTTGCAAATTCTTTTTTTTTTTATTCTTACATGCCAAGGTGTTTTAACGCAAAAAAAACCTAGTTTTCTTTTTTATTAAAATTAAATTAAAATGGATATTTATATCGATCAAAAATTAAATCGGAAAATTATCTTATTATCTCTTATTTTCTGACATTATTAGGTGGTTAAAAATAAAACGTTATGGCTGCAATCGCGGTAAATATTTGGTGATTGAAACGTTATGGGACTACGTACGAACCATAACTTTTGACACATTTGGTATTGCGCTAATCGCGGTACAGCCGTTAGAGCCGTTTTGACAGATCGCTCAGACGTTATTGGCTGTCAGTTACATAGAGTTTAGCGCGATGCGGAATTCAGCATTCAGTGATTAGAACTGAAATTGGATAAGAATAGAACTTCGATGTTTTAACTTAGCGCAATCGGGCACCTGGGCAAGTAACAGCGAATAAGTCAACAGATGTCGCTACCTGTCGCGTTCACAAATATGCTCCATACAAGACCTCTTTCAACGTAAATATGTAAGGTGCACAATCGAGTGCACGGCTAGCATGCCAGTGCCACCCACGACAAAGAGTTTAAACGAGAAAAACGTCATGCGCGCTCTTTCTGGCATTCATAAAATAATAAGGATGGAGGCTCATCTCGATTTTTATCGTTTTCTCGGCGGTGGCATGCGAGGCCTACTGTACTGAATCGTACTAGAGAAATTATAACAAAGATTCGATATAATATACAGGGGCATCACTCATCATATACCTACACCATAATCAGACCATCAATCTGTTTTTGTTCTATAAGACCAACATCAAGATCACGAAAAATAATGCAAACAAATTCGACCCAAATACCTATATGGGCAATTTGTTTTCGCGTTTTCAAGGTTGGTCTCATAGAGAAAACCGTCAGCATAATAGAGGAGCGGACTGCATAAACAATATTTTACTTTTTAACTTCTTAAAAAAATAAAAATAACGCTATACTCACATTTTTTGTTTCGTTTTAGCTAGAGTACTATTTTTAATAACATGATGAACTATAAAAAAGTAATGAAATGTTGATGACGTCACTTGTGGGTGTTTAGTACAATTTTTCATACATCGCGCGCGTTTTGACGTTCGATTAAAATAAGTTGCTAATTTGACTAACTGTCCGATCCCCTATTGAAGGTTCAATGAGGAGGTTTCTGACAGCTAGTCAAACGTAGTTCAACATACCGGCGATAGATGGCGTTCACCAGAGAGGGGTCCGAAGACGAAAATTTTAGGCTAAAAAGTAAACAAAAATGCATGTCACTGAGTCAGACGCATCCGCTGACGAAATATAAATCTTCATATTCTGCTGTTTACTTAAACACAAATTCTTACTATTTTATTTGTATTTTATTATCTGCAAGGTCGCTGACCCCTGTCTCGTCAACGCCATCTATGGAGCCATTAGGAACTACTTTTTATTTTTTAATTGCTTTCGGAAAATCCCTCATTGACAACCGTTGGACCACGGCCGGTCGCCTGGCGTCACACCTAGCCTGGAGAAAGATTTTCCCTTTTCAATTCAGGAATCTTCCACCTAGTCCGGTACTGAATATTTCGATCTTTGTTATTTGAGGGAAATGTTGAACTCACCGAACGTCCCATCTTTTTGGGGCAGTCTCGCTTATGTTGGCTGTATCGACTGGCGATGTTCGGGCAAGTCTGTAACAGATACCTGAATTATAGTCTGACCTAGGGCTGGTAACAATTCAATTCAATTCATTTATTATATTTCAGATCATAGATCCATAGTGGTGTTAGTAACAATGACTTAAAACTGTGTTAGTGACAACATTTTTTTGTCACTTATTTCAAATTAACAAAAGGGCGCCTAGAGCAGAGGCTGCTCGTTTGCTATTTCAATGTTTGCTCCCATAGTAAAAGTTGTTCAGTTTGATGGTCTGAACTTGACGCTTGTATTATTATACCGTTTTTATGATGCGAGAAGAAAAAAAGTTGATAAAAACTAGTTTCTTGTGTAGTACCCGCCCTTACTTTTTAACTTTTTTATTATTTGTTAGTAAACCTGTCATAGTAAAGCTGGTTTTGTGAAAATTTCAACTATACAGCTATTGCGGTTCAAAAGATGTTCAGGTAATGCTCATCGCGCTGAATAACTTATATTTTTACTTTTCCTGAGCGTGTTGCTCGAAAACTATTGGGAAATAGGAAAAAATATATAGAATAAAAAGTGTAGAGAATTTTATAAAGTATCATTTATTAACAGACTACTTTTCTTTACGACGCACGGTTTTGGATATATTCGCGAAAAACCCAAAAGTGGGAACATGCGCATCTCGTATCTCCATACATTTTCAACTACGGAGTTCAATGTATGAGATTCAAAAATCGCAGTCCTGTAGTTATGCAATAAAAGATCTTTCGACTTTCGACATATTTAAAAAAAAAAGATCGGGCATAGGCCCACCACACATTCCCACCGCTGTAACTCCTGTAAGCCAGGACCAACAGCGGCGACCATTCACAACACTGGACAATGAAGTCCAGCAAGTCCGGGGGATGACTCTAATCGGTCTTGGAACCCGCAATGAATTAATCAAAGAAGATAGGAGGAGTAGGAAAACGAAATATCCGATATTTTTTTTCGACATCTTTCAAAAAGTTCTTACCGTAGTTTGCTCATCACAAATCTGTTTCAGAGTGTCCTTGACGTATCTTGTAACGTCTTGTAAGTATCTTACTTCAGTGCCCCTGGGGGGACTGCCGCGAGAGGATATTCCTTTGAGGTAATCGTAGGTGGTGCTAAGTGCGCTATCTCTGCATCTAAGAGACAAAATAACATTTATTTTTTATTTTATTTTTTAGACACACAAAACAGGAAACAATCAGTGAAATAAAAACACATAAGAACATATAGCTGAAATCTAGATTGCAACCCTAAACATGCATGCACAGAAACATTAACAATTGCGACTAACCTGGATGTAGGTAATAAGAATTAAACTGTAGTTTTTGATTATAATTAAACCTTAATATAGTAAGTATGACCTAAACATTTAACACTAATTACACATATAATATTACACATAACACTAGTAATTAATAAGAACGTAATAATAATAACAATGTTACTTAAGGCGGTTGCAGAGGGGTCAATTTTATACAAAACTTTGACGCACAATACGCGTAGACGGTATTAATATAAGTACCTTTGTATATATGGAAAAATAGTTTAGAAAATCTAGATGCCGCGTCACAAATAACATTTGCAATTTATAAAATAAATCATCGTAATTATATCATAAATTGCAAATGTTATTTGAGACGCGGCAAATAGATTTTCTAAACTATTTTTCCATATATAAAATATTACTTTTATTTGGGGCTAAAATGGTGTACCTTTTTATTTATAGTACTAGTGTTTAATATGTGTGTTTGTTTGTATATTCGTTTGGTAGTGTTAGGTTTTTATTTCATTGTAAAATTGTTTTATTTTGTAGAGTCTTAAGGGTTAAGGCACGATGGGGCTGACGTAACCTCAGGGTTAAAAGCTTAAAAAAAAAAAAATAATAATAATAATTCCATCTACGCGTATTGTGCGTCAAACTTTTGTATGGACTGAAACCACCTCCTAATATTATTTTTAACTACACCAATTCTGTAATTGAATATAAAAAAAGTCTGGGTTATCGTGGGCAACATTATTAACTAGTCTACATATTCTCATAATCGGATTATAGAACGATGTGTTATTTTTATACAGTTGCAGTGAAAATATTGGTGGATTGAGAGTAACGAAACGTATATTTATGTTTAAAAGTGACAATAAGCTAGGGCAGTCCACACGATTTGTTCCTTTGACTATTTATTGTAAGGACTAGCCTTGCGGTAGCATTTCCCCTCCCGTCACGGTATAAGAACAATTGATCATGTGCATTTACATTCAATTTTATACCTTACTTGTACCATACCGCCGGCCGGCCATAGACCGCCTTATTTGTACCATATTCAGTTTATGTTTCCTATTGTGAATTGTATTTTCTTTTGGTGTAAATAAAGTATATTTCATTCATTCCTTATCACTAAACGAGACAGCCTATAATATGTGCTATAATTGCGAAACAATAACTTCGAAATTATGACGCTTGGGGTTCACACGAAACTACTTATCATGATTTTTAACATTCAAAATTAGAATCTATAGTTATCTACCTATCTAAACTATCATGAAATTGTAGCAGAAGGTTTGTCTGTATATTATCTATTTTCAGTGATGTATGCGGTCTAATAAAATTTGGTGAAACTATTTTAAGGGAATGATCAGACCATCAAACTGAACAACTTTCTCCATGGGACCAATATCAAAATCGTGAAAAAAAATTGCTGTCCCATACAAATGTCAGTTATGTTTGCAGTTTTGTATGGGACAGAAAATTTTTTTTTCGGGATTTCAATATTGGTACCATAGAGAAAGTTGTTCAGTTTGACGGTCTGATCATCCCCTTAAAATAGTTTCACCTAATTTTGTTAGACCTTATATATTAGGTTGATATCTTCTACCTAAACTATTATAAAACTGTAACAGAAGTTATATGTACATTGAAGATATTAACGAAAAAAATTTATGATATGGTTTTTAGGTGTCCCTGGTTCCATATCACCAATATTTGGATTTTTTGTCTGTCTGTTTGTTTGTTTGTTTGAACGAGCATCACGCAAAAACTACTGAACCGATTTTGATGAACTTTTTTTGTTTGATAGCTTATTATCTCACTTAAAATCTGGTATATAATTTGTGCGGTCAAAGTCGCGGGTTAACGCTCGTACTATTATAAAACTGTAACAGAAGTGTGTCTGTACATTAAAGATAATAACAAAAAACAGTTACGATATGGTTTTTAGGTGCCCCTGATTCCATATCAGCAATTTTTGGATTTTTTGTGTCTGTTTGTTTGAACGAGCATCACGCAAAAACTACTGAACCGATTTTAATGAAACTTTTTTTGATTGATAGCTAATGATCTGACTTAAAATCTGGTATATACTTTGTGCGGACAAAGTAGCGGGTTAACGCTAGTGGGGAATAAAATCCAAAGTTGCGGATTTCATGTTACCTCGCCCCACGCAAAGAGTGGCAGACATGTTTGTTAGTAGAATTAAGCGCGTAACTAGTCCCTATATAAGTAGTCAAAGATTTGTTCACTCTTTACTTTTATTAAATTAAACAAACGTTTAAAAAGTGAAAAATAACTCGGTCACCTATTAACTTAAAGATAGGATTTTTTGGGTTTGGGTAATTTAAGCGCTCAGTATTCTAATATTTTTGGTATTTTGAAAATTTGGTTTTTCAATTTTCATATATTTTGAATTCGAGTGTTAGGGTTAACCCTAGGCTTACTATTTATGACATTATTATTTTTGGTATTATAATAATACGAGCTTTAACCCGCGACTTCGTCCTCACAAATTATATACCAGATTTTAAGTCAGATCATAAGCTATCAAACAAAAAAAGTGTCATAAAAATAGGTTCAGTAGTTTTTGTGTGATGCTCGTTCAAACAAACAAACAAACAGACAGACAAAAAATCCAAATATTGGTGATATGGAACCAGGGACACCTAAAAACCATATCGTAACTTTTTTTCCAGTTACAGTTTTATAATAGTTTAGATTAAACCCCCATTTTTTTCATAGACACCAACTAGTAGCGCCATCTGTAGCATTTCTTTCCTAACTAAAAGTAAAATGTTCCCAGTGGATATCACACCTTACGCTATCACTTCTTGGCGTGTGCGGACTTCTCTTCCTATCGTTGAACCTTAACTCTTGGCTGCAAGGACTAGTTTCCCTTGCAGGTGACTCTTTGCGCGTGTAGGTCTGTATGTTCTTGGTAGATTTCTTCTTACTAATGTTAGAGTCATTAGGTTCGATGTTGCGGAGGGAGCGTAGGCTTTTTGAGTGGTAGGAGCTTTTTGTTACTGCGAAATATGAAAAGAATAAATGATCATCATCATCTCAGCCGATGGACGTCCACTGCTGGACATGGTCTCCCTAAAGGATCGCCACGACTGATCCTGTGCTGCCCTCAACTAACGGGTTCCCGCCGCCTTCACCAGGTCGTCGGTCCACTTTGCTAGGCCCACCCACGCGGTCGCCACTCAAGAACTCTTCATACTTATCGGCCATCGCTTCTGCGAGCAATTTTCCCGGCCCATTGCCACTTAGTTTAGCAATTCTTTGGGCTTTGTTAACTACTCTGATTCTTCTGCCGATCTCTTCATTTTTTTCTAGAAATAAACATTTTAACGGGTTCTTACCTTTAACGGGTTTTGGTATATTTGAGTTCCCGATATTTCGGCAGATTTGATCTCGCAGGGAAACTCCGAGCATAGCCCTCTCCATTGCCTTTTGGGTGACTTTCACCTTTTTATGAGGCCTTGAGTGAGCGACCACGTCTCTGATCTATATCTCATCAATGGCATTACACACTATGGTCAAAGACTTTCGTCGGTCTTTTAAGACACTGCGGTATTTGGGACGCAAAGATACTACGTACGTCACCTGCTCATTCCTAAATTAAGGTCAACACTGCAGCTATAAGATTTGAGGTTGCATCATGCAAAATTACATAAGCACGTCTCGTTCCTGTGTAAGTGAGAGGGAGCCAATAGGAACTTGCGTGCGTTAGAACAGTACAAACGCGAGCTTACGATGTAAACACCCGCCAGGAGTGCGATTTTTGAATCTCATACGTTGAACTCAGCAGTTGAAAATGTATGGAGATACGCATCTTTCTACGTTTCTGTGAATAATTGTGAATCGAAAGTGAAATCGTACATAATTTTGTGAAATATATTAACACTATACGACGACCCGGTTGGTGTAATGGCTACCACGCCGGACTGTCAAACCAGGGTCCCGGGTTCGAATCCCGGTTCGGTCATGGATGTTTATATATTCGTGCCGTTGTTTAATAGTTACCATAATAAACAGCGTGATCCATATGTGCCTGTGAGCGTTATTTATTTATTTATTTACTATTTCATTAAATAATCCACGATTTCACGTTTGACTCCGTATTATAGACGGTGCTCGAATTTTTGCCTGCCCATAGTCTCCTGAAAATCTCCAAAAACGGTTTCATTTGACAACTCATGTCAGTTCCTCTATTACTGTAAGGTATAATAACTTTATGGATTATACGTACAATTTTTAGCCTGCGTATAATTAATCAGTCGCTGTATAAGGTCAGCCGACGTCGACCTCTCAGGCGATATGCACGGGTACTTCCTCAGAGAATCGGCAAACGCGTCCATGGCCCGGGCTGAACGCGCCGATGGCATAGCTGCGTAGAAACGGTTTAGTGCACTCATCATCATCGTCCACTGCTGAACATAGGCCTCTCCCAAGGCGCGCCACAAAACTCTATCCTCGGCCTTCCTCATCCAGTCGCTCCCCGCTACTTTTTTAGGCCGTCTGGCGGGCAGCAGGGCGTCCCACACTACACCTGACAGTTCGCGGTCTCCACTCCTTTAGTGCATTATGGATTATGCAACACTATAGGTGCCATTGTGTAACTACCCGATTCTCATAAGCATATGTACAGGAGAATATAGGTAATTCCTCAAGGGGGTAGTTAGAGATATTCTGAAACCTCAGAACATCCACGGTTCACTATAGTGCGTTCAAGATAGCTCCTTGATTTTGACAGGCGGTTTTAGAGACTTTATAGTACCTACCATGTCTGTCGCATGCATTCGGAAAGATGGGCCAAAATCACCACAGACTGGGTTCCCCAGGATGGTCGCCAGCGTCGAGGCAGACCCCGAAAAACGTGGAGAGACAACATGGATGTCTTCTTGGAGAGTTGGCCAGAAGTTGCACACAATAGAGAGGATTGGAGAGTAAAAGGGGAGGCCTTTGCCCAACAGTGGGACATTGAACAGGCTACGTTAAAAAATTGTATCTACTTTTTAAGGGTGTTTGAGCCGTCTAAACCTTATAGCACATGCTCACGACTATATTTCCCGAGGGGGTACTCAAGAGATATTCTGAAACCTCAGAACATGCACGTTTCACTAGTAGTACCGAAAATCTGTCCAGTGTGACGAGGAGTGAGCCCGTCGCCACTTATAATGGAGAGTGGGTACAATATATGCCTCGAAATTGAATCATGCTGGTTTCTTCACGATGTTTCCTTTCACCGCAAAGCCAGTGGTGTTACAAGTGGTGTTATGAGTCGACCTGGACGGGGGTCGAACCATCGCCTCCTGCACGACAGGCACGGTTACTCGCCACTGGACCACCACGGCATATTCGACTCGATCTGTATCAATTCGACATTGTTTTCGACCTATTTCTTTAGGTGGATTATACATTCGTTCTTTTAGTATGTGTTTAGTGTGGTAGAAGGCAAATAAAGTTATTTGGGAGTAAACGCTAAGAGTAAAATTGTTCCTTGTATAGTTACTCTTCTATAAATCAAAGTTTGGTCGAATCGTGCCTAAGACATAAAATAAATATTCTCTATAACACTAGTAGGTTACTCTATTATTACCTCTTTGCGACCAATAAGCAGAGCTCCTAGTTGACAGGGATTCTCTTCTTGCAGGGGTCTGCGTGACGAAGTCATTACTGCAATTAGCTACAAAGCTGTTTTCATCTGTAAAAACATAGACTATCATAAATAGGGGAGGATGGTTGTCGATGGTTGGAAGTTGAAGAATTGTAGAATTCCACCGTGTCCCCTAAATTAAGAAAATCATAAAAATAGGTTCTATATAAGGTCTAACAAAATCAGCTGAAACTATTTTAATGGGATGATCAGACCATCAAACTGAACAACTTTCTCTATGGGACCAATATTGAAATCGCGAAAAAAAAATCTGCTGTCCCATACATTTAGGTCGATTAGGTTTGTATGGAACAGCAGATTTTTTTCGCAATTTCAATATTGGTCCTATAGAGAAAGTTGTTCAGTTTGATGGTCTGATCATCCCCTTAAAATAGTTTCACCTAATTTTGTTATACCTAATATGTGTACTATTATTAAATATACTTATGATATGGAGAAGGTGCCATGTGCGGTACTGAGTGAGTGCGAGCATCATCATCATCATCAGCCTATAAACGTCCCAATGCAGGGCACAGGCCTACCCTCAGGGCCAAACTACACGGTGGGGTGCGACGCCCGAGCGGCATCGCAGCGGCGACGAAAGGAGTGTGTGTTTACGTAAAGTCGGTGTCAGAATGTCTTCTTCAGCGTATGCAGGTTTCCTCACGATGTTTTCCTTCACCGTTTAAGAGCAGTCGCTATTACGTAGGTACATAAGATAAAACTCATTGGTAAATGGGATGTCGTTCACGTGGATTCGAACCCGAACCATCATGATTGAATGTCCATAGCTCACCGCAATGCGCCACCGACGCTCTGGGATTATGTTCGTGTGTTTATGTATGTATATGTTACAGTCAAAACTCATAACCGGGCCAAACCACTTTTGAATGAAAAAATCAGACAAAAGTGGTTTTAACCCGTTAGAGGCCGTAAAAAAAAGAAAAAAAAAATCTTTATTTTGATCACAATTTAGTGGTATACAAATGATTGAGTCCCTGACTCCCAAAGTCGGAAAACTGTGTATTGGGAGACAGTTTCTTCCCCTGTTACAATAGGTATAAACCAACTAAATTAATTAATTAGGTATAGGTACATGATTTATTAATATTCTTAATATGCTAGTATTTAGGTACTTGAAAATAGTAGCAACATTCCGAAATATATAGTTAACAGATAAGATGCAACGTGCGTATGTACGTACGCTGCATCTTACTTGAGAGGTTCCATTCGAGTAGCAGGTTCGGCAGCAGTACGTAAACACCAATGTTACACAACTTTGGAGCAGAGCTACTTATTCGTGCCCTTCGCTGTGGAGACGGCGGGCCCGTGGGGTCATGAAGCAAAAACTTTTATGAGGAACCTGGGCAAACGTTTACGGGATGCGGGTAACGGTCCTCGTGCCGGGTCATACCTAGCCCAACGCATATCATTAGCGATTCAACGCGGAAATGCAGCCAGCATTATGGGCACCTTCGGGCCAGGTATGACCTGGGGCGGGCTTTTCGACTAAGTAGGATTAGTTAAATTTGTAGTTTAGAATGTTTAGAATGGTTTAAGTTTAGGGTAAGTTTTATTTGTGCTTTTACTATTTTATTCCTTTAAATAAATAATTATACTCCCTATAGTTAACAAATGTATCATATCATCAAACATATTATTAATTTATTATTATCATTTAAGATTCATAAAAAAGAACAATCCAAATTTTAAAATATTCAAGACAGCAATAGATAATAATTATGTAGGGTAATTTCATAAAATACAGTCGAAATGACCGCCCGCCACAGAAATACCGCCACCGCGCTGCAAGCCATTATGGGCTAAGGCGGTGTGAAAATCTCTGACACCACGGCTCTGCCCACACGATAAGAAGAAGACCGGTTATGAGTTTTTAGATCCCAGATCCAACTCAGTGTCAGTTGCAGAAACGCTCATTAAAGTTAATCCTCCATTAAATCTCTTGCTGTCACTTTTTTTCTTGTTGACGTAGTAATAGTAAAAGCTAAGTAAAAGCCAGAGTTAGTCAGTTAGGTTAGCGACGAGCATGTTAGGTTTCTTCCGACTGTTTCAGCGAGCGTACCGAGGCAGCAACGCGGCCGGCGAGTGCCAGAACCGAATTGCTACTGTTTACTCGAAAATATAATGATGACTAGGGGCATCGGTCAAAACCACTTATGCCTGATATTTGCAGTCAAAAGTGGTTTTGACCGGTTATAAGTTTTGACTGTAACATACATATACAGGGTCCTTAATATGCTGACACTTTTTTAAGGGGATGATCAGACCATCAAACTGAACAACTTTCTCTATGGGACCAACATCGAAATCGCTAAAAAGAAATCAGCTGTTCCATACACTAGGTAGGTTTCAAGTAGGTTTGCAGTTTTGTATGGAGCAGTTGACTTTTTTTCGCGATTTCGATGCTGGTGCCATAGAAAAAGTTGTTCCTGACCCTATATGTATGTTTATGTACTTATAGCCCAGTCATTTTACGGAGTTTTGTTAGGCGGGAGTAATTACTAATTGGACTTTTAAACTGTAACCGGAACCATTAAGTGACAATACGCAACATAGAAATCAAATTTTATGTGTCCCAGAAGGATTTAAAATTATTAATATTAATACCAATGCACTAATTTAACTTAGATTTAACAATATAAATTATTTTTGAGCAATAAAATAGGCAATGAAATTTAAAAATGAGGTATTTATTAGAAAATACGAATGTATTTTTCAAAAACCTCCTAAGTAGACAAAAATATTCACACCATGATTGTAGTATGTATAATGGTAAAGCCTTTAATAAGTGCAAAAAAAATTACCATCAGGTTTTTTAGAACGAGATAATAGCTAAATTTTAAAATTGGAACTGTTGCTGATGTGATTTTTATTAATTTTGGTACATTTCTAGGCTCAAATTGGCACTTCATTATTATACCGAAAAAAAAGGTCAATTACTAATTACTCCCGGCTCAAACCATAAAATGACTGGGCTATTACTAGACTTACTGGAAAGTTGTCTAAAGCTATAAGGAGAGGCGTCCAGATGCCGATTCAGTGGCGATCCTGTGGATTTGCTGCCGTGTGGTAACTGTAACATTCACAGACAGAACATTATGGTCCGCCACATACATACGGAATAAACCTGATTCGGAATTGGTTCCGGATGGAGTGTTGCCGCTTTCAGGGACTTTTTCACTAGATCTAGTGATTTTTTGATGTCTTAGGTGGCATATTTTAAAGTGATTTTTGAGCGTAGGCGTTGATGGAACGATACCGTATCTTGACGGTGCAGTTGCGACGACGCGAAAACGCCTACGCTCAAAAACCGCTTGCGTGATAATGGTTCATGCCATTTTGTATATGCAGATTATGTCTAATGTTAAAACTATCGATGTCTTTTGATATAGTTGCATTAATATTGGAATACAATTTACAAACCATCATCGTAACATTCGTAACGTCATGACCTCATCACATGATAGTAATTATCATGTATAGAAATTGTTTGCTTTGTTCTAATAAATACCTAAAAATGCAATTATTGTCATTCATTTGGCATTTCATACATTTTTATTTTAGGAATTTTTTAAACAGCACTAGTATTTTTTGTAACCATAGTTGACAACACTATGAATCCTGAATCAGGATTCCGAATCGCAATTCCGTCTGTGTGTGGCGGACCTAAAAGAGGGGTTAGAAGTGCAATGTGGGCGTGGAACGTGTGGCCACAGGTTATGCAATGATTTGCATAACACCATAAGGCGGGCGGCGTGGTGCGAGCGAGAGGCCATGAGTAATTGTAGCAGCGTGAGCGGGAAGACAAGTGGCGACAGCCGTCTCTGAAGCAAAAGCGCTACTTTGCATTTCTAGCCCCTCCAAGAACTGTACAAGTTTCTGTATTGGAATAAGACTAAAAATTACATAAAAAAAAAGCTTATGTCCCATACACTTAGGTCGATTCACTATGCTTTGCATGGAACAGCTGATTTTTATTTCACCATTTCAATCTTGGCTCCATAAAGAAAGATGTTTATTGAAGGTATGATCGTTGATCATACCCTTAAAAACGCTTAAAAAGCTTATTAAGAAGAACCCTGTATAATATGTACATACCTTGGTAATTGTTGAGGCTCATCTAGCAGCACGGAATCGCATTACTTCACGCTCTATCCTTTTCTGTCGCTCAGGAATTTCATTGGCTAGAGCGAAGAAAGATCAGTGCTGTAGCATTCCCGCTGTCTTTCTCGCTCTAGCAAATGACATTCATTAGCAACAGAAAAGGAAGGAGCGTCGGAAAATGCGATCCCGTGCTGCCAGATCAGGCTCAACTACTCAGAAGAAGAATGATTAGGTACCTGATAACTATTATTCACGCCATTACGCATGCCGCCGCCGTGAGCCTGACATTGCCGATAACCCTCAGTCTGGGAATTCATAGCTCTAGAGACATGTCCGTTCCACTTCAGTACATTACCTTTAAAAAATGTTGTCTTTGATAAACGGATCTTGTCTTATTATGGGGGCTGGAAATGCCACACCCGAGAAAACGATAAAAATCGAGATGTGCCTCCATCCTTATAATATTACGTATGCCGGAAAGAGCGCGCATGACGTTTTTCTCGTTTAAACGCTTTGTCGTGGGTGCTAGCCGTGCTGCATGTCTAGTATGATTTCTCTACTCGCGCGCGACGCGACCTCGCTGCATACAAAATAACCTGTTGCCGCGCTTTTCGGAGAGCGAATAAGCCGCGCTTGCCGAAACTTGTAGTCTTTGTAGTATGGAAAAAAGCAGAGTCGCGCGCAAATAGAGAAATCATGCTAGAGGGTCTGGTGTGAGTTTTTCAGACCGCCTTTCGGCCTCTGACGTAAATAAATAAATAAATAACGCTCACAGGTACATACATTGTAATGATCCCAAGCAAGCACTAATAGGCTGTTTATTATGGAAACCATACAACAACGGCACAAACATATAAACATCCATGACCGAACCGGGATTCGAACTCAGGACCCTGGTTTGGCAGTCCGGCGTGGTAACCATTACACCAACCGGGTCGTCAACGTGGTTCTTATGTAACAACTACTACCACCAGAGAAGCAAGGAATTATCTTTATTTCAGACAATCAGATGATTCAGCCTGCAATGTCCTAACCAACTGGGGAAAAACGCACAAAATGACATCACTAGGTGTCGCATGGGAATCGAACCCACGACCTCCGTGTCAAGACACCAATGCTCTTAACCATTAGACCACGGAGGCTGGCACTGGCTGGCTGGTAAAGACATGACGATGATGAATTTAATACCAAAGATTTAACGTTGAAGCTAGTGCGAGGATGTGTAGCGAAGCTATGAAGCTGGTACCCACGTCTACCACGATGAGAATATACATAGGTAGTTAAGCTAGCTGAAGTTAGTTACTTAGATTAGCTACCTAGCTACGTGAAACCCTGTTTGCTCTTTTCTCCTCGTATCTATTACGCATCCTTAACATACATAAGTACATAGCTCATATCAAAAGCACGCATATCTCGCTCGAGTTCCACGGAGGTAGTTATGGGCACAGATTACAAGTTACTTCGTAAAATATACATAACTTCCTTAGAAAACGACAAATAGTCACGCTTTATTTACTTACTGCAAGACGGTACGTGCAAAATGAAGCTTGCCACAGCGTTGATATTAGTTCGGACAATAGTGCACTGCCTTACGGTCAAAAAAGGCTGAAAAAGTTCATTTTTTGATACCAGCACCAAATTTTAGTATGTTGTTAATACATACAAAAATTTTATGACGTCGTAACTGGATACCCTGACACCTAAGATACTGTCTCCCGGTAGTTTTAGGGTCTAGAGAACATACCTAACAACATACAAAAATTTATTGCTGGTATCCGGAAGCGAACTTTATTTCCACTAAGGCAGTGCACTACAATGCGCGACGTATGTGACGTTGCCGTCTTGTACTAGTGGCGGAAATCAAGCAAGCGCATCGATGCGCCTACACTGAAAAAAATGTTTTGTTAATATAACCGAACTTTAGTGACTCCCAAACTGTTTGTAGCACATAACCAAACGTTTGGTTAAAATAGCATAACTTTTTGCTATTATATACAAACGTTTGGTTATGTGCTACAAAACAGTTTGGCAGTCACTAAAGTTCGGTTATATTAACAAAACATTTTTTTCAGTGTAAGTGTAGGTGACGGAGCCCTGCAATGGGGTCTTTTGTGTTGACACCTAAGCAATATTTTTTTAATTAGTTTTCAGATAGTCTTTTTGCCACTAAACGGTGCCGGTTACAGTTTAAAAAAGTCCCATTCATGATTACTTCCCACCCCTCCTAAAAAAACTCTGTAAATTGACTGGGCTACTGTACAATACATACTCATGCCATTGTAGGCTTGGGAGCGACGCACGTGCTCGTGTCCGACGGCCGGGTTTGTGAGGGTTACACTGAGACCTGCGTCCTGCAGCGCCTGGACTATGGCCACCATACCCTCACCGGCACCTTCCATCGTTCAGGACGTGCGCTGGAATAAGAAATCATTCGTCATCACGCCGCACAAATAGTTTCTAGATCGCCGGGAAATCCGGGAAAATCGGAATTTTCCAGTCTAGTGTTCACTTTCATCATCATCATCTCCGATGGACGTCCACTGTTGGACATAGGTCTCCCCCAACGATCAGAACGACCGGTCCTACGCTACCCTGCGCTTTCCGGTACGCGGTCGCTACTCTAGAACTCTTCGTTCTTCTTCTTCTTCTTCTTAGGTGTTGTCAAGCGTTGTCATGCGGCCAGAATGGAGAGCCTTAGTCAAATCGAATGTATTTGACTTTGAAGCTCAACGCCGCTCTGACTTCGACTCAAAGCGCGACGAATTGAAAGCCCGACCACCTGCGGCGATCAATTACACATATATTAATGGTGTACTCTCGTGTCCGCAATGTGCGAGAACCTTTACTCACAAAATAGGCTTCGTGAGTCACATTCGAGCACATTAGCGCCAAAATCGGAGCTGAAGCAGTCGCCGTGGCCGAAATCGGTCAGGAGCTCATCAGTGCCGCGAAATTCCCGAATACTAGTTTTTTTCACAGACCGACCGGAGCTTGAGCTTCAGCCAACTTCGGCTAAAAAAGTACCTTCGGCCATACATGCCAAAACATCGGCAGATTTTGGCGGAAGCCGAAGCCTTGTGGTTTGTTACAATGTTACTATTAAAATATCGATTTGAAATTAAAAAAGTCGTAGTGACCGTTGGGGGAGGCCTAGGACTTACTGTAGGACACAGTGAACGTTTTTTGACCGAGATGATGATGGTTTGTCATTGATTGCGCTTAGCTTTCTCAATGCATAGGAGCCTCCTCGTGTGGCGAAACCTGGGCAGTCAGCCGCGATACTACCATTGCTGACAGACTAATCTTTACACTACACCATGATTGTCATACGATATAGCTCATGCTGACACGAAAGGAGACTAGGATTATGTTTTTTTTTTATCAAGGATGGGTTTGCTCTTGACCTCAATCCAGTCCTCAGGACGAAGATGTAGCGAGCTTACCCATAAGATGTCTATTTACTCGTACTTTAAAGGAATTCGGTGAAAGAAGAATTCGGCTAAGAATAGCACAACCCCATTTCTTCCCGTGGGTGTCGTAAAAGGCGACTAAGGGATCTACCGGAGGATGGGCAGCAGCATCCTCTGAGTACACACATTCAATCCAACTGCGATCGCCAACCCGCCTGCCAAGCGTGGCGATTATGGCAAATCCCCCCATTTTGGGGGAGGCCTATGTCCAGCAGTGGACGTCTATCGGCTGATATGATAAAGTGATATACTAACCCTCATTCTCAGAAGTCTTAAGAGGTTAAACAAATCGGGCCTGAGACAGCCCAACCTAGTTTCTTCTTGGGAAATTGGCCTGAAAATTAAAACAACAATGTTTAAACACTGAAGAAGAAATCCCGATGTATAATTATGTGAAGTCTACCAATCCGCATTGGAAACGCGTGGTGTACTATAATAATAAATAATCGTCATAATCGTTTCTTATCTCTACACAAAGGTTCTTATTCTAATTAAAATAAACACAATTTTGTGAGTTGCATGTACATACTCATTTGTTACCTTTGTGAGAGACTGGTGTCCGTATTAGGTAACGAGAACGAGACCCATCTGACAGTTCACCAGGCCCTCTTACAACATGATTATTTTAAGGATTCCGAGACTCGTACAAGGATAACTATTAATTCCAATTGAAGTGCCTAGAAAATTAGCAATGACACCAGAAATAAATTGGTACTTGCTGACAAGGTAGATATGTAACGATAATAAAGTAACGACCATAATCCCTTTCGGGGTGATCAGAAAAGGCATAAATGAGTATATAAAGGAGTACGTGTATGTGTGTGTGTGTGTGATTGAATGGGTGTATTCTTTGGGATGGAAGGAAAACATAGAAATGCATGGGTATGCTATGGATAGTGTTATAAATGGATCGAGAACTCGTTACGATGGTGGGATCAGGAATGCTTCGGTTGATTCATATGCCCATACACCCTCTTTGAGTGTAGGTCTGTGCCCCGCAGTGGGACGTATAAAGATTGATGCATGGGCAAGCAACGATTGTCAAAAACTGCATTTCGCCTTAGTAGACTCAATATGACAGCAACTCGTTCAAATGCTATAAAAAAATCTAGGCGTCTGAATTATAGGTACTCTTACGGATATTAAAGAAGAGATTTCTCTTATTTGTATAGCGCAATCAAAGTGGAGATGGGCGGCGTGCGATGGACGGCGGGTCACTCTAGTCAACAAGCCAACATACATCTCCGCTCCCCTCTGCTTCAATGTATTCATCCTAGCGGCTAGGATTTCGAAAAGATCTCCTAGCTGCGGAGAAGACCGGAGACATCTCCGGCTAAGCATCTCCGCTTTGGTGGATACGTAAATTTTTTTTTTATTTGTGATAGGTAAACATTTGACGCCAATCTCACCTCATGTTGAGTGATGATGAGGCCGACGATGTAGCATGCTTACCTAGAAAAATGCCTATTCACTCTCGCCTTGAAGAGGCCCAGATTGTATTGCTCAGGGAACAGGTACGCAGGCAGTGCGTTCCACTCCTTAGCCGTGCGCATTATAAAAGAAGAAGCAAACTTCTTCGTGCAAATTGCTGGTAGGTCAACGACATTAGGGTGGAAACCCAGCCTGCGTCTCGTCCCCCGCAGATGAAAGGGAGACGGAGGTATTAGTTCGGTGTTGTCTAGCTACTTACATTATAAATACCTCCCAAAGTGTGGTTGAAAGTCAATAATACATTTACTTCATTTCGTAATAAGTAAAATTAAGAAGTTGAACTTAATTTAGAATTTGGCATGTTAAAAATAAACGTAAAAATAATGACATTAACATTTTTAAATTTTTAATGGTTACGAAAGAAGATATCACCAAGAAGTAAGTATCTAAGAAGAAGTATCGAAGAATAATTATTGTGGAATCCCCTTAATGATGATCCGAATTGATCATCCCACTTTCTGCCATATGAGGCGACTAAAACAACAATTTCTTCTTCTTATCGTGTGGGCAGCAAGCCTTGGTGTCATAATTTTTTCGCGACCGCCTTACGGCCTCTGACGTGGTTTTTAAGTAACGACTACTACAACCAGCAGTAGTAGCAGGTAACAACGGCTTAACGCGCCACCCGAAGCACGGGATCATCTTTCTTTTCACACAATCAAGTGATTCAGCCTACAATGGCCTAAAACAAACTGGGAAAAAACGCACAAAGTGATATATTATCACGTCGCTGTGGGAGTCGAACCCACGACCTCCGTGTCAAGAGTCCAATGCTTTTAACCATTAGACCACGGCGGTAGTAGTAACAACAACTAAGAAATAGGGTTTCTAATGCAGTGTTTCTGTGGACTAAAGAAAGGCTAGAAATCGTTCTAGGCTAGAATAGACTCATCATCAGCCACTGCTGAACATAGGCCTCTCCCAAGGCGTGCCACAAAACTCTATCCTCGGCCTTCCTCATCCAGTCGCTCCCCACTACCTTAATAGTTCGTCGGTCCAGTACCCGCAGCGTTACACACAACGTCCGCCAGTTCGTGGTCTCCACGAGCTCTGACTCCTCATCGGTTATCAGTTCTTCGGCAGATATGACCAGCCCATTGCCACTTCAGCTTGCTAATTTTCAGAGCTATCAAACACTTTAGTTCTGTGACGTTTCACTTCATTTCTGATGTGATCTCTCAGAGAAACAGTATAGCTCGCTGAACGACTTTGAATTGATAGAATAGAATAGAATAATTTTATAATAATAATTTTAATTTTTTTTTTTTTTTTTTTATTATTATTTGATGAACTAGTCCTATGGTCAGGATCCACGCTTCCGCACCATATACATAGAGTCCATCCTAAAATTGAGCGGAATCGTAGAAAAATATCCGCTGTTCCATACAAAACTGCAGTACGATTCAAATGTATGAAACAGCAGATTTTTTCAGCTACTATGAAATTTGGCTCCATAATTAAAGTTATTCAGTTTAATGGTCTGAATTCAGCGTTTCAGTATTTGCCCGTTTGTCCTTTACACCCTGTAGGTATAAGTAGGTATGGAAGCGTTTATTTTTCTGACCAGTTGACCACCCCGATAGCGATTGTGGTCGTCGTAAGTTTATGTATCGGTGTGTACCTATGTATAAATAAATAAGTAAGAAATGAGCACAATAGTTCGTTATCAATTGAAACAGCCGTTGGTGACCGTTGAATATCTTTATAAGATAATAGCATGATAATACGCAACGGACCTAACGTATAAAGGGTGAAATTGATATCATTAGCATCCTTTCAAACTAAGAGTCTAACCATCATTTTATTAGATAATTAGATTGAAACTATAATTTAATTATTTTGATTCTTAAAATTTTAAGATATTCGCATTTTAAGTTTTGAGGCAAAAGTGATTTGTTATCATTTCAGCACTAACGTGGTTATGGATACATTTTAAGAATCTTGTTTTGGTAGGAAGTAGGGTAAGTGTGCTCGTGTGGTGGGTTGAGATTGGGTGCTTAAAATTTAAAATTTTACACATAAATTATTTAATATTTTGAAAAATTACCCATGATAATTCGATTCTGCTCTCGATCCTAAACAACAACTACTACTACTTTCTAGTTTTGCGTTAATTCATTAACGCATTGTATAATTCCTTTTCTTTTGTGGATGGTTTGAAGTACCAGCAAACTTGGAGTTTTTGTAATGTAACTTTTTATTACTTTATTGATTCAAATTTGTATTTTTTTTTACACACAAACGTGTGTAAAACGAATGATATTTATCTGTGGAAAGTTTTAGTTGGCAATGTTGTTTTATAAAAATGTTGATAACCTACTATCCTGTAATTAGTCCGTAAGTTTTCCTAAAATGAATAAAAAAAAAAAAAAAAATCAAACTGAACAACTTTTACTATGGGAGCAAACCGATAGGAGCAAAAAGAAAATCAGCTGTTCCATACATTTGAGTCGAGTAGTTAGGCACTGCAGTTTAGTGGAACAGCAGATTTTTTATTTGCTCCGATCGGTATGCACCCATAGTAAAAGTTGTTCAGTTTGATGGGTAGACTCTTAGTTTAAAGGGATGCTAATGATATCAATTTCACCCTGTATATTTAAGCCTAACCCGTTTTGGTCTCGTTTAGTACCATTCGTAAAATCATTTTGAGAAATAGACAATTTGAGAAAGGAGCATTTGGGAAATGGACTATTTGAGAAAGTGAAGGGACTATCTGAGAAAGGAGCATTTTGCTACTTGCTGATTTTGCGAATTCTTAGTCATTGTAAAAATTTATATATAAAATTGCTGCTAGCCTGTTGGGCACCATGTCTTGCGGCGACGCTCTAGAGTGTGTGTATTATTTGTGGGCTTTTATGTTTTGAGATAATATGTTGTTTATATAATTTAGTCTCGTTATATTTTAATTTTAGGATATTTTAGTTTAATCAGTTGTTTTTCGTTATTTCGTGTGTCTTAAAAAGTATACAACAAAATCATATGAAAAAAAATATATATATAAGACCTCTAGCATATCCTACCTACCACATAATAATGAATCTAGAAATCAACATTAAATAATAACCGCGTTTCTACCGCAAGAGGCACAAACAGATTGCCGTGATTGTTGAGCCTTCTAGATCTTGGTATTTCATGTGCATAACTTCGAGTTTCGACGGGGACTCGGGTCAGCTCTGCGCAAACGAAGATTGTCGAGCGGAATTATTTCTCTGACTCAATTACACACTTAAGTAAGTAAAGTACCTATACTTACTTGAACAATGAATGAACCTAGAGATACATGTCATGTCCATACTAAAGTAAACTCAGAACAAGGTAAGTAAGTAAGCAAGGTCGGGTCGTTCTCACGTTTTTGTAATTAACTACCTATGTAACTTGTATGGTCATTTTGGAGCGAATTTGTAATTTGTTTTTATGTACAATTGTGATTGGCATTGATATTGCTTAAGAGGATAAGTGGGCTGAAATGGAAATGTGGAGAATAGGTCACTTTTCCGACTTTATCCATATTTGTGCGAAAGAGACAACTGCAGCTCGGACCGATTTAATCTACATAAAATCAATGAGATAAAATGGACGTAAACAGCATTTCGTATTCCCCTGTATCCTCTTCAAAAGCTAAACCGATTTTAATAGTTCTTTCAAGAATAATATGAGAAAGACTTTGGCAATGTCTTTATGTATTGCTTTTTTTGTTTATATTCGTCAAATTTGTTTGCTGGATCTTTGAAAACGGGCGGTAAAATTGGTCATTTTCGAAGGTTCCTAGTAAGTAGTAATTAGTAGTTCCTAGTTCCTAGTTAGGGACATACCGGCGTCCAGGGTAATGAGAATGCTGACGAGCTGGCGCGGGCTGGGTCAGAACGAAAGATGGTTGGCCCAGAACCAAGTGTGGGAATCCCGGCATGCATTATAAGAATGGCCATTAAGGATTGGGCTGATAAAGCACACAAGCTGGAGTGGTCTAGCCTTGTAGGCCTACAACACTCCAAAAAATTTATCAGCAATGTGACAACTCGTGTCTCAAGGTTCATACTGAATAATAGCAGGAGCAAGGCTCGTGCCTTAGACGGAGCCCTCACCTGGCACCAAGCCACAGCCATGATGATGCACAAAATGAAACTTACCCTATATCCCAGCTGCCGAGCATGCGGAGAGGATGAAGAGACTATGGAGCATGTTCTTTGTGACTGTGATGTCCTGGCGGCAAAACGCATGTGCCTCCTCGGAGATGGATACCCAAAACCCAAGATCTCCCGATCTTAGGTTTCTTCCCCTCAATGGTATTGCCTCCTTCATTGACCATGTATTTGAAGGGTGAAGAAAACAAAAAGTATTGGGGCTAACACAAAAGAACCCACTGGGTCGAAGCGTTGCTGGCTTGCCAGCCCTCACAACAAGATAAGACAAGATAGTAGTAATTAATTAATGCAAAAAATCAAAACATGGGGACATAGCAGAGGTAACATAGATTGTAGGGTAAAATTATTTTTGCTCTGGTGTCATTATCCAGGGAGGAAACAGGGAAATACGTTTGTACTGAAAAAACGGTACCCGCCTATCCTCTTTATGGAAAAGAATATTATAGGTTTTTATAATTATCATTGCACGATTTATCATCGCAGAAAAGGAATCAATATTGTGGGGCATGTTATGTCTTATGTGCTAGAGCATTTAATATTTATAAGTGCATATTGGAAAAAATCAAAACATCATGTGATGGGCAAGAACAGCATTTAATTTTTATTTAAATACATACCTACATACATACATAAGCTCACGCCATTGTCTCATGGGGGTAGGCAGAGACCACGGACCGCCACACGCTACGACTCTGACACACCTCTTCAGCCTCATTCACATTCATACATCTCTTCATGCACTTCCGTCGATTGAGAGTGATACGCACTTGTCCTTCACGTCCCTTTCGGAAAAGATCATTGATTTGATCATGGTATGTTTTCCTCGGACGGCCTCTCCCAACACCATTGCTTGATAAATTTCATTCGTTAGTCATCTTTCATTCATTCACTCTACGTGACCGAAATCCGAATCATCTAGACATATTTATATAATTACGAGCGTTAACCCGCGACTTCGTCCGCACAAATTATATACCAGATTTTAAGTCAGATCATAAGCTATCAAACAAAAAAAGTTTCATCAAAATCGGTTCAGTAGTTTTTGCGTGATACTCGTTCAAACAAACACACAAACAAACAGACACAAAAAATCCAAAAATTGCTGATATGGAATCAGGGGCACCTAAAAACCATATCGTAAATGTTTTTTGTTAATATCTTTAATGTACAGACACACTTCTGTTACAGTTTTATAATAGTACGAGCGTTAACCCGCGACTTTGACCGCACAAATTATATACCAGATTTTAAGTCAGATAATAAGCTATCAAACAAAAAAAGTACATCAAAATCGGTTCAGTAGTTTTTGCGTGTTCAAACAAACAAACAAACACCCAAACAAACAGACAGACAAAAAATCCAAAAATTAGTGAAATGGAATCAGGGACACCTAAAAACCATATCGTACCTTTTTTTTGTTAATATCTTCAATGTACAGACAAACTGCCTGTTACAGTTTTATAATAGTATAGATAGATAGATAGATGGATAATGTTTTGAGTTGACTGATGTAAACGGTGTCCAATAAAATAAAAAAATAAATAGGTTGGTTTAACACTTTCGCGGACACTGAACGGGACACAATGGAACTTTTATTGTTATCACTGCTATAGCCCGTCACTGTCCGCGAACGTGTTAAGGAAATAGTTAATCGAATTAGTTAAAATGTCGCAATATATCTTGCTCCAGTTCTTTTTGCATAACTCTGTGACCATGGTTTACCCGGTTTCGCTTTTACAGGGTCATGGTTTGAATTGCATTGTTTATGCGTTTGTCATTTGTTTTGACAAGAAAGGTAATTTGCATATGCAAAGAAATGTTGGAAAACAGCAAATTCAAATTCAAAATTTTTTTATTCAAAATAATATCACATAGATAGCTTTTTGACGTCATTTTTTGAGTCTACCACCGCGTCGGAAGGTGTTTCGTTGAGAGAAGATACGGCCAGAAACTCTACAACACACATCTTTTAAACAAAACAAAATATACAAAGTACAATTAAAATACAATATTGCATTACATAGAGTAACATTGTCAAGACCAGACATTTTCGTCATTCAAAGAGTCATCGAGTTTATAGTAGCCTTTTTTACAGAGGACTTGTTTAACATGGGACTTAAACTTTTTGTCTGGCAAGTTTAGAATATACTCTGGTATCTTATTATAATAGCGTATACAGTGGCCCATGAAAGATGTGTTGACCTTACTGAGTCCAAATTACTGAAACCAAATTAGAACAATAGGTACCTTTTAGGTACAATGATTTTTGGAACTTTCTTAAGAGAATAGTCCAGGCAGGTCCTGCATAGTAAAGAAGTTGGAACTTATTTTCAATATTTATTTAAAAAACGATCTACGCACTAATCTCTGAGCATGTAGTTTGTAGGATTTCCGTTAAAACATAAAGTTTCAATGCTAGGATTAATTTAAGATTTGTATGGAAATCATTTTAAACAAAAATCTGTCCAACCACAGGCAGTTATTTTATTAGTTTTTAGATCGTGTTTAAAAATTTTCATTGTTTAACATAACTAATATCCAAAATACAGGGTGTTAGGGTAAACAGTTGCATTACTTAAGTTGGTTGCAGAGGGGTGAATTTTATACAAAACTTTGACGCACAATACGCGTAGACGGTATTAGTATAAGTAACTTTGTATATATGGAAAAATAGTTTAGAAAATCTAGATGCCGTGTCACAAGTAACATTTGCAATTTATAAAATAATTACGAAGATATAAAGCTTTGACATTTTTCATACAAAATTTCTGGACATAAGCCTCCCCCAAAATGGGGGGATTTGCCATAATCCCAACGCTAGGCAGGCGGGTTGGCGATCGCAGTTGGATCGAATCAATATATGTTTGTACTCAGAGGATGCTGCTGCCCATCCTTCAGTAGATCCCTTAGTCGCCTTTTACGATACCCACGGGAGGAAATGGGATGGTGCTATTCTTAGCCGACACCACACGGTCAAAAAGCTTAAAGTAAAGTAAAAAATGTCAAATTCTGACAAGGAAAATTTTTCCCAATAAAATATAATAATTTCATTTATTGTTGAGCTACTGCCCTTTACGAATTTCCGAATAAGGAATATAATATATAAGGAATATCTGGAAGGAAACGCGTTGCTCGATCTCCTTTCATGACCAACGCTCTATGATATACCTATGTTTAGCAGCAAAAGGAAAAAGATTCCCTATAGTACTAGCGCCACCAGCGTACTATCCTCAGAAAAGAACAAGAAGGTTCAATTTCTTTGGCCGCATTTTCTTTCATAAACGACAAGGACTGCGCATGGCCGACGCCCCACGGCGGCGCCAGGCCTGCGCCGTGTGTCACTCCACACGTCAAACATTTGTTTATGTCTATGTGCCAAAGGATGATTTAGTGACATTGTTTTTTATATAAGTGTATATTTTTCGATTCCCTTGTTTTAAACATAGTTTTTCTGCGGTGTAGGTTATCACACGGGTGTGCGGATGCCATCTCCCAACCGAATTGCGACACCGGTCATCTGCTCTCAGTGCAATAGGTCATTTACCACCGAACGAGGCCTCCATATACACCAGTCCCGCATACATAAAACTAATCATTCCGTAACACCCACTCCACCATGTACAAACACCCTACATAATGCTCCTCTTTTCCATCAACATCTCAGCCAACTAAAACACTCCATTCCGGTGGTAAAAAGAATTCCTCGCGGTGCTAGGATCACCGTCGCTACCTTACTCGCAAAATTAATTTGCAAATGCGTAAATACAAACACCACCGAAGACTGGCAAAATCTTTTATCATTCTCGTACAACACACTGCACGCCGATTCAGAAAATCCTCGCATATCTCTCACTCAAAAAATAAAAAACAACTGCACAAACACTCTTCATGCCACGCCATCCAACCAACCTACCCAGAATCATTTCAACATCCTCAGAAAAGTGGAGGAGAAGGTGAGTGACGGAGACCTCAAGGGCGCCGCGAGGTTACTCTTCTCGGCCGATACCCTATCACCTGATACACCTGACACTCTTATCGCCCTCTAGAACAAACACCCCCCAGCCCCTGTAACACCCCACGTCTTGGACCCACCAACACCTCCCCAGACATGTCTTCGCGCCTCCGTTAAAGATATCCTGTCTGCCATTGCATCTTTTCAGACAGGATCAGCCGCAGGACTAGACGGTATCTCCCCGCAACATTTAAAAGATCTAACGTCGCTCAGCGCAGGGGAGTCCGGAAAGCAGGTGGCCGCAGCACTTACCCTTTTAGTAAACAAGATGCTGGCCGGCGACGTCAACCCCGAGGCAACCAGCGTACTTTATGGAGCAAACCTCATTGCCTTATCAAAAAAAGACGGTGGAGTTAGGCCTATAGCGGTTGGTTCCACCTTAAGGCGGTTGACATACAAAATATGTGTGAAACATATTGTTTCAAAATTACAACCCACATTCCAGCCGGTCCAGCTCGGTTTCGGTACAAAGGGTGGGTGCGAAGCTGCCATCCACGCTCTCCGGACCTTCCTAAGCGACAACAGCCACGAGGTGTTGGTCAAAATTGATGTCAAAAATGCTTTCAACTCGGTCAACCGGGACACCCTACTTAGAGAGGTAAATTCAAAAGCTCCAGAGATTTATAATTATTTGGCTCAATGTTATTACCATCCGTCAAAATTAATGCATAAAAACAATGAAATCCTTTCGGCTGTCGGTTGTCAGCAAGGCGATCCCCTCGGGCCAGCAATATTCAGTTTGGCCATCAATCCAATAATCCAGTCTCTCCGCTCAAAATTTAATTTATGGTATCTCGACGACGGGACCCTAGGAGGAGACACGGACACGGTTCTATCGGATCTCACACTTATAACAAACGAATTTCATTCCATCGGTTTAGATTTAAATTTTGACAAGTGTGAATTATATATCTCTGACGCGGCAACCAACAGAAGCGAAATAGTGGATAAGTTTAACGTTTTGACACCCAAAATTAAAGTTCTCTCAAAGAACAACCTGACTCTCCTAGGCTCCCCAATTTTCGACGAGGCCATAGAACCCTTCATAAATAATTCAGTTACAAAATTTCATCAAAATTCTGACCGGTTACTGAAAATTAACACACACTCGGCTATCTTTCTATTAAAATTCTGTCTTTTGGTTCCGAAATTTACGTACCTACTGCGCTGCTGTCCTGTATGGAAATTTCAAAGTTTACTCCTTTTTGTAGATCAAACGCTCAAAACACAAGTGGAAAAAATTCTCAATATTCAGTTCAGTGATCGTTCTTGGACGCAGGCATCCCTTCCCATAAGACACGGCGGCATAGGGATGCGCAACACCAGTAGCATCGCACTGCCAGCCTTTCTTTCCTCCATCCACAGCACGTCAGACCTCATAGGAAATATCTTAGGTGTATCCTCAAACTATGAGGTCGCGTGTTTGGATGAGGCAAGACAAGCCTGGGTTACTGCTGGCCCGAATCAAAATTTCCCTTCCGATCCGAAAATACAGAGGAGCTGGGACGACATTACTAGCAAAATCACCTTTGAAACACTTGTCACCAACACAGAAGGCCACGACCGCGCCAGACTCCTAGCATCGACCACAAAGGAGTCCGGGTATTGGCTACACGCCTATCCTTCGGTCAACACAGGAACCTACCTGGACTCCAACACCTTGCGCGTGGCAATCGGGCTTCGAGTCGGCGCAGAAATTTGCATCCGCCACCAATGTCCTTGTGGTGCGGCCGTCGATCGCTTGGGTCACCACGGACTCTCGTGTCAAAAGAGTGCCGGCAGATTCCCTCGCCATGTCACCCTTAACGACATCATACGTAGGTCTCTTGCCACAGTCAACGTTCCTGCCATTCTCGAGCCGACTGGCATCATACGGAGCGATGGCAAGAGACCAGACGGGATGTCTCTCGTCCCCTGGAAGATGGGTCGGGCGCTAGTGTGGGACGCTACCTGCGTGGACACACTGGCCCCGTCTCACTTACAGGGCACGAGTCGAAGGGCTGGCGCAGCGGCGGAGGCGGCCGAAAAACGAAAGGCCTACTGGTACCGGGATATCGGCCCCCAATACCATTTTATGGGTTTTGGTGTCGTACGATTTGTAACACTACTGGCTTTTTCGGTGATGGAAAACATCGTGAGAAAACCTGCATGCTTCAATTTCGAGGCATGTATTGTACCTACTGTCCATTACAAGTGGCGACGGGCTCACTCCCCGTCACACTGGACAGAGTTTCGGTACTACTAGTGAAACGTGGATGTTCTGAGGTTTCAGAATATCTCTGACTACCCCCTCGGGGAATATAGTCGTGAGCATATGCATATGCTATGGTGTCGAAACTCTTGGGCCGTGGGGACCTAATGCGCAGGCGCTTTTTAAAGACCTGTCAAAGCGCCTGATAGACTCGACAGGGGACCCAAGAGCTGGCACTTTCCTCGCTCAACGGATCAGCATAGCCATTCAGCGAGGAAATGCGGCCAGCGTTCTGGGTACCCTCCCACAAGGACCGAACCTGCACCACATCCTAGGTTAGTTTAGTTTTAAGTCTCTTTATTTATAATTTTATTTAATGTTACTACATAATAAAAATATTCTTTATTTTCGAAACTATTTTTCCATATATAAAATATTACTTTTATTAATTCCGTCTACGCGTATTGTGTGTCAAACTTTTGTATGGACTGAAACCACCTTAAGGGGTGATTGTACCATGCATGATACTAAAGAACTTTCCCAAAGAAATCCATACGAAATTCGCAAAAAAATATCGACTTTTCATACAAAAATTCGATCAGCGGATTGCATTTAGTATGGGAAGTCAAATTTTTTTTTACGAAACTCCTATAGGTTTCCAGGGAAAGTGGTTCAGTACCATTAGTACAATCACCCGTTAAAGTAATGCAACTGTTTACCCTAACACCCTGTATAGGTACCTAATTAAACTTCGTTTCTATGGAGCGCGCTAGAGGGGGCATATCCTCTTAACAATGGGCTACTTTTTATCTCTAACGCGAGCGAAGCCGCTGACAATGGCAAATTTTTACTAAACCTTTAATAAAATTACCTAACTCAAGCAATAACCTTTCAGTTAAAGTTACAAAATATAAATTCATTGTGTCTAAGACGAGTTAGTGCGAACAAAAAATGTTTTAAGCCATGTTTATAATTATAACTATAGACGTAAGGTTCAAATTCAAATTAGATTGTAATCTACCAGAACAGAGTAACCCTACCACATTCCTGTAAACCAACCACAATGAACGGTTAATTCTGTGAGGAGAAAACTACATCGTATTTAAAACGACGGACACGGCGAAAATGGCGGTAGAGCGAAAAAAAAAAAACTGGTGTATTAAATAATGTAGGTAAATTGAGCTATTTGCAATGCTAATATAAAAACCTTGTCTTGAATCATTCTATCCATTTAAAAAAACCGCATCAAAATCCGATACGTAGATTTAAAGATCTAAGCATACATAGGGACAGACAGCGGGAAGCGACTTTGTTTCATGCTATGTAGTGATTTGCGTAATTTTTGTTATTAAAACTGCAACTAGGCCTTGAAACGACGTAAGCGACAACTGTATTTATGTAGATTTCAAGCGAAATCTTCCAACTTTTAAATCAAATAAATAAAATTACTTACAAATAAAGGGACTTAAAATACCAACTTAATTTGAACATTGATACCTTTGACTGAAGACAACGCAATTCTGGAAGAGGAATATAGACTTAATATAGGTTGAATAACGTTTTTAGCCCCTGTAAAAAAACTCCAGACATCCCATCATAGTTCAACAACCTTGATCTGTCATCCTAATATAACTAGCGTTCTAGTAATATAACAATCGTTTTAGTATCGAAATAAAAAACTGTAGTTAAATAAAAAATCCGAATACCGCTGCCTATGCAACGGTTGGAACCACTGTGCACCGCAAATCGCAGCCAACTTCAGTCCGCTCAATACTGTCATGCGCAAAAGACGTGTCCGTTGGCATTCTGTTTTCAAACCTTTTGTTTTCCCTAAAATAACCGTTAAGAACTTAACGAAAAGTGTTTTTGTTTTAATTTAAAAATTGTTTGATAATTTGTGAGAGTGTTTTAAATCGACAAACGTTATATTGACGAACTAAAAGTGAAAATTCAAGGACAATGACTCCTTTAGTTACATTAGTGTTCTATTGTCACTTATAAACACGGTGTAACATAAAAAAACAATAATGGAAGATGTTTATACAATAAAAGTGAAAACTAAACCTGATACAAGGAATCTGTACCCTTCTGAACGAAGGTATTCGGCGTCAACAGTTTCGGGATTGGCATGGGTGCACATAGCATTGGCGGCTACATCTTTTCTCCTAGCCTGTCTAGCTTTAATCAACCCAAATTCAGATATAAAGCGGCTAAATTTGAATGACACTGATCAGAAAACTGTCAATCGATTAGACTTGCTTAATTTGACCGAATCAGAGGATTCTTTATTGACAAATTCAACAGAGAATGATGTGAAAAGCGACAGTAATTACATCTTAGTTTTAGCACCAACTATGCTGACTGTTTTCGCATTAGCAGCCGGAATAGCGTCCATTATGGCGTCAACCCGATGGTATATAGATCGGAACATAACCTGGCTGTTTATAATGTCTGTATTATCAACGTTTATAGCGTTGATTTCCTTCACAATCATCGCAGTTTGGCTTATAGCTACTGAAGATGATATTTCAGAGTTTTATAAAGATAAAGTGCCTTTCAAAGACTTTTTGATTGTTAAACACAGCGATGTTATAGATCGGAACGAATCTCATATGATTATTGCACGTAATTCGAGACCAGAAGAAACTGGAGAATCACATTTGTTCACAAAACGTGTTTTATCTATAAATATTTTGATTGCGTGCTTCCTTGAACTTCTCTGGTCAATTCTGAGCGTAAAGATATCTTATAAAGGCATGAGAAATACTTATAAAGACGAAAACGAAAGACGTGGTAATTGTATATCAGTTGTTACCACAATTAAAGGGAACAATACGAAGAAATTACCGAGAAACGGGAAGTTGTTGCCACCGAAACCTGACTTGATTGATTACCCAAGCAAGAAGATAAAAAGAATCTTCTTAGCGCAATCAGACAACGGTTTTTATCTTAAAAACCAGGCTAACAAGGCAAAACAGAACACAGAAACTAGCTCGGAGTTTTATAAAGAAAGGATGATGAATTTCTTAAATAGATGCGCGTCTTTGGAAGGTATATCGAACCCTGAAGGGACTCCAAGCGTGCAATCAGCAGCTGACGTTACACTCAATCCTATTCAAGAAGTAACAAATGCAGAAATAAACATACAAAGTCCAGAACCAGAGTTGAAAGGAAGAATGACACCAGTAAGTTGGGGGGACACGCCAGAGCACACAATTTATAATCAAAACAATATTAGTTTTGATAAAATTTTCAAATTCGTCTCGAAGAAACATAATGATGGTGATGAGAAAGAAAACGAAGTTGAACAAGATTCGCAAACAAAATAATTTGTTGGACAAACTATTTTAGTTGTGAAAAAATGATGACAAAACCAAAAATTTATTTGGAACATTAGAAAATTGTTCAAAAACAAACGTTATATTTTTAAGAATTATGGAAAAAAACGGAACGGTTTTGTTATTGGCGTGCTGTTCGCGGCGGCGGTTCGCGTTTGAACTTGCCACAGGGCTCCGCAATCTCTTCTCAACTGTGTTTTTGCTCAAAAAAAAACGATCTTTGAGATTGGGATAGATACTCCCACAAACTACTTGACATGGGCAGAAATTCTTACGCACAAGCAAATGTCCATTAATTTACAAATATAAAAAAGCAAGTTTTTTGTTGTGTTGTGTTGAAAAATAGGTAACCACTTTGTATCATTAACTGAAATCAGAACATAATCAATAAGTACCTATCTACTTAGACAAAAATGTAAGCTAGTAAGTGACGGTATTTTGTCAAAAAGTTTAAAAAGAGAAATTACATATTTGGTTGGACTTACGCCTTTTGTGTGTGAATTTTATAAATTAAAAAAGATTATAAAAAACTGTTTAAAACTCTAATGAAAGAAAAAACTATTTTGGATGATGGAAAAAGCAAAATGGCGTCGAAGAAAGCGCGCCAGGTATTGAATGACTAATAACCGTGAAGAATGAATGGAGCATAGATTGTTATTAACAGTGAAAGTTGTCTTTTTTGCGTTTACTATTATGTTTTGTACCTAATTAAGAAAAATATGTTTTTGTAATAATATCTTATAAAGTTCTGAAGACTTACAGACCTACACAGGTCTTGATATACATACATAATATGCTTACGGTTTTTTAAGGCGATGATCAGACCATCAAACTGAACAACTTTGTCCATGGGAAAAGGGGAGCGGACTGCATAAAATATATTTTAGTTTTATGTTCTTAGTAAAAAAAAAAAAAAACATTCGAAAATAACTCTATACTCACATTTTTATTTTTTTTAACTAGAATACTATTTTAATAACACGATGAACTATAAAAAGTAATTAAATTTATTGATGACGTCACTTGTTAGTATTTGGTAAAATTTTCCATACAGCGCGCGCGTTCTGACTTTCGATTAAAAGTTGCTGATTTGACTAATTGTCAATTAATAAACTAATTTTGGAAACCAAATTGGAAACACATCAAAATCGTAAAAAAAATACAGCTGACCATTTGGGTCGAATAGGTTTGCAGTTTTGTATGAAACAGCAGATTTTTAATTTTTTCCTGATGTTGGCTCTATAGTGAAAGTTGTTCAGTTTGATGGTCAACACGACCCCTTTAAATAATACTAGGCTGTTTCATTATATCCTGTATATTTGACAGTTCCAATCCAATGAAATGATAGGTATTTCAATAAATATATTTAACTGATGAAATCCTAATCTCACGTCACTATTCTTTGAAAACAAATTTCTACTTATAAGGAAAAACATTTTTTTTATTAAATAACAACACTGAGCATACGGCGGAAATTTTATCAGAAATCTGACAGTGTACCTACCGACAAAGATATTTGATTCTAGATTGAGTCATCATCATCATCATCATATCAGCCATTAAACGCCCACTGCTGGACATAAGCCTCCCCCAAAATGGGGGGATTTTCCATAATCGCCACGCTTGGCAGGCGGGTTGGCGATCGCAGTTGGATCGAATCAATGTGTGTACTCAGAGGATGCTGCTGCCCATCCTTCAGTAGATCCCTTAGTCGCCTTTTACGACACCCACGGGAAGAAATGGGATGGTGCTATTCTTAGCACACGGACCTATCTAGATTGAGTACATTTTTATTAATATCGAAAATAGGACGAAATTTCTTTTGTATGCAGCGCACTCAGACGGGGCCATACGTCCCGGAATTACCTGGGAAGAGGTCTCTCATTTTTCGTTTTTCAACTAGATTTATACAAGTTACCGAAACGAAAAACATCAAAAATCATAAACTGAATACACGATTGAAATTACTTCGCACGATAGAATTTTTTTTTTCGAAAAGTTAAGAAAATAACTCATTTTTAATATTATTTTCTCAAACTAGAATAACTTGCAACCGTTTATAATTACTGGAATTTTACTCACATATTCACCATTAGTTTATCTAGTGAAATCATAAAAAAAAACTATAAAAAAGTAGTTTTATTCACTCTTTTTAATGGCACACGCACGCACTTTTCGGAGGGCTGGGCAATCGCGTATCTCATAGAAAATATTCCTCTGAACCTAGGGCCCCTTAACGTCAAAAACATCGTCCCTATGTTCCTAATTCCTTTTTATTGGTAACTATATATTAATTAATCACGGCCGACTGTTTATCATAACATTTTAAATTTTTATTCTTGTAGTTAGGTTTATGTTGTGTTGTGTGACTTGTTTGGTATCAAAAAAGATGCAATGTCATATTCATTGCAATAGGTACAAATGCGTCATTCATTCAATTTGTACAATTATTTTGCAATTAAAACTCATAAACTGAACATAATGTTTATGGCATGCATTTAACGCCCACTAATATGAGATCATACAAAACATATTCTCACGAATGTGATAACTTTATGAAGCGGCATCCAGGTTCGTTTTTCTATTTAGGTAACTGCCTACCCATCTACAAAATGAAGTTCAGAATCGTAACATTTTTTATTGCAGCATATAAACGCAGTTTTGTCCTATTTTCGAAACTAACCAATTAAAAACGATCTAGTAACGTACCTCTGCGTCTCTGTTTTTTCAGATTATCGTTAGGATTCTGAATATTTGAGCCACTGTAACTTTGAGTCGAAAATCTGACAAAATACAGACACATAGATTAGTTTCCAGATAGTGTACTTAACAAATTTCATTGACTTTAATTGGTTTGTACTGTAAATAGAACGAAATTTCATTTGTATCGAACGCAAGGACTATCCTCTTAAACAAAAATGTAATTTAATCTCTTTTCATACGAAACAACATAATGCTGTTTAAATCATAAACTTAATAACGGTAGTAATATTAAGTTTATGGGTTAAATTATTATTTATAAACGAGATTAATGCACACAATGTCAATCCACAAAGGCACCGCATGGATGGTTGTCGCTTATGTCGTTATAAGCGACAGGCCATATGGTTCCTTTTATATAAATAGACAAGTATTTATAATGAAATATACCTACATTTGACGCCGACTAATATAAGGTCAAACAAAATAGTCACGACAGTAATTAAATATCAAGAGGTCAAAAATTTGTTATAAAACCAAATTGTAGCTAGGTTCACTTTGATCTGAATAGCTAAATGTGTTTTAAACTAAAGTAAAACATTGTATTGTGTTCAGGAGTGCGATTTTTTAATCTCATACTTTGAACTCAGCAGTTGAAAATGTATGGAAATACGCATCTTTCTACATCTGATTTGACTTTCAGAAATCATACTCTAGGATTCGATCGATTTTTGAAACTTATTTATTGAACTCGGCAGTTGAAAATGTCAAAATTACTATGGAAATATCCATCTTTCCACTGCTGATTTGACTTTCAAAAATCGCACTCCTAGAGTAGAAACTCATTCTTTGAACTCAGCAGTTGAAAATGTCAATATTACTATGGAGATATGAATCTTTCTACTGCTGATTTGACACTTAAAAATCATACTCCAGAAGTGCGATTTTTGAAAGTTAAATCAGCAGTAGAAAGCTGCGTATCTCCATACATTTTCAACTGCTGAGTTCAAAGTATGAGATTCAAAAATCGCACTCATGATCTGAATTGACAGGGGCTTTTTTGGGTGCCCGATATTTTGAAAATATTTTTCGGTCTTAAATCTTAAAACCGTTTAGATATAATCTAAATTTGTTTTATTACTTACCCGAATATGTGTCGTTTTTTAAACTAGAAAATCTAGGAATTCAATCTATACTATTATAAAACTGTAACAGAAGTGTGCTACAGAGGCACACTTCTGTTACTTCTTGAAGATATTAACAAAAAAAATTACGATATGGTTTTTAGGTGTCCCTGATTCCATATCACCAATTTCTGGATTTTTTGTCTGTGTGTTTTTGATGAAACTTTTTTGTTTGATAGCTTATGATCTGACCTAAAATCTGGTATATAATTTGTGCGGACAAAGTCGCGGGTTAACCCTAATATTGTATATATTTTTTTATTGTTATTTTATTAGCAGAATCATAATTTTTTTTTAATTAACCTGTAATGCGTCGTTTTTTTCATGTCGACCGAAACGAAAAAATCTACGAAATCAATATATGTATAAAAGACTTTTTTTATTGCTGTTTAGCTTACCTATCATAAGACGAGATTAATGCATATTTTAAGATATCGTGCCTTATTTCCATATGATATACTAGCCATATAACTTTTACAATTTAATTAATGTACGATTGAATACTTAAATGATAACTATTTCAAATATGTATTATGTACGATCTGTACTTAACATTGTACCTATTAAAGAATGGGAAAAAAATCAATAAATATGTTATGATAATGAAACCAATTTTATTTCATTGCATTAGTCCCCAAATATACCTAATATTAACACATTTTTAGTAAGCGTCATTGGCATATTTTTATGGATATAGGTTTTTTGGTCAACATTTTGATCAATGACAATTATGAATGAATGAATGAATGAAATATACTTTATTTACACCAAACACATAAATACAGTACAGAGCAGGTCACAAAAATAATTATGGTACAAATAAGGCGGTCTTATCGGTAAAAAGCGATTTCTTCCAGACAACCTTGGGGTAGAGGAAATATTTTGGTAATATTTTGAAATATTTTGAGGTAGAGCAATTATCACTAAAACAATCGTATCTGAACACACTCGTGAAGGGTAGAAGAATAATTCGATATACAGGGTGTTACGAAACTCAATGCCAAGCTGGGAACAGGACATTACACCAGTTTATAACTTTCCAGTAAAAATATAAAAAAGTAAGTTTCAGTGTCTTGGGTACAATAGGGTACCCTTTAAAGTACCTAATGCAACTATTTACCCTAACATCTAATATATGACATATGAGGTAATTGTGGATTACAAACCGAGGGCAGGAAAGTAAGAAATGTCTCAGATCTCATGTAATTGCCGAGGCGAAGCCGAGGCCAACAAACATGTGATCTGAGTCTTTCTTATTTACTGCCCGAAGTTAGTACACTATTTTTCTTCCCGACTGACGCGGAAAGCGGCAACTTCTTTTAGCGCAACGAGACGAAAGTTGACGCTTTCTGCGCGGAGGGGTTAAAAATATTTTTCTTTATTCTTACTTTTTAATTTTTTCTTGTGACATTACAAACTGGCATATCTCCTGTTTCGCGGCTTGACGTTGATTTTCGGGGTTCTATTAATAATAAGCAGGTTGAATTAAAATGGAATAAAAATACGGTATGTTTTAAAAAATAAATTTTATTTGGCTACGATTCGCTTAGGAACGTTTTGTACAAAATAAACGATTCTCAAAAAAAAATTGTACAAAAAAATTATTATCAATACTAAAAATAATTATGTAGGTGGTGTACTTCTATTTACAAATTATTTATTAATCTTATTATTACTTAACTTAAAAATTGTATTTAAAAAAATAATAATTAAGCTCGACACAGAAGAGCGGCGCCGCTGCAGAAATGTATCAACGAAAAAATACATTTAAACATCTACAGGGTGAAATTGATATCATTAGCATCCTTTTAAACTAAGAGTCTACCCATCAAACTGATCAACTTTTACTGTGGGAGCCAACCGATCGGAGCAAATAAAAATCAGCTGTTGCGTCAAGATTGCAGTTTAGTATGGAACAGCAGATTTTTTATTTGCCCCCATCGGTTGGCTCCCATAGTAAAAGTTGTTCAGTTTGATGGGTAGACTCTTAGTTTAAAAGGATGCTAATGATATCAATTTCACCTAGAGGCCTTAACTTTAAATTTGATTATCATCACCATCAGTTAGTCCACCACGCGTGCACAATGCGGTGCGGTAGACATCACATACGCATCACAATATCTGCTTCAGCGTATTCAGGTTTCCTCACCATCTTTTCCTTCACCGTTTGAGGGCATTGTGTATTACGTAGGTACATAAGTTGAAAAATCAATTCAATTACCGACTGCATTAAAAAAGAAAAAAAAAGAGTGGACAGTTACGCAGTTATTAATTAAGATAAAGTAGTACGAACCCGTTAACATGATTAGCTATAGCTTTAAAAAGTCTGATGAGTGACGAAAAAATATTTTTTTAATAGACAAAAATGATAATTATAATGTTTCCGTTGATTTTCTTACAATAACGCATAAAAAAACGACTTAACAATTGAATCAATTGAAAACATTAAAAGAATAATTATCAATAAAAAAAATCTATCAATAAAAATTACCTTCTAGATGAATCAATACAAAAAACATTTTTTTGTACAAATTGTACACGAAAATCTTAACAATTGCTTTTTTTACTTATAAACATTACGTTTATCGAAGTTTGATAAATGCTATTGAACCATTGACATAAAAAAGCTTAGATATACACTCAAAAACTTTCTCAGAAATTCAGCGCTCATTTTTATAAGTCTCATCAAAATGAGTGCTAAATTTTTTAGAACTAAGAACACTAAAGCAAACTTCTTAGACCATATAATTCTTAGATCAAAGTAAAATTAATGGATAGGCCCAAAGCGCTTTAAGCACGCAACTAGCACACTTGGCCCATACAAACTAGCACACTTGGTGTGTCATCTCGGTACATATTTGAAGTAAAACTGTCAATTGTTTTGCCTCATTTTTCTGGTTTGCAATGATCGCGTAAGGCCTATCCATTAATTTTACTTTGATCTAAGATATAAGTAGGGACCAGCCTCGCATCAGCATTCCCTTCTGACACGTTACAAGATCAATTAATCATATGCGTTTACATACAATTTTATACCTTATCACTAAACGAGACACCCTATAATTGCGGAAAAATAATTTCAAACTAGTCTCGTTTGGGGTTCACACGAGATATTTTTAACAATCAAAATTAGAATGACCGGTGACCAGAGGGCTGGCAGCTACCTCGGTCAGCGCATCAGCCTGGCCATACAAAGAGGTAACGCTGCCAGCCTCCTGGGCACCTCGCTAAGCGGCGGCAATTTCGAGGACATTTTTTATTTGTAAGTAGTATTAGTTTTGTTTCTTTTTTGTTTTTTCTTTAGGTTATGTATGTAGTGCTTTAATGTACATTTTTATTTATTTATTCAATAAAATAGCGAGTTAAATTAGAATCTAAAGTAATGGAATAAAATGCAAAGTTGCGGATTTCATGCTACCTCGTCGCCCGCAAGTGTCAGAAAATTTTGTTAGTGGAATTACACACAAACTGGCTTGCACCAACAAGTATTTAGGCTCTCATATCGTTTCCTTGACGTGTTTGTAGGGAACTGTGCATCTTGGCTTTTTATATCAATGTAGGTATTATAATATGGAACTAAAGAACATAATTCGGTATGTCAAGTTTTTGTTGTTGCATTTATTAAATAGTAGACATTCATTAATATTTTTTTTTTGCCTTTTATCGAGTTAATAATTTTTTAATTATCTCTAAATGCAGAAATGGTCGCGAGAAAATCATTCGAACTAGATAGAGATCATAAAACCTATGCTTAATTTAAAAAAAATCACCTGCATTCTCGTTCTAACTCTATGCCGTGCCGGATATACATGGTGAAATTGATATCATTAGCATCCTTTTAAACTAAGATTCTACCCATCAAACTGAACAACTTTTTTTTAATTTATTCATTTTTTTTTAATTTATTTTTTCTCACAAAACACAGTACAGTATTACAGACACATTTTATGCCAAACTGCATAACAGTTTGTCGGCATACAATGAGCTCTTGATAACATTTACAAACAATTAACAATCATAACACTTAACGCTAATGGTACAAACATGTAAGGTAGGTACGTACACTCGCGGAACCCAACCGACTAGCGGTTTTATACGTAAATGCATTAAGATTAAGTTATTATTACCTAAAGCTGACCTACTAGTGAAATTAATTTCCGCGACTGCACAATGACTTCAAGGTAACATAAATACTAAACAGAAAGTACAACTTTTACTATGGGAGCAAAAAATCAGCTGTTGCATACATTTGAGTCGAGTAGGCAGCGGCGTCGGGTGCAGTTTAGTATGGAACAGCAGTTTTATTTGCTCCGATCGGTTTGCTCCCATAGTAAAAGTTGTACAGTTTGATGGGTAGACTCTTAGTTTAAAAGGATGCTAATGATAACAATTTCACCCTGTAGAAACGGCATTTTAGCGAATTAGCTATGTGCATCTCTTATTGAGTGAATATGACAAGACACGTGCTTCCTTCTAGTACCTTCTCTTTCTACATTCTGAACATATTTTCTTAGCAGTCATTCTCTTTTTAAATCTATGCTGGAAATGGAAACTGCAACATCAAATGTCGAATTCTGCTATTGGGAATATATTTTTTGTCCTAATGGCCAGTTATTTAAGTTAACCATGGAGTTTACAGGTCGTCGAGTGACGTCACTCGTTTTTATGGAAAAAAAAACATTATTTAATTTTAAATAATAAGTAATTTTTTCATTTAAATTTAATTATAATTTAAAATCTCTAACATAGACAATAGTGTTCAGACAATTATCTCGAAATGATTGTCTATCTACGAATAAGAATGTAAATCAAGATCAAAAAGTGACACCAAAAAAACTGTACCGTGTTCTAAATTTGTTCTTTAAAAACTGTACCTTGATTATTTGTGGTTGGGCAAGGGTCTTTGTAACACTGAGACCAGCGCTTGTCCTTTGTGTTCCCCCCAAGCTCACCCATATTTTACGCATACCGAACTTATAGAATTTTCTTTTCATCCTCGGGAATGCAGGTTTCCTCACGATGTTTTCCTTCACCGCCGAGCTAGTAAATGATAAATACAACCGTACATAAATTCCGAAGAACTTAGTGGTACAGGCTCAGGATTGAGGCGCTAGCTCTCTTCCGTATGGGCTAACATCGCTAACCTTGCCGCCAAAACTCATACAAAATATCATTTTTTATTAGGTACTAAAAATTATGTGGATTTTGTTTAGAGTTATTCTTCTATAATTATTCTTATTCGTAGTTTTCTATTAAGCCCTCCAAAAAAAAAAAAAACTAAACATACCGAATTGTATGGTGGGTTTTCTGTAGTTATAAACCTTTTGCTAAACAATAATAAACAATGTAGATATAAAATAATTACGTGACAGGTTCATCGGTGAAGTACGGGTGGTCGAGACAGTCGAGTGCAGTCAGTCGCTTCGCTGGATCGAAGACTAGCATGCGCTGAAATGTACATCAACATATTACACTGTAGTAAACGACAATAAACCGGCAAAGTGCGAGTCGGACACGCGCACCGAGGATTTTGTACCACCCCACACAACATATTAGGTTGGGGAAAAAGTTTCTTCGCATTCCCTATTATCGATAAAATGGCTGCTATTTTTGAAAAAGTGGACCAAGATCGGCATATCAGTAGTTACGACGTAGCTGAAGAACTGGGAATTGACCACAAAACAGTTTTGGAGCATTTGAAAAAAAAACTGGGTACACAAAAAAGCTCGATATTTGGGTACCTCACGAGCTCATTGAAAGAAACCTAATGAACCGTGTACTCATTTGTGATTCTTTATTACGACGTAATGAAACCGAACCATTTTTGAAGAAGCTGATAACTGGTGATTAAAAGTGGATCGCGTACGACAAGAACGTGCGAAAAAGATCGTGGGCAAAGGCCGGTCAGGCTTCACAGACTGTGGCGAAACCCGGGTTAACTCACAACAAGGTGATGCTGTGTGTGTGGTGGGATTGGAAGGGCATTATTAATTATGAGCTGTTACCACCAGGCAGGACCATCGATTCTGAACTCTACTGCAAACAACTGATGAGATTAAAGCAAGAAATTGAGAGAAAGCGGCCGGAATCAACAGAAGGGGTGTGGTTTTTCATCATGATAACGCTAGACCTCACACATCTTTAGCCACTCAGCAAAAATTAAGAGAGCTTGGCTGGGAGGTGTTAATGCATCCTCCGTGTAGTCCTGACCTTGCACCTTCAGATTTCAACCTGTTTCGGTCTCTTCAGAATTCTTTAGGCAGTGTCAGGTTAACATCACGAGAGGACTGCCAAAACTACTTGTCACGGTATTTTGATCAGAAGCCACAAAATTTCTATAGCAATGGGATCATCTCCCTACCTACAAGGTGTCAAAAAGTTATCGAACAAAATGGTACCTACATACTACATACAAATGTAAATAAACTGTATTAAAATATGTTTTGAATTTTCTTAAAAAATGCAAAGAAACTTTTTCCCCGACCTAATATTAACAAAGATTTTTTTTTCGGGCTTGCGAAGCCCGACTCTAACTTGGCTGGTTTTTTGGTTGGCAACCTTTGGGTACGGAACCCTAATAATAGAGTATAAAAAACACTCAATGTTGAATTGTTTTTCCGCGATTTTGATGTTGGTCCCATAATGAAAGTTGTTCGGTATGATAGTCTAAACAACCCCCTTGAAAGTTTCAAATTTTTATTTTCACTTTTGTAACATCAATCAATCAATCAATTATACTTTATTTGACACCAAAAAAAAAACAGAGTATACAGAGAGCAAACAATCAGGAAATACAAAAGGCACAAAAACAGGCGGTCTTATCGCTAAAAAGCGATTTCTTCCAGACAACCTTAGGGTAGAGGAAATAGTGAAAGAAGATTGGTAGGCGGTGTAGATCACAATGATACAATATAGATAACATACACAAATAAAGCTATACAAATACGAACATACTGTAATATAAAATATATATATAATATAAATACATATTACGAATACATATTACACGTAACATCCTGTATATACATTAGAATATTCGATCTCTGATTATAAGTATGAATTTACCTTTATTAGGTCCAGAGCGTGTGGATGAACTCTGGGCAGGATATCAGCTAAGTCTTGTGGTGGGTACTCCGGGAAACTGTCCGGGACGACGGACACGTTGTCAGGCCATTCCTGACGAGTTGGACGACCTATCAGCCTGAAATCAGCTTGTGCTACAATGGGTGCCAGGACACTCAGACATAGAAGGGAACGAAAAGGCGGACGAGTTGGCCAGAAGAGGAACAGAAAACCACTTCATAGGCCCCGAACCCTTTCTTGGAGTACCTGGCAGTCTAACACGCGATTCTTTGAACAAGGTCAGCTTTGGAGAGGCAATAAAGCTTTGGTGCAACACCCCAGGCATGGGCCACTCCAAAGCATTTATCAAAGGCTACAATCGCAAACTTGCGAACGGTTTCCTTGCCCTCAGCAAAGATCAAATTTGTACAGTAGCAAGGTCACTCACAGACCACTGCAAATTAGATAAGCACATGCACACACTGAAACTAAGTGACACCACCGGCTGCAGATTCTGCAAGGAGGAAATGGAGACTCCTCTGCACCTCCTATGTGACTGTGGCCCCCTGATGTACAAACGTAGTACTCATCTAGGTAGGCAGGTTCTGTCACCAGATGAGATACAAACTATCCCTATCAAGAATCTACTGCGTTTTCTGGCCGCAGTGGGGATTGGTAAGGAACTTTAAAAAAAGGCGTTCACAAAGGACCAGCGATGGTCTACGTGGCACAGGCTCAGCAAGCCTGTCAAGGCCCAAAAACCCCCCCTAATAATAATCAGCCTGAAATAGATAGACATACAATAATAGGTGGACACCATTATAGGTGAGTGTATTGTTATATCGGCTAACACTCAGTTGCAGAAACGCTCATTAATGTTAATCCTACATTAAATCTCTTGCTAGCTTTTACTACGTCAACAAGACTAAAAGTGACAGCAAGAGATTTAATTGATGATTACTTTAATGAGCGTTTCTGCAACGGGGACGACCGATACGTTGTCAGGCCATTCCTGACGTGTTGGACGACCTATCAGCCTAAAATAGATGGACATACAATAATAGATGGGTGGGTGTATTGTTATATCGGCTAAGTCTTGGGGGTCACAGGTCCCCGGCAGTAGAGGCCACACGTCCACTGCCGTGTTGTAATATATTGTTGTTGTTGGAATATACTGTTGTTGTTGTAATATATAGTGTACCTGAATATACAGTGTAGCTGGTCAGAGTCGCAGGTCCCCGGCAGTAGAGGCGCGCGGGTGTGTAACTGGGCTAGCACACACCCGCTGGACCAAACGTCGACTGCCGTGTTGTAGGCCGCGCCGAGAAGGACTTCAGGGGGACGGTACCATAGTGTTACTACCTGGAATACGGATGTACAATACAATTATATTGATATGAGCGGAGTTCGTCCGCACAATAATATACCAGATTTTGAGTAAAATCATATAAGGATATTGGATTTGGTGACTCTATGAAGGTGCTACTGGGAATGTTCCTCCATTGAAAAGGGAAGATCTTCCACCAGGCTATGAGTGAAGCCTGGGGACCGGCCGTGGTCCAACAGTTCTTAGTTGGACCTTGTATATGTATCGAATCTCTGTGATTATTTCTCTTGCGCGATGTATGTTTCGCATTCGATTGTGAACCTTATTTGTAGTGGGTTACGAGTTACGTATTCACGGTGAACGTTGTCTATCTATGGAGGATATTACCGAGAGCGACGGTATCGCCATCTGTTGGTATCTTTGCTATAACTTGTGGGTCGTGACATCTATAGCAAGTCCCTACACACTTACCACACTGGTGAGCTTCATCTCGGTGTCGTAAGTCTTGGCTAGCCCGAAGTCAGCCAGCTTGACCCTGCCGGTGGAGGTGACTAGGAGGTTGTGGGGCTTCAGGTCTCGATGCACGATGCGGTGGGAGTGGAGGAAGTCCACGCCTGACAGGATGTCGAAGGACATGCTCTGGGAATTTACATAAACAATTTTTTAATCCAAGAAAAATCGAATGTACTATATTCCCCGTGGGGGTACCTCGCCTCACCAGGAGCCTCTTGCGTCTCAAGAGAGCTCAATTACGCCTAGTTACTGGAGCCCTGACTGGTCATGGTCCTTTTAACAAACATCTGTTCAATATTGGTGTTACTAACAGTCTATGCAGGGTGTGAATGGAGGTTGAAGAAACGGCTGCGCACGTGCTGTTGGAATGCAACGGGCTAGCACACTATCGGGCACAACACCTCGGATCACCGGAGTCTCTTCCAGAAGTCTTCGGCATCATTAACAAGCTGGTGGGCTTCCTGGAGGAGTTGGGGTGGCAGGAGTAGTCGTTCCCACCTAACGCAAAATAGGCGCCTAAGTCGTCGAGTTGCGGAAAATGAGCCCGCTCAACCAATACCAATATTAATACCTCGTGGGGGTAGTCAGAGATATTCTGAAAACTCAAAAAATCCATGTTTCACTAGTACCGAAACTCTGTCCAGTGTGACGGGGAGTGAGCCCGTCGCCACTTGTAATAGACAGTAGGTACAGTAGTACCAGATTTATAAGTTCCCCCGATGTACCTGCATAGTTGACAAATTTTAATAGCGCGCGAAATTATATTGACCAATAAGGATGTGCCACCTTCAATGCCTTGTAACGATTGACGAATTGTTTTCGCGCCCTTTTCGCTGCTATCCGACTTTGCACCCTTGGATTACTAAACGACTTGAAGTTTGGTCGGGGACTCTCCGCAAACGAAGATTGCAGAGGTTAATTATTTTCCTGGTCGTACTGTACAAGACATGCATCGATTTTGAAGCATTCAGGTTTCCTCCCGATGTTTTCCATTCGATCTCTATACTAAATGCGGTGTTACTTTTGATTATTGAAATTAACTTACCATTATCCTCCAAGGAGAGAGTGAAAAACCGAAAAAGAAACATTAAGATCTCTTAGTACAAACATTATAGTCTAGGAAAAATACGGTTTGAGATTGCATTAAATACACTTTAGTAAATTGTGTTTGAACTAATATTACTGTTAGTTTATAACACTTTTGTCGAAATTTGGCTGAGGACCCTGAGAAATACCTTAAAATCGATATAACTGTACAAAGGGCAAGCTTTTTTCTAAAGATATTTCTTCCAGCATACTAGCAAAAGAGACAGTTAATTAACCCCGTACAAATTTATTGTGTACAAACAAACAGTAAACAATTAAGTTTTGAGGTTATAATTTTTGAATTCTTATAAAATATTAAATATCTACTCAAATTTACGATATTAACCGGGGATTATTATTGTTATAAGTAAAACGTATTGAATGAAGCCATCCTGTTCAAAATCACCAGTTTTCCATTTTTTGTTCATACCTAAATTTAATGTTTTGTAAATGTCTTAATTATTCCATAATACACAATAAAAAATCGGGGATTATTGAGAATTTATGTTTTTTAGGACTGTATCTACTAATATTTCAAACTATAACCTAAAGTGCAATTAATGCAATCTACTCAATACAAAAATCCGTAGATTTCCCTGACTATTACCCTCTTTCTAGGGCAGTTCGGTATAAAGTTGATTATTTCTGATCATCTGAACCGCCACCATTTATTTGGCGATTGTAGTTCAGTGCGGCGACGTAGTGAGCGAGCATACAACTTGTCTCGAAATGGAATCACATAATATGTAAGGTATGATAGGTAATGCACACATATAAACCACTGAAGATAGAGATGACATTTGGTATATATTTTATTAGGCCGGCGCAATCCTGCCGAAGCATAGCAAAATAGAGATAAATGTGTAAAAAATTTGGGCCAGCACATTAGACCAGCAATGGTCGCAGTGTTCATAGGCCACGTTTGCAATCATCATCATCATCTCAGCCAGTGGACATCCACTGCTGGACATAGGCCAAGCCCAAGAATCACCATACCGGCTGGTCCTGTGCTGCCCTCATCAATCCCGCCTTCACCAGGTTTTCGGTCCACCTTGTGGGGGGGGGGGGGGGGGGGCTACCCACTTTTCGGCCCCATCGGCCATCGGTTCTGCAAGCAATGTGCCCTGCCCATTGTCACTAGCATTTCCTTGGGCTATGTCAGCTTCTCTGGTTCTTCTGCGGATCTCTTCATTTCCGATTCGATCTCGCAGGGAAACCCCGAGCATAACCGTCTCCATTGCTCTTTGGGTGACTTTCAGCCTTTTTATGAGGCCTTCGAGTGAGCGACCACGTCGGTGCTCCATATGTCATCACTGGCAATACACACTGGTCAAAGAATTTCGTCTCGAGACACTGCGTTTGCAATAACCCTCCCAAAAAATAAATAACTATCTTACCCGTATCCTATTCTCGGAGAGGGGACCAGGCGTTCTCTTAAGGAAGGACTCTAGATCTTGCTCCACGTGCTCGAAGACTAGGAATAGCACCAGCTGATGGTCCCTCTCCATCGACTGTCCTCCGTGGCACACATCAAGCAATCTGCAATTAGAAATAACATACCTAGTTGAGCTAATTTTTTTTTGCTGAAACAAGAGTTTTACCGACTAAAAGGCTGCTGAAATCTGGTCACAAGATTCCTTACCCTTCAACTACCGCGGTCGCGATATCGTCCGATATCCATTGTTTAATCTATTGTTATCTTAAAGCCGGGATGCGAGTGGTTAAGAGCCACTGAAAGACTGCATAAGAAGCCTGATACCTTAGTTGCTTCGTGCAACAACCAGGGGAAGAAATGGTATGGTTTATCCTAAGGCAGAACCACACAGTATCATAAATACAGGGTGTAAACTTAAATTAACTTATAGACTAAGAGATAAGTGTACTTATTGCAACCATCAGCTGCAAGGCTGATTCAGTGTTTATGGGGTGTAGAGCATCTCTGTGATGGGTATGAACTAGGTCTGCCTGCATAACTTCAGTCAGTTTAGGAGTAACAGACGTTTAAAGGTCAGTAGAAAATTAAAGATCATCTGCAAGGCTGATCGTATGATATTATTGTAGTATGCACTGTAGCTATGTGAACAACACAAAAACTGACATGGTTCATCCGTCGGTTTAGGAGTTACATCCGTTTAAAGGTCCGACCTTTGAACGGCTGTATCAAAAATTACCTATGTTGAAACCATGATAATTCGATTCTGCTCTCGATTCTAAACAAACTACTTTCTAGTTTTGCGTTAATTCATTAACACGTTGTATAAGTCTAACAAAATTAGGTGAAACTATTTTAAGGGTATGATCAGACTATCAAACTGAACAACTTTCTCTATGGGACCAATATCGAAATGGCGAAAAAAATCAACTGTTCCATACAAACCTACTCGACCTAAATGTATGGGACAGCAGATTTTTTTCCCGATCTATTATACCTACTGTTTTACAAGTGAGTTTTAATGTTTTTGTACGAAAACAATTCTTGAGATCACAGAAATATCCATTATCAAAACAACGTCAAGCACATTTGCTATTTATGCTAGCCATTCATTATCATCAAATCATCATCATCACAGCCTACACAGGGTGTTAGGGAAAACAGTTGCATTACTTAAATGGGTGATTTTACCCATGATACTGAACAACTTTCTCTAAGAAACAAATAGAAAAATCGCAAAGAAAATTTGGACTTCTCATACTAAATGCAATCAGCTGATCGAACGTTTGTATGAAAAGACGACATTTTTTTTTTTGCAAATTTCCTATAGTTTTCTTTGGGAAAGTTGTTCAGAACAGTGGCGCACGCCACTCAGGGTAGACACAAATACAGTAAAACCATAATAATTATTAGGGTATATATTAGGGTACAATCACCCCTTAACACTTTCGCGGACACTGAACGAGACACAATAGAACTTTTATTGTTATCACTGCTATAGCCGGTCACTGTCCGCGAACGTGTTAAAGTAATGCCACTGTTTACCCTAACCCTGTATACCCTACTGCAGGGCACAGGCCTACCCCTATGGAGGGTGTATTGGCGTTAGTCCACCACGCGTGCCCAATACGGATTGGTAGACTTCACATACACAAGGAAATGTTCAGCGTATGCAGGTTCCTTCATGATGCTTTCCTTCACCGTTTGAAAGCAGTCGGTATTTCATACATACATGGTCGTCGGTGGGTGCGGATTCGAACCTGGACCTCAAGATTGAGTTTCCATAGCTCTCTGATGCTAGACATTGGCATGGGCAAAATCACCACAATAGAACCACAATTTTGAGAGTGGAATAGAATTAATATTTACTTTGGTTGATCGAATCAAGAACAGTGTGATAAGGGATTGGTGTAAGTTGAAGGATGATATTGTAACAAGGATTGAGAGGGGTATGCTTAGATGGTTCGGTCACGTAGAGAGAATGAATGAAAGAAGACTTACAAATGAAATTTATCAAGACAAGGGGAGTGGAAGTGTTAGGAGAGGCCGTCCGAGGAAAACGTACTGCGATCAAATCAATGATCTTTTCCGAAAAGGACAAGTGCGTAGCACCCTCAATCGACGGAAGTGCATGAAAAGATGTATGAATGTCAATGAGGCTAAAGAGCCCCCCATGGGACAATGGCGTGAGCTTATGTATGAATGTATGTATAGAATTAATATTGAAGATTTGAAGATAAACCCTTACCGAACAATGTTCTCATGTCTATAAGCCTCCAGCTGCCTCAGCAATGCTATCTCCCTCAGCGTAGACAACGGGATCCCGTCCTCGGTGAGGGCTACCTTTACTTTCTTCATCGCTACTATTTGTCCTCCGTTGTGGAGGTCTCTTGCCTTGTATACTGTGCCGTAGGCTCCTGTAATTAAAATGATATACTGAATGAAATTAAGGACAGGCTGGTTACAATAAGTTTGTCATAATATAACAGGGATCGAAATTGTCAAAATAATAATTTTTCACCCCTCCGGGCGGAAACCGTCAACTTTCGGCCCGCTGCGCTAAACGAAGCATAAGCATATGCTCACGACTATGATCACGAGGGGGTAGCCAGAGATATTCACCATAGTACCGAAACTCTGTCCAGTGTGACAGGGAGTGAGCCCATCGCCACTTGTAAATGGACAGTAGGTACAATACATGCCTCGAAATTGAAGCATGCAGGTTTCCTCAGGATGTTTTCCTTCATCGAAAAGCCAGTGGTGTTATAAATCGTACATAAATTCCGAAAAACTCATTGGTACGAGTCGGCCTGGATGGGGATCGAACCATCGCCTCCTCCACGGCAGGCAAGGTTACTCGCCACTGGACCACCACGGCTTATTTACGGCGCCAAACGAAGCTGCCGCTTTACTTAGAAAAATAGTATACTCACTTCGGGCAGTAAATAAGACAGCCTTAGATCAGCCACTTTCTTGTCCTCTGTGTGTTATCTACTATTGGATAATTATCCACACTAATTCTTCGTTTTGAGTGACATTTCGAACTTAGTAGTTCTAATATTGCTGTTTTTGCTTTAATGCACCCATATCTACATAGACCAAACAGTAGTTAGTGGTACACCTTAGTCTCTGTCTACCCCATTAGGAAAGAAGCGTGATGTTATAGGTAGATAAGATAGAAACAAAGTGTCAAGAGAAAATTTCTAAGACAGTAGTTTCAAAAGCAAATAGATACTTTAAATATTCATAGTTTCAGAGAAGATAGACTAACTGAAAACTCTGACGGTCTCACCCCACCAGACCTTTATCACATGGGTGTGGACACTTCATAAAAATGTGCTCACACTGACAAGAAGATCAAACTAAACGTTAATAGCTAAATGGTAGAAATTTTCACAGAATATGCATTATTATAAGCTACGAGCGTTAACCCGCGACTTCGTCCGCACAAATTATATACCAGATTTTAAGTTAGATCATAAGCTATCAAACAAAAAAAGTTTCATCAAAATCGGTTCAGTAGTTTTTGCGTGATAATCGTTCAAACAAACAAACAAACAAACAAACACCCAAACAAACACACAAACAAACAGACAGACAAAAAATCCAAAAATTGGTGAAATGGAATCAGGGACACCTAAAAACCATATCGTAACTTTTTTTTTGTTAATATCTTCAATGTACAGACAAACTTCCTGTTACAGTTTTATAATAGTATAGATCTATCTACATCTATTTAGTACGATACTTACATACCTACTTTGCCTCATGCACATCCATACATCCCCTCTTACATTCGTTTCGAGTACTTCGCACCTCCCATTTTTGTAGGATGCAACTGATTTGATCATTTATATAAATATTATAAGCTAACAAGTTATAAAAAAAAGTAATTCTTTTTTTATTATTTTTTACTTATATTTTTATTATTTATTAGTACCCATATAAGAAACATGTTTTTTGTTTTCGCTCTATCGTAAAAACGGTAATACATACAAGCGCCAAACATGATGTGATTATAGTGCATACTCTAAGGTAAAACCTTTTTTTGTATTTTGTGTGGCAATAAAGAGCATTTTTTTTTAAACAACAAATAATAAAAACTGGTCAAGTGTGTGTAGGGCGTGCGCTAAGGATCCCGGAGAGAACGCAAATTTTTTGGTAAAATTGCGTGGTGGTACGGAACAAATCGTCCTAGTACGGTACCCTGAGTGCGTGAATCCGATTTGCACTCTGCCGGTTTTTAAAGTTTGCTAAAAATTCCTGAAACTAAAAGCTTTTCTACAATAAATGCTCAGCGTTGGTTATTGTAACAAAGCTTCTGTCTACACCGAAAAGGATTACAGTCGTGAGTCGAAAAAACTCCGCGTAAATTCGTCCCGTTAACCGCATACCGGCACATGGTTATCTAGGTTATTTACTGTAAAAATCTAGATTCTAGATTATAAATACCTGTTCCTATAACATTAAGCTCTTCATATTTCTTCGCTGTTTGGAATAAAGCGCTCACGTCGTTTATTGAAGCCATATTCGGTGGGCTTTGGGAACTGGAAGTACCAGACATGTTGAACGTTTGTTGAACTTTTTTCACTGATGTTATTATGTTTACTAAACTGTTTTAACAGCACAAGAACACATTAATAGCACTGCAAATGTTTTTATTTCATTTTCACAGTAAACACAAATACTTTTGATAGAGATCTTTAGATTTTGTAAAAAAACTGTCTCGGTTAAATGTTTGGCTTCAGTTCTTTTTTGACAGAAAAAGCAAGAAACACCTGTCGTATAATACAACGCGATAAGAATGTCACAACAAATAATGAAAACTCAAAGTAAACGGTAGCATTATTGTTAGGTCGGGTTATATACACGAAGTTATTGCCATCTTGTGTCGAGTAGATAAAGAAAAAGTTTGGTGAGGAATTTTTTATGCACCTGTTGTATAATCCAGTATAACTAAAAAGTACCCATTTGTCTTCTGAACAAAGTATAGTTGGATTATAGCATTTTGCCAACGCGCCATCTGTTGTGGAGTAGCATTATCTTTTTGCAATGTCAGTTTTTTGTTCCATTAGGTGGCAGGGTAAAACATTTGTTTCTAATTATTTTCGACAGATGTCACTGTTATCTTCAAAATAAACAGATTTATTTCCCAGCTGTTTAGGAAGGCAACGATTAGAATCTTTATAAGCAAGGAACGTGAAGGAAAAACAGCAAAAGGATTTTCACCACGGGCTCGTCCGGGATTTGAACCCGGGACCTCTCGCACCCGAAGCGAGAATCATACCCCTAGACCAACGAGCCGCACAGAAAGTGGCTCAAATTACCGATTAGCTACTGCATGCGATGACGTATCACAGTCACATCAGAAAATCATGGAATATTGAACAAAAAGTTATGCCAACTTTTAATTTTAGCGTTTTTGGTAAAGTATTTTGATATTACATGAAACACTAGAGCGAAATTAATTTTAACATATTTTTTTCTACTTAACTAAATTATAATTAAAAACAATTAACTTAGAAATTAACAATTATACCACCAAAACATTTCAGAAATCACCTCGGGCGTTTAGAAAGTTGACGCGCGAAAGGAGAAAAAAATACCGCTACATGACACCCAATACCTATCACTCTCTACCTCCCACAAATCGTATAGTCCTATCACTATCGCACTCACGTCTCCGGTTGGAATCATTTTGAATCGAGCCAGTCGGTTTCAACTCCGGAAAGACGTGCGCGCGCCATTTTAAAACAAAAACAGTAACTTTTTAAAATTCTTTCAATATTCGTAAAACTTTTAATTTTATTCCAATAAAATATTGTGTTAATCAATTTTCGAAAGTGATAATTTTGTGTGTTATCGTGTTATTTCTTTTATAAGACTGTTCATGTGATGTGTGTATGCTAAAATGTGAAAGTTGCTCTTTACGTGTTGAGAAAACAGTGTGTTCTTTTTACTACTTTTATCGAATTTTATTTCAAAAGAACAGCTGCTTGGACTTGCAAATATTTTGGTAAGTGTATGATTAAGAATTAACTATTGAGATCAAAAAATTTTACGAATATATGAAGGTGGGTGGCTAAAATTATGCATTTTCTTGTTCTGGTTATAGTGCTTATTTAGAAAAAGAAAGTTTTGAAAACAAATTGATGAGATCGCATTAATTTATAAGGAACGCAACATCGATTATGAATTTTAGATATTATAACAATCGATCGAATTTGAATTCGATGAATGAAGTCGCAATCAAACCGGAACTGTCTCTTTTTCAACCTACTTACCTAATGTTATACCTAACTATATTATTTTCACCCTATACAAATGAATACACCATAACCTGTGACTATTTATTATAAGGACTGGCCTTGCGGTATCATTTCCCCTCTGCCACGGTATAAGAACAACTGATCATGTGCATTTACATTCAATTTATACCTTACCAAAACTTTGCATTCGAGATAGCCTATAATTGCGAAGCTTTTGCGATGCAATGACTACGAACTTATGACGTTTAGTTAATAATAATAATAGCCATTTATTCCAATAAATTAATTTTTGTTACATTTCATTTCATTTCAGTATTCAATTATTTATATTATATTTGTATTCATGCATGCAATAAATTAGGTGCGAATTTAATTATATTTTTCTTTTTATTGGATTGCCCAAGTTTGAGCAAAGGCCTCCTCCATCCCGCGCCACTCTTCCCTGGCTGCCGGGAAGCTAGTCTCGTCCAGGTGGCCCCCGCCAGGCGGGCGATGTCATCTCGCCAGCGGCGCCGCGGGCGCCCTCTCGGACGGCTCTCGCCCCGCGGGTACCAATGCAGTATCTTTTGCCTCCATCTGCCATCAGTCGCTCTAGCCACATGTCCAGCCCATCACCATTTCAAACGACAAGCCAGTGTTGCAGCATCTATTATTTTTGTCTTACTCCGAATGTCGTCATTTCTAATTCTGTCTCTTAATTTAATACCTAAAATGCTCCTTTCTACGGCTCGTTGGAAAGTTTTAATCTTGTTTATTATTTCTTTTGTTATAGGGCAAGTCTGACATCCGTAGAGTAGAGTTGGTGTGATGACAGAATCTATTGCTTTCTTTTTCAGTGTTATGTTCATCGGAGACTTGAAAATGTGCTTAAGAGACCAAAATGCACTCCAAGCTTTCTTGATTCTTCTCTCAACTTCATCTATGTAATGTCTATCAAACGATATAGTTTGTCCTAGGTACACATACTCGTTGACATAGTTTATAATTTTTGCTTGTATTGTGTTTTGCTCTGCATTTGTCAAGATACAGGGGTTTTCCGGGTTCATCTCCAATCCACACTCTCGACTGTAGAGATCCAGAGTTTCCAACATATATTGAAGGTCTTTATGGTTCTCTGTTATGATAACGATATCGTCGGCAAATCTGAGGTGGTTTAAGTATTCTCCATTGATATTTATACCGAGTCCTATTAAACTCAAAATGTGCCTCAAACTCGTAGGTTAGGTCAACTGTAGCTTTAATTGTACAGTAACCTAGGTAAGTACATTATTTTAAGGCCTTTGATTCAGACTACTGAAAAAAACGAATTTTACTAACTATTCGTTTTTTTGAAGGCGGTTTTATTTTTTGTTAAAATTTTGTTTATTTCACAATTTTCAGTGGTGAATTCATTAGTTCAATTTAATAGTAGTGCTTTAAATTAACAAACGCACTAGCCGGCAATACGATTTTCTAAGGTTCCCCTCGATTTCTCTAGGTTGCCATTATCAGATCCTGGTTTCCTTATCATGGTACCATACCACCCTTGAAATATCTTCTTTCCAACACAAAAAAATTATCAAAATCGGTTCATAAACGACGAAGTTATCCGCGAACACGTATAAAAAATATATTTATATACAGGGTGAAATTGATATCATTAGCATCCTTTTAAACTAAGAGTCTACCCATCAAACTAAACAACTTTTAGTATGGGAGCAAACCGATCGGAGCAACAAAAAACTTAACTATTGCATACATTTGAGTCGCGAACTCGCGCGTCGACATTGCAGTTTAGAATGGAACAGCTGATTTTCTATTTACTCCGATCGGTTTGCTCCCATAGTAAAAGTTGTTCAGTTTGATGGGTAGACTCTTAGTTTGAAAGGATGCTAATGATATCATTTTCACCCTGTATACAGGGCGTAAGTGACAGCCTAGCAAAAACTGAAACGGTGAACTCAGACCATCAAACTGAACAACTTTTACTAACAACTTTTACTATGGAGCCTACCTCAGGAAACGCGAAAAAAAAAATCATGAGTCCCATACATTTTAGTCGGGTAGGTACAGCTGTTTTGTATGGGACAGCTGATTTTTTTTCGCGTTTCCTGACGTAGGCTCCATAGTGAAAGTTGTTCAGTTCGATGGTCTGACTTCACCGTTTCAGTATTTGCTAGGCTGTCACTTACACCCTGTATATGATAATTGAGAAACCTCCTCCTTTTTTGAAATCGGTTAAAAAAGAACAATGCTGTATTTCTCAGTTCGAAAACGAATTACCTAGGCACTATTTAATGGCACTAAAGTAATTAAAACTTGCTATTAACACGTTCCTGGACAGTGACCGGCTATAGCAGTGATAACAATAAAAGTTCTATTGTGTCTCGTTCACTGCCCCGGAACGTGTTAACTTATCGCCATCTATCGGCAGTATCCGGGAACTGCGAACCGATGAATAAATAGATATAAATATTTCTCAGAATTCATCTCAAACATCGGATAAAACTATAATCGTTTGATAAATCAGTTAAGAGTGTGCCGGTTGACTTGGCTACATTAATTGCTTCTAACTGTTTACTTTCACGCTAGCACTCAAGTGGGTGAACAGGGTGAAGCTTTAACGGCCAATTTGATAGCGCTAAATAAAATACATAGAAAAATACTAGACAAATACCGAAGAAGAAGAAGGAAGAAGAATCTTCTCTCCATTACTGGAGGTTAGCAGTCAGCTCTGCATATCCCTACCTATCTCTCCCTGGCGATGTCTGTCCACTCTTTCAGGTTCGCGAGCCGACATTCGTGGCCTACCGACGCTTCTTTTGCCCTCTTCATTGCCCATTATTATAGTCTGGTCCAGCTGTTATTGCTCATTCCTCAAGATAAAGACAAAGGTAGACGACTTTTCCCCCTTTAATGGGTTGCAATAGCTTCCGGGACGTCCTACCACGTCGTAGAACTTCCGCATTGGTGACTCGTTGAACACGACTAATTCGCAGCATTCTTCGCTTCGGTAGAACCACATTTCTATGACCTCTAGTTTCTTTCGAGAAAATAAAACTGAAGAAGTAAATACTTGCACAATTGCATTTTTAAATTTTATTTATTAAGAAACCCAACATCCCAGAATTTAAGGGCTCTCTCTTTTATGGTGGTGGTGGGGTCAGCGTTTTGCGCTGTTCTCTCCACCTTTCCTGACATTTACGACATTTCACTGGTTCTGTGTACATGTACATCCATCTAGTCTTCGGACATCCTCTTGGTCTCTGTCTTGGAATCGACAGATGCAGTGCTACATCTTTCTTAACACTAAAAGTTTATAATTCCACTTTTAAAAAATGTCCCCCATTTTTCCCCATTTGAAAGTATTATCTGTTTGTCACAAAGAAAGGTGGATAAGAATTATTATGCCCTGGATCCCAGAAAACGGTCATTGGTCAAGGTGCGATTTTTGAATCTCATTCGCTGAGCTCAGCAGTTGAAAATGTCAAAATTACAATGGATATATGCATCTTTCTACTGATGATTTGACTTTCAAAAATCATACTCCAGGCGTGCGATTTTTAAAGTTAAAGCAGCAGTAGAAAGATGCGTATCTACATACATTTTCAACTGCTGAATTCAACGTATGAGATTCAAAAATTGCACTCCAGGAATAGATGTCCAAAGCATCCAGATCGTCGATCTATGCTTTCGATGATGCGTGACCAGGAGTAGGATTTTTGAATCTCATACGTTGAACTCAACAGTTGAAAATGTATGGAGATACGAAACGAATCTTTGCACTGCTGATTTGACTTTCAAAAATCGCACTCTTGAAGTATGATTTTTGAAAGTCAAATCAGCAGTAGAAAGATGCATATCTCCATAGTAATTTTGACATTTTCAACTGCTGAGCTCAGCGAATGAGATTCAACAATCGCACTCCAGGAAAGATATTGTTGGAGTTTTAAATGGGAAGCCTTTGCCTAACATTGAGATGAAATAGGCTAAAAAAAGATATTTAGAATATCCGTCCCAATACACTTGTCCTTATTTCAAGCCGTTTAAGAACGTCTCCAGTTTTCAAAATGTCCTCCCTAACAAAAACTCTCATTCCCAGAACGTCTCGCAGACAAAACAACACAAGCTTACCAAAATACGGGTAATATCCCACAATAAAACATAAACACTATAACTCAAACGCAAGTGGGTAAAGGGCATACGCCGGACAGGCTCTGCTGACCCAAATGTTGAACCGGTTTGAAGCCGTGAGTTAAGGGTATGTTTTATTATTAGCATAGAATATTAAATACCGCGCGGTCAAGCTCGTATCCAGACTTTTGTTTCGGGAACGGGAAATTCATGTTGGGGGACAGGGGACAGGGGAATCTTACTGAACAAGACCATGTTTACATGTACACACGGCGACACATCAAGCTATACAAAACCAACATAAGCCGGCCGGGCGATGCTATACGTTACTCGACCTAGGCGCGTTCAGCTTATGTTGGTTTTGTATAGCTTGATGTGTCGCCCAAAGAGAATGTAACTCACTACGTTATAAGAGTCGGGACTTCCATACTAAAAACTGGCTGTGACCGATATCAAAGAATGTATGACACGTGTGCGACCGTCCAAAGGAATTTAATGGCGGCGCGGCGGTGCACGTTTAATATAACATTTTTTTGTTAGAGAGTTGCGCGAGGCTGGTGTCGCTGTGTGTACTATCAGTTTAAAATAACAATGTGCATGACCTTGAAGGGCCGTTAGATAACTTCTATTCTATGTTTAATTAAATTGCTGCCATCTTGGTTGTGATGATTTTGCCAATGTCTAGTTTATTTAGCAAGAGTGCTTGACGTTGTACGGTAGATGTATTTTGGTGACTTCAAGGATTGTTTTTCGAAAAGAACACTATCTTGAGCCACCACTGGAGCTTCGTCGGGAGGGGGCAACCAACGATGAATCCCATCTAAGCCCCCCTGGATACGTGTCTGGTGGTAACAAAGTTTCTGGCCACCCTCTAAGGCTAATGGATCATAGTCGTGAGTTTATATTTGAATAATAAATAATGTTGAAGACGAAGCTTCGCCTTAAACGGACAAGCGAGAGGAATATTTTCTATTTATGTTTTTTTTTCTTGACCATCATCTAACTGACGGACCGACCGACACCGACATGTTATAATTATAAAAGTATAGGTATACAGGGTGTCCCGTAAACCGACGTCAACCCAGTGGTGGATGCTAATAGGTTAGTTCATGCCTAACCAGAATATACTACGACGCTCGAAAGGAAAAAATGACTAAGCGACATTGAGCTAATTGTTAATTGTTTCAGAAAAAAAATCATAAAAGTTCTTGTAATCATCCAAGAGGCGTAATTCTTCAAGTTCAAAAGCTTTATTTGTCAGGTTTATCGTGAAATATGCCACTGTTAAAAATAATGAATGGTTTAGATGTTAGTGGTGCTTAGTAAAATTTTACCTGAAATTAGAAACAGGAAAAATATACTAACCGCCGTACAAGTCACAAGAAGTTTGGTAAAAACTTAATATAGAAAAAAATGATCGAATTGATATCAGAGTAAAAATGACCGTACCTAAATTAAAAGTGTTGGGAAAAAGAGGCAAAACTGCTTAGATTTTATTTTTAGATTGAAGTGTTTCAGTTAATTTAACTTAAGTGTCGTTTGTTTTAGAAAGTAGGATAATTTTTTTTACCAGAGATTACAATAAAATGCACTTTAAAATGTATTGTACTTTATTCAGCAGTTGCACAATAAAATTAACAGTTATATCTTAAACAAATCAACACTTCATAATAAAACTGAAATATCCTAAAACTAAAAAATAACTAGACTAAACAAAATAACATCAGTCAAAGAGCCCGCCTCGAGTCGAACCCGGTTGAAATGTGCCTACCACGCTCGTGGCGTTTCCACGCTGACGGCCAATGGATTTAATGAAGTTTTTGGCTTCGGTACCCCAGGGCCCTGCGGTCTCGACCGCTACTGGCACAAATTGGTACGTTGCCTCTAAAAGTGAGTACGTGGTGTGTTTTACCCGTGCCGCACTTTCCGCCGCCGATCCTGGCACCCGCGTAGTTCCCTGAAGATGCGATCGCGCAAAGGTGCAAACGCAGGTTGCATCCCATAGGAGGCAGCGGCCCCTTTCCCATGGGATGAGGGTTAAGCCGTCCGGCCTTTTGACGTCTGTGCGGCTTAAGCCGGTTGGTTCAAGAATGTTCGGGACGTTTGCCGACACCAGCGCTCTACGGATTATGTCATATATGATGTCCTGGCCATCGTCTCGAACAATTCCTACAGCTTAAGGCATAATGGCCGTTGGCCTGCACCCAGGATCCACGGATGCATTGGTGCGGCACGCATATCTCACAACCAAGTCTCAAGGCTGCGGCAATCCTCAATGAGTTGTTGTCTAAAAGTTTACCTAGTTGCGATGAAGTTAACGCTTGGAGCCATGCCCTCGAATCTAGTCTGGAAGCCGCTCGGATTCTGACCAAGTCTGAACCTGTAGTATTATCAAGAAGCTTTCAAATATTATTGACTTTAAACATGTTACAGCCATGTTATGCTATTTCGAATCAAATTAAAGATAACCGTGGATAACGCAGTTCCCCGGTTTGGAAGAGTGTGGGTTCAAGTCCCGCCCGAGACAAATTTTTCAATCTTTAATTTGATTATCAAGAAGCTGACCTAGAATAGCCTTTGAGCTAATCTCGTCCCAACCTCGTTGGGTACTTGGGGCTTCTGGAATATCCCGACTCGGGTACCTATTGCGCCATGCCTCTAAAGCGTCACCCACAAAGGGCAAGTGGAGCCCATCGCCATTTATCTCTAGAATAAGAGCGACTCATCACCCCATGTGACGACGCCAAAAAGGCCGAAACTCCTACATCTTGCATTCTTCGTATGTCCAAGCCACCATGCCTGATCGGAAGGCCTGCCTGAGTCCACTGTTCAACGCTCATGGCCAGATTTAAGATGCCCTCTAAACCGCGTTTCAAAGTCTCATCAAAAAGAGTAACCTGCTCCGGGAAAAGCCAAGTGGGCATCGTCCTCGTCATATACGTCACTCTCGGAGTTGAAAAACACTGCCGCAAAGGGTCAAAGCTATATGGGCTGACAAATTTTGAACAAATTCGTATGTGGCTTCCAAGGATTCCCTTTTCAATTCATTACCAGATTTTAAGTCAGATCATATATTTTTTTGTTTGATAAAACAAAAAAAGTTTCATCAAAATCGGTTCAGTAGTTTTTGCGTGATGCTCGTTTAAACAAACAAACAAACACACAAATAAACAGACAGACAAAAAATCCAAAAATTGCTGATATGGAATCAGGGACACCTAAAAACCATATCGTAACTTTTTTTAAATATCTTCAATGTACAGACACACTTCTGCTACAGTTTTATAATAGTATATATAGATATAATACCATCCTAAAACCTGCGTACCTATGGGGAATGAGAAAGGCTGTTAAAACCATCATTTTAAACCCATTTTCTTACCCATGCGGGTAAACGTCATATTTTATGTAAAAAAGTGAAAACTTAGTAAATTCACGATAACGACCTAGTTGTTAGTTTGTAGGTACATTTTATTTTACTGTCATTTTGCGTTTGTTCATCATATAGGTAAATTCTTATAATTGTTGGTCGGTTAGGTACCTACTACTGTACAGTGGTACCAAGTTTATAAGTCTCCCCTAATTTGTTTCGAGCCCTTTTCGCTGCTATCCGACTTTGCACCCTTTGATTACTAAATGACTTCGGGTTTTGTCGGGGACTCGGGCCTGCTCTGCGCAAACGAAGATTGACGAGCGGAATTATTTTCCTGGTCGTTCTGTACCTATTAAGTTAGGTGCCTGCTGCTATTAGGTTAGGTAACTGCCTCCGTGGCCTAATGGTTAAGAGCATTGGACTCTTGACTTCCCACGGGGGACACCTAGTGATATCACTTTGTGTGTTTTTCTCCAAGGACATTGCAGGCTGAATCACCTGATTGTCTGAAAAGAAAGATGATTCCGTGCTTCGGATGGCACGTTAAGCCTTTCGTCCCGGCTAATATTTCTGGTGGTAGTAGACGTTATATAAAAACCTCGTCAAAGGCCGTAAGGCGTACTGAAAAAACTGGCACAAGGGTTCTGCCCACACGATAAGAAGAAGGTTATGCACCACCTACCTATTACCCCTATTATTATTTAGAATGCGTATAATTCTGAATTTCTAATCCGACTACAGGGTACTGAACATTTGTTAAGGGAAAAATCAGGGTAGAAGTATTGTACGATTCCAGAAATGAAAATGCGATTCCTTCTCTTGATCGTATATTTCTTCGTAAGACACAATTATACACTGCACACTCTCAACAGACAACCGACTAGGTAGCCTGCTTCGAACTGAATGCCGATTCTACTGACCACCACCTCAACTAGGGTTTGTGGTGGGGATTGACAATTTCCTCCTCCACAAACCCGACGGTGCGATCAAGCTGAGTACTGTACTCATGACCAATAAATACAGAAATTAAATATTGAATTTATGCAACTATTAATTAAATAATATGCATAATTATAATTAACGCTTACAGTAGCTTCCCGATTCAATCCGAATCAAATCGCCATTACTGATAATGGCTACATAACTATATCATTCGTTTCGAACTTGGGCTCTCTTTGGCCCATTATTATTATTTGTGGTTGGGCTATTGCAAGCAAGGGTCCAGAACCAAATGTGGGAATCCCGGCATGTAGTATAAGAATGGCCATTAGGGATTGGACTGATAAAGCACACAGGCTGGAGTGGTCTAGCCTTGCTGGCCTACAACACTCAGCAATGTGACAACTCGTGTCTCAAAGTTCATACTGAACAATAGCAGGAGCAAGGCTCGTGCCATCGTCGGAGCCCTCACCGGGCACTACGCAACAGGCATGATGATGCACAAAATGAAACTCACCCTGGATCCCAGCTAGCGGAGCATGCGGAGAGGATGAAGAGACCATGGAGCATGTTCTTTGTGACTGTGATGTCCTGGCGGCAAAACGCATGAGCCTCCACGGAGATGGATACCCAAAACCGGGAGATCTTAGGTTTCTTCCCCTCAATGGTATTGCCTCCTTCATTGATCATGTATTTGAAGGGTGAAGAAAGCAAAAAATGTCTTGGGGCTAATACAAAAGATCTCACTGGGTCGAAGTGTTGCTGGCTTGCCAGACCCCACAACAAGATAAGATAAGCAAGGCTCGTTATGTAACACTGCGACCATCGATAGTCTTTTGTGTTCGCCCCAAGCTCACCCATAATTTACGCATACCTCTGGTATTTTCTTTTCATTCTCGGGAATGCAGGTTTCCTCACTATGTTTTCCTTCACCGCCGAGCTAGTAAATAATAAATACAACCTTAAATAATTTCCGAAGAACTAAGTGGTACAGGCCAGGAATCGAACCGCGGCGTCGTGATCGAGGCGCTAGCTCTCTACCGTATGGGCTATCATCGCTCAAGAGATTGGCGCATAGAAACATTGTAGAAGAACTAAAACCGCATAATTTTACAGTAAAATATTCATTTTAATAACCAGTCAGCGGATAACAAACTATGTCAATAGTTGAATACTAAAACGAATGGGTTTTTTGAACCCAACTGTCATAGAAGGTCCGGTTGGTATTCAAATCAACCATTTTGCTTAGGAAAGGGGTAATTATAATGATGATGATGATTTTGCAAGAAACTAGAGTTGGCAACAGAATTATTGAAATGATGCATATCGTCGAAATATACTGCATATACGCTGAACACTGATATAAAACGCAAAACGCAAACATACTGATACCACATACAAGGCCGCCGACGCGCGCCACACGTCTATGATTTTCCACTGATATAAGCAACGTGAGTGAGCGAGCTCGGAGTAGTGCGACCTTGAAATGGTCAATCATGTAGCATTGTTTCTTGCCCTGCTACCCGCACCTACCGCCAAAAATGGTGACTTCGGGCCTGTACAAAATTAGCATCAAGTATTTATTGGGAGTAATCTGTGAGGCTGAAGAAGAAATTCCGATGCGTATGTGAAGTTGTGAAGTCTACCAATAACAAACACCGCACTGCTCAGTGGGACGTATACAGGGTGTTAAATTAAATGGGACAGTTACTTAAAGGGGGGCTTCAGACCATCAAACTGAACAACTTTCTCTATGGGACCGATATAGAAATAACGAAAAAAATCTGCTGTCCCATACATTTCAGTCGAGTTATGTTTGCAGTTTTGTATGGGACAGCTGATATTTTTTACGCGATTTCATTAGTGGTCCCATAGTAATAGTTGTTCAGTTTGATGGTCTGGAGTGCGATTTTTGAAACTCATTCTTTGAACTCAGCTGTTGAAAATGTCAATATTACTATGGAGATATGCATCTTTATACTACTTATTTGACTTTCAAAAATAGCACTGCTGGAAGTATGATTTTTGAAAATCAAATCAGCAGTAGAAAGATGCATATCCCCAATAGTAATTATTGACATTTTCAACTGCTGAATTCAAAGTGAGTTTCAAAAATCGCACTCATGGGCAGCTCCTGTTCGTAGCCCGTAGTACGGAACCCTCGGTGCGCGAGTAGCCCGACTCGCACTTAGCCGGTTTTTTAGGACTCTTATACTAATGACCTTTCCACTGGAATTTCATCTCCAGGAGTGCGATTTTTGAAAGTCAAATCAGCAGTAGAAAGATGGGTATCTCCACACATTTTCAACTGCTGAGTTCAACGTATGAGATTCAAAAATCGCACTCCTGAAGCACCCCTTTAAGTAACTGCCCCATTTAATTTTACACCCTGCGTAACTATAGGACCATGTTGATATACCTACATAGTATAAAATTGATACAGAGTTCTTTTTGATATTTTGAAGGAAATTTTTCCAAGTTTTTATTAACGGTATAGGTATTTACAATTACAACATTATGTACAACTTATGGCTCAATATGGCTATAATTAAAAATAAAAACAAATAAAGTAGGCGAAGAAAAAATGAGTCACTATATCGAGCACGACTTCCGTTCGACTTACACTAAACAGAAGACGTGCTCGAGGCCACCCGTCCTGCGGGAGGGTGCCCAGGACGCTGGCTGCGTTACCTCGTTGGATGGCAATGGATATTCGTTGCCCGAGGTACGCGCCAGCCCTTCGGTCACCGGAACCCTCAATCAAGCGCGACGACAACTCTTTGAAGAGCTGTCGGGCGTCCGGCCCCAGGGTCTCTACACCGAATGGCGCAAGAATGTAGCCGTCACCCAGGGTGGCATATGTGCGCCGCTTGAGACCCTCTGCAGCAGCCGCCGCCGCGCCCGCTTTTTTAGAAGTGGCAGGGAGGTGTGAGGGCGCCACAGTGTCGACACACGTAGCGTCCCACACCAGGGGTCTGCCATTCCTCCAAGGAATGACGGTCATACCGTCGGGTCTCCTGCCATCGTCTCGTGCAAGGCCCCTTGGCTCAAGTATGGCCGGCACGTTGGCGCTGACAAGGGCCCGGCAGATGATGTCATTCAAGCTGGCATGGCGTGGGAGACGGCCAGCACTGCGCTGACAGGAGAGGCCATGGTGGCCGAGGTCTTTGACGTTCCCGCTGCAACGGCAGCGATGTGGCTCAACCGAGTCTCAGACCGACTGCAAATGTGAAGCATGATAAGATTATTCAAACTGAAAAACTTTCTTTGAGGGGCAAGCATCAAAACTGCGAAAAATCGAGGTACAGGAGTGCGATTTTTGAATCTCATTCGCTGAGCTCAGCAGTTGAAAATGTCAATATTACTATGGAGATATGCATTTTTCTACTGCTGATATGACTTTCAAAAATCATACTTCAGGAGTGCGATTTTTGAAAGTCGTAGCAGTAGAAAGATACATATCTCCATAGTAATATTGACATTTTCAACTGCTGAGCTCAGCGAATGAGATTCAAAAATCGCACTCCTGTTTTTATTTTGTTTATTGCTCAGGATACACAATCTTGCGTATCAGGCTTGCCTCGTTTTTAACCGACTTCAAAAAAGGAGGAGGTTTCTCCATTCGACGGTATATATATATTTTTTTTTATGTGTATTCGCGGATAACTTCGTCGTTTATGAACCGATTTTGATGATTCTTTTTTTGTTGGAAAGAAGCTATTCCAACGGTGGTACCATGATAAGGAAACCAGGATCCGATGATGGCATCCTAGGGGAACCTTTGAAAATCTTAGTGCCAGCTAGTGCGTTTGTTAATTTAAAGCACTACTATTAAATTGAACTAATGAATTCACCACTGAAAATTGTGAAATAAACAAAATTTTAACAAAAAATTGAAACCTTAACCTTAACATTAATTTGTTTTATAGAAGTCTTTTAAAAGACTTAGATAAAACAAATTAATGTTCTTATGATGCGAACGATAAAGTCATCAGCTGCAATATTATTTTTTAACTTTTTAGTTTTTTTGAAGGCGGTTTTAATATTTGATCTACCGTTTGATGTAGGTAATAGTATTAGGCAAAAGTTTAAAAAAAACATTGTACTATCTATCTTATCATACGAAACAGCAAATCTATGCTTTGACCAGATTTTTTATTTAGCCTTTTCTGTGTCCCACTGCTGGGCAAAGGTCTCCCGTCTTCTCTAATCCTCCTTATGTAACGCAAACACAGGCCAATCGTTCAGAGTTCGATTTTTAAATCTCATTCGCTGAGCTCAGCAGTTGAAAATGTCAAAATAACTATGGAGATATGCATCTTTTTACAGATTTGACTTTCAAAAATCATACTTCAAGAGTGCGATGTTTGAAAGTCAAATCAGCAGTAGAAAGATGCATATCTCCATAGTAATTTTGACATTTTCAACTGCTGAGCTCAGCGAATGAGTTTCAAAAATCGCACTCCAGGAACGAAAATGGAGATGCTCTGAGGCACCTCGACGTATAAAAATGCATTTAATTTTGCACTGTTTAACAATTGCTTTCTGATAGATGATCCAAATTAAGGACATGTCAGGAAACTGTCAGCTAACTGGAAACCGAACCAAGCATGCCAAAAGCGATACGGTGAGGCTCGCGTCGCGTAGTCAATGAAGATACGGTACCAAGGTATGTGGGCCATCCGCCATCCACTACACCTGTCTCACCGTTATACAGCTACGTGTATGTATGTATGTATGGGCGGATCTATCGCTCGAATACTTTACGAGTTTATTTAACTAGGTATTGGGTAATAATATCATTTTCGAAAAGTCAATTAAGAGGCTATGTGAAATAATAGGATTCTTCAAAGCGTCATATATCATGAAGTACTAACAGTAGGAGTATGATTAGCGGATATGTGTAAATTGAACATATAATTGAAGTTTTGATTAGAGCCAAAACAAGATTAAGACACATTTCCCCGATAGAAAAACAATTTCTTCTTCAAAGTCTTTATCGGTAAACGCTTGGAACTGCTAAACGGTGAATAATAGAAACACGAGACTTGATTTAAAAAAAAGAAATTGATATTTTACAAATTTTGATTGGAGCAGAATTGAACTTACATAAATAGTACAATCACAATTAAATAAAGTTTGTTTTACGCTTGCGTCGTTTCAGGCGCGCGCGCCGCCCCTTCATTTTTTTTTTAAATTTATTTTACAAAGAAAAAAGTTACAATATTTTTTTTACCAACTATAAACCTTCCTACTGCAAACCTTGATCGGCTTAATCGCAGGAGGTGAGTCGCTGTACACAGCGTACCTGCTTGTTGTATTTTATATACTTATGAGTTACATACTAAGATGAGATTTAAGAATATTTTTACATTGTAATATTTCATGTACTATTTCCTTCTCTTTCTCTCGTATCAGGCAGTAATATTAAGCTATCACACGCCCATTTCGCTTCAATTATTTTTCGACACAGGCCCTTAAAGAGTTTCATCACAGATAAGTTTATTCCGAAGGCTCTCGAAGGCGCTGATACAAACGTACTTCCGTCCTACCTTTCGTCTAACAATAAATTCTAAATTTCGGATCAGTTTAGCCGTTCAGCGAGGAAACGCTGCCAGCATCTTGGCTGCCCTCCCGCGCGGTCCAAACATGGAGTGCGATTTTTGAATCTCATACGTTGAACTCAGCAGTTGATAATGTATGGAGTTAGGCATCTTTCTACTGCTGATTTGACTTTCAAAAATGGCACTACTGGGAGAATGATTTTTGAAAGTCAAATCAGCAATCTCCATAGTAATATTAACATTTTTAACTGCTGAGCTCAGCGAATGATATTCAAAAATCGCACTCCAGATTTTAAGTCATATCGTAAGCCTTCAAACAAAAAAAAATTCATCAAAATCGATTCTATAGTTTCTGCGTGATGCCTGAACAAACAAACAAACAGACAGAGAGAAAAAAAAGTTGTGATTTGGAGTCAGGGACACCTAAAAACCATAATTATCGTAATCTTTTTCATGTAAAAATATCTTTAATGTACAGACCTGTGAAAGACGTACTTCTTCATCATCATCATCTCACTGAACTGGACATAGGCCTCCCCCAAGGATTGCCATAACGATCGGTCCTGCGCTGCCCTCATCCAACGGGTTCCCGCCGCCTTCAGCAGGTCGTCGGTCCACCGAGTCCAACCTAACCTAACCTAACCACGCTGCGCTTTCCGGTACGCGGTCGCCACTCAAGAACTTTTCGGCCCCAACAGCCATCTGCCTAGTTAGTTAGTACTTAGTTTAGCACTTCTATTACAGTGTTATAATAGTAAAAAGATACAATATGTATTATAGTTTGCTCACATGCCTCAGGATCTTTTAAAATCTTATTGTCTGTGTTACATGTTACAAGAGATGCTACACTAAAGCTGATCAACGCCCAAGCAAGCCAACAACTTAGATGAAATACTCAGATAAATCACGTAGGATATAGCATCTCAGAAAAACCTCAATTACGAAACCACCTTCGAAGCGGATCCAGAAGCGATTAGGTGATACAACCGGCCGGATATGTTGACAACATAACAGTTGACTTTTGCAACGTTCTTGTTGTGCGATGAAATGAGTTGCGCGCGCATGTGTCATGGCGGCTGCGCGGGAGTCGGTTTTGAAAGGGGTCTTGTGTTTTACCTGGTTGCATGTAAATTGTTTTGACAAGATTTTTATTCCACTGCAAGTTTTCTAACATAATTTGTTTAGGCGATCATACAAATATTCCAGTGGAAAGGTCATAGTATTTGATAGTATAAGAGTCCTAAAAACCGGCTAAGTGCGAGTCGGGTTCAGTTTGATGGTCTGGAGTGTGATTTTTGAAACTCATTCGTTGAACTCAGCAGTTGAAAATGTCAATATTACTATGGAGAGATTCATCTTTCTACTGCTGATTTGACATTCAAAAATCATACTTCAGGAGTGCGATTTTTGAAAGTCAAATCAGAAATAGAATGATTTGTATCCATACATTATCAACTGCTGAGTTCAACGTATGAGATTAAAAAATCGCACTCCTGATCACCTTAAAAAATTTTCATTTCAGTTCAGCATATTAAGAGGACCCAAAAAATTCAAAAATCAAAATTCAAAAATTTTTTATTCAAAATAATATCACATAGATAGCTTTTTGACGTCATTTTTTGAGTCTACCACCGCGTCGGAAGGTGTTTCGTTGAGAGAAGATGCGGCCAGAAACTCTACAACACACATCTTTTAAACAAAACAAAATATACAAAGTACAATTAAAATACAATATTGCATTACATAGAGTAACGTTGTCAAGACCAGACATTTTGGTGATTCAAATAGTCATCGAGTTTATAGTAGCCTTTTTTACAGAGGACTTGTTTAACATGGGACTTAAACCCTGTATACCTACGTCCCACTACATGACACAGGCCTACCCTCAACACCACCCACACCGCGTGCAAAATGCGAATTGGTAGACTTCACATACGCATCAGAATATCTTCTCCAACATAATGTTTTTCTACGATGTTTTCCTTCACCGTTTGAGAGCAGTCGGTTTACGTACATAAGTTAAATAAACTCATTGTTTAACCCCCGCATAATTAAGTCTCCATACCATAGAGGATTGCGTCGTTGACACGAGTTACGCCGTCCTCTATGCTCCATACCTCTCGGCAAACCATCACACCGACGCTCTCAAAAACAATATTTGCAAGGGAAAAAAGAGGGTAACACTCAGTCGCATAAACGCTCATTAAAGTTAATCCTCCATTAAATCTCTTGCTAGCTTTTACTACGTCAACAAGAAAAAAAGTGACAGCAAGAGATTTAATGGAGGATTAACTTTAATGAGCGTTTCTGCAACTGAGTGTTAAAGAGACAAAGGAAGACCTAGACAGAGTTATCAAGCACAGATGAAAGAAAATGTAGATGTCGTGTCGTATCAAGAACGTAATCCATATTCGCAAGCATACAATCAATTTAGCGGTTTAGTTAGTAGGACAAACGGAATAACAGATTGAATAACAACCACATAACAGTTGGCTCGCTGATTGTAAATGCAACGAGTATCATTGCCCCAGTGGCAAAGAGTTGCGGCCTGAATACTTAAGTTTTATAATAGGATGGAACCAATGCAGTATGCGCGATAGTCAATTGTTCAACAGGTTCGTATATTTTCATAGACGAAGAATTTTTCGCTTACGCTGGTAGACGGAATATCAGTGTAATCGGGTATGAGATAGTGATAGTCGTAAAATCCTATACAATTTATATGAAGTGACATGTCGTAGTCAGGTGGAGTCAGTACAAAAAAGTGGTTACGCCGATAAGGCCAGCAATAAGGTAGCGATCTCCTTTTTAACAAAAGCGAAATTGCTATGTGCATCTCTTATTGAGTGAATATGACAAGACACGTGCTTCCTTCTAGTACCTTCTTTTTCTACGTATATTTTATTGGCCAGGTATTCGGCTAGCCCAGCGGTTCCCAACCGTTGGTCCACAGACCAACGTGGTCCCAGAAAGCCTCCGGTGTGGTCCGCGGAATTATTCTATATACTAATTAGCACGTATAAAATAGTTGCCAAAAAACTGGCACGCATTCGTGTCCTCACGACTATTCCCCGAGGGAAATGTGGACTTTCAATACTAAATGCTATCAGCTGATCGAATGTTCGTATTAAAAGTTGAAGAATTTTTGCGAATTCCCTATAAATAACTACATAAAGGAAAACACACCACGTACTCATTTTTAGAGGCAACGTACCTATTTCTGCCAGTAGCGGTCGAGACCGCAGGGCCCTGGGGTACCGAAGCCAAAAACTTCATTAAATCCATTGGCCGTCGTTTGAGGTAGAGGGGCCGAGACCCCCGGTCCCGGTCGTACCTGGTTCAACACATTTCCCTAGCCATACAGCGTGGAAACGCCACGAGCGTGATGGGAACATTTCAACCGGGTTCGACTCGAGGCGGGCTCTTTGACTGATTATTTTGTTTAGTCTAGTTATATTTTAGTTTTAGGATATTTCAGTTGTATTATTAATTTGTGTCTATACATATGTACTGTTAATTAAAATATTTGTTTTATGTTGAAAATGAAATGAATTGTATTGAAATGAAATGTAACTACCTAGATAAAGGATAAGATAAATTAAGGAAAATTAAAATATAGAGCATGATTAAATACGAAATACAACACGAGAAAGAAGATATTAATAATATTATCTGGTTATTCGATACGCGGCGTGCTGTTGTGGTGCCGTCATTTTGCAGTCCGATGAAATTTGGTTCGCTTTTCGCCATCTCTTCACCAAGGAACATTATGGAACGAATATTTTTAAAGCGTTTTTAGGAGGATAGGAGATAAAATTAACTTTAATTCCCTATATGTTTCTTAGGGAAAGTTATTCAGTACCATGATGGGTACAATAACCTTTTAAAGTAAATGCAACTGTTTACCCTAACACCCTGTATAATTAGGTCCTCTGTGGTGCAGGTGTTCGGGCACAAAGGACATTACAACAGGTGTGTTATAGACTGGATAGGTTCGCCGAAATCGCACTGCGTGAGGCCTGGAGTGCGATTTTTGAATCTCGTTCGCTGAGCTCAGCAGTTAAAAATGTTAAAATTACTACGGAAATATGCATCTTTCTACTGCTGATTTGACTTTCAAAAATTATACTCCAGGAGTGCGATTTTTGAAAGTCAAATCAGCAGTAGAAAGATAAATATCTCCACAGTAATTTTGACATTTTCAACTGCTGAACTCAGCGAATTAGTTTCAAAAGTCGCACTCCAGGTTCCCTGTACTCCTAATTGCATAAATAGAACATTAATCCTGTCCTCAAACTGATTACCTATGTATCACGATTAGGGTCTTTTTTATATTATGCTGAGGTTGCAACTAAATAACATAATGGGTCTACAATAAAAATTGCGAAAAATAATCAGTTATGGAAGGGTCCACAAAACAATAACATTCGATGACTAAACGTATTTTGATAATCGAAAAGAGCTATGCCCTAGATTTAGGAAACTATGATGATTGTACGCGTCATACAAAAGACTTTTAAGAGAGTTTCGTGTCCTTGTGCCAAATTTCTAACCTCATAGAGGTTTTGAAAGTGTTACAGACGGACACATGCGTCATAATAAAGTTAAACATGCTTACCACAGAATAAGGTCCGGTATCCACAAAAGCGGAGTAGAGCACTGCAGAGATTGTATCAAATCCACACCAATCACTCTATCGATCTCGTCAAAAAAGAAGCTCGGCACATACTTAGCCGGTTTTTATTATTCGTTTTTTTACCTTAGGGTTCCTAATCTATGCAATAGTCACAACAAGTTTGACGCTTGTATTATACACGAGCGTTAACCCGCGACTTCGTCCGCACAAATTATATACCAGATTTTAAGTCAGATCATAAGCTATCAAACAAAAAAAGTTTCATCAAAATCGGTTCAGTAGTATTTGCGTGATACTCGTTCAAACAAACAAACAAACAAACACACAAACAAACAGACAGACAAAAAATCCAAAAATTGGTGAAATGGAAATTTTTGTTAATATCTTCAATGTACAGACAAACTTCCTGTTACAGTTTTATAATAGTATAGATAGATACATCGTTTTTACAATAGAGCCAATAGAACAAAAAAAAATCTTTATGGGGACCAGGAAGTAAGAATACCTAGGTATTGATGATGAGGACACTTAATTTTCTAGGGTTCCGAAGTTAACATGGGACCCTTATAGTTTCGCCAAGTCCATCTGTCCGTCTGTCCGCGGCTTAGCTCAGAGACGCTTAGTACTAGAAAGCTGTAACTTGGAATTGGCATACATATTCATCACGCCGACAAAGTTGTAAAATAAAATCTTGAAAAAGATATATTTCTTTTTTGGTTTTTTTTTCCTACACGCGAAGTGGGAATGGAGTTTTTTTTCTCGTCTACCCCTCCGTCTGAGGGGTATCGTTGGATAGGTGGTTTTAAAATATTATGGGTGTGGGAAAACCTTTGTGAAAATTTTTGTTAGAGTCAAGTCAATTTCACCCTGTATATATCACAATGGGACCAGCAGAAACTTTTAATAACATACATTTTCTTTTGTTTCAGATAAAAAGTAAACTTCAAATGTGATCCCAAAACAAAATCCATACAAAAATATAAACTAGTGATGTGAAAGAAATGTGGAGTGTTACGAATGGACCATAGTGAAGTGAAAGCCAAAACAAAATGGCTGCCGGTGGGACAAAATGGCGGACGAGGTGCCGCATAGGGGCGGTGCTGTTTGCTATATTAATTCAAGTCGTAAATGGTAAGTTAATGTATTTAATTTTGTATTTTTTTACTTTAGGCTATGGACTATAGTTAAGCCAAGTTTCAATAAAATCGGCGTAGTTGTTTTGGCATAAATGAGTATCAAAAGGACGTCCAGAAATAGGCTGATTTGATTGATTAATTGGGGCTAACAAATAATTAGTTAGATTAGGTACTTACCTATTATAATGTATGGTTGGATGGCCATCATTGAGGATATGCCATCTACTCATAGAAGCATGGGTAGGTAAGTTTTTATTACTTTTTAAACTAGATGTCAGAAAATTGTCGAAAAAAATCACCTGTAGTTTTGTATGAAACATCAGATTGTTTTTTTTTGCGATGTCGAAGTTAAACCAGAAATATTAAAAAAAAAATTGTAATTAGGGCTTTTGTAATTTCCTGTGGTCAGGGAGCTTTACCATCCTTCCCCCGCTTTGAAGCGGAATTGCCAGGGCTGAAACCAGTGACAGAAAACAATTTCACACTTCTCGGTTCACCCATTCACCCAGAAGCGGTAACATCAGTTTTAAGGGCAAAGAACGAAACCATTACGTCTTTACAGGTTCATTTGAAGCAGTTATCAGCCCATGTAGGCAATGTTCCCAGTGGTTTTGCTTAGGAATTGTTTTGCCATGCCAAGATGGACAATACACGATAAGGACGACCCCAACCTGGCGCCCCCGGGGGTGTTCGTCGCGATCTCTGCCCACTCCTTTTCCTTCTGGCGCCTACAGACGCCACCGGCACATCGATGGCCGGTTCTCACCGATCCCCACTGCCCAATCGTAGTCCGCGTAGTCCCAGCAACGCCCATTGCCGAGATCCGTACCCCTTGGGTAGGTTGCTTAAGCTCATGCATTGGTTCGGTAGACCTACCAGGGCGCTTCGCCGTCACTGGTGTGGTCCCCCCATAGTCCGCAGTAATAAGCAGTCGATGCTCCCTGAGAAATGCTGTATTTGTCAATTGGAAAAAGAAAAAAAACCAACCTGGCGCTATTCAAGCGAAGTCAGTCGCCTGGATGATTCCCTGAAAGCAATTGTGGAGAACCTTTTAAACGTCGCTTTAAATGACAGCATTATAACATTTGCTTTATAACTTTTACAATCTAATAAATGCTACATATTTTGAAGGTATTTAAATTAGGGCTAGTTTCATCAAAAAATGTAAAAAAACGAAGTATGATCGAACGTTTTCTAAAAATAAAACATGAGAGGTGAAGCCAATCTAATTCGTCGTGGGACGGACGGTGCGTGCAGTTTTTACCAAAATCGTGTTCGTCCGTCTCTTTCTATCACCTGAAGTTTGAAAGAGATGAGCCTGATTTTGGGGGCCTATATTTACCACCTGCTTAGCGCTTCGTCAGTCTTGAAGGTTTGTATTTTTTTATGAGTCTTGCTTGGCAACTCTAAAATTGGTCAATACAGAAGTGCGATTTTTGAAACTCATTTATTGAACTCAACAGTTGAAAATGTCAATATTAATGGAGCATATGCATCTTTCTACTGCTGATTTGACATTCGAAAATCATACTCTAGAAGTACAATTTTTGAAAGTCAAATCTGCAGAAGAAAGATGCGTATCTCCATACATTTTCAACTGCTGAGTTCATCGTATGAGATTCAAAAATCGCACTCTAGGGTCCTTCTTAATATCATCATCATCACGACCCATTATAATTCCCATAGCAGGGCCATGGGTAGCCTCAGGGCTAAGGAAATCTGCTGTCCCATACATTTAGGTTGAGTAGGTTTTCAGTTTATGGAACAGCTGATATTTCTTTCGCGATTTCGATGATAAAAAATAAATACCCATAGAGTTGTTCAGTTTGATGGTCCTGATACCCTAGAAAACCGTCAGCATATTAGGAAGGAGCTTATAATTATGATCACCACAAGTACAATGATTATTGCTATTTTATTAAAGAAAATTATATACCAGATTTTAAGTCAGATCATAAGCTATCAAACAAAAAAAGTTTCATCTAAATCGGTTCAGTAGTTTTCGCGTGATACTCGTTCAAACAAACAAACAAACAAACAAACAGACAGACAAAAAATCCAAAAATTGGTGAAATGGAATCAGGGACACCTAAAAACCATATCGTAACTTTTTTTTTGTTAATATCTTCAATGTACAGACAAACTTCCTGTTACAGTTTTATAATAGTATATAGACGAATAAAGGATAGTAAGTATGTACATTAAAAATAAATAAAAATATTGAGAAAATAAAACTAACTTAACCTAAAATATGGTGCAGGTTTGGACCGCGCGGTAGGGTAGCCAAGATGCTGGCTGGCTAAACTAATCCGTTGATGTCCAAAGAAAGCGTCAGCCATTGGATCCCCGGTCGACGTACAATAATATTTGAAATTGACGTTGTATTGTTTGGTCCATGAAACAACACATGAAAGTAGATCTCCCTTTGCCACTCAAACGCAAGCTCATGAACATGTGCGTTCTTCCTATTCTCACCTACGGTGCTAAAACGTGGTCTTTGACAAAGGATCGGAAGTCAAGCGTCAAGGTCTGTCAAAGGGCTATGGAGCGCAGCATCCTTGGATTACTTCAGGGTAAAATTGATACCATTAGCATCCTTTTAAACTAAGCGTCTACCCATCAAACTGGACAACTTTCATTATGGGAGCAAACCGATCAGGAGTGCGATTTTTGAAAGTCATACGTAGAACTCAGCAGTAGAAAATATCAAAATTACTATCTTTCTACTGCTGATTTGATTTTCAAAAATCGCACTCCTGGAGTATGGTTTTTGAATGACAAATCAGCAGTAGAAAGATGCATATCTCCATAGTCCTTTGGACATTTTCAACTGCCCAGTTCAACGTGTGAATTTCAAAAATCGCACTCCATACTAAACTGCAATGCCTACTTGACTCAAATGAATATGCAACAGCAGATTTTTTCCTCACTCACTAACAATGTTTTCCTTCACCAAAAAACCCGTGGCCATATTTTTTTATCAACATCCGCTAAAAATTATGATGCAGGAACTTGCATCTATTACTATTTTCCTTTCTCGAAAGTTAGCTAGACGCGTTACGCTATAAAATATGTAAATTAGAAAGATATATAAAAATATTTTCTAAACTGCCAAACATAGGTCGTTGACACTTGAAGCCTTGACTGCATCACGCTTCGATGGACACGGTTCTGTAATAGGTACACTAGCGACAAAAACATAAGAATAAGAATAATAAGAATAAAATTTTTATTTCAGGTACTATGTCCCATAACATTAACATTTGATACAAAAAGAATTCAATAATTAAAATACAATAATAATAATAGTATTCACTTATACAAAAAAAAATATAAGGTATTATTATGAAATTTTTTATTTATTTATTTATTGATTTCTTAACGATTGTTACATTGTTCAAAGGTAGGTAGGTTACATAATTTTAAAGTTAAAGCTAAATGCACAACCACTTATAAAGAAATACAGCATGCAATAATATTTAGCTTAATCAGTAGCAAGTAGAGCAACATTAGAGCTGTCCATTTTAACATACTCATTTTTTTTAATGAATTTTTTTCGGAATTGTTTCTGAATAGTGCCGAAGATTTAAATTTACTGACTAACTAACATTTTAGCGCATTAAGCGTATGCTGGGTGATAGAGTTGACGAAATAATGAGGATGGTAATTATGAAATAAGAATATTTTTGCGAAGCTTTCCCATGGAATCATGGAAGATGTCGGTGGAAACACTGTGAGTATTGTACAGTTTAACGAGCTACTGCAGAACTTGAACCCAAAACCGTTCTCCTTAGTGGAGGCTTAGTGGAGGAATTAATTAAACATTATACATTTTACATTTTAAATAATGAGTCTTTGATGTCAACATTATCTTAAACTTATGAAGTTTGCGTCATACATGTATAAGTTACATAGTACTACTGCAACTATTTCATTATTACACTTCAACAGACGTTCATGAAGCTCTCGCTCTGCGCATGACCGCATAAAAGTCATCTACTCTGTGCTGTGCGAACATGCCGGACGCACTACATCGCCACGGAAGGCCAAGCATTGCTCTAAAAGCATTGTTATATTGTACCCTAAGTGAGTTATAAGTACTATGCTTGTATTTTTGCCATAAGTGAGTGGTGTAGAGCGCCTGACAGTACGCTTTAAATAAGGTTATTTTCACATCACTCGAGCTGTGGGCGAATCGCCTTGACAACGTGTTGCTTTTCATGCCAATAACCCTTCTCGAAAAAATACGTGACGATATTTTTGTGAAGAGAATGATTTTTGGTATCCATTTTTAGGGTTCCATATGATATACCCAAAAGTTACCATCAGGAGTGCAATTCTTTAGGCGTCACATCGCTGTCAAAAACATCGATGAGCTCACAAATGTTAACATCCTTCTTGCATCCTTCAGATCGTCGAAGTTTTTATATAAGTTTGATGACATAACCATAGTGAATACCGAATTGACAGCTCGCCGATGTTTCAACGACGAATTTAAGGTTGTGACGATGTTTGCGCCAGTCGGGGCAAGTCAAGAACATTGTATATAGTATCCTGGACAAGTGCCTCTACTGGGTAAATGCCTCTAGCTTCAAAATTTCGTAAACTAGACATATATTTCGACACGAGCGTTGACCCGCGACTTTGTCCGCACAAATTATATACCAGATTTTAAGTCAGATCATTAGCTATCAAACAAAAAAAGTTTCATCAAAATCGGTTCAGTAATCTTAGCGTGATGCTCGTTCAAACAAACAAACACACAAACAAACAGACAGACCAAAAATAAAAAAATTGGTGATAAGGAATCAGGGACACCTACAAACCATATAGTATTTTTTTTTTGTTAATATCTTCAATGTACAGACAATCTTCTGTTACAGTTTTATAATAGTACTAGCTTTTGCCCGCGACTTCGTCTGCGTAGACATGTAATTTTGTCTAATGTCTCGTCTAAGGTCATGAAGGTCATGATCCGAACCAAGTCTAGGAATCCTGGCATGTAACATTAGAATGGCGATTAAGGAATGGGCTGATAAAAGACACAGGCTAGAATGCTCTGGCCTCTCGGGTCTGCAACACTGCAGGAAATTCATCAGCAATCTTCTTATTATCGTGTGGGCAAAGCACTGGTGTCAGAGTATAACAGCAATATAACACCACGAATCCCACAGTTCATACTGAACAACAGCAGGAGTAAAGCTCGTGCCATCGTCGGAGCCCTCACCGGGCACTACGCAACAGGCACGATAAAGCTCACTCTAGATCCCGGTTGCCGAGCGTGTGGAGAGGAGGAGGAAACCATGGAACATTTGTACTGTGTGACTGCGATGTCTTGGTGGGTAAACGTATGTGACTCCTGAGAGATGGTTATTCATTACAGGTTTCTTACCCTGAACGCTATTGCCTCCCTCATTTTCCAAGTTTTTCAAGGATGAAGAAAATAATATGTAGGGTTCAATACAAAAGATACTATTGGGTCGAAGTGTTGCTGGCTTGCCATTTCCCATAATAAGATAAGAAAGTCATGAACTTAAGCTAAATCAAAATCAGAAAGTACCCCAAGTAATTCTGTAGGTATCAGATTTAAAAGTCATTCACTGGATCCATCACTTTAATTTTTCTACTGTTCGTCGTTTATTAGTTTTTTATTTATGTCGAGCAGCATAATAATCATTTTACGACCCACTGCGGGTCACAGACCTCCACTCACGTATAAACGTTAGAGTATACTCTACCACGCGGGCTACTGTAAAATGGTGAAGGCAAGAGCTAAAACGATAATATTCTAGGAAGCTAATGGTCAATTTGCTAAAAAAGATTTTCAATTATGTAAGTAGCTACATTACCGACCTGTGGTGTTATATTATAAGGACCTTTTAGATACGTAGGTACCTTTTTATATGTTGTGGTAGAATGATGTTCTATAGTTAAGTTGCACAAGCCCTCAAAAAATCATAATTGAGACCGAAAATCAAACAAAACAAAAATTTGGCAAGAATTACTGCAAAAAAATTCGTGCTTTCTGTAAAATAAGGTTATCATTCCGTAGCATTGGCTCAGATTGGACTCAAACAATCAATATACTTACAACGATGTATTACAACGATAATATAATCAACTAAATTTGTAAGCTCCTGCTATAGCTAGGTTTTTGAATTAATAATTGTAGCACACTTGCTTTAAAAAAACTCCCAACGCCATCTATTAAGATGAAAACAATACTACGATTAAATTTTTGAACACTTGATTTTTAATATTTGACGACCCGGTTGGTGTAATGGTTACCTCGCCGGACTGCCAAACCAGGGTCCTGGGTTCGAAACCCGGTTCGGTCATGGATGTTATAAATGTTTGTGCCGTTGTTGTATGGTTTCTATAATAAAAAGCCTATAGTGCTTGCTTGGAATCATAACAATGTTCCTGTAAGCGTTATTTATTTATTTAATTATTTTTCTAATTCAGCCGGTAAGTAACTATACAATCAAATCTGTAAGACCGAATATCTGAGATATCTTGAGCGTGAATTGAGTATGGTACTTGCTTCAAAAAAACACACAACGCCATCTATTAAGATGAAAACAATACTACGATAAAATTATGAACACTAACTTTAGAAAAGGTTAAAAGAAAGAGGATTTTTAGTATTTGCCGACCCGGTTGGTGTAATGGTTACCACGCCAGACTGCCAAACCAGAGTCCTGGGTTCGAGTCCCGGTTCGGTCTTGGATGTTATATGTTTATGCCGTTGTTGTATGGTTTCCACAATAAAAAGCCTATAATGCTTGCTTGGGATAATTAAAATAATGTTTGTGCCTGTGAGCGTTATTTATTTATTTGTTTAATTATTTTTCTCGCGTTCTCCGCTGGAGAATACGCTTGCCCGGTGTGGGGCCGATCTGCCCACGCCAAGCTGGTGGATACCGGCACTAAACAAAACGTGTCGGATTAAAACTGGATGCTTGAAACCGACTCCAGTACAGTTGCTTTACCCACTGGCTGGCATAGCGCCCCCAGATGTAAGTAGGGCTGTGGCAGGTTCCTCAGAGAGAGCCCAAATGGTGGACGACACACGACATCCCATGCATGGCTTTATTCCTGCGCCGCAAAGGCTGCCAAGCCGACGCAGCTTTATGAAGTGTGTCGACCCCCTGAATACTGGCCCAGCGCAAGCAAGGTGTACTCTATGGCGACAAAAAGTGTCCCTCCCAACTCCATTTGTGTCGCTGTCTGAGAGCCTCACGCCTAGACATGACTTGCCTTGGGCGACCTGGAAGTCTTTAAACCGACTTCGAACCCAGGTCGGTCGCAGTAAGGACAACATGGTCTGGTGGGGATACTCGGATGCGCAAAATGTGACTTGCTTGTGTGGAACTCCACAAACGATGGCCCATCTCACATCGTGCCCTGCGTGCCCTAACATCTGCACGCAGGAGGAGCTCATGACTGCTAGCGACGGTGCAGTATCGGTTGCCCAATTCTGGCAAGCTACTATGTAGCGACTTTGTTCAGAATTTGAAGTCGACACGATAAGAAGAAGATTATTTTTCCAATTCGCCCAGTACCTATACAATCAAATCTGTAAAACCGAATTTCTGAGACGTGTTGATGATAGAACCACAAACATAATATTAATATTAGTGAGATACCTGGTAGGATGGTAGGATTAAAATTAGAAAAAAGCCAAAATAAAACATCCTGCGCTAATATTAGATCTGATATGATCTCAGGATATTATTATGATTGAAGTTCAGGCCCTTAACATATCAAGCCTAACTGCTTCTGTCTAATCCGGTGAAAAATGGATATAGTCGTTGAATGTATTTAAAAAAAATAAAAAAAAACATTCTCGACCAAGAATCGAACCTCCACTTCATGCACGAAAATCTAACCATATACCAAATTTACTACACAGCTGTTGTCAAAACTGTTGAAAAAATTAAATACTATTTTTATCACTGCAATCTACACAAATGCATCTGTCAGCGTCAAATTGGCGCTAGTGAGCATAGAATAAAAACGTGGTTCATGTTTCAGCATGATAAAACATTCTAATTTATCCCACAGGAACCCATTGCTAGGATAAATAGTATCCTATATCTTAATCCAGAACACATTCTATCTGCGTGCCAAATTTCATCAAAATCCATTCAGCCGTTTATGCGTGATTGCGCCACAAACATACAACATTACAACTTTACAAACATCGTCACAAACTTTCACGTTTATAATATTAGTGAGATTATTAGTTCTTCTTCGTGATGGAATCTTTCATTATTGAAAACAATCAAGTGTACTGGCAGATACAAAATTATTTGTTAAGTATGATTATCACTGAACGGAACGCGTCGGGGCGCTTTATATATAATTATATTACTTTATTTTTTATATATTTAACTTAATATGCTGACACTTTTTTAAGAGGATGATCAGACCATCAAACAGCTTTCTCTATGGGACTGTCATCGATATCGCGAAAAAAAATCTTCTGCCCCATACATTTTTGTAGAGTAGGATTGCAATTTTGTATGGAACAGTTGATTTTTTTTCGTGATTTTGACTTTGGTCCCATACAGAAAGTTGTTCAGTATGATAGTCTGATCATACCCTTAAAAAACTGTCTGCATATAAGAAGGACCATATACATCTTGCAATCCGGTCAGATGCGCGCGAAATCGGTGACGGCCGCATTCCACTGCAACGTCGCCTGGTCAGCACTCGCTGTCAATTTGCGTGCATTTGAAACAACGGCTGAGGCGCACGTATGCGCCTGGATTCCAGCGAATAATTTCGTCCGGAAGGACGCAGTCGGCTATTGCCGAATGTTACATTAATTTATATAAAGCTCATATCAAGCGACAGTCCGTAGGGCTGTGGCAGGTTCCTCAGAGAGAGCCCAAATGGTAGAACTAAACATTTAAAAGGAAATCACAGATATTGGTTTCTAGATTGTTTGAAAACCATTCATTTTTTACTTTAATTACTAAATGTTCAAACTAAGCTTCGTTTTGTATGGAGCGCCGTAGAAAAATGCGCAAAATGCACGGCGGCACATCGCATCGGCGGCATAAAAAACCGACCCTTATTAATTTGTTAGAGTTGTTCGTTTGTATTTTAGTAATAATTTACGGTATTTCAAAATAGTTCCTTACCTGTCTTTAAAATATTAGCTATTATACAGTCTTGCGTAACTGTGTGATTACACCGTAAATAAAAACGTTCCGAATTAAAAATCGAGTTTTAGACACCTTTGGGCTGCTGATTTGAAATCATGATTATATGCTCTTTGTTTGAAACTGGCGTGCAGTTTTTTTTTTAAATAATTACTCCTGCTTTGTTTGCACTGTAATTCTACAAAATGTCAAGAAATTTGTAATTCGAATCTTGTTTTCTTGTGGCCAGTACTAAGGTTTTTTTTGTTATGCAAAGGTTTTCTCCATGGAGTTTGAAAGATTTTATAGCCAAAAAGAAAAACAATGTTATACCGGTGCAGTCATCAGCACTGGACAATGATAAAATTTATAATTATTGGTATTTATTTTGTAATTTATTGTTATTTTCGTTATTTATAAATCAAACAGTCTTCAGAATTATCTTACTTTATTAAAAGTCTTTTAATTTTAATTAGTGTTACTTAGTTGAAATTGAAATGGTACCGTACATTGGTTGGACTTGCGGTTATATGTTTATATCTTCGGCTCCCGTCAACGTAGCGAGATAAATTATATACCAGATTTTAAGTCAGATCATAAGCTATCAAACAAAAAAAGTTTCATCAAAATCGGTTCAGTAGTTCTTGCGTGATACTCGTTCAAACAAACAAACAAACAAACAAATAAACAAACAAACAAACACACAAACAAACAGACAGACAAAAAATCCAAAAATTGGTGAAATGGATTCAGGGACACCTAAAAACCATATCGTAACTTTTTTTTTGTTAATATCTTCAATGTACAGACAAACGTTCTGCTACAGTTTTATAATAGTTTAGATTTAGATAGAATATACCGCCTTCAATTGCATTGCTGGACCCTATTTCTAAGACTACGTCGTCGTCCGTCCTCCAACAAGTAATTTGGTCGACCAAATTCTTGCTGATATATGTTGGTGGACCCGGGTCAGTATAAGTGCCTATATACAGGGTGAAATTAATATCATTAGCATCCTTTTAAACTAAGAGTCTACCCATCAAACTTAACAACTTTTACTATGGGAGCAAAACCATAGGAGCAAAAAAAAATCTGCTGTTGCATACATTTGAGTCGAGTAAAACAAGTCCCACTATAAACTCGATGACTATTTGAATGACCAAAATGTCTGGTCTTGACAATGTTACTCTATGTAATGCAATATTGTATTTTAATTGTACTTTGTATATTTTGTTTTGTTTAAAAGATGTGTGTTGTAGAGTTTCTGGCCGCATCTTCTCTCAACGAAACACCTTCCGACGCGGTGGTAGACTCAAAAAATGACGTCAAAAAACTATCTATGTGATATTTTTTTGAATTTTGAATTTTGAAATGTTTCGAGTAGGCACTGCAGTTTAGTATGGCTGATAGACAGCTGATTTAGATTTTGCTCCGATCAGTTTGCTCCCATAGTAAAAGTTGTTCAGTTCGATGGATAGACTCTTAGTTTAAAAGAATGCTAATGATATCAATTTCGCCCTGTATAGTCCACCCAGGTGGACCCCGGGTCAGTATAAGTGCCCATAGTCCACCCAGGTGAAATTGTCAGGTGGACCACGGGTAAGGAACGATTTAATGCTGGATTGGATTAATAAGACTAAGTATTGAGTTTTATAAAACTTATTTTTGTTACTGTTCGTTATTTATTGGTAATTTATGCTAGCTAGGATCCTCCACCCTCCACCCCCCCCCCCCCCCTTCATCTAAGGCGTAATAGGTAAGTAAGGCCTAATAAACTCTCAATGAATATGATGATGATTTCAAGTTCAGAAAACTCGACCCAGCTCGAATTAATTTTGTGAACAAAAGACATCAATGAGGCCGTCAAACTTTAAAAAGGCAAACTTTTAGTAAGGCACAAACTGCGGCCAAAAAGCTGGGCATCTTAAACAAGGTGAAGCGGTACTTCACTCCTGGACAGCTCTTAATGTTGTATAAAGCTCAGGTCCGATCCTGTATGGAGTACTGCTGCCACCTGTGGCATGGCTCAGCCAAGTATCAACTTGCCGCACTCGACTAGGTTGAACGCAGAGCCAGGAGGCTCATTGGCGACAGTAAGCTGGTGGAGACCAAGCTTCATAGCCTAGTCCACCGCCGCAGAGTAGCCTGCTTGTCGGTCTTCTACAGATTGTACTTCGGTGAGTGTGCCCAAGAGCTACATGAGCTCATCCCGCCTTCCCCTTTCTTCTATCGGACTTCCAGACGCACCGCGGGATATCACCCCTTTTTGGTTGACATACCACATTTCCTCACCAAGCGCCATTCTGAATCTTTTATAATGCGCACAGCCAAGGAGTGGAACGCCCTACCTGCGTCAGTATTTCCGAGCGCTTACAACCCGAATTCCTTTAAAGTACGAGTGAATAGGCTTCTTCTGGGTGAGCTCGCTATATCTTAGACCCCATCTTCGTCCTGAGGACTAGATTGAGGTCAAGAGCAAACCCATACGTAATAAAAAAAAAAAAAAACAAAAGTGAGTGTGTCCGACAAGCCCATGATAGGGTTCCGTAGCCATTTTAACATAAAAATGTTGAGCTATTATTCTGAATTATGGTGAATTTAGGTAGGATTACTAAAAGGTGGACCGACGGCAATTCACTAAAAACATCATCACAACCTTAAATTCTTACCAATCATCATCATCATATCGTATGGCATTTTTATCTTCCTGCTTGGATCCGAGGGGGGGGGGGGGGGTCAGATTTCGTGATCGAGGTGTTTCAGCCAGTCTTCCGCTGCCGGGGTTAGCCTGTGAAGTTCTTCGATTCCACCGGGGAAACATCGCAGAGTGCACTCATTTACCACATGGGAGAGGGTCTGGTCAGGTGCCCCGCAGTCGCACGTCGGAGACTCCCTCAAACCCCACTTGTGGAGGTGGTAGTTGGTTCTTCCATGGTTGGTTCTGAATCGGTTAAGCTTAACCCAGGTCTTACGGTCCTTTTCAAAACCAGCCGGCTCGACAGTCGAGTCACGCACTAGGCTTGCATGCGGATGGTCTTAAAGGCCCCAATCTGCCCGCCATGCATTATTAACATCGTATTGGCAGTGTATTCGGTCGTCGGTCCAGATTGGTGATCTGGATGGGAGACGGTATGTAGGAATCGAGTCCAGCGTTTTCCTTATAGGCATGGGGGCCGAATGATTCAGTTGGAAGCACTTTTTCCATTCTTACCAATTAGTTTTTCTAACGTCTACGTAATACCTACTGCTCTCAAACGGTGAAGGAAAACATCGTGAGGAAACCAGCATACACTAAAGAAGAAATTTTGATGTGTATGTGAAATCTAACAATCCGCATGCACGCGTGGTGGACTAACGCTCGAAAGTAGGACTGTGCCCTGCAGTGGGACGTATACAGTGTGAAATTGATATCATTAGCATCCTTTTAAACTAAGAGTCTACCCATCGAACTGAACAACTTTTATTATGGGGAGCAAATCGAGCAAAAAAAGATGAGCTGTTGCATACATTTGAGTCGCGAACTCGCGCTTCGAGATTGCAGTTCAGTATGGAACACCTGATTTTTTATTTGCTCCGATCGGTTTGCTTCCTTAGTAAAAGTTGTTCAGTTTGATGGGTAGACACTTAGTTTAAAAGGATGCTAATGATATCAATTTCACCCTGTAAAGGCTACAGGGTTAAGGAAAAGTATCATTAACCATTAAACCACATACTCTACCCATCAAACTTTAAACTTTTACTATTGAAGCAAACATGTCAGAACAAAAAAAATCTGCTGTCTCATATATTTCTATTTCATACATTTGAGTCGAGTAGGCGTTTGCCGTTTAGTATAGAACAGCAGATGTAAAAGTTGTTCAGTTTGATAGGTAATGATACTTTTCCTTGCACCCTGTATAGCTGATGATGATATCGATATATGCGATTTTTGAATCTCATTCGCTTAACTCAGCAGTAGAAAATGTCAAAATTACTATGGAGATATTCATCTTTCTACTGCTGATTTGACTATCAAACTTGCATGCATATCTCCATTGTAATTTTGATATTTTCAACTGCTGAGCTCAGCGAATGAGTTTCAAAAATCGGACTCCTGGGCAGCTCCTGCCCTCGATGGAAAGCTTTACATAATAGGGTAAAACGGGTCATACTTATATCCCTTAAGAATATTATAGTAAAGAAACAGAACAATAAACTAAAAAAATGAAAGTAATTCGTGAAACGTAGTGAAAGTGATGATAAACGGTTATTATATTAGCAAGACGCAGAATGTCTTATTATTTTTCATTAGTAGATGAACATCTGGACCATGTGCGTATTGTTAACATTTTTGTTAACTTTAGATACATACATTCTGTCCACTATGAAATGGATTACGGTCGTGACTCGTGCGTTAGTTTATATTTAAATCAAATGTCACCCGACCGTTAACGTGTTCCATACAAACGAAGTTTAATTATATTTTAAACAGTAAACATTTTATATCAATGCCTTTTTTTTCGTCATCTCAGCCGGTAGACGTCCACTGCTGGACATAGACCTCCCCCCAGCTGCCTTCACCAGGTCGGTCCACCGTGTGGGGGCTCACTGCCTACCCACGCTGCGCTTTCGGTACGCGGTCGCCACTCGAGAATCACTAGCAGCATGGCTAGCACCCACGACAAAGCGTTTAAACGAGAAAAACGTCGTCCGCGCTCTTTTTGGCATACGTAAAATAATAAAGATAGAGGCACATCTCGATTTTTGTCGTTTTCTCGGGGGTGGCATGCGAGGTGTACAGGCGCCCATCGGTTCTGCGAGCAATGTGCCCCGCCCATTGCCACTTTAGTTTAGCAATTGTTTGGACTATGTTGGTTACTCTGGTATCTCTTAATTTTTGATTCGATCTCGCAGGGAAACTCCGAGCATATATGCTCGGACACTTTGGTCAACAACAACTAAACAACTGGTGGAACAATTTGGTCGTATAGTCAACCATTTATAAGTCTGTTCGGTTCTATAAAAGTTATATTACTGTAATTTTTGTTACTCTTCGTCGTGTACTGGTGTTTTATACGCCTGGTTATATAATAATGTCATATAGACGTTCTGTCGACGTATTTTATAAGACTGTTATATAATGGTACGTGTATACGTCGTTCTTATATGACTTTTAGTCGTGTTAACGTAATTGTCGCATAAAGGTCGATTTTATGTCAATTTAGTCGTGTAATTTGCATTTATAATACTATTAACGGAACGGTGGTCGTGTTTGCGTCGTAATAATAACAATTATGTAATAGTCGTGTAGCTGGTATGACTGTAACCTGTATACGTCTTTAGGGACCACAATACGACTGCTTTATCACAAAAAAATCGTGTAAGCGTTATTGTAAACCTTGTTTATAACTTCCACCATTTTGTGTTGTACCGCGTGTTTGTATGTTTTTTTCATTATTCGTGAAATGGATCCAAACAAGTGGAAAACGATTAAAAGAAGTAGTGCATAAAAGGAAAGTAAATAATACTTATCATGCAATTCAAGCGCTATCTATCTTTCTTCCAAAAAGGGTGATGGCTTACCTAGTCACTGATTAAAATATCAATTAAAATTACTGGAAACTTAAGAATTTCGGAAGCGCAATGAAAATGAGTTGTAAACATCCCTCACATTAATCCAGTAACTTAACTTCCCATTAGACTGCCGCTTATATACAATGCTTCTGTTCGAATAGTTTAATATTATTAGATAAAAATTACAAATTAAAATGGCTGTCGGTTTTGTAAATTTGTTTTTGTTTTTACTGCGGAGGAAATCGTTTCACATTTAAACTACGGCTTTCGTACGGTAAATTAGGTTATAAGACGTTTAAGCGACGGTAATACGACCATAACGGTATATAAATGTCATATTGTGCACCCATACACGGCGAAAAGTCGGATAGGCGACGTTTATATGCCGACTGTGCGACAAATAGGTACGGTAGGACAAATACGACTGATACGCGTCACTTTTAGGGCGATAAGCCGTATTAAATGGTCCCTAATGAACATTTTTACGGAACTTATACGACTATAATTATATAACTTCCAGAACGTCTACTCGACCATGAAATTGTTATTTGGGTAGCCTCCTCATTAATCTTAGCATTGAAACTATACGTTTTAACCGAAATCTGACATATCACAGACACAAAAGATTAGTTTTTAGCTCGTTTCTAGTTTGATAGTCTAAAGTAGGTATGTACCAACATATTTATTTTTACACTCTGATGAATTCAAGTACCTACTCTAGATTACTTAGCACACCAGACATTCCCATTCCACTAACGGGGTAGGCAGTGGGCCAAGAAAACTGGTTCCATTACCAACTGGTCTCTCTCTATACCTATAGGAAGCTATTTATATTCAATGCAAGGAGCCGGTACCTTTTCAAGGTCGGAGCGTTTGCAACTTAGTCTGGAAAGTCTGGGACATTTTTTTTCAACCTTGACGTCCCGTCGCAATCCCCTGGGGGGGTCGCGATTGCAATCCCCTTTAAAACAGGTTCGCGACCGCCCAGGGTATTGCGAACATGTTTTAAAGTGGGATTGCATTTTAGCAAAACAAAAAACACTTAATACACATTACTTAATATGCTGACAGTTTTTAAGGGGATGATCAGACCATCAGACTGAACAAGTTTCTCTATGGGACTAACATCTAAATCGCGATAAAAATAAGGTCGCGTGAGGGAAAGTTGTTCAGTTTGCACGTCTGATCTCTCGGATCATCCTCTTAAAAAAACCATCTGCATAACTATTAAGAGGATATAATTTTTGCTGCGCGCTCCATACAAACGAAGTTTGTTTATATTTTCAATATAAGTTAACCAATTAAAATCAATGAAATTAAAAACAAGCCAGAAACTAATCTAAAGGGTGTTAGGGTAAACAGTTGCATTACTTTAAGGGGTGATTGTACCCATGATACTGAACAATTTTCCCTAAGAAACCTATATGAAATTCGCAAAAAAAATTTCAGCTTTCATACAAACATTCGATCAGCTGATTACATTTAGTATGGAAAGTCCAAACAATTTTTTTGCGAATTTCCTATAGGTTTCTTTGCTCAGTATCATGGGTACAATCAGACAATCACCCCTTAAAGTATTGCAACTGTTTACCCTACCACCCTCTATAACCCAACTTGGTTTGTCTTCTTATAAAAAGGACCCTGTATGTATAAACTGGATAGACAAAGACACTGGTCTATACAAATAATAAAATAAACAAGTCAATATTCTAACAGTACCTATACACTCAGGTGCTTGTGCTAGGCGTGTCTGGTATTTAGGTTTCTCCGTTATGTTGTTTACGACATGCTTATTTATACGTTTGGGATGTTACGTAGGTACTTCATGAAAAACTGGTCACGTGACAAGTTGGTATTGACAAATTAAGAGGATAGGCGGGCTGAAATGCTAATTTGTAGTATAGGTCACTTTTCCGACTGTATACGTATTTTTCAGAGCCGCCCCACCCATACACCCCATACACGACGACTAGAGTGCGAATGAGACAACTGCAGCTCGGACCGATTTTATAAACAAAAATTCGACTAAATCAGCATTTCGTATTCCCCTTTTTCCTCCTCCAAATTTTAATAATTCTTTCAAAAATAATATGAAAAAGACTTTGGCTATGTCTGTATGTTTTGTTTTTTTTTGTTTATATTCGTCAAATTTGTTTACTGGATGTCTGAAAAAGAGCGATAAAATTGATCATTTTCGAAGGTCCCTAGTTCTTACAGTAATTAATTAATTCAAAAAAGCAAAACATAGGGACATGGCAGAGGTGACATAGATTGTATGGTAAAACCATATTTCCTCTAGTGTTATTATCCAGGGAGAAAACAGGGGAATACGTTTGTATGCAGACAACCTTACTGGTCTATCGGGAATGTCTCTGAACATGTTTAAATAAGTATATTCAGAGTTTTCAGAATATCTCTGACTACCCTCGGGGAATATAGTCGTGAACATATGATTTCGAAATTCGGATAGAATTGGGTGCGATTTATCCCCCCCCCCCCCCCCCCCCATACGTGCTTGGTCAAAAATTTAAATTAAATTCCTAAACATTTAAATTATTATTCATAGAGGTTTTTTAAGATAAGATAAGATAAATGTTTATTTTTAACGTTTGCTTAAAACTATTACATTAAACGGTAGACCAAAAACGAGGCAATCCTGATACGCGAGGTCTACGATTGGGAATCCTTAACAATAAACAATAATTTAGTTACGAACTAGTACAATTGAAACAAAGTGAGAGGGTGTGAGTGGGGGGGAAGGGGGGGGGGGGGGGGTTGTGTAGGTGTGTGTCTGTTTGCGTGTGTATTTGCCTTATGTTTGTTAAGATATATCCTTGATTAAGTCTTCATTTTCATCGTAAGTCAAAGTCTGCATCCAGTTCTTAATCTCGAATTTTGCACGGCGCACTGATAATGTTTTTATGTCGAGAAGTTTACAAACTCTGTTATATATCCGGGGATGCAGAAAGCGTCTCGCAAAAGTAGTGTTAATTATGGGCAAAGGCACGAAGTACACTCTTTTGGCAAGCAATGCAGGGTACGCACTAGACGTGATGCGTGACGCGACATGACACCGCGGCTCTCAATATGAAGAGCTGCCGAACAGTTAGCACAGAACTTAACCTGTAGAATTGCTCGGTTGGAAAGCGGAAAGGTTTTTTGTGCATGACCTTTAAAACTGATCTCTGTGCTCTCTACGACCAATAATGAGCTCTTGCAGGCTCCATCCCAAACCAACATACAGTATGTGACAATTGTCTGACAGAGCGAGAAATAAACACACAGGTGACCTTCCAATACAACTGTAAAAAAAAGCATCGATATAACTACAACGGTTATAACTTATAACCATACACCTTATCGCTTAGTTAATAACAGCTAATTCATCGCACAGTTAGCAACATCACGCTTGACCGACTGTTACGGTAATTTTGTTATTTTAATTGTATTATCTATCTATCTATATACTATTATAAAACTGTAACAGGAAGTTTGTCTGTACATTGAAGATATTAACAAAAAAAAAAGTTACGATACGGTTTTTAGGTGTCCCTGATTCCATTTCACAAATTTTTGGATTTTTTGTCTGTCTGTTTGTTTGTGTGTTTGTTTGTTTGTTTGTTTGAACGAGTATTACGCAAAAACTACTGAACCGATTTTGATGAAACTTTTTTTGTTTGATAGCTTATGATCTAACTTAAAATCTGGTATATAATTTGTGCGGACGAAGTCGCTGGTTAACGCTCGTTGTTTATACTATGATTAACAGCAAACACTTGGCTCATTAGGGTTAATTTAGATTAGGTGGGGGAAATGCTCGAGCACTTTATAAGTGTTCATTACTCATTAAACATCAACCTTATTCCGATTTTAAGGGGGTTGTTGAGACTATCAAACTGAACAACTTTCACTATGGGACCAACATCGAAATCGCGAAAAAAAAATCTTTTGTTCCATACATTTAGGTCGAGTAGATCTGTAGTTTAGTATGAAACATCGCAAACGATCATATCATAGCGATTATGGCAAGTCTCCCCATTGTAGGGGAGGTCTATGTCCAGCAGTGGTCGTCTATCGGCTGATATGATGATGATGATGATGGAACATCCGATTTTTTTCGCGATTTTGATTCTGGTTCCATAGTAAAAGTTGTTCAGTTTGATGGTCTTAACCACTCCCTTAAATGTTTATTTGTATTTTTGTAACACCCTCTATAACTTATTGCTGCTGACTGTACTACTCTACCGGGTACTTGACCAGTTTTATAAGTCTTACCAATGTATACCTGCGCAGTAGACACATTTTAATAGCGCGCGAAATTATATTGACCAATCAGGATGTGCCACCTTCAATCCCTTGCCGCGATTGACTAATTGTTTTCGTGCCCTTTTCGTTGCTGCACCCTTTGATTGACAGGGACTCGGGTCTGCTCTGCGCAAACGAAGATTGGCGAGTGGATTTATTTTCCTGGTTTTACTGTACTCATTTTCCTATTTCGTTTTTCACATTTAATCACAATTAGTATTGTAGCCACGGGACTTTTTAATTACAAAAAAGATTCCCGATTGCCGTTTTGATATTGTTGTACGGTACGAAATTACTAATATAAAAACCTAAGTCTTACAGATCACAACCCGCCGGCGCCGTAGCAAAAAAAGATTTCTTAAATTTTTTAATTTCGATGTTACCGTTTTTTTCTATACTTTCATGTTCTTCACCTTAGTTCAATACCCATACGTAATAGTAAGACTGTCTAAAGTTGCCATACAAAGCTATAAGACCCATCAATATTTACTTTTTCATCTAGTCTTATAGCTTTGTGCCACAACTTTAGACAGTCTTACTATAACGTATGGGTATTGAACTAAGGTGAAGAACATGACAGTATAGAAAAAAAAACGGTATGTAACATCAAAATATAAACATTTAAGACCATTTTTTTATTTATTTTTTTGCTAGGGCGGGTTGTGATCTGTAAAACTTGGGTTTTTATATTAGTAATTTCGTACCCTACAACAATATCAAAACGGCAATCGGTAATCTTTTTTGTAATTAAAAAGTCCCGTGGCTACAATACTAAAGGTGAATATAAAGAATAACAGATAAATTGGTTTAAAAGTAATAAATAAGTCGTAGATGCGTGTCGAGATGGAAGTGGAGACATGAGACAACCGACAGGAACCACTAGCCATGACGTTCTTACTTAGAATTCATCGGCACGGTTCAGTTGTACTGTTTCTAATTTTTATACCTTTTCGTAGAGGAAGCCTAAGATGTTTTTATACGTAGATGCGTTGCCCGCGCTCCAAAATGGCAAGGTAATAAATAATATAGCGAATATTATTTCGTTTCTCCTTCTTTTTTTAAAAGTTGGTTAATATTTTTACTCGACTGCCCCAGAAGGTGGGTAATATTTTTTCCATTACTTGCTGGGGTGGGCCAACGAAATCAGAAAAATGGCAGAACTAACATAAATGTTTAGGATAGAGGACGATAATATAAAAAAAATTAGGCCTTCACCCAACAGTGGCTTTAGATAATAATGATAGGTAATAATGGAGTCGCGTTGTAAGTCTGCTATTGGGTAGTCACTTGTCGCTCGTCGATTATTGGTTGCCCCCTCCCGGGCCTACGACGAAGCTCCATTGGTGGCTCAAGATAGTGTACTTTTCGAAAAACAATCCTTGAAGTCACCAAAATACATCTACCGTACAACGTCAAGCACTCTTGCTAAATAAACTAGACATTGGCAAAATCATCACAACCAAGATGGCAGCCATTTAAAAAAAATAGAATATAATAGATAGGTAATAATGAATTTGACATTGGTACCAAATTGGTACCAAAAATACAAAAATAACATTGATGTCAGCGGCCTAGCATAGCAATCCAGAAATAGAAATAGAAATCAATTTATTATGTGCATAATGTCAAGAAGTTGTTCATAAAGTTATTACAATAGTTCAATATGCTCTGCCTTTAATCGGCGTATAATAAAAATTCATAATCAAATGTCAAATTAAAAAATAATAAGAAAATTGAAACCAGAGGGGGAATGCTGCCAGCCTCCTGGATATGGCGCCCCAAGGCAAGGCTTTAAATGAGGTGTTTTGTTTATACCCTATAATTATATAATTTACTTGCATTATTCATTGTTTTTTTACCTACATTATTAATATTTTATGTACCCCACATTATTTATGTTGAATAAATAAATATTTGAAAAAAACATTGACGTCTTATAAATGAAAATAATTTGCATTATTTTCTCGCAACCGTAGTACAACTCGACCGTGATAGCTAAAATTCCTCACTACAGTGAAAGTAACGTACAATGTCTGTCTGTAACTAAATAGGACCGTTGTCTATTGTTCAGCGCTGCGCCTGCGCTTGGTTATGTCATTATAATACGAATTATTTTTTGTGTCTATGCACTTATGTCATGCGAGGTTATTATTGCTAAAGTCTAGACTAATATGTATAGTCTGGTCATTTTGATATGTTCTAATACAGAAACAGAAAAATTGCCTCAAAATGTTACAAAGTACTTTTTTCTAAAAACATAAACACAGTGGCCACAATTTAATTTTTCATAGAATACCTAGATGCACCTAGCTAGTGTACTATGTTTTTTTTGTGTAAATAATCTAAATAGGAATATCTAATTCAGGAGACCCACATGTCTCTTGCGTCCAGTTTGACAGATAGTGAGCCCGATACCACTTTTAACCGACTTCAGAAAAGGAGGAGGTTTCTCAATTCGACCGTATATCTATATTTATTTATGGTTAATTTACAAAAAATACAGGTCTCGAAATTTAAACATGTAGGCTTTAACTTTAACGGTTTATTTCACTTTAGTCTCCTGGGCTTGGATGAGACTAATTAAAAATATTTTTCTATGTATATCCAAATCACATGAAAATCACAGGTGATTGAATGCAATTTGACTTTATAAAATGTAGGTGTCCCCAAATCGACTATAAAGTTGTTCTATGCAACCTCATGATCTTTTCCTTGACCGAAAAGTCTTTGGTGTTACAAATTGTACATAAGTTTCTAACAACTTATTAGTACCAGTTTGATCCAGGACAAAATGAATAATATAACGCTCTTTCTCTTTTCCAGGTTACGAAGAAACCTACACCATATCACAACTATCACCAAAATCGACGATCGACCACCAACTGCCGCAAGGCATCGTATTACAGACCAGCCAGACTGAAAATTTAGAGTTTAACATAGAACCTAGCGCATTACCTGATGATAAATACCAAGGAACTGATGAAATACCAATAGAAGACATAATTAATGAAGAAGAAAAAGAAAGACATGTTATAGTAGCAAGATCAGCTGATAACAGGGAATCTAGATCAATAAATACTGATGAAATACCTATTTCTAATAACAACGAAATCGACAACGAATTAGAATTACATAACAAAAGAAAATACTATGAAATACATCCAACGAAAACTATAGATTATCTGCGAACTAGAGATGATGATGAGATTTTGATGTCAGAAGGTTTTGGTGATAGGCTAGAGTTCAGATTTCCGGGGGAAGCAAAAAGGGTTCCGAAGGCAAGGGCACTAACTTCGGGACCCATTCGAGCTACTGCAGTGCAACCGATATTTGCGACAGCTACCCTTAGAGAACAAGGTAGACAGAACACTGAAATCCAAAACATTATTACTGGAATCGTCAAATTATTGAACGGCAATGTCAACGTCCAAGCCAATTCTCAGTTATTAAGACCTGGCCGTCCAATGAACTCAAGAATCAACAATCGAGGACCTCCAAGAATTTCCGACGTTCCACCTTTGCCAGATTTCGATAAACCTATGACACCACCACCTCACGTTTTCCATCCAACCAAAACACCACCTCCATATCCATTTGATAGACCACCGCACCATGGTGTCAATTTGCCTGAACAAATTGTGCCACCAATGCCTCATAGACCAGGGTTCCATAGACCAATACCTCCTTGGCAAAGACCACGCCCAAGACCACCTCCAAATCGACGACCTAACCCTGGTCTTCCTATGTACAAACCTATGCCTCCTCTACCTCCAGATCTTCCCGACTTAGAAGACTCTAAACCTCCAGAAGATATTGAAGACATAAGTGAAAATGAAAGTCATTCAGAAAACAACATACATCACGATACCGACGACAACGAACCCGTAGTAACTCAAGAAACTAACAATACTGAAGTTGATAAAGAAGAAAAACCCACTACAGAAGAAACTTCTACTTCTACTACAACCACAACAACAACAACTACAACAGAAAAACCTACTACAACTACAGAAAAACTGACTACAACTACTGAAAAACCGACTACAACTACAGAGAAAGTAACAACAACAACTGAGAAACCCAAAACTGAAAAGCCTGCTAAACCTGAAAAGAAAAAAGACTCAGATAAAGAAAAACTTAAAGAAAAATTCAAGCCAGAAGAGAAACCTTTAAACAAAACGGTTAAAAATGAGACTGTAGTACCTATAGACACTATTATAGAATCATCTATATCGGAAACTAAAGCAAATACGATGTCCATTGCTGTCCCAACACCGACTGAAGGTTTGATAACTCAAGCACCAACCATCAGTGTAGCTTCAAAATCCAGTGAAATTGTCCAGACATCGATAAATACGCAACCTTTACCAAGTAAGTTGAGTGTCTTCAAAACAATTTTAATTCAAGTAGGTATTCAATTCTATGGCGTTTGAACTTCCTAAAATTTTTGTCTTACTAGCCACAGGAGTGTTCGATAGACTTTATATGAAAACTATGGAATATCACATTTATTGACCATGAATTTCCGCTTACGCTAGTAGATAGAAAACGTAGTGATTATATTCTCTTTGGTAGATAGCGATATGAAGTTGGAGATACACAATTTACATACAATTGATGGCCCGGTAGCATAGTCTGTAGTGAACCTGCCTGCTGTGCCGAGGGTCGCGGGTTCGAATCCCGTAAGGGACAAATATTTATATGATGAATATGAATATTTGTACCCGAGTTATGGATGTTTGTATCTATATATGTATTCTATATCGTTGTCCAGTCATCATAATACAAGTCCAGGTACGGTAAATGTGACTACATATATAATTTGTGTGTATTTATAATTTGAGCCCAGCTATAGAAAAAAATATGGTAACATAAATAAGGACAGCAATAAGGTAGCGATCTCCTATTTTATAACTAGAGCAAAGCTATAATTATATACATCTCTAATTGAGTATATAGGACGAAACATGCATTGACATCTAGTGCATTCTCTCTCTAAGATCATATTTTGATCGTCCAAGAGTTTAAGAAGACGGTTTTCACTGCTTCTTCTCTTCTGACAAGTTCTGTTGCATGCTTGGATTAAACTAAGATTGCATGTAATTTTATACTAGCCTAGTACTATACCACGTATACCACTACCGACAGCATCCATTCTTGTGCAAGTGTTCAGGCAAGATACAAGACAGTCTAAGGAGCAACACCTGTTCCGATCATACTCTCTTTAATCCAATTCTAACTAAAAACTTTTCTACTTCCAGCATCCCAAGGCATCCCGTACCACCCCTACAGACCCCGTCCAGGCATAGTCCTCGATGATCCAGACTTCAAGCCGAAAGGAACCCGCCATCCAATAGAAGTCCCGGTGATTACTGCTGCGGAGACCAGACCCCCTGGTTATGGAGAAATATTTGATGTCACTGTGTCTGCTATCCAGGGTCCTGGCGAGAAGGGCGGATCTGGTAAGAGCTTTTATACTTTTGACATTTTTATTTGGTTGGACCATCGGTTCATCTTTAGCACCTCCGAATTTCGAGAGGGACACTAAGCAGTTGGTTCCAGATAGTGCCATTAGGTGGCGGTCGGTTTCCATTCTTTAAGCCACGTCACACGTTGAGGCGGCTTGAAACCTCTTGGCATAGGCGGTCTATGTCCCATTAGAGTGAGCAGAGATAATAAATCGCCACATGCTACGATTCTGACACACATCTCTCGCCTCATCAACATCCATAAATATAAGTCTCTTGATACATTCTCGGCAGTTCCGGGTACATTTTATTTGGCCCTTCTTCAGTACGCATCCAATTTGGTCAGCCTACGTGCGTCTAAGGTGACCCCTTTCAATTATTCCATTCACACTTGCCTTGTAAATGCATTACTGGTGAAATGGGGAACTTCTGGGTGTATTCTACGTATTACGTAGGTAAAATAACAAGCTATTATTTAAGCACGTAATACCGACTGCTCTCAAACGGTGAAATAATACATCATAAAGGAAACTTGCATAGGTTCAGATCGTGCAACTGATCACGATGACCTTAAATGCGTAGAAATCAAATTCATTATTTGGTCGGGGGAAGCGGGAGGCGATCGTCGCGCAAGCACCATTGGTCGATCAGTCAACTTTTACGTCATTACGTCATCAATGTGCACGAAAATCCCTATCACTTTCCCCATGCTCATTGATTCGTTGCGTGACCTGTACGCTAAAAATGAAATTCTGGTGCATCCAATTATCCACATTGTGCAGTGCGTGGTTTACGACCCATAACCCATACACTCTAGACACAGTATAAGAAAGAATATCTAGTACTACATACAGTATAGACACTCCCTGCCCCCCAACAATTTTAACCTCACCCCCGCTTAGCAGAAAGCTTCGCGGAAAATGAAGGCAGTGGCATATTTCTGTCTCGCTCGCACTGACTCAGTATCATGCTTATCTCTTCTTGTAAAATTTTCCCATTTGTATGATAGGTGTGCATCCTTCATTGACCAAGTATTTGAAGATTGAAAAGCAAAAAGTATTGGGGCTAACACAAAAGATCCCACTGGGTCGAAATACAAGTCCCCACAACAAGATAAGATAAGAAGGTCCTAAGCATATTTTTACGTTCTATCCTTCCACGAGCTTTTGACTCTGATTTCATCCGCGTGGATTATCCCTTTGGGGTCTTTTTTCGAAAAATCCTTTCTCAGTTCACCCCAACATTCTCTGTAGAATATATATCCAAAATTTCATGTTTCTATCTTCAGCGGTTTAGACTGCTGTGCGTTGTCTATCAGTCAGTCACGGAACTCTTTTATAAGTAAAGATTTCCCTTTCCACAGTGCACATAGAGAACATAAACATCGGGCATCCCGAGCATGACGACATCATAGTGTCAGCGTCAGGGGAACAAGGGTTTGTCTCGATCGATGGCAAGAGGACCTACCTCAACTTGTTCGATACCTCCACGCCTGGGCCCAGTGTGAGACCTACCAGGGTTCAGAGTCTACCACATTCTGGTAAGTCTATGTACTGTTCTCGTTAGTATCATAAACGGCATATCATTATCATCACAGTCAATATACGTCTAACTGCAGGGCACAGGCCTACCCTCAGGGAAGGTGTATGTACGTTGTACGTTAGTGTTGTACTACGCGTGCACAATGCGGTGCGGTACGCATCGGAATTTCTTCTTCAGCGTATGCAGGTTTCCTCACGGTGTTTTCTTCGCCGTTTGAGAGCAGTCGGTATTACGTACTTAAGTAAGAAAAACTCATTGGTACGTTGCTTGTCATCAGTGCGGCTTCGACTGGACCTTAAGATCGACACTCGTCGCATACGGCATATACATTACATACAAGCATTGTAGCCTAGTTAAAATTAAGCAACAAAATTCCCTTCAGGATAATTTATTCCTGGATTATTGTAAAATGGGTTTAAACGTTCCTTTAGTCCATAAGATTGAAGAAAATAAAAAGTTCTGGTTGAGGGAGGAGTTAGCTCGAGGTAGAGTTATAGATTCCATGAAATATGTATGCACGTGAAAAAACTGAAAAAATCACCCTTAATCACTCAAGGGTGATTTTTTTCAGTTTTTGCACGTGTATACATATTTCATGGAATCTATAAGTCATACTGAAAAGTTTTATAGAAACAAATTAAAGCTGACAACATTAACTAATTGGCAAATCAAGCATATTAGGATAGAATATCTATATTTCTGTATAATCCAAAATCCTACAGCAAGTTTTCTACAGTATTACCATAGACTAACCTTAGTCTTTGCCGGTATTAGGGAATGATAGATATTCCAGTCGAAAGGTCATGGTTTAAGAGTCCTAAAAAACAGGGCTGCCATCCTAAAGTCTGTCGCAATCCCCTGGCAGACAGACGAAAAATTTTACTAAAAAGAGAACTAGGTACCAAAGATATTAAAGAATTGTGTCTCGTTCACCTAATATTTCCAGCACCCTAGCTACAAAAGAGCAACAATTCTCTTTTCCCATTAGGAAATCATTCGTCACATGAGGGCCATCTAATTTTACATATTCATAGATTAAAATTAATAAAAACCTGTTCTTTCCAGTTCCACCACTAGCGCCACCGCCGCTTGAACCAACAATAGGCACTGGTGTGGCGATACCTACCGACGAAATCCCACTAACACCAGTAAGGAGGCCAGTTCACCAGCCTTCTCATCAAGCCTCTCATCATGGAAGACCTACGCAGCCTTACAGAAGACCACAGCCTACTGTCAGGTAAGTGCGAAGGGTTAGGCCATTCTTTTGTGATACTCCGACTATCTTGTGTGGTGATATCAGCCGACGATATCTCACAACCAACAGTAGGGAGGCCAGTTCACCAGCCTCTTCATCAAGCCTCTCATCATGGAAGACCTACGCAGCCTTACAGAAGACCCCAGCCTACTGTCAGGTATGTGCGAAGATCTAAATCATTCTTTTGTGATTCTCCTACTATCTTGTGTGGCGATTCCAGACGACGACATCCCAAAACCACCATTAAGGAGACCAGTTAACCAGCCTACAGTCAGGTAAGTGCGAAGATGTATATCATTTCGTCACGCCCAGGATACAAATGGGATGGCATCACTAAGAAGAACATTTCACCAGCCTCCTCATCAAGCCCGTCATCATGGAAGACCTACGTAACCTAAAAGAAGACCTCAGCCTACTGTCAGATAATTGCTAAGATCTAGGTATTCTAGGCCGTTATTTTGCAATACTCCTATCATTCTTATTAAGTTACAAGCTAACAGACATTTAGGGTCATCACCATGATCATCCACCTGTCATCTACCCACTGCTGAACATAGGCCTCACGCAAGACGTGCCCCAAAACTCTGACTTCGGCCTTTTCCATTAATTAAGCTTCTATTCATTGCTTATGGCAAGATAGCTGGTCTTTTGTAATTTGCTTAAAGATTCTGGATATCATTTTTATTGACTGACTTTTTAATTCAGGCCGATAAAAATATCTTAAGTATTAATTAGGTATCTGATCCTTTTTTACATGAGTTAAAAGGATTGAACTTTCTTAATCTTCCTTGGTGGGGAGTCGCTGAATAATTTGTTTCTTCTTTCCCAGAATTGATACGTGTATCGTCGGTGATGATTCCACTTGTGACCAGGCTCAAAACGAGAAATGCAGAACCGAAGCAGGTACGTTAATGCACTTAAAAATATACTTACACTTACATGAATTCTTTTCTAATTGTCACTATTAGCCGAAATCGGCTGTGATCATCGGCAAATTTTCCTGAATTTTTGTAGAGGGTATCTTATTCCATGATTGTGTTCACAGGTATATCAAGCTGCCAGTGCCGACAGGGCTACGCGAGGAGAACGCACAGAGACCCGTGTCGGCGAGTCGTGTCGCTGATACTGAACCTGAGGGTCGACAAGCTTTATGACAGAAAGGTACGTTGTAATCTATAGATATGTTGTGAAACAGTTGTGCTAGAAAACGCTGCGGAGATACGAAATAGGTCCTGTGAATAACGCTGTAAATGTTGTGCGCTGTCATAAATAGTTACAATAGTACCTAAGCCATCATAATTACCTATTTTTTTAAAATTCATAATGGGTTTGCGCTTGGCTTCATCTCACCTGATGGGAAGTGTAGAAGAAGTGTGTGTGTAGTGTGTGTGAACGCGTATAAATATCACGGAACTCTGGGCTGATAATTTGATAAACCGTGTCGTTATACACGCACACAGAGATAAGTAGTATGACGCCACACGCACACCAATCTAAGAAAGTTGTCCACTTTTTTTACGTTAGTAGCGTGAGGCTCTATTTAGACATCATCATCTCAGCCGATGGACGTCCACTGCTGGACATAGGCCTCCCCCAAGGATCGCCATAACGACCGGTCCTGCGCTGCCCTCATCCAACGGGATCCCGCCGCCTTCACAAGGTCGTCGGTCCACCGAGTGCGGGGCCTACCCACGCTACGCTTTCCAGTACGCGGTCGCCACTCGAGAACTTTTCGGCCCCATCGGCCTTCGGTTCTGCGAGCAATATGCCCCGCCCACTGCCACTTTAATTTAGCAATTCTTTGGGCTATGTCAGTTACTCTGGTTCTTCTGCGGATCTCTTCATTTCTGATTCGATCTCGCAGGGAAACTCCGAGCATAGCCCTCTCCATTGCTCTTTGGGTGACTTTCAGCCTTTTTATGAGGCCTTGAGTGAACGACCACGTCTCTGTTCCATATGTCATCACTGGCAACACACACTGATCGAAGACTTTCGTTTTAAGACACTGCGGTATTTGGGACGTGAAGATACTACGTAGCTTCCCGAACGCTGCCCAACCGAGTTGGATTCGACGGTTGATCTCTTTCTCGAAGTTGGACCTACCTGACTGAATAGTTTTTATTTAGACATAAGTATTCTTTATCTAAGTAAAATTCAATATTTTAGGCCAGTTTTCCATCAATAATTTTATTCTGTAATGATTTCAAGCCTTGAACTAGTGGCCAGTTGGGAATGAAATTGCAATAATCGTTGGAAAGACTTTAATGTATTAAATGATTTGACTTGAATGGCTAAAAACGGAGAATAGGATTATCCAAGCTCACCCATATATTACACATAAATGCGAACTATTTCTTTTTTCAGGTTTCCTCACGATGTTTTCCTTCACCGCCGAGCTAGTGATAATGACAAATACAACCGTACATAAATTCCGTAGAACGTAGTGGTACCTACAGGCCAGGAATTGAACTGGCGGCGCCTCGTGATTGAGTTGGTATCTCTCTTCCTGGTTATCCTGGTTATACAGGAATTATAGTTGGGGAGGGAGAGGAGGTTAATAAATGATTAATAAATGATAATTACTGTTGCAGGTGGCTTGGAACAACAAACTATTAGATAAAGACTCCGAACCTTACCAGCAGTTGAGCTACGAAGCAACTAGAGCTGTAAGTATGCAGTGTTTATAATTTCTCCATGGGACTCTCTGTCAGAGAATTTTTTCTACAGGGTTTAACAAAACACTAGTAAGAGGGTGCTTCAGACCATCAAACTGAACAACTTTCATTATAGAGCCAACTCCGAAATCGCGAAATATAAATCAGCTGTTTCATACAAAACTGCAGTACCGGCTCGATTCAAATGTATGGGACAGCAGATTTTTTTTATTTTTCTCGGTGTTGGCTCCACAGTGAAAGTTGTTCAGTTTGATGGTCTGAAGCACCCCCAGTATTACTAGGGTATTTTGTAGCACCCTGTATGTGGGGCAGTATTTTTATTCTTCATCAATGATGATGATGATGAGACAATGATGACGAACTTGCTGCCGAACATGCGAAGAGGAGGAGGAAAACATGGAACATCTCCTGTGTGAACTTGCTGCCGAACATGCGAAGAGGAGGAGGAAAACATGGAACATCTCCTGTGTGACTGCGATGTCTTGGCGGCTAAATGAATGTGTCTCCTGGGAGATGGTCATTTTACCATATTTTTGAAGGGTGAAGGAAATAAATGTCTAATGGTCAACAAAAAATATACCATTGGGTCAAAGTGTTGCTCGCTTGCCAGCCTCCTTTAAGATTAAGATGATTATTTTGCGTCGTCTTCGGTCACTGCTAGTGGTGAATTCTGGTGATTTTGAAAAGAGGTTCCATCTCAGGGCAGCATTCCACACCTGTGAACATTGACGTCGGGTCTGCGCTCAAAACTCTCCGAACCAAAAGAGTAACAAAACGTATAAAGAGTAACAATTACGCGGCAGTTTGACCGACCGACTACGCGCACGTCTATACTGACGTGCCGCGGTACAGTGAGAATTTTTAAAATCTTTGCTAGCAAAATGAACAGCTATTTCAATGTTTTTAGTTGGTTTATATTACTTACACGAACCTACGTAGTATAGGAAACTTTTTTCGATAATTTTGTATTAGACCCACGTCCATTAGTAAGTCCAATGCCTGTGAATGATTTTTACAAATTATTCTTGAGCTTTTTGACAGTCTCATACAATTGTTGACAGATCGACTCAGCGTTCTCAATGACGCCGTTCTCGGACGACTTCGTGAGTGGCGCCGTCAACTCTGTGCACAGAGGAGACCAGCACAACCAGGGAGTTTTCGTCAATTACACTATTTTGGTAAGTTCTCATGCATCTTCGTCCCCTTGCTATAATAGTTATTTATTTATTTATTTATTTGGAAAATCTACAGCGTTACAGATGTAATTATGCTAACTTACAGTCTAACAGAATGGCCAATTACAGATTTTCACTTTTATACAGTAAAAAATTCTCGGTCTATTTTGTAATAATTATACATTACTGAAACCAAATTATCTAACTTTTTCTGTGTTTGTGTGAATGTGTGTGTGTGTGTGTGTGTGTGTGTGTGTGTGTGTGTGTGTGTGTGTGTGTGTGTGTGTAAGTATGTCTTTTGTTCGCAATGAGGGAGACAGGGGATGTGTGAAAGGGTAGATTATGGCTAATTTTTATCCAATACAACCTTAATTTTAGATTTAAAGCTTTGCTTAGAGTGCAAAAAGATATCTACATTTTCAAAAACATTGTTATAAGTTTTAGTTACGCGTCTGATAATGGAATTTTGCGCGTAAGTAGTACGGCGGAAAGGCTATCCTGTTATATCCAGAAAATATTATAAGGATTCCAAAAATGTATACTTTTTTTAGTAAAAAACTAAACATAGGCAACCGCGCGCTCTACCTCCGCGCGGGCCGCTGACAGATGAGCGCTAACTGCAAATAAGTATGGGGTCAGGGGTCAATCCAGAACATATTCTGTCTGTGTGCCAAATTTGTACGTGAATCGTGATTGAGCCACAAACATACAAACATCGTTACATATCACATTTATAATATTACTAGCGTTAACCCGCGACTTGGTCCGCACAAATTATATACCAGATTTTAAGCCACATCATAAGCTACCAAACGAAAAAAGTTTCATCAAAATCGGTTCAGTAGTTTTTGCGTGATGCTCGTTCAAACAAACAAACAAACAGACAGACAAAAAATCCAAAAGTTGGTGATATGGAATCAGGGACACCTAAAAACCATATCGTAATTTTTTTATTGCTGATATCTTCAATGTACAGACAAACTTCTGTTACAGTTTTATAATAGTTTAGATTAGTGAGATGAGATATACAACCTTTTCTATATAATAAATAATCATCTTTCTGTTTTTGGCTGTCCTTATTATTTCCTCAGCATCACCTGTTAGTAGGTCAGGTCGTACCCTGAAACAATCAAACTGGTGGCCTAGCATGCCGCCTCCAAGTAAACGAGAAAGGTCCAGAAGTGCTTACGCATGTCAAAATAAGCTCGCTCGCTTTCACGTTTTGTCGCTTTCTCGTGTGCCGCATTCTGGTCCTGTTGTGCTTCAGTTCATTTGAGCATTGAATGAAAACTAGATGAGTCACACTTCCGAAGACGTGGACCCTTCGATGTTGCTTAGCTACGATGTCGATAATCTTCATTGCATCCAGCTTTTCACACAAAAAATTCCTTTCCCAACAGATGCAAGAAACACCAGAAACTTTAAGAGCGGCAATAGCTACAGACATACAGAAGCACATACTGGGTGTGATCAGACGTCGATCTAACAATGTTGGGGCTTCAGCGCTATGGGTCGACACTCCGGCTGGAAGCGTGCTGCCTTTGAAAGGTGAGTGCTACGAGCTGCTACGGGCTTCCTACATCGCGCTATTAAGATTCCCGCGAGGTGATATAATTGGAAGGGATGGATTGTGGGGTTGGCGCGTTGGATCGACGCGTTAAAGTTGTTAGAACCAAGGAGTAATATAAGTATATAAGAAAAGAGAACCCACTCGAGACAACATAATGCATCCACCTTATGTCAAATTGAAGGCTAGCTAGCGCCATCTATGTTTCACCGACAATAATTCAACCTATACTATACATACATACTTATATCTACTCATACCGATGGATATTATTGTTTTGAATGCTAGTTTTCGTTCAATCCCGCACCGATCGAGTGAAATTCCAGTATCCTTACTATTCCTGTAATCTAAACATTGGTAAGAGAACAACAGAAACTCCAGAACATCACTAAATCGACCCGAAATTGAACGAAAACTACAAACAACCCGCACGTTACGCAAGATAGGTAGCCATTTTGTGAATTTGTCAATTTGACATTGACATAGACAATAAAATCATTTTTTTTCATAGTTCTGCGAAATATTTAATAGATGGCAGCACATTCTATGCAAACTGAATCGGAAAAAGCCACCAAAAGGCGACTGTCCTCCGCCTGGTTAGAACTGAGAACAGTGGTGAATGTCGTCTGGTCTTTCTCTCAGGGTCTTTCTCAATTTCTAGATCCTCATAGCGCTGGATCACAATAAGCTTGTTTAGTTCTATTCGTATCTATGAACAACTAATGAAATATCCCTACAGATCGAAAGCTTCATACAAACGGCCGCACCAGAATGTAGCATTTGGTTTATCGATTCGTTCGCTCGCTGATAACGGTCGTCATAGACGGGAGGTTTTAGATATCATAAACTGGAGGATGTACTCTTCTTACGCACGCAAGTTGCTAATGCCTTCCTCTCACTTACACAGGAAACTTCGAGCTTGCAATATCATAGAGCTGCTGTTTGTTGTGACATTAATAATTTGGCCCGTTGTTTCGTCGCAATCATTCCATTTCGAGTCGATAATCATGTCGTTGAGTTTGATTTTGAAGAGTTTTGTTAAAGCATATGAACTCCTAAAGAGATTTTGTGAATTTTTCCTAAAAATTTCTAAAAAAAGAGTTTTTTTATTCTTTAATACATTGTATTGTTTCTTTTCACAGATGTAGACGAATGCGCCTCTATAGACTTGAATGACTGTCATCAGTTGGCGACATGCACCAATACTTGGGGTGGATTTAGGTAAGAATTAAAAACATTCTGCAGATAGACCAGCTCACAAAACATAATTATGTTTATTATTTTTCAACACACTTGCTTGCAATGTGACTCTTATCTTATATCTTTTAGGTTCATTAATACTGCTTATAAAACACGCATGTTTTGTAATTAGTGCCGCATAATGCCGCATATTTGCGCGCTCAGTAAAAAAACCAGCAAAAAATCCGACCGCTATGTTTCTATTTGTCTAATCCTATTTGTGATTTTTTTTCCTCCCAAGTGTGTAAAGAATTTTCTTTACGGTCTCGGCTCGTTTACAGTACTCGCCTGCAGCTCGTGCTGCAATCCAATCTCGACTATAATGACCGAGCTCATTATGTACTATTACAGATGTTCCTGTCCGGATACAACACTGGACGCATCTCCGGGGTCAGTGACCCGAGCTGGTCGAGAATGTAAGGCCTGTGCTTCCAGCCATTGTAACGAGAGAGGCGTCTGCAGATATAGCAATAGTCAACCTTATTGCAGGTCAGTTGAGTTGATTTCTTCCTGTTCTACTTATATCTCTAGATTTAGTGGCCAGAGCTAGATGAAGATATTGAGGAAGTAAGGCTTGCGCCTGTAGATATAGCAATAGTCAACCTAATTACAGGTCAGTTGAGTTGATTTCTCCTTGTACTTTAACTGAACTTATCTCTGGATTTGGTGGCCAGAGATAGACGAGAATGCAAGGCTTCTAGCCATTGCAATGAGAGGGGCAACGTGATCACTTTCTCATCAGATAATCTACCAAAAAAAACCTACCTAACTACTGTTAAAACAAAATACTGTTTAAAATTAAGGTTTTTCTTCACCACACTTTGTCTTATTTCTTATAAACTAGGTACGATGTATGTTTATCTCTCTCGCACAGCTGCTCGTCAGGTTACTACGGGTCCACGTGCGAGGTGGACGGGGAGGTGGTGGGGGTGGCCGTGGGCGCCTCGCTGGCGGCAGCGTTAGTCATAGCTCTGACACTTGCTGCGTTGTTGAGTTGGAGGTAAGTTCACTATGTTGACTTGATATAATTTCAATTTATTTATTTGTGAATCACAGGTAATAATACGATGTTACAAAATTGTTGATTCCGCCAGAAGGCATACAAAAGTTTTGCAAGTAGATACCTATATGTAAGTGCTTCAGCTTTGTTTAATTTTATTTCATCATCAGCCTATACAGGATGTTACAAAAGTAAAAATAAAGATTTAAAACTTTTAAGGGGGTTGTTGAGAACATCAAACTGAACAACTTTCACTATGGGACCAGCAACGAAATCGCGAAAAAAATATTTTTTTCCCATACATTTAGCTCGTCTCCCCATTTGGGGGAGGCTGAAGTTCAGCAGTGGACGTCTATCGGCTGATATGATGATGATGAAACATCCGATTTTTTTTGCGATTTTGATATTGGTCCCATAGTGAAAGTTGTTTAGTTTGATGGTCTCAACCACCCCTTAAATGTTTAATTGTGTTTTTGTAACACCCTGTACACGTTCCACTGCAGGGCACAGACACTAACCTCAGGGACACCCTCCCTGTGTACGTTAGTACCACGCGTGCACAATGCGCTACGGTAGGTTCAGCGTATGCAGGTTCCCTCACGATGTTTTCCTCCACCGTTTGAGGGCATTCGGTATTACGTACATAAGTTAAAATAGGGAATAGGTAGGACTTATCCCAATTCCAAAATCCAATATTTATTTGTTTTTTTTTTTCTACTAATGTCCCCTGGAACAACAGAGTGAATACATGTTAGTCAAGACCACAGAGAAATTACACGCTTCTCTATGTTCAAGATCCACTTTGGATCGATAAACCAGAGGAGTTCATTAGTTTTTTTTTAATTAAGCTTTTGTCTTTGTAGTTCTCTTCGACCGATTTTTTACTCTGTGATTTAACTTGGTTCACAGTCGCAAGTGGTCGCGGGAACAGAAAGCAGTCGGTATGGGATCACCGGTGTTTAACTACATGACGGCGAACACTATCAAGACGCCGCCTGTTGGACAACCGCCATATCAGGTAACTAATGGCATATTATTATTATTATTATTACTGTATGTCTTTTCCTTATCTCGGGACATAAGTGTCCCGGACCTTTGGGAGGCGTGCGTGGGGCCGAAGCCAAAACGTAGAGGCCCGTCAGACAATTTGATCTAAGTAGTAATGTAACACCAACCGGCAACTATCCCATTATACACTATAGAAGTGCATCCAAAACAGCCCCCGGTCAGTGTAGGACTATTGCAAGGAGTGGAAAGAAACAAAATCTGGGCTATTGGGGTGGGGTGCTAATGGAACAGGTAACTAGGTTTTGAACGGGACTATGTCGCCTGCCTGACCAATGTATAAACACGGAAAAAATGGCAGACGGTGACTCGCCAACTCAAAATGAATGGGACCCCGAAAATGGTCGCTCGCACGGAGCGACTAGGGGGCAACATTTCCTGAGCGGCTTAGAGTGGAGAGGTGCTTCTGGACTTTAAACGACCTTATTATTATTATTATTATTATATATGATACAGCTCAAAGCTGATGCTGATATTATTCCTATTAATCTACCCTGGAGCGCGATTTTTGAATCTCATTCTACTGCTGATTTGACTTTCAACAATCGCACTCCTGGAGTATGATTTTTTAATGTCAAATCAGCAATAGAAAGATGCATAATCCATAGTAATTTTGACATTGTCAACTGCTGAGTTCAAAGTATGAGGTTCCAAAATCGCACCCCTGCTGATCAGAGATATCATTTATTTTATTTGGTAGCTGTGATTTTTGTCCCATTTGCCTGTCATAAAGTAAGAGGGATCCCAATAATCCCGTGACGCAATTAAATATTGAAAATATTTTTTTGTTGCTTCGCCTGATTTTTAGCGAAAGTGCGACAACGTCCCGGTTTGGGACTACGTGGCTGATTGGGGTGTCAAAAGACGCGTCTTAACGAGGGTTACAATAACTATAAAACCAAAAATATTTTTTGAGAAAACTCAAATACTTAAAATTTTAAAAATGCGGTCGTATTTCGCCCAGTTTCGATCAGAAAAAATGCATATCTCAAAAAAAGAAAAAATGAGATCAAAATAAAATAAAAAAGAAACCCTAGAGATATGACTTTGGGGTACATGAAAAAAATTATTGGAGGTATCACTGATGGGTTATTTACAAGTTGTACCTTTGTTACACGGAGAAAAAATTTAATTCAGTTCATTTGGCAGATTCATTTTCAATGTACCCGAAGGTCGTGGAAGACACGAGATCAGCGAATTTTTTGTTGAAATTTTGATAAATAATTACTTTGTGATTTCAGGTTACATTGGAGGAGAGAATGCGCTGGGCGCAAATAGCTGAAGCCATGGCGCAAGCAAATCACTACGCGGTGAGCATATATTTAAGCACAGAATAGGGTACCTGATATATTTAAGTTCCAACTAATAATTATAAATGCGAAGCTTTGTTCCTTTAATGGCAAAGGTCAACAGGCATTTTTGTATGGCGCTTGGTATACTTAACTTCCTGGCATCGCATTGCAAAATTTCTTAATTTTACGTTTCATACTTCGAATTATTATGAATTATGAAAATTTATAGAAGACAATGAAAACATTGTCTCATACGTTTTAGTAAACGGGTGAAATTTCTACGTCATCATCAATTTCTGCATGCTATGTCATTATTCAGTTAAGGTCTAAAATAAAATAAAATAAAAAGTCCTTTGGCCTTCATTCTACAATGTCTAAGAACTAGGATAATCAATTCCGACGGTATGATTTTGATTATGAAGGTCTCGGGTTAGAAACGTTTTAGGAGATTTTACCGAAGGTCATATTATTTAGATGAGTTTTGCCTTCTATTGATAGTGTTCCTAGTTTGAACGGTGGCCGCACTTCTTTTCTATCCCATTTCCATCATATGCCACTTCTGTAGGTATTATGTCACTTATGTACTATGCCACTTCTGTCCTATGCCACTTCTGTCCTATGCCACTTCTGTATGTACCTACTTGCCACTTCTTTTCTTTGCCACTTTTGTCCTATGCCACTTCTTTCCTTTGCCACTTCTGTCCTATGTCACTTTGGTCCTATGCCGCTTCTGGCCTTTGCCTCTTTTCTTCTATGCCAGGTTTGTCCTATGCCAATTCTGTACTATGCCACTTCTGTACTATGCCACTTCTGTACTATGCCACTTTTGTACTATGCCACTTCTGTATTATGCTACTTCTTTCCTTTGGCATCTTTGACTACTTATATAGGGACTAGTTACGCGTGTAATTCTACTAACAAACATTTCTGCCACTTTTTGCGGGGGACGAGGTTAAATGGAATCCGCAACTTTGGATTTTATTCCCATGACTATAGATTCTAGTTTTGAACGTTAAAAATCATGAAAAGTAGTCTCGTGTGAACCCCAAAAGTTCTAAGTACGAAATTATTGTTTCGCAATTATAGGCTGTCTCGTTTAAAGATAAGGTATAAAATTAAATATAAACATGATTAATTGATCTTATACCGTGGCAGAGGGGAAATGCTACCGCAATGCTAGTCCATATAATAAATAGTCAAAGTTTGGCACATAGATAGAATATGTTCTGGATAAACACTACGATTTCTCTTAATGTCAACGCAAACGAAGTCGCGAGTAAAAGTAATTAATAAAACGATGAATAACGAAATGTATAATGTGTTAAATTATGTCCAACAGCCGGAGCAGGCGATGGCGACGCGTCCCTCGTCGGCCATGTTCGGGGGATACCCGACACTGCCACCTGTGCCAATGCCCAGGTAAGAATTCCTTTCTACCATGAATATTAGACAACACTGTCACTTCATAAAAACCGCCTCGCACTGACAAGGTAAGTACGTGCAATACCATGTCCTAATCTCGTCTTCCTCCCATCTTCCACGAGTGGGTGAGGTATAAATTGGTGGGGGGCGGGTCTGAGATAGGAAAACTAAACTTGTTTTGTGTTTACAGAATGGGTCTCCATGGAGGTCATCATACAGGCACATTGAACACCGTAGCATCGAGATCTGCTGCTTCTCATCATAACCTTTATGGTAAGTAAACCATTGAAACATAATGTTGATACTGCATCCGATAGATGGATATAATAAATTAATATTGTAATCGTCCGGATTATTGTCAATTGACTGATAGACAATAATCCGAATGACAATCAGTCGACTGACAATAATCCTTTCAACAATCAATCGATTGACAATAATAGAGTGAAAATTACTAGGCACAATCAGTAAAATCATAATAATCTTAGCAATCCTTGATCTTTATGGATTTTAATGATTTTTTAAAGTCAAATTATCAAGTCGAGCGAGTCAAATTATAATACATATTACTGAAACATATTGTAAATACTGCGTCCGATAGTCCGATATCATAAATTAATATTATAGTTGTTCGGATTATTGTCAATTGACTGATAGACAATAATCCGAATGACAATCAGTCCACTGACAATAATCCTGTAAACAATCGCTAAATATGTGAGAGAACATCTTGATCTGTTCAAAACGGCAAAGGAAGTGTATCCAAGAAGCACAAGACATCGTAATAAATTAGCTCATGATAATGTCCCGAAATCTGCGCGTTATCTTAAGAATTCATACTCAATGTGTCTATCGATTTACAATAAATTACCGAATAAATTTAAGGATGTAGCCTATAAGATATTTTTAAATTCCCTAAGGAAATGGCTGATGGAGAAAAATTTCTACTCTGTCAAAGAATTTTTGGATCAACCCCATTGAGTTAATATTGTATAAGTAGAATGAAATTATTGGGGTTTGACGTTTACAAGCTGATTAGTTTCCTTTTTTGTTTAATTTAATTTTGTTTTGTTTAAGATTTTGCATGCCTATGTTTTGGCTAAGTGTGAGATACCTTATTTATTATTTTATACCTGTAAATACCATACTTACTGCAAATAAATCGAAATCTAAATCTAAATCAGCCGATTGATAATAATCTGATTAACAATAATCCGGACGATTGTTTATGATATCGGATTATCGAATGCCAGTGACTATAACCGGCATTGGCAGCCACACAGTGACAAAGATGGTGGAAAAAAAAATTAAAATTAAAAAATTATTTATTACCTTTCTCTTCTCTTCTTCCTTTTATTTTCTTCTTCTCTTCTTCTTTCTCTTTCTTCCTTTCTTTTATCATATTCTCATGTTGACGATAGTCTAGCTTTTTTCTTATTGCGGGAGACACCGTTTGTAATGGAGAGAAGTCGGATATTTCTTTTTCCTATTCCCCCTAGCTTCTTTGATTAATTCATTGCGGGTTCCGAAACAGATTAGAGTTATCCCTAGGTTCGCTGGTCTTCATTGTCTGGTGTCGCATTGTGTAGTAGTAATGGTCGCCGCTGTTTGTCCTGATTTACATGACTTTATAAAAGTTAGTCTAAAGGAATTAGTCACTAAAACAGATATACCGTAGCCGACACCCGTATTGTTCAGTAAGATTTATAGCTAATGATGATTTACTCCACCAGGCTACACGAACCACATGGCGACGGAGTCTACGAGCTCTGAAGCGTCGAGCCACGTGCAGGAGAGGGCTGATCTCCTGGTGCCGAGACCAAAGTCCAGAGCGAGGAGTATGCATGTAAGTTAACTACACCTCAAGTATACAGGGTGTTCAGTGTCAGGAGTAAACAGGGGGTGTCAGTATCATGGGTACAATCACCCCTTAAAGTAATGCAACTGTTTATCCTGTACCGGGAAGCTGACGGGGTTTTTTTGGGGATGATCAGACCATCATCTGAACAACTTTCTCTTTGGGACCAAAAAAGTCTAAAACGCGAATAAATATCAGCTGTTCCATATAAAATTGCAGTAGTACAGCTGATTTTTGACGAGTAGAATGCGTGGTTAAAATTACAGTAATACCAGGTTTATAAGTCTTACCGATTGACCTGCGCAGTAGACAAATTTTTAAACCGTGCGAAATTATACTCACCAATCAGGATACACAACCTTCAATTCGTTTACGCTATTGGCTTATTTGTTTTCGCGCCATTTTCGCTGCTATCCGACTGCACCCTTTGATTATTAACCTTTCGTATGCTGGTGGCTTCACTATAGAGCCAGGCGAAAACATTCCGTCGTACGCGGCGGCTCCACTGTGGAGCCGCGGTGACCATAGGCAACTTTGACCTGTATTGTATCGAAAATAGAGCGAATTATGCCGTGCAAGTGATAAGAACGGCGAGCTATTTCGCCAACCGAACAAATGAACCGGCAGAACATGACTCATTCTTAGTTCACTCGAGAGAGAAAACGTTAATAAGTACAAAAAACGCCGGTCTCGAGTTAAAAGTGTTCAGCACACGACGGAATCTTGCGAAAATCGAGTCCAGCATAGTAAAGGTTAAGTGACTTCGGGTTTTGTCGACGACTTGTTCCTGCTCTGCGCAAACGAAAGTTGACGAGCGGAATTATTTTCCTGGTCGTACTGTACCGCACTGTCTAATTTATCCAGTATTTATGTATGTATGTATATTATGGCATAAAGCTTTTCATTCTGTTGTTTTTCGTTCCAGAATCAAACCGGTATTTACTACGATGTAGAATATGAAAATGCACCAGAAGCGATATATGGGACTAAAGGCATACCTTTGTCTACCTACACTGTCAGTAGAGGTCCTCCATTCTATAGGTCCTAGTAGATCTAGGTATCATTGGCCTGGTGAAAGAAATGTTGTCGATAAAAAAGTAATTTTGGCAGCAAAGAAGTGTTTTTGTCAATTAAAAAGTAATTTCGCAACTCAAAAGTGTTTTGCCATCTCAAAAGTATTTTGGCTACAGAAGTGTTTTGGCAATTAAAAATTGTTTTGACAACTCAAAAGTGTTTTTATCAACTCAAAAGTGTTTCGTCAACAGAAGTGTTTTGGCAACTAAAAAGTGTTTTGGAAACTCAAAAGTGTTTTTGCCAGCTCAAAAGTATTTCGTCAATAGATGTTTTGGCAACTAAACAGTTTTTGTCAACTGACAAGTGTTTTTGTCAATTATAAAGTGTTTTTGAACATGCATGTTAGGAATTAAAGGAAATATTGGTGCTCAATGATAACAAATTGTGTCGACAAAATTTTGTAGACTTGAATAGACGAGGCTTTTTTGGAAATTAAATCTCTAAATAAAATTGTTCATAATAACTTATAATTTTTAGGCTACACAATAAAGTAAAAAATTAATTTATATAATGTATAGGAACAATAAGTAATAATTATGATTGTAAATAAGACTGCTTTCAACGATTTTTTTTAACTATTCATGTGATTCTTATTATTATTATTCTTTTAAAATTATAATTATAGTTTTTGTATTTTGAAAATTACGGTCACAATTATAACACTTTTAAAGGATTGCAAGTCTTTTTAAATTCAATTGATTCAACAGCTGTGATGTTTTTTTAAAACAATGCATTTTAATTATTATTATTTTCTGATAATTTGTGTGGGATAAAGAAACGTTAAGATTCGTTTAAAACTTATAAAATGTATATCTATCAATGTGAAAAAGGTATCTTTTTGCGGTTGTCGCTTATTATGTTTGACGAACGCGATAAAACACCTTTTCTTGTTGGTACGTAGAAATGCATAGGCTTAAATAAGAAGTAAAACTGAGTACTTATATTTTTACTACGCAGTAGAAACGAAACGGTTGTATAAAAATTATAAAATTATTATAATTATTCATAATTATAATAAGGCATGTTCACTCACGTCATGTTAAAATCTTTGCAACTTTTGTCAGAATTTGAGAATTGACAAACGTGTCCTCAAGACATTAGTCTGAGGGTTGATTGTGTATTTCTATAGGTTTTTTTGTAGCGACCGGTCTTATTATTTTTTTTTAGTCTTTTTTCAACGAAAATTTATAGACTGAATTGATTTTACAGACACATTTCGATTTATTGTTCTGTGTGGTTGACAAAATGGGTTTTGTTTTTTTACAATACTGTCAAAATTATTAAAAAAAAATATTGTTAAAATAACGAATTAATATAGTCATTTTATGTTTAAAACAGATTGAATTGCATTTATATTGTATATTGTGTTAATTAAGTTTATGGAACCATTTATTTTAATATATTTAATTATTAAACTTATAACACCGTTTTGTTTAATTACCTACCTAATAATTATAATAATAAAGTATTTGATGTTTAATGCTATTAAGGGTAAATGAGAACACAATATTTCAATAGTTAGGTACACACGGATCTTGGTGGATGCAACGTCCGCTCGGTACAAGGAGATTACTAAATTAGTAATGATGGCGGGTGTCGCCCCCACCATCTTCAAATACATACATTTGTTTAGGTAAATAAAAAAATACAAGAAATAAAAAATATTACAAAATCATAATAATAAATATAAATTATTATACCGATCATAATAATTCTTATTAATCTTTTGAGTTGTGAGGTCTTAATAACATGAGCTCAGCAGTTGAAAATGTCAAAAATACTATGGAGACTGATGTTCTCTGACTGATGGAGATTTGATTTTCAAAAATCGCACTCCTGAAGACTTTTTCATTTTTATTTTAATAACTAAATAAAAGAAAAAGAGTAAAATTACATTATTTTCTTATTTTTTTATTTTTTTTTAGCCGTGGTGGTCCAGTGGCGAGTAACGTTGCCTGCCGTGCAGGAGGCGATGGTTCGATCCCCGTCCAGGCCGACTCGTACCAATGAGTTTTTCGGAATTTATGTACGATTTGTAACACCACTGGCTTTTTCGGTAAAGGAAAACATCGTGAGGAAACCTGCATGCTTCAATTTCGAGACATGTATTGTACCCACTGTCCATAACAAGTGGCGACGGGCTCACTCCCCGTCACACTGGACAGAGTTTCGGTACTACTAGTGAAACGTGGATGTTCTGAGGTTTCAGAATATCTCTGACTACCCCCTCGGGGAATATAGTCGTGAGGATATGCTATTTTTTAATTAATTTTAAAAAAATCTAAATATTTTGTTTTGTTTCTTGAATAGCATTAAAAACTAGATTTATAGGATTGTCGACAAAGAAATAAAAGAATTGTGTATAATTTTAAACATTTTAATAAATATTATTAACTTAGTCTAGTTTAAAAAAGTATTGGCACTGAAAGACCTTCTCATAACTTTATTAAATGCAAACTGGCATCGGATTTTCATACAAAATCATAATTTATTTTCATTTTAACTTATTTTCTACATCGACCAGATATACAGGGTTTAATTCACTTTTGTGCATATTCTGAACATGGTAAATACATATCATAGAGGACGGCGTAACTCGTGGGAGTCATGTGACGCTATACTATACATATATGTATAATAACTTCTTAGAATATATCTCAAAGCAATTAATTCTTTTCTTTTCTAATTTAACAAATCGCATTGGGTGAAAAATTAAGTATGAACTTAAAAATAAAAAAAAAATCGTTAATTTAGACTGATAAAAAAGACAACTGAAAGACAGAATGATTGAAAATAAGCTGTCCACGAGTTGTGGATCTGAGTGATGTATTTTCTTTGAAGAAGCCTGTTGTGGATGTCAGTGATGTATATACCTATGACGAAGCCTGTTGTGGATGTTAGTGATGTATATACCTATGATGAAGCCTGTTGTGGATATGAGTGATGTATATACCTATGACGAAGCCTGTTGTGGATATGAGTGATGATAATACCTTTGACTTTTGTGCGTTTGTATTGGATTAAATAAATTGAACACCCGGATAGCTGTCAACAGTTGTTAAAACTTATAAAAAGTTGTAAACTATTGTACTTATAAAAAGTAGGCTATTAATTTTGTCACGGATTTGTTATACATATATAAAAATCTGCTAGTATCACAATCAATGGCAGCTAATTTGTCATGTTCAGCAATAACTTTGACTGTGTCCTGTTTCTTTGTTTTCAAGAATACCGTACCATTTACATTGTTGATATATAAAAGTTGGTCACTCTAATATCGATAGGTAGGTAAGTAATTTTCTTTTGCTTTCTTAAGTTCTCACCTAGTATATCTGGCCAAGGTATTTAAACTGTTATATTTTAATCCTAAAATCTACTTCTTAAGGTAACAGTTATTGAGTACGTTGTAATTGAACCGGTATCCGGATTCGTTGATGTCGTCTGTCACGAGATTGTCACTGTGGAAGTGAACGTAGAGAGGGCCGGGCGGCGTGGCTGTGGAAAAATAAACTTTGGCTTTAGAAAATCTATTTTTCCCCACAAAAAAACTTAAAAAGTGCCTACAAGTTTTAAGAGTATCATCAATTGTAACATTCCAGGAATGGTCGTTGCAATAAAATCTAAAACCTGGAGCGAGCGAAGTGAGCTCGAAATTTTACTGCAGTTATGATTTCTTTTTGTAATAGTTATTAATGATCTAAAACCTAGAGCGACTTTTGCAATATGACAGGTAGTTTTATTATAATAAAAAACATGAGATTTTGCGACATTAGAATGTAGGTAGTTAACTCGATTTCCAGCCGTAATCAAGGCAATTCATGTTTGAAATAAAAAGCTGGAGCGAGCGAAGAAAGCTCATTATTATACTAACTGCACAATAAATCAGTTGTGTAGGCCATGCCGAAATCGAGTTGAATTGTATGTGAAACAAAAAATGTATAGCGGGCGAGTTTAGTTTCCTCGGTTGCGCTCGTGCAGAAATAAAAAAAAAGATTGAGCGAGCAAAGCGAGCTCGAAAACTCACAATATTGTTGACTCTATTTCTGACTTTAAACTCCAAACTGCAGTCCCAGGACCGGAGGCCTGGGCCTCCAACTCCAAGCTACTGAACATATTTTTAACTCTCTTCTCGAGATTTGGAGTCCCCCATGGACCGGTTGCCCGGGGCGAACCGGACATAAACAATACTCACAAGCAATGATCTGGTTCGCAGCACTGATTCCACAAAACTTGGCGCCCCTCAGACCATCAGCGGTCTCAGCCTCAGGTATAAACAGGTAGTCTTCAGACTGAGCTGCCCCCTGGGTCACCGGGTTGATTTGACAGTCAGTATCGAGGTACAAGTTGTCGTCAAGACGATATGCCATGTCGAATGAAGCTGCTGTCAATCTGGAAAAGAAAATTTATAAAGACAAACGAAAGGGATATGCTGAGGTGGATGTGCAGTGTCACAAGACAAAATCCGCAACGAGTATATGCCAGGTGATATAACTACGGACTGTGCTCATCCATCCAGTCTTTGGACGTTCTCTTGCTCTCTGTCCTGGAATCGAAGGTTGTTGTGCAATATTCCTCACATAGGTAGTCGGGTGGTATCCGTTTCACGTTTCCAGGCCACATAAGCCCATGCTCCTGAAACTTATCTGCAATGTCACGTACACCAGTATTTAGGATAGGTACGTGAACTCTCTGTCACTCACATTGCTCATACTAATGGCCATAAACTATTTTAAATGTACTACCCACATAGACGAAAATTTTTTCGCTTACGCTGACTACCCAAGGACTTAGAATTTCCAGTTTCCTGGTACTACCGTACTAACGATAGTGATCATAGCCTAAATACTTTTTGGTGAAAGCCAGCCTCTGCACGGGTTTTCGTCGCAGCGAGACGCTTGCACATTTACTAGGGAATTTTGTGGTTTTTGGCGTGAATATATCTGGAATAATATCGCTCATAGAGATATAATATAACATTGTCTAAATATTATAGGTGTAAAAACCTTAAAGCAGGATCTTGAAATTAAAAAGAATAATAATAAGCATAAGTATATGCTCACGACTATAATCCCCGAGGGGGTAGTCAGAACATCCACGTCTCACTATATAATAGTACCGAAACTCTGCCCAGTGTGACGGAGTGTGTCGCCACTTGTAAATGGACACGGCCTCGAAACTGAAGCATGCAGGTTGCCTCATGATAAGGATAATAATAGACGCTGATTATAAAAGAAACATCAGTCAACTCACTTGATACCACAAACGTCCGGTGTCCTCTTGAAGCACGTAGCGTAGGCCAGGTTTGCTATGTAAGGTCCTGACCCCCTGTTGTAGTTGAAAGATTCGAACGCGCCAGATCTGTCCGGGTAATACTGGAGACAACCAGGAGGTGCTGTGGAATTGTGAAAATTGATTAGAGGTTCCGGGTCGAATCCTGATTGACGACAAATGTCATGTCACAATGTTTTTCTAACAAATGATAGATACTGAGTGAGTGGGAATGAAAGCGGTACAATTTCGCGATTTGTACAATTCGCTGTTAACACAAATTATCAATTGGTACAATTCTGGCATCGGCACAATTTAGCCATTCATTCAATTTCTCTGTTCACACAAATTATCAATACGTTTGACTCTGGGACTAAGGTCCAAGGTTTGACTAAACCACTAGTTACAGCTTGGCAAAACAGAGTTTGTAATATTGAAGTAGTTTGTAATATGAAGGTGCTGTTCAGTCGTTCCACCTGCACATCAAAGTCTTTTTTGCCAAGCTGTAGGTCCTGTCGGCGTAATAGGTCAAAGAAATTTAACCTTACATTCTTGTTCTTAGGTAGCGTATCTACTTACCAATCATATATTCATCCCTATCGGCAGATGAGCTGAGCGGGGTTGAGGGAAGAGATGAGGTGATTGCTTCGAAGAGACCGTCCCGATATTTACTGTAAAACAATCAATACAATATTATCATGATGTCATGCCCCATTTGGGTCAAGAAGTAGCCGTAAAGTTGAGATCCAGGTACAGACAATACTTATGCCACCACCTTCCTGGTTGAGATCCAATCCACGTAGACAAAGTCGACGTTATCAATGACAGCTCTGCGTCAAGCATGGAGTTATCGTGTAAGGGGAGCGCTTAATTTCTCTGTAGCATCAAGCCTTTTAGTTTTAAGTAAATTTTTGTGTGTATCGTAGAAAGGGAGTGATGTATTTGTTATGTAGTAACACGGTTAGGTTGATATGACAGTGGTTACGTGACACGCTCGCCAAGGTGGTTAGGTAGGTACTAAGTTAATAACATACCCCAAAGTATTGAAACACTCCAGCTGTGTGACCTTGATCTTCCAGGTAGCTTGAGGCAGGTTAGGTTGCGAGTTACGGTCTGCTATCTTGAAGTTGATGCGAACTGAGCGGCTGTTGGTAGACGCGTTGACTCGGACGTATACTACAAACAAAAATAGTTTTCAGCATTGCGTTGGTGGGATGTTCTCGCCCAGGGGTTGCAGTTCCAGCGAATTGACTAAATGGAGCAAGATCCCATGAACGCCAGACCTTCGGTATTTTATAAAAGCTGAAAGTTTCTCAGCGCATGCTCCCAGCACATGTAGGAACAATAGGCAACTATGAAGTTTGAGTCATCATGACTTTAGTACGTAGCAGATTAAAATTATCTGGCCAGGGGTTGGAAGTATCAAAACTGTCCGGTTATATGTATGTTACAGTACAATTTTCTTTGAAAAATTGTTTGCATTTTTCTTGTCTCTATAAAATACCATTAAAATACTTGATTAGTAATTTTAATTATGTTTTTCTATCGTCCGTCCAACAGTTGGAGTTGGAGCTTGAACTCCAGCTCCGTTCATAATTCAATACATGTTCAGGAGATAGCATGAATGCATTTAGATATCTAGCAACCCTAATCTTCATTCCATGACTCGTCATTCCAGCCTCAAACCCTTCAATGTTTGGAATTATAACTTACAATGTTGTCCATTATTGTCACCGCATAGAGGAGGTAGGAAATCTGAGTTTGCCTGAAGATTTGTCACTTGGAAGATGTCGTTTCTGCATGTGTACCCGGGGCGCTGAGTTACGTTCTCAACTGTATCAACCTGGAATCATTGACAAATGTTTTGGTTACAGCGTCATCTGTTATCAAGTAGCTGACGACGGTTAGTCGACGACGATATTATTTTAAATCCTCGTTTAGAGTATGAGAATTTTATATTTTGTTATTATTTGTCTAGTATCAGACCAGCAATAACAGATTTAATGCTAAAAGTTTAATTTACTTATTAAATTAGTACAACAAATAAAAAATAGAAAAGCATTATGTGACTTTAGCGCTCTCTATTGTCAAATTTTAGTACTAACGTTATTTTTGTACAATTACTGCCATCTATTGTCGAATAGTAATAATAAAAGCTTGAAAGGTCCAGTACTGACATCTATTGTGGAGTGGAATAATTAACTCACCGTGGTCGGAGGTGCTAGGTTGAAAGTTTCGAAGTCTATCCTCAATTGGCAGACGTTATTATTGTTGATTTCAACGTTATAAGAACATTCTAAGCCAGAAGATTCTCTATTCAGCGGAGGGTTGATGAAAATAGCCACTTTCGTGTTAGTTCTCACATCACACGCGTTCACTGAAAATTAAGACAGCGCCATCTAGTAAATGTGTTATGAACTAAAATGCGGGGGTGTAAAATTTGGAATTGCAATGCATTAAAATTTTTAGCACCACTGGGCATCCACTGAGTCGGTGGTAGTTTCTTATAACGATTCGTGACAAACCAGATAAACTAATAAAAACCAATATTTTTAAGAAAAGTAAAGTTAGATTTCAGTAGAGTAATCTCTGTTGTAAACTTACAAGAACAACAAGTAGCGAAGACGCCACAGAAACCGATAGCCTTGCCTCCTTGAGTGTTACATTGGTTTCTGGACAAGCAAACTCCGCCGGTACTCCTGTCCGATCCGAGACACTGTTCACCGTTGCCTACAGTAAAGATATTGCCTGGAGACTGTCTTGCAGCTGGAAGGAAGAAAACAGAAGTAACTATATTAGAGTGCTTAGAACCTTTTAAAAGAACATTGATGCGGAACGTAACAATAAGAATTTGTTTTAAATTGGTCCACAAGGCTAGCATGCCACCCCCGACTAAACGAGAAAATCTTGTCTTTGTTACTTTACGCATACCAAAACGAGCGGGCAATAGGTAGGCAAATGGTTTTCTCGTTTTGACGCTTAATCGTGTGCCATGCTGAGTTCTACAAGGTATATTTCAGAACATAGATTGACAAAGCAGACAATTATAATTTGATATAATATATGTATAAGATCCCATAATATGTCACAAATAGTCATTTTGAAATAAAAAAAATGTATAAAATAATTAGAACAGTGCCATCTAGTATAAATTGGTACGTACTTCTGAACAAGTTTGAGGCAGCGCCACTGTGTGCTGCGGCGAATAGCAGAAACAGTCTGCTTAGAGAGTTTAGCGCCATCTTTCGTCAAGTAGCTGCAAAAGATAAATTTGAAGATTTGAAATAGGTAGCTTAGCGGAGTAGCTTATTATATTATAGGATCCCAAAAGACCTCCTCTCAAGGGAGTGGGCCATAATCCAACCCACCACGCACCAGTGCGGATTGGTGGAGACTAGTTAGTGGTCAATTTCCCGTCAGAGAAACTTGACATAACTGGTGTGACTTGGCATAGCGTAGTCAATCAAATGCTTAACGTGCTTTCCGAAGCATGGACGCGACAGATAAAATGACCGTCACCCATCCAAAGACAGACCGAACCTGGCCTGGACTTTTGAATCTTTTGATGTTGACTGTATCTTCCTTAGACAATTTAATAGTTGCTGCTCTCAAACGGTGAAGGAAAATATCGTGAGGAAACCTGCGTACGCTGAAGAAGAAATGCTGATGCGTATGTGAAGCGTACCGCACCGCATTGTGCACGCGTGGTACTACACTAACGTACATACACCCTCCCTGCGTTTCATTTCATTTCGTAGGACCAATATTGAAATCGCGAAAAAAAATCTGCACTTTCATACATTTTGATCGAGTATTGACATCTAGAATAGCTGGAGTGCAATTTTTGAATCTCATTCGCTGAGCTCAGCAGTTGTAAATGTCAATATTAGTAAGGAGATATGCTTATCTTTCTACTGCTGATTTGACTTTCAAAAATCATACTTCAGGAGTGCGATTTTTGAAAGTCAAATCTGGAGAGCGATTTTTCAATCTCATTCACTGAGTTCAGTTTCTGAATGGAAATATGCATCTTTCTACTGCTAATTTGACTTACAAACATCATACTCCAGAAGTGCAATTTTTGAAAGTCAAATCAGCAGTAGAAAGATGCGTAACTGCATAAATTTTCAACTTCTGAGTTCAACGTATGAGATTCAAAAGTCGCACTCCAGCCGTAGAAAGATGCATTATCTCCATAGTAAATGTAATGTAAATGTGAGTGTTATAATATGTAATCTGTGACTGTAATTTTGACATTTACAACTGCTGAGTTCAACGAATGAGTTTCAAAAATCGCACTCCTGTTTTTTTTGCGATTTCACTGTTTGTCCCATAGAGAAATTGTTCAATTTGAATGGTCTGAAAGCACCCCATAAGACTGAACCTACCGCATTTAATACACCCTGTATAAGATGATGATGATGAATTATTATTTCCATTATGGTAATAAGATAAATTTTGGGTCAAATTGTTCGCTCTCTTTCCCACGAGACCGGACCAACTGCTATAAGTTCTAAGCCTATAACATAACAAGTCAATGAACTTGATCAGAAACCTGTATTTAACGGTTAACCAATATATTTTAACTGTTCATTTTGACATTAAAACTATGATTACTGTACATACATCAAGTCCCGTAACTAACACTTATTACTACGGAATAAGAGTTCAATTAGGTTGCATTGAGTGTCTTTATTATATTGGACGTGTGTATCTTCAATTAAACATTAAATCAGTTGAAATATAGACTTTAAAATGTAAACTTAAAGCTGAATATGGTTTGTACTTTGATTTCTTAGTTTAATATTACCGGTGCTTTTAAAAGAAATTAATAGTTGGTATGAAGACGTCATAATTTTTTGCTGTTGCTAAAAATAATATCGATTAGGGTTATCGATTTCGTTTCGATTCACACAAACATCGATGAATATTCACCAGCATTATTCACGAGAGAGGATTTAAACACAGTTACTCCTGACACTGTCAGGCTTGCCGAACACCTGGCTACTAAAATATACAAACACAACTGAAGAACCATTGACATTAAAAGAAGAAGACCAGCCTTATATTCAACCGGTGTGTTTGCCCGCGAAAATTTTTAAAAACCGGTCAAGTGCGAGTCGTTGGCTCACGTACCGAGGGTCCAAAAAAAATTTTTCTCTGGGATCGAAATCGAGCACGACACACTTGAACTATTATTATTTGTTGTTTTACAATTAATCAAACTGAAGTGCGATTTTTGAATCTCATACGTTGAACTCAGCAGTTGACAATTTATGGAGATACGCATCTTTCTACTGCTGAAGATGCATATCTCCATAATAATTTTGACATTTTCAACTGCTGAGCTCAGCGAATGAGATTCAAAAATAGCACTCCTGGTCGCATCTTCTCTACAATGGAACACTTTTCAAGACGGTGGTAGACTCTATTCTATTCCATTTAAAAAAAAATGGCTGCCATCTTGGTTGTGATGATTTTGCCAATGTCTAGTTTATTTAGCAACGACGTTGTACGGTAGTTTATGTATTTTGGTGACTTCAAGGATTGTTTTTCGAAAAGAATAGTATGTTGAGCCACCACTGAAGCTTCGTTGTAGGCCCGGGAGGGAGCAACCAACAATCGACGAGCGACACGTGACTACCCAATAGCAGACCTACAACGCGACTCGGTGGTAGAGTCAACAAAATTTCCCCAAAAAGCTATCTCATGTGTTGTAGCGCTCGGAGTGGGACGCGTTTTCATCACCGCCTCCTTTCACAGCTGCACTTCCATACAAAGGTAAGACACGGAATTTGATGGGATATCAAAGGAAATAGCTTGCAGATTGGTGATGTCTTGGCGGCTAAACGCATGTGCCTCCTCGGAGATGGATATCCAAAACCGAGAGATCTTAGGTATATTCTCCTCATTGGTATTGCCATCTTTCATTGACCATGTATTTGAAGGGTGAAGAAAATAAAAAACATTGGGGCTAACACAAAAAATCCCACTGGGTCGAAGTGTTGCTGGCTTGCCAGCCCCCACAACAATAAGAAAGGAAATAGCTACTTTCAATATTCAATTGTTCCAGAGATATTGAAAGGTTTGAAGCCTAGATATATCCCTATTTTCCTTGGTCACGACATCACGCGAGAATGGCTGGACCGATTGCGTTGAAACTTTGGTGGGTTGTTGTCCACATGCCAGTGAAGGTTTATGAATAAAAACGGCCAAGTGTCGGGTAAAACTGATTCTGAGGCGGTACGAAGTTCGCCGGGTTAGGTTAACAAAAATACAAAAAAACATTTAAGGGGGTGGTTTATGCCATCAAACTGAACAACTTTCACTATGGGACCAATATCGATATAGCGAAAAAATAATCTGATGTTCCATACTAAACTACAAATCTACTCGAGCTACATTTAGCTCGACATACATACATTTCGCATACATTTATGGGGCAGCCGATATTTTTTTTCGCGATTTTGATGTTGATCCCGTAGTGAAAGTTGTTCAGTTTGATGGTTTGAACAACCCCTTTAAAAGTTTTAAATTTAAATTTTTACTTTTTTAGCATCCTGTAGGTATAATATCACTATAAAAAACTATAAAAAATGAGAGCTTACATCTGCCAACAAACTGTTATGCAGTTTGGCAGATTTAATGTAAAGACACCATTTTGTAATGTCTTTTGGATAAATAAATGAATTGAATTGAATTGAACATCTTTTTATCGTGTGGGTAGCTAGCTCTGGTGTCAGATTTTTCAAACCGCCTTACGGCATCTGACGTGGTTTTTACAAATACAAATACAAAATACAAATGGTATAGGATAGTATCCGGGACTAACGGCTTAACGTGCCATCCGAAGCACGGAATCATATTTCCTTTTAGACAATCAGGTGATTCAGCCTGCAATGTCCTAACCAACTGGGGAAAAACGCACAAAGTAAGTATCATTTCACTAGGTACCCCCAATGGGAATCGAACCCACGGCCTCCTAGTCAAGAGCCCAATGCTCTTAACCATTAGACCACGGAAGCAGTTCACATCACATTCGTTTAGCATAGATTTGCGTATTTGCTTTCTGACGACATTTTTTGACTTTACCACCGCGTAGAAAGGGATTTCGCTGTAGTGGAGATGCAGCCATACAGTCCTGACCACAGATCACAAAAACTAAAGGGAGATATGAAAAGGGGGCGCAGTGTCGCAGCAATATGCGCAAAAACGGAACACATTGCTCGCGACGAGGCTGAAAGCCAGTCGAGATATTATGTGTAAATAATTTACAATGCTTGCGTAGTACTAAAGATTATTCGAACGTTGAGTTCTGATACCGCAATGGATAATGAGCACATTCAAGCTAACAAAATACTTTCTATCGCGTGTTATTGGTGGTAATGCGACACTAGGTTTCGTACTCAGCGCTTTGGTTGGCATCTCTCTAGATCTCTATGGGGTCGCCCTAGACTCTACCTAGGGCTAGACTGTTCGTTCTTGATTTGAAATTGATTTGAAATTTCTAATTTGGTTCACATACATGCGTCTACTAGCACTACTAGTCGGGAAAATCTACGGATATTTGTATGGAATAGGTTTTTTTTTTTTTTTTATTATTCATAATGTGTTTGCGCTTGGCTTCATCTCTCCTGATGGGAAGTGTAGACGAAGCCGAGGATGTAGCGCGCTCACCCAGAAAAAGCCTATTAACTTTTCTTTTGAAAATATCCTGATTGTATTTGCTTGGAAACACAGACGCAGGGAGTGAGTTCCAAACCTTACCGGTTCTCATTATAAAAGAGGATGCGAACCTTTTTGTGCGGATTGTTGGAATATCGACTACGTATGGGTGCAGACTCGCACTATGTGTTGCATTAATTCGTTGCACTTTAGGTGATAATTCGGAATATAGTAGATACATACAGTTTTTTATAGTTACGCGGTTGTTATTTAATCTAGAAATAAACATTTTAACTGGTTCTTACCGCGTTTTGGTATATTTGAGTTCCCGATATTTCGGCAGTGTTACAACTGCCATGATCACGGGATGACTGAGGAACTGCAGGTAGATTTTTAAGAGCAGACAAATCTGTCTACCCTCACTTTTAGCTGTAGCTGTAGCTGCGGTAGCTCATACATTGGGCAGACGAAGAGGACCATTTCGTGTCGTATGAAGGAGCACATTAAGGCGGTGAAAGACAATGACCCTCAAAAGTCCGCCATCGCACAACATCTTCTCGAGGCGGGCTCTAACCATTGGATTGAGTTGCACAAACCACGGGTCCTCTCTACTGACCGCCATTACTACCCAAGAATGGTGAGAGAAGCGATCGAAATTAAGAAACATCGAAATTTCAACAGAGAGGATGGTTTCAACTTGTCAAGTAAGTGGAATCCAGTGGTTATAGTTGTTAGTGCTTCGCCGTCATACTCGGGTTCGAACAAACGTCGGAGTGACACAGTCAGTGTATTTTGGCGGGCTGGACCAAGTGACAAAAGTGACAATGACAATCGAGTGAGTTCCGATAGTGTGCAGAGCAAACGACGAAGAGTGAGGGTAGACAGATTTGTCTGCTCTTAAAAATTTACCTGCAGTTCCTCAGTCATCCCGTGATCATGGCAGTTGTAACACTGCCGAAATATCGGGATCTCAAATATACCAAAACGCGGTAAGAACCCGTTAAAATGTTTATTTCTAGATTAAATAGTAGATACATACCTGAAAAACATAAATTCTCAATAATCCCCGATTTTTATTGTGTATTATTGAATAATTAAAACTAAGCATTAAATTTAGGTATGAACAAAAAATGGAAAACTAGTGATTTTGTACAGGACGGCTTTGCTCAATATGTTTTATTTATAAACCATAATACTTTCTATCGCGTGGTACTGGTGGTGATGCGACACTAGGTTTTCTACTCGGCGCGTTGGTTGGCATCTCTCTAGATCTCTATGGTCCTGACCATATCCAAACCCGGAAAACACTAAAAACGAGAATCTAAGCTAGTACAATAATCACTGTGTAGCATTTACAGTTGCGTGTATGAAAGAGCTATAAATTATATGAAAATATCTACAGCATTGTTCAAAAACCCGTTGGATTCGATAGAATGGTTGTTCTGAGTTTCAATGGACAAAATAGTCTAGGAAAAATACGGTTTGAGATTGCAGTAAAGACACTTTAGATAATTGTGTTTGAACTAATATTATTGTTAGTTTATAACACTTTTGTCGAGATTTGGTGGTTATATAAGCTGAGGACCCTGAGAAATACCTTAAAATCGATATAAATGTACAAAGGGCAAGCTTATTTCTAAAGATATTTCTTCCAGCACACCAGCAAAAGAGACAGTTAATTATCACAAAGCAAATTTATTGTGTACAAACAAGCAGTAAATATTATTGATCTTTAAACATGTTACAGCCATGTTATGCTATTTCGAATCAAATTAAAGATTGAAAAATTTGTCTCGGGCGAGACTTGTCTCTCTTGAAAATTTCGTTCTCTGGGTAGTGGGCTCGGTGGCGAAATTGGATAACGCAGTTCCCCGGTTTGGAAGAGTGCGGGTTCAAGTCCCGCCCGAGACAATTTTTTCAATCTTTAATTTGTAACAGTAAATAATTAAGTTTTGAGGTTATAATTTTTAATACTTACAAAATATTGAATATCTACTCAAATTTACGATATTATCCGGGGATTATTATTGCTATAAGTAAAATGTATTGAACGAAGCCGTCCTGTACAAAATCACCAGTTTTCCATTTTTTGGTCATACCTAAATTTAATGTTTTGTAAACGTCTTAATTATTCCATAATACACAATAAAAAATCGGGGATTATTGAGGATTTATGTTTTTCTAGTATATATATCTACTAATATTTCCAACTTTCACCTGAAGTGCAATTAATGCAACCTACTCCATACAAAAATCCGTAGATTTCCCCGACTAAAAAGACACATTCTGTGTAGCTTAGAAGTTTGAATGGACGTTCTGACACTTCCTACCCTAAACATAATTATTATGAGGACTATATGATGTTACCGGTTAGTTTATGACACTCTAGGTATATAGAATGTTACAAAAATAAAAAAAAACATTTATAGCCCAGTCATTTTACGGAGTTTTGTTCGGCGGGGTAGGGAGTAATTATTAATTGTACTTTTAAACTGTAACCGGCACCATTTAGTGATGAAAAGACTATCATTAAACATTTTTAAAAAATCGCTACGCAACATAGAAATCAAAATTGTGTGTCCCAGAAGGCTTTTAAATTAATCATATTAATACCAATGTACTCATTTGACTTAGAATTAACAATATAAATTATTTTTGAGCATTAAAATAGGCATTGAAATTTTAAAAATCAGGTATTTATTAGAAAATACGAATGTATTTTTCAAAACCTTCTAAGTAGACAAACATATTCAAACCATGTTTGTAGTATGTATAAAGGTAAAGCGTTAAATATGTTGCAAAAAAAATTTACAAAGATATAAAGCTTTGAAATTTTTCATACAAAATTTTAAAAGCTTTATATCTTTGTAATTATATTATAAATTGCAAATGTTATTTGTGACGCGGCAACTAGATTTCTAAACAATTTTTCCATATATAAAATATTACTTTTATTAATTCCGTCTACGCGTATTGTGCGTCAAACTTTTGTATGGACTGAAACCACCTGAAGACTTTTATTTGTAAAATGTAAATACAATTTAGTACCAATCTCTTCTCGTCTTCATTTCACCTCCACTGAAGCCATCAACTATAATTTGGATGAATGCAAATGCATGCATGAATGCAGTAAACTACAGTTTTATCTAGGTACTGTTTTTAAGTAAGTACTGCAGTTTTGTATGAAACAGTTTTTTCTTTTTTTTCGACTTTGGCTCCATAGTGAAAATAGTTCAGTTTTATAATCTAAACCACCCTTTTAAATAATGACTGGCGTGTTTTGTTACAGCCTGTATACAATCTATACTAAAAGCCGTGTTGGTCCAGTGGCGAGTAACGTTGCCTGCCGTGCAGGAGGCGATGGTTCGATCCCCGTACAGGCCGACTCGTACCAATGAGTTTTTCGAAATTTATGTACGATTTGTAACACCACTGGCTTTTCGGTGAAGGAAAATATCGTGAGGAAACCTGCATGCTTCAATTTCGAGGCATATATTGTACCCACTCTCCATTATAAGTGGCGACGGGCTCACTCCCCGTCACACTGGACTGAGTTTCGGTACTACTAGTGAAACGTGGATGTTCTGAGGTTTCAGAATATCTCTGACTACCCCCTCGGGGAATATAGTCGTGAGCATATGCTTATTCTTATGCTGTATACAATCTAAGTTTCTTAGTTACTACCTCACATGTAACGCCATACAAAAGACATCAACGAGGCCATATTTTTCTTCGTGGTTTTTAGTAAAAGGGTAATTCCATGGATTATGAATCTGATGTCCCATTGTAGAATCGGTACTTAACAAGTCTACAAGTCGTGGGAGTATTTTGTTCCATTAAAAGAAGGCTTAAGGCGGTTTCAATCCATACAAAACTTTGACGCACAATACGCGTAGACGGTATTAATATAAGTAACTTTGCATATATGGAACAATAGTTTAGATAATCTAGATGCCGTCACCACACATAACATTTGCAATTTTTGTAATAATTACGAAGTTATAAAGCTTTGAAATTTTTCATACAAAATTTTAAGAGCTTTATATCTTCGTAATTATATTATAAATTGCAAATATTATTTGTTACGCGGCAACTAGATTTTCTACACTATTTTTCCATATCAAACTTTTGTATGGACTGAAACCACCTTAAGACATTTGGCGCAAATAAAAAAAAAACACTGGAACTGTATGGAAGTCCATGAAAAAAATTTTCAAACCACCCCTAATATTTGATTTCCTTGGCGCGTCCGGACTCCCGTTTTCAGAAAAAAAGCTACTGAAAAAGCAACTTCTATATAGATTTGTTATCTAAACTTTTATAAAACTGTAACAGGAAGTTTGTCTGTACATTGAAGATATTAACAAAAAAAATTTACGATATGGTTTCTAGGTATCCCTGATTCCATATCACCTATTTTTGGATTTTTGTCGGTCTGTTTGTTTGTTTGAACGAGCATTACGCAAAAACTACTGAACTGATTTTGATGAAACTTTTTTTGCTTGATAGCTTATTATCTGACATAAAATTTGGTATATAATTTGTGCGTACAAAGTCAACAGTCGGGTTAACGCTCGTATTTTAATATTTAACACGATCTAGCAAAATTCAAAATTAAAATTCAAAATTTTTTTATTCAAAATAATATCACATAGATAGCTTTTTGACGTCATTTTTTGAGTCTACCACCGCGTTGGAAGGTGTTTCGTTGAGAGAAGATGCGACCAGAAACTCTACAACACACATCTTTAAAACAAAACAAAATATACAAAGTACAATTAAAATACAACATTGTCAAGACCTGACATTTTGGTCATTCAAATAGTCATCGAGTTTATAGTAGCCCTTTTTACAGAGGACTTGTTTAACATGAGACTTAAACTTTTTGTCTGGCAAGTTTAGAATATCCTCTGGTATCTTATTATAATATTAACAGTGCCCCATGAAAGATGTGTTGACCTTACTGAGTGGGGATATTAATTTATTTTTACTTCTAGTATTGTATTTATGAACGTCACTGTTTTTGGGAAAGAGATACAAATTTTTCCGAACGTATAAAAAAGCAAAATATTAGTCTCTGTGCCTATTGTCTGATTTCTGTTTTATGCAGTTTCAATGCTAGGATTAATTAAATATGTAAATGAAAATCTTTGAGTCACTGTAATAATATGTAGACTAAATTGGTTGATCAGTATCAACCAAAATTATGTTTTGGTTTTTAATATATCCAAAACACAATCAAACTCCGTTTGTATGGAGCGCGCTAGATGCGTTTCACGTGAAAAAACATTTCAAATATCTACCTAACTGAGGAATTATTCCCCGCAGTTCCCCGGTTTGGAAGAGTGCGGGTTCAAGTCCCGCCCGAGACAAACTTTTCAATCTTTAATTTGATTCTAAATAGCACAACATGGCTGTAAAATGTTTAAAAATCAAAAATATTTCATAGATTATTGTTGTAACAATAGTTCTGACTACCCCGAAATCAATTATGGTCGCGAGTTTATAAATCTAAGAAAATGTTAGGTACCTAATAATTATTTTTAATTTCTCGTTTCTCTATATCCAAAATGCACATCACTATTTCATAAAAAAAACAAAAATCACAGAATCAAACAACAAAAAAAGTAAAAAATAATACATACGTCAGGCAGTAGTGAAGGTGGCGGAGAAAATCGTGAAATTGCGTAACTACAGGCTTTATATAGCTGAGGCCTTGGCAATGACCGCTGGTGAGTAAAGACACGCTCACACTGGAAGCGATAGCTATAAATTTGGTGAAGCTGTACGCAAGCTATTCATCATCAAAATGTTTGTGGCTTAATAAATCTACATGGTAGTCAAAGGGTGCAAAATTGGTTGCTACTGAATTCTTCTCTATTTCGCGGTAAGTCGAATAGCAGTCTGGAGGACGCTTAGCCGGCGACAAACGCGCGAAAATATAATTTCGCGCGCTATTATTTGTGAACTGCGCTAGTATACATCAGTAAGACTTATAAACATGGTATATACCTACATACATACATAAGCTTACGCCATTATCCCATGGGTGTAGGCAGAGACCACGGACCGCCAGACGCTACGACTCTGACACACTTCTTTTCATACATCTACTTCTAAGTCTTCTTTCACTCATTCTCTCTACGTCACCAAAACATCTAAGCATATTACTGTAAGAATTTTTCTTTTTGTAGATCAAAGATTTTATTAATTTCAAATATCATTGATTTTTAAACATGTTACAGCCATGTTGTGCTATTTCGAATTAAAAATATTTGAAATTGGAACAGGGTGTGTCATCTATATTGTATGAATTCCAGTTCTAATGCTGGACTTGCGGGTTGGTTAGTTTGTAATAACTACCAGTAGATGGCGCTCACGTCCCCTTAAGACGCAACAGATTGAAAATTTCGTTCTCTGGGTAGTGGGCTCGGTGGCGAAATTGGATAACGCAGTTCCCCGGTTTGGAAAAGTGCGGGTTCAAGTCCCGCCCGAGACAAATTTTTCAATCTTTAATTAGATTTTATTAAGTCTTCCCATCTTTGTTAGTAGAGTTTCTAGCCGCATCTTTTAACAATCAAAACCTCGTGGTAGAGTCACAAAAACGAGGCAAAAAGCTGTTTACTAATTTAAATGAACTAGATATCGATTTGAAGGGACAGATAAGGATTTAGGTTTCATTTCTATATGCAGGTTTCCTAACGATGTTTTCCTTGACCGTTTTCGATTATTGATTGATAATATAAGATCGATATATTATAATATTTATGACTGTACTAGGCAATAATTTTGTTTAATTAATTTAATCCAATGCATAAGTAGGAAATATGGCACTGCAACTATCGATTCCAGGACAGAGACCAAGAGGACGTCCGAAGACTAGATGGATGAACACAGTTCGTTGTGATATGACCGAGTGCAATGTCTCCGAAGACGACGTCAGAAATAGGGCAAGGTGGAGAGAGCAGATACGGAAGGCTGATCCCACCCCCATATGGGATTAAAAGCCAGCCTAGCTAGCATGCCACCCCCGAGAAAACGACAAAAATCGAGATCTTTATTATTTTACGTAGGCCAGAAAGAGCGCGCATGACGTTTTTCTCGTTTAAACGCTTTGTCGTGGGTGGCATGCTAGCTAGGCAGGAAGAGAGAGAGAGAGAGAGCATACTTTTCCAGGCAGACTAGCAAAAATATCCGAGCGTTGATCGCTTCGCTGTCGCTCGCGGTGGACTCTTAAACTTAAAATCTATTTTATTTATAAAGAAATGAACAAGTAATAAGCAAATGAGCACTTTTAATGTCAAGAAACTAGTTATTTCACTTTATTTGTTTGACTCAAACATTGCGTGTCTTAAGAGGGTGTTCAAAAGATAATAATAGGACTTTTAAGGATGTGACTGGGATGGTGATTGTTGGAAATATACGTGTATCGGCCAGTTTAACTTAACACCAGATTTTATGAGATTGACTTTTAACAAGTACCAAGATATACTGGACTTTTATTAAGAGGTATGTGAAAAAAATAGGATTCTTCAAAGCGTCATATATCATGAAGTACTAGCAGTAGGAGTATGATTAGCGGATATGTGTAGATTGAACATATAATCAAAAATATAGTTTATACATTTTAACACATATAATTGAAGTTTTGACAAGAGCCAAAACACGATTAAGACACATTTTCTCGATAGAAAAACAGGCAAAGAAGCCTCCGTTTTTATTTATAAACGCTTGGAACTGCTAAACGGTGAATAATAGAAACACGACACTTGATTTAAAAAAAGCGATTGATATTTTACAAATTTTGATAAGAGCGGAATTAAACTTACATAAATAGTACAATCACAATTTTAAGTTTGTTTTACGCTGGCGTCGTTTCAGGCGCGCGCGCCATCTCTATACAAGCTATCACACGCCCATTTCGCTTCAATTATTTTTCGGCATAGGCCCTTAGGAGAAGGAGCTAGTTATACTCCACAACCAGGCTCAAGTTCTGGTCAAGTATTCGCACCTTGGATATCTTAAAAAAATGAGCTCGCACTGATATAAGGTAGCATGTATGCTGAGTGAGTGCTAGTGAGACAGGAATACACTACTGCTTACTGTCATCTCCAATACCACCGAGGGGGTGAGGGCGGGGGGCAGAGAGTGTCTGTCGAGTGGTTGCTGCTGAGATAGTATGGTCATGTGGAAAGGATGAGTGACGACTGACGTGTATGAAATATGTAAATCAAGAGGGGTCGCCCTAGACTCATTGAAATTGATTGATTTCTAATTTGGTCCACATACATGCGTAAGTCTAGGGCGTAGACGTACGCAACGCATGTTATATGAACCAAATTGGCAGCGATCATGATCAAAATTTTACCAGAAATCGACTAATGTGTATGAAACGACTTATGACTGTGGAAAAGGCAAAAGAGGTGAGGCAGGATCGTAGCCGGTGGCGAATGTATCTGCCTACCCCAATGGGCAAAGCCGTAAGCTCTGGTCGGATACACCAGGACTGAGGCATGCAAAAGAACTTGTGACCGGCTTCTCAAACAGACATACCTCGGATGCCCTCAATTCAAACCGCAACGACTTAAGGCTCTTAGTACGAGCCTTAACAGGACACTGCAAGTTAAACAAACATCTACACAGAATGGGCCTTGTAGATCCACCCACTTGCAGATTCTGCTGTGAAGCAGAGGAAACGCCCATACACCTCCTCTGCGAATGCGAAGTGCTCATTCACAGCAGGAGTCGCCATCTTGGTGGATACGGTTCAAGAAGTCCGTGGGCCTATGAAATAACCTTTAGGTCTAGGGTGACAGCTTCAATAGATCTGTCCAGGTCGCAGTAGCTATCGGTTATTGTCCAAGCCCTCACAACCAAATAATAATACCCCAATGGGACACATGTGGTGTTTCCCCACAGACTATGGCCCACCTCATATCCTGCCCTTCCTGTTCTGACACCTGCACAAGAACGGAGCTTTTGGACACTCCCGGCAATTCTAACCGTGTGGTGAAATACTGGGCTGTAAAAATTTAGAATGATTTGCCATCGACTCGATAGAAGAAGGAGTGAGTATTATGTATGTACTAGCTGGTGCCCGCGACTTCGTCTGCGCTTCGTCTGGACAATTCACATAATATCTTTATAAAGTGTAGCCTATGTGTTATTGTGATGTATAAGCTATATTATTGTAAAGTTTCATTAACATCCATTATGTAGTTTTTACGTGAAAGAGTAACAAACATCCATCCATACTTACAAACTTTCGCGTTTATAATGTTATATACTAGCTGTTGCCCGCGACTTTGTCTGCGTTACCCGGATAAAAAGTACCTTATGTGTTAATCAAGGCCATGGTCTATCTTTATGCCAAATTTCATCGAAATCCGTTCAGTAGTTTTTGCGTGAAAGAGTAACAAACATCCATCCACGCTCACAAACTTTCGCATTTATAATATTAGTAGGAAGAAGGATACAGGGTGACTGGTAATTCGACCTATTCCTTGAAAGGGGTTATACTAGAGTTCATTTGCAACAATTTTTCCCCAGTTAACTGGGGGTCGAAAATCGCTTGTTTTCGAGTTCTCTCATTTTTAAGAATTTTTTGAATATTTCCGTTTTTCGACCTAAAAATGACAATTGTGAAAAAAATACTCCACTCTCTGCACTCTGTAAACATTTTTCTAGTAGCTGATGAATGAGCGACTACTTTAAACTAAAATACATGTGAAAAATACCCAAAACCACCGAAATAAAAGGTTATAAACCGCAAGACAACAATTTTTTATTTGGATTTTGTTTCAATCCAAAGAGGATTACTCAAAAAAAATTTATGACACTTGGCGTACAAATTGCGGAAATAACTTCCTCAATTCCTAAGCTTTCCAAAAAGATGCAAAAGTTGTGTACTTTAGTTCAAGTTTGGAAAATAAACCTTATTAAACACGCAGATGTGAATTTTATTCAAAAAGTTATTGGTTTGGTGAAAATAAAAAAAAGAGTAAAATAATAATGTTTAGTACCTAATCATATGAAATTACAAATTTTGTTTTAAAGTTTTACATTTAAAAATCACAAGTCTTGCTCAAATTGTCTTCCTCCGTTACGTATGCAAGCACGAAGCCTGCGACGTACTTCGCTTACTGTAACTCGAGTTGAAAGCGTGTCTTTAATTTGTTGGGCAGCTGCCAAAATCCTCTCTCTTAATTCTTCTTGAGAAGAGATAGGTGTACGATACACCAATGTCTTCATATGACCCCAAATGTAGAAGTCGCATGGGGTTAGATCGGGACTCCTAGCCGGCCAAGGGATCGGGCCGCCTCGACCAATCCATCTCAGTGGATAGTTCTCATCCATCCACTGTCGCACGCCCCGGTAATAGTGGGCTGGGCAGCCATCATGTTGATACACCAAAGCTGTTCTTGTGGTAAGCGGCACATCCTCCAGCAGCGGACGTAACTCTTCTCTTAAAAAGTTTTCATAGGCGATGCCGGTTAGGCGTGCCGGCAGAAAGAATGGCCCGATTAAATTATTGTGCACGATTCCCATCCACACATTAAGTGAGAATCTGTGCTGGTGAGCTCCTTCGTTAGATTTTCTCGGATTCTGACCTTTAGGGGCCCAAAAATGCAGATTATGGTAGTTTGTAATACCATCACGGTCGAAGTTCGATTCATCTGTCCACAAGATTGTTTTTAGATACTCAGGGTCTTCAATGTCTGCATTTATTAGAAATCTGCAGAAATCCATCCTTCTGACAGGATCTCCCTCCTCGATAGCTTGTACTGGCGTGTAATGGAATGGATACTGCCGTGCTGTGTGCTGAGTGAACCAGACTTTCCACTGAGACATACCAAGCTGCCTAGCCACAATTCTTGTTGAAGTAGTGCCGTCTGCTTGAAAACACTGCAAAATTTGCTCCTCTTCGATTGGATCACTAACGCTAGGTCTACCAGCGTCGGTTTGGCGACGTCGAACCGATCCCGTTTCTCGAATGCGCCGATATGTCGTACCAAACACGCTGACATCAGGTAAACGGCGGGTAGGAAAACGTCTTTGATAGTCTCTTCGAGCAGCAGCAGCGTCACCATCACAAAACCCGTAACAATACATGATATCCGCGTATTCTTCATTTTGGTAAGCAGCCATTTGAAAGGAAAAGGTTTTAGCGCAGAATTTAAGTTAGTTAACAACGACACGTCCGAACTCCAAGATGGTTGAAACTAACTGATTACTTAATGAATTGAGCGAATGAGTGGGCCTCGATTGTGAACCTTAGTACAAACATTCCCGAATACTTACAAAAGAGAAACAATGTAAGCAATAAAATGAAAGAGACAAAAGCAAATCGGCATCTTGTAAGGTTCGCTTCTAGGAAATCCGCTACCTGCTCTGCCATTGTTAACAATTTTTTTCAAACTCTTGTCAAAGTAGACAACATTTGCACCTTTTTGGAAAGTTTAGGAATTGAGGAAGTTATTTCCGTAATTTGTACGCCAAGTGTGATACATTTTTTTTAAGTAATCCTCTTTGGATTGAAACGAAATCAAAATAAAAAAATTTTGTCGTGCGGTTTATAACCTTTTATTTCAGTGGTTTCGGGTATTTTACACATGTATTTTAGTTTAATGTAGTCGCTCATTCATCAGCTATTAGAAAAATGCTTACTTAGTGCAGAGAGTGGAGTATTTTTTTCACAATTGTCAGTTTTAGGTGGAAAAATGGATTTTTTCAAAAAAATCTTAAAAATGAGATAACTCGAAAACAAGCGATTTTCGACCCCCAGTTAACTGGGGCAAAATTGTTGCAAATGAACTCTAGTATAACCCCTTTCAAGGAATAGGTCGAATTACCAGTCACCCTGTATAATAGGATGTACTATAAATCTAAATGTTATAATTATTTATTTTTAGCCACGCACTGCATCGCTCAGTGTGGATTACACCTTCCACCTTCATCAGAACGAACCACATTTTGTGGCCATTTGAATAGTTTCAAAAGCGGAATGTGGCCGCTTAATGTTGATTGAGATATGCGCAAAATAGCAGCTTGGGTTATCGGTTGGTTCATGAACCGCTATATACAGAGTGTCCCGTACACCGACGTCAACCCGGTGGATGCTGATAGGTTAGTTCATGCCTAAACAGAATATACTAAAATAAAATAAAATAAAGAAACTTACTTTAGGAAAAGGTTCTTAATTTTCGAGATAAGGACAGTTTTATGAAATTCGTGAAACTCTTTACCTTAGCCACTATTTTGAGTGCCACGGCTACAAGTGTTCTATGCAGTATCTGTGTTAAAACTGACAATATCTCGAAAACTAAGACACTTTTACTAAAGTCAAATTTTGATATTCTGCTTAGTCGTGACCTAAACTATCAGCATCCGCCGCGTTGACGTCGATTTACGGGACACCCTGTATGTAAGTAAAGTCAAATTGCATTCTATTTCCTGCCTGAAGAATATAAAATTCCATTTCTTATCGTGTGGTTACGTTCTGACGTTTTTAATGTAACGTCTACTACCACCAGAGATAGTAGCCGGGACCAATGGCTTAACGTGCCATCCGAAGCAAAGGAATCACCTTTCTTTTCAGACAATCAGGTGAACTGGAAATGTCCTGACCAACTGGGGAAAAACGCTCAAAATGACATAGGTATCACTAGGTGTCCCCCCCCCCCCCCCCCCCGTGGGAATCGAACCCACGACATCTATGTCATAGATGTTTCCTCAGTAGCCCGACAGTTTTGATACTTCCAACACCTGACCAGGAAATTTTAACCTACTGCCTGCCAAAGCCACCATGACTCAAAGTTCATGTTTGCCCAAAATTCCTATTCGTGTTGGGAGCATGCGCTGAGAAACTTTCAGCTTTTATAAAATAACGAAGGTCTGATCACAGGCTCTTGGACCAATTTGCCCCTTACGGGATTCGAACCCACGACCTTCAGGCAGGCAGGTTCCACCAACTGAGCTAATCGGGTCACAAATATGTAACAGCCATGACTGAACCGGCATTCGAACCCAGGACCTCTGGTTTGGTATCTAAGGTCATTACCTTTTTTAAAGCACATAATGTCAATAATGAATTAAGTAAACTCTAGTTGTCTATAAATGTTGAATTAAGAAAAGAATAATTAAAAAACCGTCTTTTTATTTACAAAAAATTTACATTTTTTAACAATCATCTCGGAAAAAAGCCAATGAATCCTCAAGTTCTATCTAAACATTTCAATTTGACGTGTACTGTACAAACTGACGGACAAACAAACATTATTCTAGTTTACGCTAGGGTTGTCACGGATATTTCATATCCGAAACGGATATGTGGCTGCGGCCCTTACGGCTATGAATGGACACCTACATAAAATTGCAAGAAAGAGTAGAGAACTATCTGCGTACAGTACGGACATGATGAGTCCCATGTGTATGGAAAGTCATTGCCTTTCAATCAATCAATCAATTATACTTTATTTGACACCAAAAAACATAGTATACAGAGAGCAATCAATCAAGAAATACAAAAGGCACAAAAATATGCGGTCTTATCGCTAAAAAGCGATTTCTTCCATACAACCTTAGGGTAGAGGAAATAGTGAAAGAAGAGTAGTCTTTATATTTAACAATAAAAAATACAAATAATAAATATCTGCTTAGGTAGTTTTAATAGGTTTTTTAATTACTTAAATATTAAGTCGTTATTTTGTTGAAACTAAAAACACGAAAAAAAATAGAATTTTGAACGCAGTTAAATAGATTAGATGACTATGTTAACTATTGAGCTTACTGATAGAATATATTCTGGATTAACACATATGATACTTTTTAAAGTCCAACAATATTCGAGAAAAGTAGTTTCGATTTATTTATCGCATTATTTTTTGGTTTTTCCTGTATTTTTTCAGGTAACGGATATTTTTACGGATATTCCTCATGACATCTCTATTTGAGGCCAATGCACTTTTGTTTGGTAAGAGATTCCTCAATGTTGTGAAATGGTCAAACTTGAATTTATGGTGGGCAAGTGGCCCTTTGGACGTACAGTCGGCAACAAAAATGTTAGAAGCATAAACATTTTCCTACACCGCCTACGCTTACCTCTTATTAAACGATATTTAGACTCTTATCAAATGCCAACCATTTCAATTTAATTGAATTTTGCTTAGGAATAGAATAAAAAAAAATTAAATACTTTAATCGGGTAATTCAAACTATAGGGTGAAATTGATATCATTAGCATCCTTTTAAACTAAGAGTCTACCCATCGAACTTAACAACTTTTACTATGGGAGCAAACCGATCGGAGCAAATAAAAAAGTCTGATGTTCCATACTAAACTACAGTGCCATGCCGTGCCGACTCAACTCAAATGTATGCAACAGCAAATTTTTGTTGTGCTCCGATTGGTTTGCTCCCATAGTAAAAGTTGTTAAGTTGGATGGGTAGACTCTTCGTTTAAAAGGATGCTAATGATATCAATTTCACCCTACATACAAATTTTTACAAAAACAAATAAGCATTTAAGGAGAGGTGCTTCAGACCATTAAACTGAACAACTTTCTGTATGGCACCAATATCGAAATAGTGAAAAAAACCGCTGTTCCATACAAAACTGCAAACCTACTCGGGCCAAATGTAAGGGGATTGATTTATTTTTCGCTATTTCGATGTTGGTCCCATAGAGAAGTTGTTCAGTTTGATGGTCTTCCATACGTTCGATTCTCACGGGGGACACCTAGTGATATATCACTTTGTGCGTCTTCCCCAGTTGGTTAGGACATTGCAGGCTGAATCATCTGATTGTCTGAAAAGAAAGATGATTCTGTGTTTCGCATGGCACGTTAAGCCGTTGGTCCCGGCTACTATCTCTGGTGGTAGTAGTCGTTACATAAAATCCTCGTCAGAGGCCGTAAGGAGGTCTGCAAAAAATCTGGCACTCTGCCCACACGATAAGAAGAAGATAAAAAAATAAAAAATAAACATAATTTTTTATTTTCACGTACTTTTGAACCCGATTGTACCTAAATGCACAACTTAATATAGGTGTAAGTTTAATTACTATGTGAAATGTTAACAAATCACTCTATGCTTAAAAAATTCCAGAGAGAAAATTCAAAACCGTCTATGAGAATGCATCCATTTATTTTACACGTAGAAAAAAAAACGAGTATACAGGGTGTTAGGGTAAACAGTTGCATTACTTTAAGGAGTGATTGTACCCATGATATTGAACAACTTTCCCTAAGAAACCTCAGGTTTCTTATGGAAAATGTGTATTGATAATTTTATTACAGACAAACAAAGGAAGGTAAGTAGGTACATTAAAAATAAATAAAAATATTGAGAAACTAAAACTAACTTAACCTAAAATATGGTGCAGGATTGGACCGCGCGGGAGGGTACCCAAGATGCTGGCAGCGTTTCCTCGCTGAACGGCTAAACTGATCCGTTGAGCGAGGAAAGCGCCCGCCCTTGGATCCCCGGTCGAGTCTAACAGGCGCTTTGCCAAATCTTTAAAAAGCGCCTGGGCGCCGGGACACCACGGGCAAAGGGTTTCGACACCGAATACTATGAATTTGTATTGGGTGCCGATACCCTTGTATTTTTACCCACTTTTGCTTTTTGCCAACTCTTTTGCTCGTTTCACGCTGATGAGACGGCGCCAGAGTGTCCACACAGGTGGCATCCCACACCAGCACCCGACCCATCTTCCAGGGGACGAGAAACATCCCGTCTGGTCTCTTGACATCCTCCCGTACAACCTTTCGTCTCAAGGGTAGCCGGTACGTTGACGTACGATTATTATATTAACTACGTACTAAAATCATGATCATAGAATTCATTTAGGTCATGTGGGCACATATCGACTAGCACAGATTTCAGTTTATTCATGAACTTTTTGCCTGAGAGAGCTTTAATATCAGGCGGTAGCTTATTATAAACTTTAGCGGCATTGTAGGTTGCTGTCTGTTCATATGCGGCTGTTCTATTGTTGACCCCCAAGCAATTGTATCTTTTGTTGCCATGTTCTTACTATAACTTGCAAACGCTATTCTCTAAGCAGCAGAGATCAATATCGCATTAAAATTAATTACAGTAATAAAGTATTTCCTCATTCATTCATGTTTTTGCTAACAATTCTAACAAATTACAGTTTTTTGCAAAGATTATAGATGGGACAGATGACGCTGTGTGTTAAAACGTAGGCACTGATATTTTAATAGTTACCTATGACCAAGTTGTTTCGCTTACGTTAGTGGATTGAATGTCAGCGTAACTCACACTTATATCACTCATTTCATTGGTTGCTGCGTCTGACTACTACTAAAAAGGTTTCATCTGAAAATCAACACCCTGCTTTCGGGCAAGGTCTATGTTGAGCTGGGACCTATTTGCTGCTGTAGCATACAATAAATTACATGTTGTTCTATTGATATTTGGTTGTATTCTTGTTTTGTAAACTTGTTGAGAACGAGCCGTGGTGGTCCAGTGGTGAGTAACCTTGCCTGCCGTGCAGGAGGCGATGGTTCGATCCCCATCCTGGCCGACTACGAGTCAATGAGTTTTTCGGAATTTATGTACGATTTGTAACTCCACTGGCTTTTTCGGTGAAGGAAAACATCGTGAGGAAACCTGCATGCTTCAATTTCGAGGCATGTATTGTACCTACTGTCCATTACAAGTGGCGACGGGCTCACTCCCCGTCACACTGGACAGCGTTTCGGTACTACTAGTGAAACGTGGATGTTCTGAGGTCTCAGAATATCTCTGACTACCCCCTCGGGACTATATACCCCCTCGGGGAATATAGTCGTGAGTATATGCATGCTACTTATACTTATGCAAATAAATTGTTTATCTTTCTATCTAACACTTTTATGGGGTGTAATAAAACACCCTAGTAATTTTTAACAACTTTCACTCTAAAAAAAATAACGCTCACAGGAACCTACAATGTAATGATCCCAAGCAAGCACTTTAGGCTGTTTATTATGGAAACCATACAACAACGGCACAAACATAATATAGGTAAACATCCATGACCGAACCGGGATTCGAACCCAGGTGTGGTTTGGCAGTCCGGCGTGGTAACCATTACACCAACCGGGTCGTCAAACTATGGACCCAACATCGAGAAGAAATATAAAATCTGCTGTGTCATACAAAACTGCAGTAGGTTAGGCTACCTACTAGACCCAAATTTATGGGACAGTATGTTTTTTTTTTGTTTTTTTTTTTATCAACAACCAGTCAATGTAATTGAAAGATTAGTAGTAAGTAGGTAAAAATACCCAAAACCCATACATCATCATCATCATCGTCTCAGCCGATGGACGTCCACTGCTGGACATAGGCCTCCCTCAAGGATCGCCATAACGACCGGTCCTGCACTGCCCTCATTCAACGGGTTCCCGCCGCCTTCACAAGGTCGTCGGTCCACCGTGTGGGGGGCGTACCCACGCTGCGCTTTCCGGTACGCGGTCGCCACTCGAGAACTTTTCGGCCCCATCGGCCATCGGTTCTGCGAGCAATGTGCCCCGCCCACTGCAACTTTAGTTTAGCAATTCGTTGGGCTATGTCAGTTACTCTGGTTCTTCTGCGGATCTCTTCATTTCTGATTTGATCTCGCAGAGAAACTCCGAGCTCTCCATTGCCCTTTGGGTGACTTTCAGCCTTTTTATGAGGCAAAACCCATACATTTATACGATTTAACGAATCTGCGATTATTCGCTTCTGACTTAGTCTATGCTCTAAAGTTATTATGATGACTGGTTCTAATAATGTAGTATTTATAAAGATTATTTTCTTCATGGGTGGTCTGTGACTTCATTCGAATAAAAAATTATTATAACTTCCATCTGTACGCTAATTTGATAACTTAATATAACGTTTTAAACCAATTGATGTTTTGTTTCCGGCTTTGAATTGACCATCATATTTCATGTCGTGGGACTTTCTTTCGCAGTACCTATCTATGGGAGCAAACCGATAGTAGCAAAAATTCACAGATTTCGTGCCTCACACGACTATCGAGCACATTAGAAATGATTCTATGGAATTCGAAAAAATATTGTCTCAAAAAGGTTAGGTTACGGCAAACGCTTAAAAAACTCGATCGTCTTTGTTTTAGGCTCAAATTGTAGCTGACTAAATTTTCCAGAGGAATTATACTCAAATTTTTGATATCACTCTTCGTTTCCAAAATATCGAGCGCCAAAATCAAAAATTCTGAATTTTTTTTTCCCACCATTTCGGCCATAACTTTTTTACGTTTTTGACTTTATCGAATAATTCTTTTTGCACCTTACAGCTCTCGTAAATACGCGTCTTTTGAGCATATTTTAACCGACTTAAAAAAAGGAGGAGGTTTTTGAATATCATATCTTCACAACTCTCCGAGATATAAGGGGACCGCACTTTTTTTCTTTTTGCACCTTACAGCTCTCGTAAATACGCGTCTTTTGAGCCTTTTTTTAATATCATATCTTCATAACTCTCTGAGATATAAGGGGATCGCACTTTTTCGTGAAATCGGGGCCTATACTGGAGCGAACGAAAAGACATTTCCAATGTCAAAATGTACCTAGTGTAGATTGCCACAGCGTTGTTATTACTTCGTACAGCGCGCGACGTACGCGACGTTGCCGTCTGGAGTGGCAGAATTCAAGCAAGCGCATCGCTTACGATGTACCAAAGTATAGGTGCCTCTCTCGGTGCCGGCCCGCGTGTCATCTCATATCGTAAAATTAACAAGAAATAATTTCTTACGGTAATCTAAATGAAGAAGAAATTATTGATAAAATCTTTGATGAACAGTAATTAAGTTTTAAGATCATGTTAAGACATAAGTCAATGAACCTGTGTTTAAAAATGTTAATCTAACCGATGATTATGCCTCCGGCTTTATTATTATGGAGCTGCGAAATAAGCGTTTTAACAGCATAGCATATAGGTAATCATCACAGGCCTTTACATCTGTTGCAGATGATTTAAGCAGTGTTTTTGGAGAAGCACTTTTTCTCATGGCCGTACGAGAGCCGCATACACGTCCACAGCCTCTACAACAGAACCGTACGCCGGTGGATGACGACGGGATTATGACAGCTTTATTCCTTTTGTCACGTTTCTCTGCCAGGTGTGCGAACCAGGCTTCGTCGTGAGTAGTCCGACCCTCTCTTATCTTGCCTCTCCACCCTCCTCTATTTTCCGCGTGCTCTTCCCAATTTGCGGGGCTGATTCCGAAAGCGGTCAGGTCTCTCTTGACGCAGTCCTTAAGTCGCAGACTGGGTCTTCCGACTGGCCTCTTCTTGTCTGCTACCTCACCAAGAAGGATGCGCCTTGGCAAACGAGAATCCTCCATATAGGTAATAATCACGACTATATTCCCCGAGGAGGTCGTCAGTGATATTCTGAAACCTCAGAACATGTGCGTTTTAACAGCGTTGAGAATGCACACCCCTACTGTGTTGTGTACACACGGCGACACATCAAGCTATACAAAGCCAAAATAAGCTGGCCGCGCTACGTTATATGTTACTCGACCTACGCGCGGCCAGCTTATTTTGGTTTTGTAATAGCTTGATGTGTCGCCGTGTGTACAAACTGTACTTAGTGAGTTGCGTTGCGTTGTTTGTTATTAAGGACGCGGACTTTTCCGCTTGATCGCTTTAAAAGAAAATCGCATAATTTCGCGCATAATTTATTGTTTGGAAACTATTCATTCATTGGTCTATTCATCAATAGGGCGGGGCTAGACAGCGCTTTTATTTTTTAGTATGCAAGCAAAAATGAATGGTGGTCAAAAAAAAATTGTGTGATGAAAAAGAAAAAAAATGGTGGCGGAATATTCTGTGATATTATTTTAATCTGCTCATGTATTGAATTTTAAAAGTTCTGTGAAGACTTCAGCTATGACTTATTCTGTAGCAGTGCCTCCAGCTTACGCAATTCTACTATTAGAAAATACGAGCGTTAACCCGCGACTTCGTCCGCACAAATTATATACCAGATTTTAAGTCAGATCATAAGCTATCAAACAAAAAAAGTTTCATTAAAATCGGTTCAGTAGTTTTTGCGTGATACTCGTTCAAACAAACAAACTCACAAACAAACATACAGACAGACAAAAAATCCAAAAATTTGTGAAATTGAATCAGGGACACCTAAAAACCATATCGTAACTTTTTTTTTGTTAATATCTTCAATGTACAGACAAACTTCCTGTTACAGTTTTATAATAGTACGAGCGTTAACCCGCGACTTCGTCCGCACAAATTATATACCAGATTTTAAGTCAGATCATAAGCTATCAAACAAAAAAGAGTCATCAAAATCGGTTCAGTAGTTTTTGCGTGATACTCGTTCAAACAAACAAACAAACACACAAACAAACAGACAGACAAAAAATCCAAAAATTTGTGAAATGGAATCAGGGACACCTAAAAACCATATCGTAACTTTTTTTTTGTTAATATCTTCAATGTACAGACAAACTTCCTGTTACAGTTTTATAATAGTATAGATTTGTTTTATAGCTGGAAGCCCAAATACAGGGTGAAATTGATATCATTAGCATCCTTTTAAACTAAGAGTCTACCCATCAAACTGAACAACTTATGGGAGCAAATCGATCGGAACAAAAAAAAACAGCTGTTCCGTACTAAACTGCACCCGCACCCTTTTTTTGCTCCGGTCGTTTTGCTCCCATAGTAAAAGTTGTTCAGTTTGATGGGTAGACTCTTAGTTTAAAAGGATGCTAATGATATCAATTTTACTCTGTATAATTAAAAAAAAAACGTATTGTCTATCGGTCGCTTGTCTAAGTACAGTTACTGTGTTGTGTACACTCTGTACTTACTAACTTGCGTTGCGTTGTTTGTTATTATAGTAGACTTAACTAACTTAAAATGCGTAAAGTTATCCTATCGTCAGTCCCACTCATCCCCGCTGCGCTTATGGCCCACGCCGCGAGCGACAAGTTGCTTTGTCTCTTGTCTGTCTCTTGGTTATGTACAGTTACTGTGTTGTGTACACACTGTACTTACTGCGTTGCGTTGTTTGTTATTAAGAGACGAACTGTTCATTATGTACGGTCTAACAAAATTAGTTGAAACTATTTTATGGGGAGGATCAGACCATCAAACTGAACAACTTTCTCTGTTGGACCAATTTCGAAATCACGAAAAAAAATCTGCTGTCCCATACAAATCTGCAAACATAAAGTTGTTCAGTTTGATGGTCTGAGCATACCCTTAAAATAGTTTCAGCTAATTTTGTATAATGCATAAACTCACGATTTGTATGCTGTCAGGGTAATCAAAAACTTTGTAATAACATGGAGAAAAAAATAAAAAATTATTGAAAATACAGGGTGATACTGAAACATGATACTGAACAACTTATCCTATGACGGAAATTCGTAAAAAATTGTTTGTCCTTTCCATACTAAATTGAAGCAGGTGATGGAACGTTTGTATGATAACTTGGAATGTTTTCGACTTTGGAAATGTCTTTTCGTTCGCTCCAGTATTGGCCCCGATGTCACGAAAAAGTGCGATCCCCTTATATCTCGGAGAGTTGTGAAGATATGATATTCAAGAAAGACTCAAAAGACGCGTATTTACGAGAGCTGTGTGAAAAAAAAAGAATTATTCGAGAAAATCAAACACGAAAAAAGTTATGGTCGAAATAGTGAAAAGAAAAACTTTTTTTTTCCGAATTTTTGATTTTGGCGATCGATATTTCGGAAACGAAAAATGATATCAAAAATTTGAGTTAAACTCCTCTGGAAAATTTTGGTAGCTACAATTTGAGCCTAAAACAAAGACGATCGGGTTAAGGGTTTGCCCTGTAGCCTAACCAGTTTGAGACAATATTTTTCAAATTCCGTAGATTCATTTCCAATAAAAAGCCGTGGTGGTCCAGTGGCGAGTAACGTTGCCTGCCGTGCAGGAGGCGATGGTTCGATCCCGTCCAGGCCGACTCACGTACCAATGAGATTTTCGTAATTAATATGTACGATTTGTAACTCCACTGGCTTTTCGGTGCTGGAAAACATCGTGAGGAAACCTGCATGCTTCAATTTCGAGGCATACATTGTGCCCACTGTCCATTACAAGTGGCGACGGGCTCACTCCCCGTCACACTGGACAGAGTTTCGGTACTAGTGAAACGTGGATGTTCTGAGGTTTTAGAATATCTCTGACTATATCTTCCCTCGGGGAATATAGTCCTGAGCATATGCTATGCCATGCTCGACAGCCGTGTGAGGCACGAAATCTGTGAATTTTTTGCGAATTTTGTCTTTTGTTCTTATATCATTGGGTACAATCACTCTGTATCGTAATGCAGCTGTCTAGTCTTACACCCTGTATAAAACGGTCACCCATGCAAAGACGTGCATCGTGCAGCGGCCGGCATTGTGATGCATCCAGTACTGAAACTAAAGAATGAACTCCTCACATAGTAAAAAAATACATTCATATAAAATATACATTTTGAAAGGAGTGAATAGCGAAAGTGGTATACTTTGTACAGAAAGATGAGAACGTAGGAGTAGAAGAGATTTAACGTTACTGGATGAGACTTGATCAATACTATAGGGTGTAAGGAAAAGTATCATTAACCTTTAAACCACATAATCACCCATCGAACTGAACAACTTTTGCTATGGGACCAAACCTGTCAGAACAAAAAACATTTGAGTCGAGTATTATTTATTTTTTTATTTTTGAGATGACTATTACAGCTCTGCTCCGGGAGCAACTACTGCTTTTTACTGCGGACTATTGGAGGGACCACGAAGGGTCTACCGAGCTAAATGAATGAAGGTGGTTGCAGGGGGGTCAATTTTATACAAAACTTTGACGCACAACACGCGTAGACGGTATTAATATAAGTAACTTTGTATATATGGGAAAATAACATTTGCAATTTATAATATAATTACGAAGATATAAAGCTTTGAAATTTTTCATACAAAATTTTAAAAGCTTTATATCTTTGTAATTATATTATAAATTGCAAATGTTATTTGTGACGCGGCAACTAGATTTTCTAAACTATTTTTCCATATATAAAATATTACTTTTATTAATTCCGTCTACGCGTATTGTGCGTCAAACGTTTGTATGGACTGAAACCACCTTAAATAATATACGCCCATACACCCACTCTTTCTGAGGGTAGGCCAGTCCCCTGCAGTGGGACGTATATATATACGTCCCACTGCAGGGGACTGTCGGTTGGGATGATGATGATATAACTATTATGACTACGAGTCTATAACTGTTGCATTACATGTTTTTTTAAATTATTTTGATTATGTTTTTTTTTTATTTTTTTTTATTTTCTACAAATCAGATACAATAATATAATCTTAGATATAGACAGCGAACGAAAACCGCGTACTATTTATCTGACGATTGATTACAGTGTTAGTGGGACCACAAACGATGACTCATGACGGAGCGGCAGACTTCAGTCCGTCATTTGTGAAGCAAGGAGTTGTATGAAACCGCAAGCAAAAGCACACACGGTGCGTCAATCCATCACCGTGCGTGCTTCTACGCGCGGTTTCATACAAGATTTATATTAATTTAACTAGGATATATGTATATTTTAAAGGGGGGAGGGCTATGTCCAGCAGTGGACGTCCATCGGCTGAGATGATGAAGATGATGATATATTTTAAATGCAACCACCCGTGGTCTAGATGGCACTTAAAAAATGTATTCGGTAAATAAGGTTTAGTTTAGGCACAAGTTTAGGTCACATCTAGACAGCTGAGGTCTAGATAGAGTCCAGGTTTCAAGTAGTCATAGCTAGAAAAGAAAACGCATGCCTGCAGATGCATATTTTTAATCCTAAATTATTACGATGCGGGATTTTTATAGAGCTGTTTTACTATGATTTTTTAAATAAAGGTATGTATTCATTACATCAATTTGTCACATTGGACAAAAAGTACTAAGCACTGATTGCCATGTATATGCCTTTCAATAGCCATGAAACGTACCCATGCTTGGCATATTATCACAATGGACCTAGTGTCGAAATTCGACGGCGAACCAAGGTCGAAAATATGGATAAGCCGATCACAAAATTGAAGTGGAGATGGGCAGGAAATTTGGCTAGACAGGAAGACGATGCGATGGACCAAGGCAGTATCAGAGTGGTAGCTAAGAGTAGGACGGAGGTCAGTCGGAGTCAGGAAGACCACCAGCACGTTGGCCCGATGACATTGTGAGGGTGAAAGGTTCGCATTGGATCATATAAGCACAAGACCGTGAGGAGTGGTGCAATAAAAGGTAGGCCCTTTTATTTCCCAGCAGTGGGTTGATGTGGGCTGATTTGATTTATTTATAATACAATTCCATAACTGACTGATTAACTGATTGTCAGAATGACCACGTACCTACAGCCTAAACCACAGAAGATAGAAACATGTGGTATAAAATATTTTAAAGAGCATGAAGGGGTGGACTAAGAATGGATTTACCCCTAAAGGTTAACGGGGTGGTGAAGTATTCCGAAATCACGCAGATGAAGTCGCGGGATAAAGCCAGTTGTATGTATATTCAAATATCTGACTACACATAAAAAGATTGATTAGACCTAATGGTTGTTTCAATGCTCGACCCACAGAGGACGGCGTAACTCGTGTCAACGCGAGTTACGCCGTCCTCTATGGGTCGACCCATTTGATGTACTTTTTTGATGTATTTTGATGTTGGTTTTATAGAAACGTTCTGCTATGATACTCATATTTTTTTTAGGAAATCTGGTAAGTAGGTACCCCAAAATATTGCACCTTTCATAAAAAAACTCAAGAGGTATTAACATCTCTATATGGAGTAGCAAATAAATGCATTCCAGAATGATTTGCGCCACTTGCCGTCAGTTCGCAATAAGTCTGGATTTGTAGGAGACTATCTCTGTTGCGGTGAAACTTTGAAAATAAGACTAAATAATTTGTGACTAGATTTTTTAACTATAACATTCTAAACACTGCTATTATAATGAAGATCAAACAGACTATGTATGTGGTTGCAGTTTGTATCTATTAGGTGTATTATTACAGGGAGTAAGGAGAAGTATCTTTAACCTTTAAACCACATATTGTACCTATCAAACTGAACAGCTTTCACTATAGGAAAAAACATGTCAGAACAAAAAAATACTGCTGTTCCATATTAAACTGCAGTGCTTCCTCGACTCAAACGTCCATTTTATTATTATTGTACCTCTTTGACTACTAATTATAGGGACTAGTTACGTGTGTAATTCTACTAACAAACATTTCTGCCACTTTTTGCGGGGGGCGAGGTAACATGAAATCCGCAACTTTGGATTTTATACCCCATAACTTTAGATTCTAATTTTGAATTTTAAAAATTATGTTAAGTAATCTCGTGTGAACCCCAAACGTCATAAGTTCGTAGTTATTGTTTCGCAATTATAGGCTGTCTCGTTTAGTGATAAGGTATAAAATTGAATGTAAATGCATATGACCAATTGTTCTTATACCGTGGCAGAGGGAAATGCTACCGCAAGGCTAGTCCTTATAATAAATAGTCAAAGTTGTACCTATAGTGGATATAGATTAATTAGATATCTAGATTTGTTTTGTGCTTTGTTAGGAAGGTTTTAATGTTTTTTTCTGTGGTGTACTGTACCTATTTACTGTGTTTTTGTGTTACCTAATTAATGTTGTGTAAAATTCTTTATTTTGGAGGAAATATTACGCCACACGCAAATAAATAAATGCCAAGGCTTACCTAAGCACATCCAAGACTTCAAGATTCACGATATTATAATTATTAGACAGTTAAAAAAAAGTCTGAATTCGTAGAGTACCGCAACTTATCTAGTAATATAGCTCATAATCTGGACATTATTGAGAATGTACGTTTGATCCCGCAACTCATCGTTTTGATTCAGACGCTCTTGAATGTGCTTCTGACAATTGATAGAGGTTTTGAAAAATCACTGGTTTTAAAACTAAGTACATGCATACCTACATCGAGAGGAAATCTAGACAAGTACACACGGCGATACGTCAAGCTATACTATAGCTTGGTTTCAGGATGCTGTTGGGGCTGCGTCGCTCTTGTAGTGCATCAGGTATGTTTGCGGAGGCACACACTGATGGTTTCCATGCCATCGTGCGGAAAAGAGTGGCCTCCCTGATGTGCAGCGTGCGGGGCAGCACCAACATTCTCCTGAACACTGTGGATAGGCTAGATAGTTCCTTTTTTAAGGCACTGGATCAATTGCCACGTATCTGGTGACTAAGGAGGGAACAAAATAAACAAATACTTATTGTCTTTACAAATGCGAGACTCCGGGCCGCCTCAAAATCGGAGTCAGGAGCATGGCTGCATGCTTTGCCCTCCCCACACCTTGGGATATTGCTAGATAATACTTCTCTAAGCATAGCCTCCGCCTTAAGACTGGGCTCTGACACATGCATCCCCCATCCCTGCGTCTGTGGTTCAGTCGTCCTAGCCAATGGCCATCATGCCCTCAGTTGCCCGAAATCAGCAGGCCGCTTCTCACGCCACCACGCCCTAAACGACCTCATCCATCGTGCATTGATATCGGCAAACTTCCCAAACGTACTCGAGCCCACAGGGCTAAGCCACAGAGATGGCAAGAGACCCGATGGCCTGACTCTTATCCCCTGGCAGAAGGGCCGGTGCCTCCTTTGGGATGCAACCTGCGTAAGTACCTACGCTCCAACGTACCTCTTCCGTACTTCGCAGGTAGCCGGGTCAGCTGCCGAGTGTGCGGCACGCTTGAAGCACTCCTGGTACTTGCCCCTTGGAGGAAAACTATTTATTTGTACCGTTCGCAGTTGAGACGGGTTGTCCCTGGAGCGCTGAGGCAAAGAATCTGGCTCGAGAGTTGGGTCGCCGGATGCGGGATAGGGGCTGCGATCCCCTGTCTGGTTCGTTTCTGGTCCAACATATTGCTTTAGCTATCCAACGGGGTAACGCCGCAAGCGTCTTAGGCTCGTTTAGGCCAGAAACGAACCGCGGCGGATTCTCTGAATAGTTTATATTTTTATACATATTTATGTTTTTTATACTATTACTATTCACCATTATTGTCTTTTCCTTCAATAAATATATTCCAGAGCTTTACAAATGTATTTACTAATATAGTTCTTAGTTTGTTTTTGTATTACTAACCCTACTATGGACTCCGCTCTGAAATAAAGATTATAATAATATACAAAACCAACATAAAAAGTAAATAATAAAGTATATTTCATTTCATTTTCATTTTCATAAGCTAGCCGCGCGACGTTATACGTTACTCGACCATCGCGCGGCCAGCTTATTTTGGTTTTGTGTAGCTTGATGTGTCGCCGTGCGTACATGCATTACAGACAAAATAAAAAAAAACGTAATCCATAGTAATAATAAAGTACGCCGTTTCCTAAATCCAACTTCTCTTACACTTCAGAATAATCGAGATCTCAATCTACAAATTATCACACAAAACCTATCCATACGCGCTTCCTCAAGCAACACAACACACAATCACGATCCACAACACACAAAGAGACACACACGATCCTCATTCACTTCCAGAGCAAGGATACTTGGCGTAAGTCCGTACCTCGTACAAAACATCCCATTGCCAGTCATTGGTCCGCACTTATGACTAGGTATAATATATATATAGGCAAATTAATTTATTTTAAATTCTAAATTATTGTAAATTCTAAATTATTTCTTTTGAATTGTTATTTTATTAGTAATTGAAATCTTGACATTTAATTTTAATCATCGTTTAATGTTATTTACTAACATAGGGTGTAAGATGACATTATGTAATTACTAATCAAAATTGTATGGAACTTGTTTTCCGAAATAAATGTTTTGAATTTGAATTTGAAAACAACCGACCTCGGGTCGAGCTTAAAAATCATTGGATATATAATAATAAATAAAGCTCACATGCACATACATTGTAATAATCCCAAGCAAGCACTATAGGCTATAACATCATTTATATTACCTGTGTTCACGAATAAATAATTTTGTATTGGTATTTTTATTTATTTGTATTTGTTTATTATGGAAACCATACAAATAAAATAAATAAATAAATAAATATCTTTGACATTGTCACACAAATTATCTAGTCACATTTAAAGTACCTGGACTTGTATTATGATGACTAGACAACGATATAGAATACATATATAGATACAAACATCCATGACTCGGGTACAAATATTCATATTCATCATATAAATATTTGCCCCTTACGGGATTCGAACCCGCGACCCTCGGCACAGCAGGCAGGTTCACTACAGACTGTTCCACCGGGCCGTCAAAGAAAAAAAAAAGAAAACAAAGAAAAGAGAAGAAAGAAGAAAGAAAGAAAGAATATTTATGTTATGTTATGTTAACAACGGCACAAACATATAAACATCCATGACCGAACCGGGATTCGAACCCAGGACCCTGATTTGGCAGTCCGGTGTGGTAACCATTACACCAACCGGGTCGTCGTAGTGCAGAATGCATGTACCAATTTGTATGTATACATAATTTGGTATTCAAAAAATTGCCCCATACCTACCCCAAACTCGTACATGCCCCGTAGACGCTCTTACATTTTAGATGCGTTGGCCTCGCAGATGCGCAAGCCCCAGCTGTAGACGCACTAGCCCCATAATTCGATCTTGTGCCATATACGCACTTGTACTGTAGACGCTCTTACCCTATAGACGCACTAGCCCCAGCCCCATAAACTGGACGTTAGGTTTTTCGACCCCCCTCACCCCTTTGTGAGATGTCGTGAGATTTTCTCGACCGGGCCTCCACCCAAAAAAAAAAATTGCTCGTTTGTTTTTAATTTACTAAGAACATGTTTTATTTCATTGAACCCAGTTTTAGAGGGGGGGGGGGGGGGGATTACGTGTGATTTGCCCCCTTCTCCCCCACGTTAGATTGAGTGAGGCTTTGCTCGAACCCTTCCCTCCCTAAACGCCTCACGTAATTAATGAACGCCTCAATTCAATTCAATTAAATTAAATTATACTTTATTGCATACCAAAACAGAAGGCCTCCGCCCTCGGCCCCCGGGGTTGCCCCTTTAAGGGCGGTTGGGGTGAGTTGAACTATACGCTAAAAAGACAGGTTATAGTCCATTGGGGTGAGTAGTATCACTTGAGAGGAACGACGAAAAGAGGAACTACTGGCCCTAACTGGCCATACATTCTTTCTAATCACTTTTTCTTTCCGCTCCACGCTCCGTTCATCACAATGCACATACAAGCATACTAAAATCAGATCATGCCCACGCATACAAACGTGTCAAATTAGGCATAGTTAGTCCCATACACGTAGTCACCCAATTCAAGGCATTTTCATCTCTAACACGTTGGGATTACTGTTATGGCGCGAGAGTTAAACTTCTGAATTAGGTGATACAGGTAACGGGCTGAAAAGTGATCTTAAAAAATAGGCTATGTATAGACGGGAACTTTTTGGCTTTGATTTTTAACATGTAGTACTTAGTATACATAAAATCACGACTTTTATATTTTCAGGGTGATCAGAACTTAACTAGATAACTAAACTTTCAGGGCTACAACTATGAGAGCGGTGTTAGCCCATGCGGAAGAGAGCTAGCAACTTAATCACGAGGCGGCGGTTCGATTCTTGGCCTGTACCATTAAATTCTACGGAATTTATATACTTTACGGTTCCCCCAACTTCCAGATTTTTCATTATTACTAGTAGCCCAGTCATTTTGCGGTTTGAGCCGGGTCTAATTAAAAATTGATTTTTTTTTCGGTATAATATTGAAGAGCCAAATTTTTACAATATGTACCAAAATTTAAAAAAAAATCACGTCAGCAACAGTCCCAATTTTAAAATTTAGCAATTATCTCGTTCTAAAAAACCTGATGTTAAATTATTTTTTGCCACATATTTAAAGCTACCATTACACATACTCAGACATAGTGTAAATATTTTTGTCTATTTAGAAGGTTTTGAAAAATACATCGTATATTCTAATAAACAAATCACATCGAATATTATATCTCCACAACACTTCGAAATATAAGGGGCTCGCACTTTTTCGTGAAATCTGAGCCTATACTGGAGTGCGATTTTTGAATCTCATTCGCTGAGCTCAGCAGTTGAAAATGTCAAAATTACTATGGAGATATACATCTTTCTACAGCTGATTTGACTTTCAAAAATCATACTCCTGCCTAGCTAGCATGCCACCCACGACAAAGTGTTTAAACGAGAAAAACGTCATGCGCGCTCTTTCTGGCCTACGTATAATAATAAAGATGGAGGCAAATCTCGATTTTTGTCGTTTTCTCGGGGGTGGCATGCTAGCTAGGCAGGGGTGCGATTTTCGAAAGCCAAATCAGCAGTATAAAGATGCGTATCTCCATACATTTTCAACTGCTGAGTTCAATATATGAGATTCGAAAATCGCACTCCTGGAGCGAACGAAAAGACATTTCCTCAAAACTAGTTGTTCAATTAAATGCTCTGCATCACTACTGAAATTTTCGCAAAACCCCTACAATTACCTGAAGTTACCCCTAAATTTACACAGTATGTTTTCTAACAAAAAGTTTACAAAATATAGTACTAAACTTGAGCCTTGCACATGTGGGGACTTGCTACAGATGTCAGCACAAACAAGTTATAGCAAAGATGCCAACAGATGGCGCGACCGTCGCTTTCGGAAATATGCTCCATACATAGACAACGTTCACCGTGAATACGTAAATCGTAACCTACTACTACTAAGGTTCACAATCCAATGCAAGACATACATCGCGCAAGAGAAATAATCACAGAGGTTCGATATATATGCAAGGTCCAACTAAGATCTGTTTGAGCGGTCCCCAGGCTTCCAACATAGCCTGGTGGAAGATCTTTCCATTTTAGTGGAGGAACATTCCCAATAGCACCTCCATGCACATAACAAGAAAGTTGGCAGTTGAAACATTAATTCTTCAATCCACCCCAAAACGGTCGTGTGCGTACGAATATAGGTTTCGGTATGTATATTTCCCAATGATACAATTATTTGACTAATTCATTTTAATTAATGACCCAAACACAATGTTGCCCGCAAAAACTTTTAAACTTTTTCCATCTTGTTCGGGCAGGAGTGTCATTTCAGTGGGCAAGTTGTAAAATTTTGTTAAACGACTGTTTAGTTAATTGTTCTTTTAAAAACGTACGGTTTTAATGGTGGAAAATTTTTATTAACGGTATAGGTATTTACAATCAAAACATTATGTACAACTTATGGCTAAATATGGCTATAATTCAAAATAAAAATAAAAACAAATAAAGTAGGCGGAGAAAAAATGAGCCACTATATCGAGCACGACTTCCGTTCGACTTACACTAAACAGAAGACGTGCTTGAGGACACCGTCCTGCGGGAGGGTGCCCAGGACGCTGGCTGCGTTACCTCGTTGGATGGCAATGGATATTCGTTGCCCGAGGTACGCGCCAGCCCTTCGGTCACCGGACACCTCAATCAAGCGCGACGACAACTCTTTGAAGAGATGTCGGGCGTCCGGCCCCCAGGGTCTCTACACCAAATGGCGCAAGAATGTAACCGTCACCCAGGGTGGCATATGTGCGCCGCTTGAGACCCTCTGCAGCAGCCGCCGCCGCGCCCGCTCTTAGAGAAGTGGCAGGGAGGTGTGAGGGCGCCACAGTATCGACACACGTAGTGTCCCACACCAGGGGTCTGCCATTCCTCCAAGGAATGACGGTCATACCGTCGGGTCTCCTGCCATCGTCTCGTGCAAGGCCTCTTGGCTCAAGTATGGCCGGCACGTTGGCGCTGACAAGGGCCCGGCGGATGATGTCATTCAAGCTGGCATGGCGTGGGAGACGGCCAGCACAGCCCTGACAGGAGAGGCCATGGTGGCCGAGGTCGTTAACGTTCCCGCCGCAACGGCAGCGATGTGGCTCAATCGTTCTGGCGCCGAGTCTCAGACCGACTGCCAATGTGAAGGAGGATCTATCCAGAAGCGTGCCCACGTTTGCAAAATCTAGTTAGGTAACGACCGACTTAAGTAACATGACACATTTTATATTTTATACAAGAACGTATTATAGTCATTATTTCAGGCTATAATAACATAACATAAATTTTTTTGTTTATTTAATTTTTTTAGTTTTTATTTATTTCGTTTATTTTTCTTTATAATTTATCCTTAAACCTAATTATTGTTAATGTTTTTGTAAGCCAAACTACCTTACTAATTGACACCATTCTGCCAAGACCAAACTCGATGGGTCTACGTTAACTAAAGCATAGATCCTGTCGCTACCTTCCGGCTCTATCATCAGATCTGAACCACATTCAGACAATTGCAATTACACGAACTGGTTCATTATTTAATCTCAAGATTTGTCTCAAACATAGGTAACAAGGCAAGGTAAATCAAAACTTGTATAAAAATATGCAGATATATACGCTACACATAAGAATGCTGCTCCTTACATAACAATTATAGTAGAGATTTACTAGGAAAACATGATCCACGCCTACAAGTTTACAAGTGTTTATAAAGTGTTTACAAGTTTAAAAACGCATGCATGTGTGCTGTTTTTTTTTTTTTTTTTTTTGAAAGTGACTATTACAGCTTTGCTCCGGGAGCAACTACTGCTTTTTACTGCGGGCTATTGGGGGGACCGCGAAGGGTCACCGAGCCATTTGAATGAACTTAAGCAACCGACCTAGGGGCACCCAGAGGGGTACGGACCTCGGCCAAGGACGTTGCTGGGGCTAAGCGGCGGATTGTGTAGCTGGGATAGGTGAGAAGCGGCCTGGGATTGGCCTATTATATTAGCGTCTGTAGGCGCCTGAATTGAAGGGAGTGTGCAGTGGTCGCGGCTGTCTCCGCCGGCGGGGACGTCGATTACTGTGTCGGCGTGTTGTTGTCGTGTGTTGTGAATTTGCGATTGTTAGTCGTGTCTGTTGGGCCGTCATGTGTGCTGAGACGGACGTTATACAAAAGCAAATACTCGGATTTGTTGCTCGACTATAAAATTGTTACTACTTGGCATATCATTATCAATGTGTCCGCGGGCCACGTTATCGCCAATATTGAGTACGCAAAAAAAAATTCCGCGGCAAATTCTATTCTTATCATACTCGTAGTAGATCTTTAACACAGTACGTTTGTTGTGGTAACAAAATCGATGAGACCTCGGTTAAAGTTAAACGTAGATTAACGGAACGTTGTCACCGGGCGGTCGCAGGTGGTTTCGTAATACAGTTTGAGTGACTCGCTTCTTCTCCCAGTTGTTCCGTTCATTACTTTATGTATTTTGTGTTACACACAATTTTGCTATGTGTTGTGTTTGTTTGTGTGTTTGTTTGAACGAGTATCACGCAAAAACTACTGAACCGATTTTGATGAAACTTTTTTTGTTTGATAGCTTATGATCTGACTTAAAATCTGGTATATAATTTGTGCGGACAGAACGCTCGCGGGTTAACGCTCGTACATTATAATATTGTCTTTTTTCTTTTTAAGAAATAGTGTACCTATTTTTTTTTTTATCGTTTGTTTTTTTATTTCATACCTAGACGAATGTGGTGGTTGAAACAAACCTATTCTAGAACACGACCTACTCAGAAAAGTTCTTAAAAAGAAAAAAGACAATATTATAATGTACGAGCGTTAACCCGCGAGCGTTCTGTCCGCACAAATTATATACCAGATTTTAAGTCAGATCATAAGCTATCAAACAAAAAAAGTTTCATCAAAATCGGTTCAGTAGTTTTTGCGTGATACTCGTTCAAACAAACAAACAAACACACAAACAAACAGACAGACAAAAAATCCAAAAATTGGTGAAATGGAATCAGGGACACCTAAAAACCATATTGTAATTTTTTTTTTGTTAATATCTTCAATGTACAGACAAACTTCCTGTTACAGTTTTATAATAGTATAGATAGATAAAACCGACATGCATGTAGAAAAAGACCTAGGTCGCCGAAATGGAAATCGATGGCTTCCCATAGCCTTTCGACGCGTAGAACAGAATCTTGGGAAGAACGGAGGAAGGTCTTTGTCATGAGGATTAGTGCAATAAAAAGCATGTTAGGTACCTATATACAGGGTGAAATTGATATCATTAGCATCCTTTTAAACTAAGAGTCTACCCATCGAACTGAACAACTTTTAATATGGGAGCAAAGCGATCAGAGTAAAAAAAATCAGCTGTTCCATACATTTGAGTCGTGAACTCGCGCGTCGAGATTGCAGTTTAGTACGGAACAGCAGATTTTTTATTTGCTCCGATTGGTTTGCTCCCATAGTAAAAGTTGTTCAGTTTGATGAGTAGATTCTTAGTTTAAAAGGATGCTAATGATATCACCCTGTAGTATATTATAAATACATTGTGTAAAATTAAATACGTATATATTACTTTCACCACAGAGTATCTGCCTTTGTGGTCTAATGGTTAAAAGCATTGGCTCTCGACACGGAGGTTGTGGGTTCGATTCTCACGGGGGACACTTAGTGATATGTCACTTTGTGCGTTTTTCCCCAGTTGGTTAGGACATTGCAGGCTGAATCACCTGATTGTCTGAAAAGAAAAATGATTCCGTGCTTCGGATGGCACGTAAAGCCGTTGGTTCCGGCTACTATCTCTAGTGGTAGAAGTCGTTACATAAAAACCACGTCAGAGGCCGTAAGGCGGTCTGAAAAAACTCTGACACCAGGGCTCTGCCCATACGATACGAAAAAGAACCACAAAGTACTATAATTACCTTTCACAATTGGAGCCAACATCGAAATCGCAAAAAAAATTTCAGCTATTCCGTGGCTGTTCCATAGGAAATGACAATGGCTTCGCAATTTATATGATGGCTCAAGAGTGAAATTTGTTCAGTATGATGGTTTGAAGCACCCCCTTTTTAGTAGGTATTTAGCATTTTTTATACCCTGTATATATTTTTTATACCCAGGAGTGGGATGATGTGGGCTCGTTTGATAGACTGATTGATTCGTGGTTATGGCTTAGAATGGTAGGGCATTTCTTCCCATGGATGTCGTACGAGGCAACTAAGAGATACAGGCTGGACCACACAGAATGCAGCTCCAGAACGGGTGCAGACCGGCAGTAGTTGTAAACTATGGAATTATATGCGAGGTGTCACACTGCGGCTACCGTTCCACAGCTATTCCGCAGCCGCGCCGGACTGCATCTAGTGTGACACCTCGCATATAATTTCATAGTCCAACTACTACCGGCACGCAGCTGGCCTGCACCCGTTCTGCAGCTGCACTCTGTGTGGCCCAGCCTTTAGTGCTTCTTATGCAGAGTTGTGTGTGAAAAGTGGGGTAATGTAGGTGAATATTATTTCTGATAATTATAATGAAAAAGCAGCATTGATACTAAGGCTAGTATTATAATAAATATTAGTCGAGAGTTTAAAAAAAAAAATTCAAATGAATGCAAGTGTTTGTATGCGAGGCGAGTCGAAAATATTTCAAAATGCTACATTTCGGTGAATGGCGGGTATTTTTGCGAAACGTGCAACGGTGTTGAGAGCTTGGGTAGGGCTGGGAGCTGGGACGTATCGATAAATGTGTAAAGTTTTACGTATTATCGATATCGATGATCCTAGAATGTCTAAATAGTTGGTATACTGGTATTCATTTGTATAAAGCTACCTAAACAAGAACTGTCCTTCCTAACACATTCCTACGCTAGAAGAACGTTAGAAGAGTTTTTTACACAGATCACAAAAACTAAAGGGAGATGTGAAAAGGTTAGTGTCGCAGCAATATGCGCAAAAACGGAACACATTGCTCGCGACAGTAATGATTCAATATATTATGAAGCTGAAAGCCAGTCGAGATATTATGTGTAAATAGTTTACAATGCTTGCGTAGTACTAATGATTATTCGAAAGTTGAGTTCTGATACCGCAATGGATAATGAGCACATTCAAGCTAACAAAATATTTTCTATCGCGTGGTACTGGTGGTGATGCGACACTAGGTTTCGTACTCAGCGCGTTGGTTGGCATCTCTCTAGATCTCTATGGTTTTTTACTTATAACAAAACTATTAGAAACCTACAATTTGTATCCACCTATGTTTAAAAATGAATTAAATATCAATCTGCGGGTGCTGCATCAATTTCTTTTTGCATGAATTGCACAAATTAGAGTAGCATTGACCGCCATGGCGCACGCCATGCTAGGCATCAATTACCCTTCTTGATAACGTCTACCTAAGGTTCAGGACGTCGGGAACCGAATAGCTTGCTTAAAGTTGCAGGACACGTAGCTAGGCGAAGAGACGACACGAAGGTAAAAAGCCTTAACAGAGTGGTGGCTGAGACTAGGCAAAAGAGGGGTGGGTCATCAGACAGCCAGGTTGGTTAACGACATCTGGAAAAGTATCGCTAAGACGTGGATGCGATTGGCGCAGAACCGAGAAGAATGGCAGAATGGGTAGGAGGTTTATGCCCTGCAGTGGGTTGTATATTGGGTAATGATGATGAATTTCTTTTTATTTGACAGGCATAGGATAGACAGCACGGACCTCCCATACTCGGTCATTAGCGGCTACGTGTGGCGCGAACAACAACTATCGATATATTATGAATAACATTTATCGAGTGCTATCCCATCACTACTCTAATATGAAGTGAATGGCTAAAGTTTGCATATTTGTATATTTTTCACTGGGCACCTTTTTATTTATAGGTGCCCTATGATTTTATAGTTTTTTGTGTTACTTTTTAATAAAACTGCAAAGGTGTACAGTCACGTTCATATAAAGGTATGTACATATTTTACATCGGTCGGCGTTATATTACCTTACAAACACACCTTGGACATTGAGCTGTCATTTCATACATACATACATACATAAGCTCACGCCATTGTCCCATGGGGGTAGGCAGAGACCACGGACCGCCACACGCTACGACTCTGACACACCCATTTAGCCTCATTGGCATTCGTACATCTTTTCATGCACTTCCGTCGATTGAGGGTGCTACGCACTTGTCCTTTTCGGGAAAGATCATTGATTTGATCATGGTATGTTTTCCTCGGACGGCCTCTCCCAACACTTCCGCTCACCTTTGCTTGATAAATTCGTAAGTCTTCTTTCAGTCATTCTCTCTACGTGACCGAACCATCTAAGCATACCCCTCTCAATCCTTGTTACAATATCATCCTTCAACTTACACCAATCCCTTATCACACTGTTCTTTATTTCATACAATATGTAAATATGAGAAAAATTATTGAGTATTATTATTATTATTTTGGGGGGTTTTGGGCCTTTACAGGCTTGCTAAGCCTGTGCCACGTAGACCATCGCTGGTCCTTTGTGAACGCCCTTTTTAAAGTTCCTTACCAATCCCCACTGCGGCCAGAAAACGCAGTAGATTCTTGATAGGGGCAGTTTGTATCACATCAGGGCTGCAATCGCGGTAAATATTTGGTGATTGAACCGTTATGGGACTACGTACAAGCCATAACTTTTGACACATTTGGTATTGCGCTAATCGCGGTACAGCCGTTAGAGCCGTTTTGACAGATCGCTCAGATGTTATTGGCTGTAAGTTACATAGAATTTAGCGCGATGCGGAATTCAGCACAGTTTAATAGTAATTGGATTGCAATGTGATTAGAACTGAAATAAAACAATAAATAAATATCTTGGACATTGTCACACAAATTATCTAGTCACATTTAAAGTACCTGGACTTGTATTATGATGACTAGACAACGATAAGAAAACTATGTGTATGTATGAAACTAGATAAGAATAGAACTTCGATGTTTTAACTTAGCGCAATCGGGCACCTGGTGTCATTACCTGCCTACCTAGATGAGTACTACGTTTGTACATCAGGGGGCCAGTCACATAGGAGGTGTAGAGGAGTTTCCATCTCCTCCTTGCAGAATCTGCAGCCGGTGGTGTCACTTAAATTCAGTGTGTGCATGTGCTTATTTAATTTGAAGTGGCCTGTAAGTGACCTTGCTATTGTACAAATTTGATCCTTGCTGAGGGCAAGGAGACCGTTCGCAAGTTTGCGATTGTTGCCTTTGATAAGTGCTTTGAGATACTGAGTAAGTCCGAGGGAGACTCGAATACACCATAACCTACAGTTTTCACCACGCTTTCTACCAATCGGGGGTGAGGTTAAAATTGGTGGGGGACAGGGTATGTCCTTACTGTACCTACTTAGATGCTCTTTCTTATTCTGTGCTACAACGTCGCTGGTGGGTTGTGGAGAGGTTTGAATGGACCCTCAATCATGAGGGTCTGGGTTCGAATCGCTTCTTAGCGATAAGACCACCTCATTTTGTGCCTCTTGTATTTTTATCTCTGTATTTTACTGTTTATGTTTTGGTGTAAAATAAAGTATATTTGATTGATTGATTGATTTGAATCCGCACGGACGACATGCCATGTACCAATGACTTTTTCTAACTCATGTACGTAATACCGACTGCTCTCAAACGATGAAGGAAAACATCGTGAGGAAACCTGCATACGTTGAAGAAGAAATTGTGATGCGTATGTGAAGTCTAACGCACCGTGTTGTGCACGCGTGGTGGACTAACGTACATACACTATCCCTGAGGGTAGACCTCGACGTTTTTCCTTTACATACAACCGTGCCGTGCCTACATTAAATTCCATAGAAGTTAGTGGTACAGGCCAGGAATCGAACCGCCGGCCGCGCCGCCTCGTGATTGAGTCGCAAGCTCTCTTCCGTGTACCTACAGGGTGTTAGGGTAAACAGTTGCACTACTTTAAGGGGTGATTGTACCCATGATACTGAACAACTTTCCCAAAAGAAACAGATAAAAAAATTCGACTTTCCATACTAAATGCAATCAGCTGGATTGAACGTTTGTATGAAAAGATTTTTTTTGCGAATGTTATAGGTTTCTTAGGGAAAGTTGTTCAGCATCATGGGTACAACCACCCCTTAAAGTAATTTAATTGTTTACCATAACACCCTGTAAAGAGTTCTTCATACATGCTGACGGTTTTTTAAATGGATAATTAAACCATCAAACTGAACAACTTTTATAATCCGCACAGAAATCGGGAAAAAAAATCTGCTGTCCCATACAAAACTGAAATCCTATACTCGACCTAAAATAAATTTATGGAAGAGTAGTTTTTTTGCGTGATATCGTTATTGGTCCCATAGAGAAAGTTGTTCAGTTTGATGTTTTGATCATCTCCTTAAAAAACCGTCAACTAATTGAGAAGGATCCTGTAGTTGTAGTAGGTATCACTAATAATTCATCAGTGATCAAAACTACAATCTTCTTCTTCTTCTTCTTCTCGGCAGAGACCTGGTCAAAAAAGAGCCAAAACCCGAGCCAGAGCCCTGAGCCCAAAACTACAATATTGATATATCATACAATGTCCGTGTGGTGTCGGCTAAGAATAGCACCATCCAATTTCCTCCCGTGGGTGTCGTAAAAGGCGACTAAGGGATCTACTGAAGGATGGGCAGCAGCATCCTCTGAGTACACACATTGATTCGATCCAACTGCGATCGCCAACCCGCCTGCCAAGCGTGGCGATTATGGCAAATCCCCCCATTTTGGGGGAGGCTTATGTCCAGCAGTGGACGTTTAATGGCTGATATGATGATGATGATACAAGGTGGTCAAAGTGTTGCATTACCTACATTCAAAAGCATAAATGAAATGATCAATCAGAGTGCATTTAATCGTCAAATTAATATGGCCTGAAGGTTAGTGCAATTTTACATGTGCAAAGCGAATGTGACATTAATTTGCACTTACCCAGTTTTGTATTATTGGACAGTTATTTATACCTACATGGATCGTGCATGGGTGTGAACAGAGTTTCTGATACCAGCTGAAACATTTTGAAAAAAAAAACCGGCTAAGAGTCATCATCAGTCAAATCATACAACAGGTGTGCAATTTTGAATGTCAAATAAGCAGTAGAAAGATGCACATCTCCATAGTAATTTTGAAATTTTCAACTGCAGAGTTCAAAGTACGAGTTTCAAAAATCGCACCCCAGATCTGCAAACCTACTCGTACCAAATGGAATTGCAAATGGACAACAGATTTTTTATTTCGCGGTTTCGTTGTTAAAGAGAAACTTGTTCAGTTCGTCGGTCTGATCATCCCCTCAATAGACTTCAGCATATTAAGAAAGACCGTATTAGAATCAATTTTCGAAATAAGTAACATAGTATTTTATCTTGTTACGAGCGTTAACCCGCGACTTCGTCCGCACAAATTATATACCAGATTTTAAGTCAGATCATAAGCTATCAAACAAAAAAAGTTTCATCAAAATCGGTTCAGTAGTTTTTGCGTGATACTCGTTCGAACAAACAAACACCCAAACAAACACACAAACAAACAGACAGACAAAAAATTCCAAAAATTGGTGAAATGGAATCAGGGAAACCTAAAAACCATATCGTAACTTTTTTTTGTTTATATCTTCAATGTACAGACAAACTTCCTGTTTCAGTTTTATAATAGTATAGATTAGAAAACTAAAACAGAAAAGAGTATTTATAATTGTAATGAGAAACAATTGTTTAGTTTTAAAGACACACGAATAACATAGTAGACAAATTATACTTTCAACTCATTATAAGTTTTAAAACGTCATACAAGTATTTCTATACTTAAACTTATAATAACTATAACTTTCATACAAACTAATCCAGAGTTATTTGTAAGTATGTGGCGATATGAATGCACAAATACATTTGTATAAGTATTAAGTATCTTTTTTTTTGAGAAATTTATGCGAGACATACTTTGGTGAACTTCGGATGAACAGAGAGAGTATGGAGTCAACGTAACTGCTAAAACAAATTACAAACTGAAAAGTGTCGTCTGGGTCAATGAAAATTTGGTCTTAGAGACAGAAACTTCAGAACTGCCTCCGTGGTCTAATGGTTAAGAGCATTGGCTCTCGACACGGAGGTCGTGGGTTCGATTCCCACGGGGGACACCTAGTGATACATCACTTTGTGCGTTTTCCCCCAGTTAGTTAGGAAATTGCAGGCTGAATCACTTGATTGTCTGAAAAGAAAAATGATTCCGTGCTTCGGATGGCACGTTAAACCGTTGGTCCCGGCTACTATATCTGGTGGTAGTAGTCGTTACATAAAAACCACATCAGAGGCCGTAAGGCGGTCTGAAAAAACTCTGACACCAGCTCTGCCCAAACGATAAGAAGAAGTGACAGAAAGTAAACGCAAAAGCTAATTAAAGTCTATGAAGGAAAACATCGTGAGAAAACCTGCATGCTTTTAATTTCTAGGCATTTATTGCACGTATTGGCCATTACAAGTGGCGATGGGCTCACTACCCATCACACTGGACAGAGTTTTGGCGTGAAACGTGGATGTTCCGTGTTTACAGAATATCTCTGACTACCCCCTTGGGGATATATTCCCCGTCTTGATGTGGTATAACCATCCATATACCTACCAGGATTGCGATTTTTTAAACTCATACGTTGACCTCCGCAGTTGAAAATGTCAATAAGCAGTACTATGGAGATATGCATCTTTCTACTGCTGATTTGACTTTCAAAAATTATACTTAAGGAGTACGATTTTTGAAAGTCATATCAGCAGTAGAAAGATGCATATCTCCATAGCAATATTGTCATTTTCAACTGCTGAGCTCAGCAAATGAGATTCAAAAATCGCACTCCAAGAGTGTGATTTTTGAATCTCATACGTTGAACTCTGCAGTTGAAAATGTATGGAGATACGCATCTTTCTACTGCTGATTTGACTTTCAAAAATTATACTTAAGGAGTACGATTTTTGAAAGTCATATCAGCAGTAGAAAGATGCATATCTCCATAGCAATATTGTCATTTTCAACTGCTGAGCTCAGCAAATGAGATTCAAAAATCGCACTCCAAGAGTGTGATTTTTGAATCTCATACGTTGAACTCTGCAGTTGAAAATGTATGGAGATACGCATCTTTCTACTGCTGATTTGACTTTACAAAATTATACTTAAGGAGTACGATTTTTGAAAGTCATATCAGCAGTAGAAAGATGCATATCTCCATAGCAATATTGTCATTTTCAACTGCTGAGCTCAGCAAATGAGATTCAAAAATCGCACTCCAAGAGTGTGATTTTTGAATCTCATACGTTGAACTCTGCAGTTGAAAATGTATGGAGATACGCATCTTTCTACTGCTGATTTGACTTTCAAAAATCGCAATTCTGGAGTATGATTTATAAATGTCAAATCAGCAGTAGAAATATGCATATCTCCATAGTAATATTGACATTTTCAACTGCTGAGCTCAAAGTATGAGATTCAAAAATCGCACTCCAGGTCAAGTGATAAAATGAGCGTGGACGAGTAAATGTTATTATTATTAATAGTAAATAAAGACTTGCATCAAAATTTCTTCAGCGTACACTTTACAACCTCTCCATACTCCATACCTTTTGCTGTCCATAAAAATGCGCATCCGTTGACTCGAGCCGCCTAGGGCTCTACCAATTAGCGACATCCGTTCTGCCGATCTATTGTTGACAACGACTCGCGGCACAACCCTATAACTTGTTGTTTATGTTCGTGGCTACATATTTTTTAAAGAAATATTCTTAAAAACAATATGCCTTCAGCATGCTAGACATAGGCCTCCCCCAAAATGGGGCGATTTGCCATAATATGCCTTAAAAAATATATTTTTGGGTTGCATCGTTTTGTGGACCACCTCATTCCTTTCCGTGGGTGTCGTACGAGGTAACTAAGAAGTACGATTTTTTTGATATGATGAATGGGGTACCTCACTATCAATACTAATACCTAACTAAGCTGTACAGGTGAAAAAATATCATTAACCTTTAAACAACATACTCTACCCATCAAATTAAACCAGTTTATAGGAGCAAACCTGTCAGAACAAAAAAAACAGCTTTTCCATACGTTTGAGTCGAGTAGGCGCTGCAGTTTAGTATGGAACAGCAGACTTTTTTTGCACTGACAGGTTTGCTCCCATAGTAAAAGTTGTTCAGTTTGGTGGGTAGAATATATGGTTTAAAGGTCAATGATACTTTTACTTGCACCCTGCATAAATCTTTGAGCCTGTGCTGAAAAAAAAACGAACTAAACTCAAAATGTTTAATTCAAAATAATATCACATAGATAGATAGCTTTTCGACGTCTATTTTGAATCTACCACCGCGTCGTGTTCCGTTGAAGTGTTATGAAAGAAAAGAAGAGAGAAGATGCGGCCAGAAACTCTGAACTACAAAAATATTTATTTTCAATGAGCACTCATGAGACTTATATCTACAGGGTGAGATTGATATCATTGGCATCGTTTTAAATTAAGAGTCTACCCATCAAACTGAACAACTTTTACTATGGGAGCAAACTGATCAGAGCAAAAAAATAAATCTTCTGTTCCATACTAAACTGCAATGCCTACTCGACTCAAATGTATGCAACAGCTGATTATTTTTTTGCTCCGATTGGTTTGCTCCCATAGTAAAAGTTGTTCAGTTTGATGGGTACTCTTAGTTTAGAAGGATGCTAATGATATCAATTTCACCCTGTATACTTATAAAAAACAGTTCCGTGACTGAATGACAGACTGACAGACAACGCACAGCTTAAACCGCTATGGAGCCAAGCTCAGGAAACGCGAAAGAAAATCAGCTGTCCCTTTGTTGTTCAGTTTGATGGTCTGAGTTCACCGTTTCAGTTTTCGCTAAGCTGTATCTTACACCCTGTATAGGTAGGATATGTTCCTTCGGGAAGGTCGTTCAGTACCATGAATACAATCACCCATTAATCCCGATTAGTCCCGAGGTTTTGTAGCGCGTCAGGGATGTTCGCGGCGGCAAGTGTGACTTCCTTTCACGCCATAATACGCAGTAGAGTCGCCTCCCTGATGCGTCGCGTCCAAAGTAGCACCAACAGTCTCCTGAACACCATTTCAAACCGGCCACACTGTCCCTTCTGGAGGCACTGGACGGAACTACACCTCTCCGCTGCCCCCTCTATCAGAAAATAGGCTATTTTTAAATTATATGACTGTTATGTATTATACTGTACGAACATAGTTTTTAAGTACTTATATACTTTTTTTTGTATTACTTATGGGTTTGCTCTTGACCTCAATCTAGTCCTCAGGACGAAGATGGGGTCGAAGATGTAGCGAGCTCACCCAAAAGAAGCTTATTCACTCGTACTTTAAAGGAATTCGGGTTGTAAGCGCTCAGAAATACTGACGCAGGCAGGGCGTTCCACTCCTTGGCTGTGCGCATTATAAAAGATTCAGAAAGGCGCTTGGTGCGGATATGTGGTATGTCAACCAAAAAGGGGTGATATCCCGCGGTGCGTCTGGAAGTCCGATAGTAGCTTTCTACTATCGGACTTCCAGACGCACCGCGGATGGTGGGATGAGCTCATGTAGCTCTTGGGCACACTCACCGAAGTACAATCTGTGATACTAACAATCTGTGGACTGTGTCTGAAATAAAATTATTTTGAAGGTTGATTAAAGTACAAAAACTAAAAAAAACTAGGCTGTCACTTACACCCGGTATTTTTTTTTTTTCGAATTAACAAATACAGCATTGCTCAGGGAGAATCGACTGCTTATTACTGCGGTCTATGGGGGGGACCACACCAGTGACGGCGAAGCGCCCTGGTAGGTCTACCGAACCAATGCATGAGCTTAAGCAACCTGCCCAAGGGGCACCCCTAAGGGGTACGGACCTCGGCAATGGGCGTTGCTGGGACTACGCGACGGGTTAGAATGACGTGGGAGGGCGGTGAAATAATCCGTAACCATAGATTTGAGTAGTTGCTTGATGGTAGGCAACTCTAGATCGATGTTAAGGTTCTTATTACGTAAGAACATTGGTGCGCCAGTCGCGGTACGCATGAATCTGTTTTGGATGACCTCTAATTTATGGATATGGGACGGGGCGGCGTGCGCGAATACCACTCCGGCGTACGTGAATATCGGCCTGATACAAGTTTTGTAAATTGTCAACTTATTTCTAAGTGACAATTTAGAACGCCTGTTCAGGACCGGATATTACACCCTGCATGAAATTCGCAAAATAAAAAAATGAAAGTTCAGTATCACAACCTGTAATTATTAGATCTACACCAGTCTATGTGAATTGATTTGATTGGTTAAAATAAATGCAGTTGCACTTATTACCAATGGCTACAAAGTGTTTTGATTTTTGTTGCCATAGCAACCAATAGTGGCCACACCTTTTCAGATAAAGACGTAAATAGAATCGTCCAATCACAATATTAATTATTGTAATACCAGAAAACATCGTAAACCATATACCAAAGAGAATGTAACTCACTACGTTATAAGAGTCGGGACTTCCATACTAAAAACTGGTCGTGACCGATGATCCAGAATGTATGAAACGTTTTTTTGTTAGAGAGTTGCGCGAGCCTGCCATATACGATGAAGAAGAAATTTCGATACATAATATAGCCCAGTCATTTTACGGTTTGAGCCAGAACTAATTAATAATTGATATTTTTTTCAGTATAGTATTTTAAGAGCCAATTTGAGCTTAGAAATGTACCAAAATTAAATAAAAGTCCCGTCAGCAACAGTATAAATTTAAAATTTTGCTATTATCTCGTTATAAAAAACCTATTGGTATTTTTTTTTGCATATATTTAAGGCATTACCATTATACATACTTCAAACATGGTGTGAATATTTTTGTCTACTTAGAAGGTTTTGAAAAATACATTCGTATTTTCTGATAAAAATCGCATTTTAAAAATTTCAATGCCTATTTTATTGCTCGAAAATAATTGATATTGTTAAATCTAATTGACATGAGTACATTGGTATAAATATTATTAATTTAAACACCTTCTGGGACTCACAATTTTGATTTCTATGTTGCGTAGCGATTTTTTTTAAATACATTTTCAGATAGTCTTTTTGTCACTAAATGGTGCCGATTACAGTTTAAAAGTCCAATTAGTAATTACTTCCCACCTCTCCTAACAAAAATCCGTAAAATGACTGGGCTAATATTTGAAGTCTACCAATCCGCGTTGTTTACGCGTGGTGGACTAACGTTCATACACCTTCCCTGAGAGTAGGCTTTTACAGTGGGACGCTTGTGGAACGTATATAGGCTGATCTTCTTCTTATCGTGGGGGCAGAGCCCTGGTGTTAGTGTTTTTTCAGACCGCCTTACGGCCTCTGACGTGGTTTTTATGTAACAACTATTAACCAACAGAGATAGTAGCCGGGACCAACGGCTTAACGTGCCATCCGAAGTACGGAATTGTCATTCTTTTCAGACAATCAGGTGATTCAGTCTGAAATGTCCAATCAACTGGGGATAAATGCACAAAGTGACATATCACTAGGTGTGCGCCGTGGGAATCGAACCCAATGCTCTTAACCATTAGACCACGGAGGCTGGCACATGCTGGCTGGTAAAGATATGACGATGATGAATTTTATACCAAAGATGTAACGTTGAAGCTGGTGCGAGGATGTGTAGCGAAGCTATGAAGCTGGTACCCACGTCTACCAAAGCTTTGCGAGGTAGATGAGCGATGAGAAGATGCGTAGGTAGTTAAGCTAGCTGAATTTAGTTACTTAAGAAATGAAATGAAATGAAATCATTTATTTGAAAGACTTTTGGTGGTACTTAGGATGTTAGTAATAAGTTCTCACAGAGACAACAAAAATCTGCCGTGACGGAGTACAAATATTTTGTTAAGAAGCTACAGGATTCTTACATTTTACATTAATTATTCAATAACAAATTTGGTTCAATAAAGAGAACAGTACATAGAAGACAATTCACCATTTTGCATGCAGTTTACATATAAAATATTCTCGATTAATTATATTTATTAGTAGTAATTATAAACATTTAAATCTGACCAAATAAATGTCATGTTATAAGAAATCACAAAATTTTATTACATATTATAATGCCTAACCTCAATAGAATCATTGACTGTGATCGAGAAACTCATCTACGGAATAAAAACAATTACTCAAGAGCCACGATTGGAGGTTTCGTTTAAATTGGGTTACCGTTAAGTTTTTTAAGGCATCAGGAAGTTTATTATAAATTGTGATTGCCATAAAGAATGCGTTTTTTTTAACTAGAGCTAGCCTACAGTAGGGTATGATTAGCTACCTAGCTACGTGAAACTCTGTTTGCTCTTTTCTCCTCGTATCTATTACGCATCCTTAACATACGTAAGTACCTAGCTCATATCAAAAGCACGCATATCTCGCTCGAGTTATTATGTTAAAGAGCACGCTTAGCTAAACCTTCATCCATCAGAACTGCGCTAAGCCAAGCTATGAAAATGGAGTTATCTGAATGGTTTTTTTTTTTCGCACTCAGCTTAGCTCCATGGCACATCTCTGCCAGCGTGGACAGTCAGCCTTACTGTTAACACCGTAGAATAATTAAGGTGGTTGCAGAGGGGTCAATTTTATACAAAACTTTGACGCACAATACGCGTAGACAGTATTAATATAAGTAACTTTGTATATATGGAAAAATAGTTTAGAAAATCTAGATGCCGCGTAACAAATAACATTTGCAATTTATAAAATAATTACGAAGATATAAGGCTTTGAAATTTTTCATACAAAATTTTAAAAGCTTTGAAATTTTTCATAAAAAATTTTAAAAGCTTTATATCTTCGTAATTATACTATAAATTTCACATGTTATTTGTTACGCGGCAACTAGATTTTCTAAACTATTTTTCCATATATAAAATATTACTTTTATTAATGCCGTCTACGCGTATTGTGCGTCAAACGTTTGTATGGACTGAAACCACCTTAAGAACTTTTAAATTATGATTAGGAGTGCCATTTTTGAATCTCATACGTTGAACTCAGCAGTTGAAATTGTATGGAGATAAGCATCTACCTATCTACTGCCGATTTGACTTTCAAAAATCGCACTCGTGGTGTATGATTTTTGAATGTCAAATCAGCAGTAGAAAGATGAATATGTCCATAGTAATATTGACATTTTCAACTGCTGAGCTCAGCGAATGGGATTCAAAAAACACACTCCTGGTCATAAAAGATTGGGTATAGGGTTGTCATTGATATCAGAGTTGTAAATACACCAGGAGTGAATGATTTTTGAAAGGCAAATCAGCAGTAGAAAGATGCATATCTTCATAGTAATTTTGACATTTTCAACTACAGTGCTCAGCGAATGTGATTCAAAAATCGCACTCCAGGTGAGGATTATCAGTTTGAAATAAGAATGTGCTTAACCTTGGGAAAAGGATGGCTAATTAAATTCTTACCCGACTGCCACAGAAGGAGGGTTGTTGTATGTTTTTCAAAAAAATAATTTTTCATTCATCATCTTCACAGCCGTTAGATGTTATTAGGCATCCCCCAAGGATCGCCATGACGACCGGTCCTGCGCTGTCCTCATCCAACGGATTCCCGCCGCCTTCACCAGGTCGTCGTTGCAAATGCAACAAGGTTAGGCTATCCACGTTGCATTTGCATTGAGCTTATAAGAATATAAAAAAAACGAGCCTTTGACCCGCGACTTCGTCCGCCTCGATTTTCGAAAAATTATTTCTTAGTGTACCCCTACATCTTCTTTAGAATATGTATATAAGGTCTAACAAAATTAGGTGAAACTATTTTAAGGGGATGATCAGACCATCAAATTGAGCAACTTTCTCTATGGGACCAATATAGAAATCGCAAAAAAAAAATCTGCTGTTCCATACATTTAGGTCGAGTAGGTTTGTATGGAACAGCTGATTTTTTTTTCGCGATTTCGATATTGGTCCCATAGATAAAGTTGTTCAGTTTGATGGTCTGATCATCCTCTTAAAATAGTTTCAGCTAATTTTGTTAGGCCTTATATAAGGTCTAACATAATTAGGTGAAACTATTTTAAGGGGATGATCAGACCATCAAACTGAACAACTTTAAGGCCTAACAAAATTAGCTGAAACTATTTTAAGAGGATGATCAGACCATCAAACTGAACAACTTTCTCTATGGGACCAATATCGAAATCGCGCTGATTTTTTTTTTCGCGATTTCGTTATTGGTCCCATAGAGAAAGTTGTTCAGTTTGATGGTCTGAGCATCACCCTTAAAATAGTTTCAGCTAATTTTGTTAGACCTTATATATTACTCATGTTTCTATCTTTAACGTTTTAGGGCCTGTTCACACTAGCGATTTTTCAGCGATATCACGGCGAGGCGAGATAGCGGTGTGCACGCGGCAATTTCGCCGCGAATATTTTTAGTAGCAAACTACCCACATCTCGCTACCGCGGCAAGATCGCGATATGCTCGCCGCGGGCACGCTGATCGCTGAAAAATCGCCGGACAAATCGCTAGTGTGAACAGGCCCTTAGGCTATGCGTAAATAATGCACTGCATAACTGTTTATGATTGATTTATTTCATAAAGTTATTATACAATCAAACAATCGATCAAATATACTTTATTTCACACCAAAACATAAACAGTATAATACAGAAATACTTATACCTATGGTTTATTTCCAATGATCAAGGTTTATTTTTATTTAGGTTGTCATAGCAACCATGGTGGCCACACCCTCGTCAGTAGCTTGTGTTACATACAATGGTAAATAGTATTGTGATTTGAACCAATCACTAACAGGCAATTTATAAGTTCCTTAGCAGATGTTTATTCATACTTATTATCATAGTATAAGACAGAGTAGGTACTAGGTAGGTATCTAAGCGCTCTTACAGACGAGCGAAACTTTGCGGCCCACGGCGACCGTAATAGCCCAGTCATTTTACGGAGTTTTGTTAGGACGGGAGGGGAATAATTATGAATGGGACTTTTAAACTGTAACCGGCACCGTTTAGTGACAAAAACACTATCAGAAAACAAATAAAAAAAAATTCGTTATAGCATAGCATGGCATATGCTCACGACTATATTCCCCGAGGGGGTAGTCAGAGATATTCTGAAACTTCAGAACATCCACGTTTCACTAGTAGTACCGAAACTCTGTCCAGTGTGACGGGGAGTGAGCCCGTCGCCACTTGTAATGGACAAATTTCGTTATGCAACATAGAAATCAAAATTGTATCTCCCAGAAGGGTTCTAAACCTAGGTTCTAACTTAATAATATTAATACCAATGCACTCATTTTAATTACTCAGATTTAACAGTATAAATTATTTTTGAGCAAAAAATAGGCATTGAAATTTAAAAAACGAGGTATTCATTAGGAAAATACTAATGTATTTTCCAAAGCCTTTAAAATAGGCAAAAATATTAACACCATGTTTGAAGTATTAAAAATGTGCAAACAAAAATTAAACCATCAGGTTTTTTAGAACGAGATAAATGTTAAATTTGGGGAGGTTGCTGACGTGATTTCTTTTTAATTTTGGTATGTTTCTAGGCTCAAATTGGCTCTTAAGTACCGAAAAAAATATCAATTATTAACTAGTCCCGGCTCAAACCGTAAAATGACTGGGCTATAAAGTCTATGAGCGCCGGCGACACATCAAGCTATACAAAACCAAAATAAGCTGGTCGCGCTTAGGTCGAGTAACGTATAACGTCGCGCCGCCAGCTTATGTTGGTTTTATATAGCTTGATGTGTCGCCGTGCGTACATACAGTACGGACACTTTTGACCTCACACATTACACTTAAAAATACGGTTTGCAATAAATTCATCGTCTCTGGAGTGCGATTTTTCGCTGAGCTCAGCAGTTGAAAATGTCAAAATTACTATGGAGATATGCATCTTTCTACTGCTGATTTGACTTTCAAAAATCATACTCCAGGAGTGCGATTTTTGAAAATCAAATCAGCAGTTGAAACATGCCTAATCTCCATAGCAATTATGACATTTTCAACTGCAGCACGGCTAACATGCCACCCACGACAAAGCGTTTAAACGAGAAAAACGTCATGCGCGCTCTTTCTGGCATACGGAAAATAATAAAGACAACAATAATAAACAAAAGCACATCTCGATTTTTATCGTTTTCTCGGGGGTGGCATGCTAGGCCTACTGAGCTCAGCGAATGAGATTCAAAAATCGCACTTCTGACCGTAGGTATGCATTGTACTTATTATTATTTAGTCGGACCCCAGTGGGACTGTGTTGTGTGTGTCTGGTAAACAGGGTGTAAGGAAAAGTATCACTAACCTTTAAACAACATTCCCTTCTCTACCCATCAAACTGAACAACTTTTACAATGGGATGGGAATGTGATGGGAGCAAACCTGTCAGCGTAAAGCTTTCTATAATCAGTTTGATGGGTAGAGCACCAATGTGGTTTAAAGGTTAATGATACTTTTCCTTATCCTTACACCCTGTATAAGGCCTTGAAGGGGGTTGAAAAATATTTTTGCCTTGCTAAGGGTACCTATCCTTCATTCCATATAAGGACGAAAAGATTTCCATAGTTTTCTGGCCAAGAGTGCGATTTTTGAAACTCATACTTTGAACTCAGCAGTTGAAAATGTCAATATTACTATGGAGATATGCATCTTTCTACTGCTGATTTGACATTCAAAAATCATACTACAGGAGTGCGATTTTTGAAAGTCAAATCAGCAGTAGAAACATGCATATCTCCATAGTAATTTTGACATTTTCAACTGCTGAGTTCAACGAATGAGTTTCAAAAACCGCACCATATAATTTATTTTTCAGAAAGATTATACTATCTACCTATCTATCTATCTATACTATTATAAAACTGTAACAGAAGTGTGTCTGTACATTGAAGATATTAACAAAAAAAAAGGTTACGATATGGTTTTTAAGTGTCCCTAATTCCATATCAGCCACTTTTGGATTTTTTGTCTGTATGTTTCTTTGTGTGTTTGTTTGTTTGTTTATTTGAACGAGCATCACACAAAAACTACTGAACCGATTTTGATTAAAATTTCTTTGTTTTGATAGCTAATGATCTGACTTAAAATCTGGTATATAATTTGTGCGGACGAAGTCGCGGGTTAACGCTAGTACGATTATCAAACTGTAAATTTAAAAAAAGAAGCTTGTTTGTTTGATTGAGCATCACGCGAAAACTACCGAACCGATTTTGATGAAACTTTCTTTGTTTGATAGCTAATGATCTGACTTAAAATCTGGTATATAATTTTACGGACGAAGTCGCGGGTTAACGCTAGTACGATTATCAAACTGTAAATTTTAAAAAAGAAGTTTGTTTGTTTGATTGAGCATCACGCGAAAACTACCGAACCGATTTTGATGAAACTTTTTTTATTTGATAGCTTATGTTCTGACTTAAAATCTGGAATATAATTTCTGGACGAGGAAGTCGCGGTTTAACGCTAGTCAGAAATATTATCTTCTATTCTATTCTATTTTTATTTAATGGCGTCCGATGCGTTATCACAATTGTGCCAATGTCCCGTTATGTGGAGAGTACACGTAGGAAAATGATTAGTAGCATTTCTGCCAATGTCAAGTAGTTTATTATAATCTCAAGTTAACGTTTTATAGTTAAAACACAAAAGAGTTTACAAAATGGCGGAGCCACGTGCAAGCCCAACAGATGCCAATACGCACGCGTCTGATCTCCCCCAGACTTGCAGCGCGACTCCGAAATATTATCTTGGACATTACTAAAGCTGGTCAAAGAATGTGATTCAAAAGCCTTAAAAACGTTGATATTTGGAATGGAGGTATTGAAAATAAAACATCAAAAATTGTTTTAGTTTTTTATTACGTAAATAGGTACAATACAACACGCTATATGTTACAAAATAAGGAAAATCTTAAAATAATTACAGTTTTAGAACGTATGGGTAAAGTAGGTATCTTATGTATTTTTCAACACACTTGCTCATAAAATGGCCCTTATTTCACCGCAATTAGGCACATAATGACACCTATAATCAAACTGTGACTTTTTCATTACTATTATTCACAAGTGAGTTATAGGTTTTTTATAGTAGGTATCTAAACTTCTTGGTTGAGTTCTTGAGTTGCTTTGTTCTTAAAAAAGTTTCGATACAAAAAAGATCATATTCAATAGTACAAATAAATTCTCTAAATAAACTTTTTATTTACTAAATAAAATGATTTTTTATTATTATTTTCTTCACAAGTGTGTTGAAAAACGTCGTATGATACACGTGTGTATTGATGATTACCGTCCTCGGCTCTCTTAAGACTCTCTCTCCTCAATGGCGCCTCAGCGGTAATCACCAACATTACACACTTGTACCATAATGTACTAAGTATTATATTATTATTGGCTGTGGATAGATTGTGTAACACAATAATTATTTGTTTTGTATATATACTTAAGTTATAAATTTATAACTTACCTATCTATAGGTAGGTAGGTTTAAAAATTTTAATACGAAATCGTACCATTGATGGACATATTATTTTTAAATATTATTGAAATTTTTAACAATTTACAAAAATATCACCTAATTTATTTCTTTTAAATTTTAAAGAATAATTATTTAACAAGAAAACAAAGCAAATTAAATCCATATACGTAAATTAGGTACAACATGGCTTCTGATAGGCATCGTTAAATCGTTATCTACATGGTGAAATTGATATCATTAGCATCCTTTTAAACTAAGAGTCTATCCATCAAACTGAACAACTTGTACTTTAGGAGCAAACCGATCGAAGCAAAAAAAAAGTCTAATGTTCCATACTGAACTACAGTGCAGTGCCGTGCCGACTCGACTGAAATGTATGCAACACCAGATTTTTTTTGTGTTCCTATTGGTTTGCTCCCATAGTAAAAGTTGTTCAGTTTGATGGAAAGATAGTCTAGGAAAAATACGGTTTGAGGTTGCATTAAAACACTTTAGTAAATTGTATTTGAACTTATATTACTGTTAGTTTTTAACACTTTTGTCGAGATTTTGTGGCTATATAGGCTGAGGACCCTAAGAAATACCTTAAAATCGATATAAATGTACAAAGGGCAAGCTTATTTCAAAAGATATTTCTACCAGCATACCAGCAAAAGAGACAGCTAATTATCACAAGGCAAATTTATTGTGTTCAAACAATTAGTAAATAATTAAGTTTTGAGGTTATAATTTTTTTATAATTACAAAATATTTAACATCGACTCAAATTTACGACATTAGGTAATCGGAGATTATAATTGTTATAAGTAAAACGTATTTGAACGAATCCGTTCTGTACAAAATCACCAGTTTTCCATTTTTTGTTCATACCTAAATTTAATGTTTTGTAAATGTCTTAATTATTCCATAATACACAATACAAAATTAGGGATTATTGATAATTTATGTTTTTCAGGTATGAATCTACTAATATTTCTAACTATCACCTGAAGTGCAATTAATACAACGTACTCCATACAAAAATCCGTAGATTTCCCCGACTAAAACTCTTAGTTTAAAAGCATGCTAATTATATCAATTTCACCCTTTATATACATATAATAAAATAGTAAACGCAATTAAGTCTGTTTGAACGCTCATCATCAAAAACCACTGAACGGATTTGGATGAAATTTGGCAAACAGAGAGAATATGATCTGGATTACCACATATGATACTTTGTAAGGTCTACACAGACGGAGTCGCGGGCAACAGCTAGTTACAAATAAACAAATCAAGAGTCTTCTTTCTTCGAAATCCATCGCTGAGTTAATACAGAACATGCCCTTATCAGTTCTCCGTCCAGTCGTATAAACACACGGGGCAAGGAGAATGAAAAGGGTACGTAACTGTACATTTATCTTCTTCTTATTTTTCTTCTATCTTCTCTTGAACAAAAATTTTCGAAAAAAGTTTTTAAACACAGCGCCATCTATCAAACGTGTAGAGAAGCAGATTTGAGCAGCGCCACCTTTTATCGAGTAGCAAGAACTTTGTAGTAACGAGAATGATTGATAGATGACGTTGTTGATAGTTTAAGGTGGTTTTAAAATTCTTAATTTTCTTTGATTTTGTGAGGATTAATATTTCTGCATCCCAATCGTGATCAAAGCAAGGACTTTTGTCACAATGTAAAATGCAGAAAATTTATTCTTGAGATGGAGGAGTGGCCTTTGGTCTTCTTTCTTCTTAGCAGGAATTTACCTAGTGACTTGAAAAGAATCTTCTAAAGTAGGTACATACAATAACACCTAATCATAAGTACTTATTATAATTCTCCCAGAGTATTTATTCATGGTTAACATAGACATTGGACAAAAATATTTACAAAAAGTTTTAAATTTCGTGGTGGTGGGTTATTCTGAAACAACAGATTCCTATACAGTTTAAAAAAAATTATCTTCGAACTTTTTCTGGCGTCTCCTAAAACCGCTACCATCGTGTTTGTGTTTTTGCTCCCACAGTACCTGAAACAAAGCAAAAATTAATTAATTATCATAAAAATAAAATATGGAACAATCAAACAAAGTCATCCAGAGCCAACAAAGTCTCAAGAAAACATTAATTAAATCAGAGGAGTCATTTCGTTTTGTCCTTTGTGAATCAATTAAAATTATACAGCCTACTCAAGGGTGTAAATGTAAATGCGTGTATTTTTTAGGCATGATTTTATGATCTAATTTTTAATCAACAAATGACAGATTCTTATGCACCGAGCTTATAGTGCTGCCCTCAAACGTATTTTTTTATTTTCTAAACAATTATTATACCTATAAAACGTCAAGATTGTCACGTTGTAGTCAATGCCGAATTATGATTTATCGGGACATAACGTTTGTTTTTATTTCTATAATATTTAAAATTGCTAAAAGTGGTAACTTTGTGGGGGTTATAATTTATTCGTAATTTTTCAATAAATTTAAAACCATCATTAACATTTTTGTTTTTGGAAATGTATTATTGTTTAGAAATAAAAAAAAAAGATTGAAAGCAGCGCTATACGCTCCGTACAATCTTAACAAACTGCAAAATCTTCATTATTATCAGTTTTAATAAGTTTTTTTTTCGAAAAGACAATTACTTGCTCAGGGAGCAGCTACTGCTTATTACTTCAGACTATTGTAGGGTCCACGAATGGTCTACCGAGCTAGTAAATAAACTTAAGCAACTAACCTAGAGGCATCCAGAATGGTTACGGACCTCGGCATAGGACGTTGCTTGGACAACGGGGCGAAAAAAAAATCTGCTGTCCCATACATTTAGGTCGAGTAGGTTTGGATGGAATAGGAGTGCGATTTTTGAAACTCATTCGCTGAGCTCAGCAGTTGAAAATGTCAAAATTTCTATGGAGATGTGCATCTTTCTACTGCTGATTTGACATTAAAAAAACATACTCCAGGAGTGCGATTTTTGAAAGTCAAATCAGCAGTAGAAAGATGCGTATCTCCATACATTTTCAACTGCTGAGTTCCACGTATGAGATTCAAAAATCGCATGCTGATTTTTTTTTCGCGATTTCGATATTGGTTCCATTGAAAAAGTTGTTCAGTTTGATGGTCTGATCATCCCCACCTAATTTTGTTAGACCTTATATAAGTTTGACACATGACATAACCATAGCGAATACCAAATTGTCAGCTCGCCGATGTTTCAACGACGAATATAAGGTTGTGACGATGTTTGCGCTTAGAGAATTGCATTGCTGATGATGATTCAAATCTACCGAGACCGGACCTCAAAATTGTAATGGGTAAATAGGTTTCCTCACTATGTTTTCTTCCACACGATTTTTATTCAACGTTCCTAATATACAGTTTACTCAAAAAGAAAACTCAATTCGAGCGTTACCGCCAAAACATCGTAAAGAGAACCGATGTCCAACCGTCCGAACTAGATTTATGGCTTGCCAGTGAGGCCCTCTCAAATCGACCGTGAAACCAGCTGGCCCTAATCGACCCGCCTATTCGTACGTTTGGATGAGATTTTGAATCAAAATAGTCGCTAGATGGCACTAATAAGATACTGTGTTGTATCTGGCTTTCAACCCAGTCGGGTGTTGTAATATGCGACTAATTCTTTCACACGTCTGACACATCTTAGACGCCCAAACAGTGTGCTGCCGGTTATAGTCACTGCATATGCATCACCTCTGATCGTATCGGTGTCCCGTTCCATCAAACATTATAAGAGGGTAAGAACGAGAGAAGTGCTGCTGTGTTTAGCGCGTACACCTTATGCACTTAAAAATATCCTGAGTACCTGACTGACAAAGATTAGCACTCACCGTAGTCGAAATCGACTACAATTTCAACATCGTCAAGATACTCAACCAATTTGAAATGTCATCATGATCATCATCATCTCAGCCGATGGACGTCCACTGCTGGACATAGGCCTTCCCCAAGGATCGCCATAACGACCGGTCCTGCGCTGCCCTCATCTAACGGGTTCCCGCCGCCTTCATCAGGTCGTCGGTCGACCGTGTGGTAGCTCACTGCCTACTCACGCTGCGCTTTCCGGTACGCGGTTTTCCGTTACATTACCTTAACTCGTGACCAAAATCACTTTCTGGTTCTTATCGTGTGGGCAGCGAACCCTGGTGTCACAGTTTTTTCAGACCGCTTTACGGCCTCTGACGTGGTTTTTATGTAATGACTACTACCACCAGAGATAGTAGACGGGACCAACGGCTTAACGTGCCATCCGAAGTACGAAATTAGGTGATTCAGCCTGGAATGTCCTAACCAACTGGGGAAAAATGGTTAGTGACATATCACTAGGTGTCCCCCGTGGGAATCGAAACCACAACTTCCGTGTCAAGAGCCCAATGCTTTTAATCTTAAGTCTTAACCCTTAGAGTTAACTTTGTCACAAACTTGTCTCATATCAGGAGTGCGATTTTTGAAACTCATTCGCTGAGCTCAGATTTGACTTTCAAAAATCGCAGTCTTGGAGTATGATTTTTGAAAGTCAAACCAGTTTAGCCAAGTGTTCGGCAAGCTTGACATCGTAAGGAGTAGCTGTATTTAAATCCTCTCTCGTGCAGGTGTTCAGGCACAGCGGACATTTCAGCAGATGACCCATCGACTGGATGGGTTCGCCGCAATCACACTGTGTCAGACCAGGATCCCTATACCCCCAGTTAGACAGATTTAGTCTACAACGGCCGACCTGAGTACCAAGCCGATTTAAGGATTTCCGCACTTGCGATTGCAGATTGTGTCCGGGCGGTAGTTGTTCCTGTGGGGAAATGAACTCACTTGTGAACTGCAGTTGTGAAAAATGACAGTGACGAAAACTCGTTCAGCGCCTCGTTGAGCGCTGTACTTTAACTTTGAAGCATATTGCGAAAATAATTAGAACTAGTAGCGTTCAACAGAGGAAGGAGGCGCGGTTGATTCTATGTTCGGAAGGTGCCACAAACTGCGATCGATTGACTTCTTGAAAATTTGTATAGTAAACATATACGTAATAGATAGAATCTATAATATTCCCAATTTCATGTTTCTATCTTCAGCGGTTTAGGCTGTGCGTTGTCTGTCAGTCATTCACGGAATTGTTTTATATTATAGTGTGATGATGACATACAGGTTTTTATCTTTCAGTCTTGAGCCCTTGTCCATCTTCATACAGTTTAGGAAACACAGTGCTGAAGCAATCGGGTGAAACGTGAAAAATCTACTATATCCGGATCATTAGACAGGGCGGTTTCCATTGTAATAAATTGTACAGAAATGTTTGTGACAGTTCGGACTTGGCCGGGCTTTTTTAGATATTAGCACGGTAGTTTGGGCACGGCGTGTGTATTTGTTTTTTGAGTAAGTATTGTTTTGTTTGTTAGAATACATATCTCCTATACCACGCTGCCGTACTTATCAAGACTGCAGTAAATATTTTTTTGCAAAATTGAGCCGCATTATAATTTTTGGAATACTTGTGACGTGATAAGGATCATCCATACTTATACTGCACTCTTGCTTACTATTTCTATATCTTCCGTATAATACTAAAAGGATCTAAGTTTCATATAGACCTCGTCACAAGGATTTCGAAACCATAAATACAACTCACCCCCGCAACAAAATACTTAATGCAGTCCTGATAAGTACTTCAGCACGAAAGAGTATGGTACTACATACAGTACGGACACTCCTTGCCTCCCACCAAATTTAACCTCACCCCCTCTTGGTAGAAAATGCAGGAAATGTAGGCAATGGTGCATACCGGTCTCATTCGCAACTCACACGTGCTCATCTCAGTTTTCCCAGTTGTATGAAGTGACATCCAAGGTTTTCCTATACAGAATATCACACTGTGACTGTCTGTCAGATTTCACTCTGTTTCCCAGGAAGCTGGCATAGGTATTGTCTATACCTTGGATGGCACACTGCCTAACCAGCAGTGAAACATGATAATACTCCTTGGTGGTCGGTAATGATCGTTCTTTTTTCGTAAATTCCCGTCTATGTTTTCGACGTTACTTTGTCCCTGTCTAATCCAAAGACAAAAATTGAAAAAAAAGTTTTTTTTTTAATTTTTGTTCTGATATAAAGGGACACAAAAACGTTGGAAATATCGACTACGTAGATACGAAAGAAGGTCGAACATTACCGACCGCCATGGTCAATTTTCTTGTTTCCATGCTTGTAAGGAGGAGTGGCATCCTTATTATGATTCTAAAGTCTTTGCTGTTTCTCGACAACAACAGTGTACAAAAGTTCCCGACGGGACACTATTACGAAACTAACGCTGTTCGTTTGTTCTTCTATACTAACAAAGCAAAATTTTTGACTACCTACCTCAAAAGAGGATTTAAGACTTGAGTCAAAGACAATAACTACAGCTTTTAAAAATGTCAAATAAATCAACCAATTATACTTTATTTGACACCAAAAAAAAAACAGAGTATACAGAGAGCAAACAATCAGGAAATACAAAAGGCACAAAACAGGCGGCACATCACAAACCCTCTTTCATCCAAAAATAACTTCAAAACATACAAAAAGGACAGCAAAATACTTATTGCGCCATCTATAAATAATGTAAGGTACTAAAATATGACAGAAATAGGTCATAAGGGGTCATTAATAAGACGGAGTGACCCTTAGCGGTCGTTAAGGGGTGTTATTGTAGCAAACGAGGTCTAAATCAATTTTTAATTTCACCTCCGTTTAAGTGATATAATTTTTAGTGAGATTTATTGGTTTTCAGATAGCTTGATGCCGCGGATGGTGGTGGTGGTGCCGGATGCTTTGCCTTCCTTGGTATATTTATATTTTCATACTTATTTAGGGTGTAAAATTAAATGCGTTACATATAAACATAGCCTCAGTCCATTAAACTGAACAACTTTCACTATGGAGCCAAATTTGGAATCGGGAAAAAATTTCCATAGAAAACATCAATAGCTTAGCTACTCGACCCAAATATATGAAAAATCCTTTTTATTTTTTTTGCGATTTTGTAGTTGGTCCCATCCCAAAGTTGTTCCATTTGATGGTCTGAAGGTCTGAATTAATGTATATTTTAGTTTTTTTAACCCTATTACTTGGCACTGTATCTATAAATGATACATAAACTACATTACCTAAACCTAAAAATCTAGAGATTTATTTGAAACAAGCACAAATTATATACCAGATTTTAAGTCAGATAATAAGCTATCAAACAAAAAAAGTTTCATCAAAATCGGTTCAGTAGTTTTTGTGTGATGCTCGTTCAAACAAACAAACACACAAACAAACAGACAGACAAAAAATCCAAAAATTGGTGATATGGAATCAGGGATATCTAAAAACCATGTCGTAATTTTTTTGTTGTTAATATCTTCAATGTACAGACAAACTTCCTGTTACAGTTTTATAATAGTTTAGATTTAGATACCAAAAAAATTAATTTCAAAGATAACAAATCCTGCCAACTATAGGGTTAAAAGATGTGTTTTGTACAGTTTCTTGCCGGATCTTCTCCACAATGGTGCACAATGTTGACTCTACCACTGTGATATTATGTTGAATAAATAATGACTAAAAAATGTTCGTATTCTTATACCAGAAATATAATTGTGTTTTATTTCAATAAGGAAATTAGGATCTAAGACAACGTCACTTAATCCGAAGCATTCAAAGCACAATTTCGAGTTCCCACGAACGTGTTTGCAAGGACGTACCTTAACAACTTGGACCTTTGTGTCTTTCACTTCCTAAAATACAAACACACCAACTAATGCTTACACATTCAATTCTAAGCACGGCCATTGACAAGGGTTCACCAATCTGTCACTTTTGAGTCGAGTTCCAAAATGGCGCCCAACTTGGGTCTCGTTTTAACCGGTTCCAACTGGTGTATTTTAAGTTTGTTTCAGTCTATTGTCTAAGTGAGTTCTTTTTTAGGTATTTGTAAGCACTTTAGTAGCAGTTGTACCACAAGTTATACCACAGCCTGGCTTAGGCCCTAAATTCGGACTTAACTTTCAATAACTCATACTCATACTCAAACTACAAATACTCACGACCGTAATCCCTTTCGGGGTGGTCAGAGACATTGGTATAATTACCAAATTTTCTCTTTAAGAATGCAGCAAAGCTCGCATTTACCAATTTAAGTATCAGGATGGAATGATGTGTCAAGTGGTGAGAGGCGACTAGTCATTTTTGACCTTCGATTTCGATATTGGTCCCGTAGAGAAAGTTGTTCAGTTCGATGGTCTGATCACCCCTTTAAAATAGTTTCACCTAATTTTGTTAGACATTATATACATACTTTTATGGCAAAAGATAAGGTACAGGTACAATAATACATAAAATGTATAAAATACTTAACCTAAACTAAATAATAAAAGGTATAAGCCTACACAACAACAAAAAACAGGGTTAAAGTAAATCGACCATTAAGGCTTGGGAGTTGTCCCCCCCGTCGGAATTGTGTCCATTATATACTAATTTTATAAGGTAACGAGCGTTAACCCGCGACTTCGTCCGCACAAATTATATACCAGATTTTAAGTCAGATCATAAGCTATCAAACAAAAAAAGTTTCATCAAAATCGGTTCAGTAGTTTTTCCGTGATACTCGTAACAAACAAACAAACACACAAACAAACAGACAGACAAAAAATCCAAAAATTGGTGAAATGGAATCAGGGACACCTAAAAACCATATCGTAACTTTTTTTTTGTTAATATCTTCAATGTACAGACAAACTTCCTGTTACAGTTTTATAATAGTATAGATATTACTTTTTGAATAGACCATAGATAAAGATACTCCTCGTAATTGATAAAGATCATACCTATGGGTTGGGTTTCCCATTTTTTTTTAAAAGTTTGGTGAAACACCACAACGAAAGAAGCAATGATCTAGTCGAGGAAATCTACGGATTTTTGTATGGTTGCATTAATTGCTCTTTAGGTGATAGTTTGAAATATTATTAGATACATACCTGAAAAACATAAATTCTCAATAATCCCCGATTTTGTATTGTGTATTATGGAATAATTAAGACTTTTTACTTATAACAATAATAATCCCCGGTTAATATCGTAAATTTGAGTAGATATTTAATGTTTTGTAAGTATAAAAAAATTCAAATTAAATCAAATATACTTGAAAAAAATATTAAAAAAAAATTATATCCTCAAAACTTAATTATTTACTGTTTGTTTGTACACAATAAATTTGCCTTGTGATAATTAACTGTCTCTTTTGCTGGTATGCTGGAATCTTTAAAAATAAACTTGCCATTTGTACATTTTTATAGATTTTAAGGTATTTCTCAGAGTCCGGAGCCTATATAAGGTCTAACAAAATTAGGTGAAACTATTTTAAGGGGATGATCAGACCATCAAACTGAACAACTTTCTCTATGGGACCAATATTGAAATCGCGAAAAAAAATCTGCTGTTCCATACATTTAGGTCGAGTACATTTGTATGCAGATTATAGTTGATTTGTAGCAGATTTTTTTTCGCGATTTCGATATTGGTCCCATAGAGAAAGTTGTCCAGTTTGATGGTCTGATCATCCCTTTAAAATAGTTTCACCTAATTTTGTTATACCTTATATAACGACGAAATCTCGACAAAAGTGTTATAAACTAACAGTAATATTAGTTCAAACATAATTTACTAAAGTGTATTTAATGCAATCTCAAACAGTATTTTTCCTAGACTAATCATGAATTTTGTAGTATTAAAAATGTGTAAGTAAAAATAATATGTTCGAACATAAAGACCGCCTTATTTGTACCACATTCAGTTTATGTTTCCTATTGTGCATTGTATTTTCTTTTGGTGTAAATAAAGTATATTTCATTCATTCATTCATTCATTCATTCATAAATAATTTAGTAAAGTACCGCGCACATTATCCTAAACAGTCGAAATTGAACAATAAACCAGTAGTAAACATCAATTCTGTACTGCCGTCTGCACACTCCGCCGATGAATGTACCGGACATGTTTGTTTATTGCGGACAAATGGTTTCGGACTCCAAATCTACTCGGAGTATAGTCTGTATGGTGCTTTACAATCTTGGTTGGGAGTTGAGCAAGACAATGCGAAGATGTTTATTAGAAATTGCGAATACCTATTGTAACTAGGTCAAGGCTCGAACTTGGGTTAAAAAATACTTGACTACAATAAACGAATCGCATTGCATGGGATCATGGTCTTTATCCCCCAAAACAAAATTCGTTAGAGACTTTAATACGCCAATGTGACAGGGATTGATCTCGTAGACAATTTTATTTATTTATTTAACACTTTATTGTACACATAACATTACAGAAAAAACAATTAAAGTAGACATGTACAAAGGGCGAGCTTATCTCTAAAGAGATCTCTTCCAGCAAACCCGCAACAGAGACAGTTCTGAAGTGTGAGGCAGACAAAATGTGTACAGCACAAATGATAAAAACTAGATACTTGTTGTTAAATGGAAGTTAAATATATATATATATATAAATATAATATAAATAAACATAATTATAAATAAACAAATAGATACAATAAACATACATAAACTATGGCTTATTTTAGAGAGTGATAGTGTTCATTCACTTGCTTTTTGAAGGACGCAAATGTTTGACAACCACGAATATCGGCGGGGAGTGAGTTCCACAACCGGGCAGCATGGATAGTGAAAGAGTAGGAGTAGAAGTCGGAGGAGTGGGTCTGGATTCTAAGTTGGGTACGGATATGAGATCTTTGACCAGTAGAAACAATAAACGCCTCAAAATTGAAGCATGTACGTTTACTTACGATGTTTTCCTTCACCGGAAAGCCAGTGGTGTTACAAATCGTGCATGCTAAGTTCCTTAAAACTTATGGGACATAAACAAGTATGACCTGGGTTACTAAGGATCAAGTCTGTCGTCGTCGAATCGTGCAAGAAAGTCTAGGTTAAAATTTACAATGCCAGTAGTGCTAAAGCGTTTTGAGAATTTAATAATTTCTTATTGATTTTGACGCATCCTTAGCTATTAGCCCAGTCATTTTACGGTTTGAGCCGGGGACTAATTAATAATTGATATTTTTTTCGATAAAATATTGAAGAGCTAATTTGAATCTCAGAATGTACCAAAATAAAAAAAAAATCACGTCAGCAACAGTTCCAATTTTAAAATTTAGCTATTATCGCATTCTAATAAACCTGATGGTAAAACTTTTTTGCACATATTTAAGGCTTTACCATTATAGATATTTCGGACATTGTGTCAATATTTTTGACTACTTAGAAGGTTTTGAAAAATAAATTCGAATTTTCTAATAAATACCTCATTTTTTAAATTTCAATGCCTATTTTATTGCTCAATAACAATTTATATCGTTAAATCTTAGTCAAATGAGTGCATTGGTATTATATTATTAATTTAAAAACCTTCTGGGACACACAATTTTGATTTCTATGTTGCGTAGTGTATTTTTTTTAATATGTTTTAAGAAGATAGTCTTTTTGTCACTAAATGGTGCCCGTTACAGTTTAAAAGTCCAATTAATAATTACTCCCTACCCCGCCTAACAAAACTCCGTAAAATGACTGGGCTATATTGCTAAATTGATATGTTGTAAACTGTTATCGATAACATCGATAGACATAACCTTAAAAAAATTGTTGTGATGACGTATGGGCATAGATATCTATACTTCCTATTTCTATGCTTTAAGTGCCGTTTTTTTTTTTTTTCGGGCATAGGCCCACCACACATTCCCACCGCTGTAACTCCTGTAAGCCAGGATCAACAGCGGCGACCATTCACAACACTGGACAATGAAGTCCAGCGAGCCCGGGGGATGACTCTAATCTGTCTTGGAACCCGCAATGAATTAATCAAAGAAGATAGGAGGAGTAGGAAAACGAAATATCCGACTTCCCTCCATTGCGAACGGGAGACAGCAATAAGAAGGAAAAAACACGGCTATTAGAGAGCCAATTCAAGAGATCATTTATGGCAGTGTTGAAGACACGACCGCAAAAGCACCAAAAATACAAAATAAAACAATAGGAACCTAACATTGTACTGAAACTATGACCTATTTTGCTTCCAGTAATAAGTATGGCAAAAACATCTGAACGCACGGAAGTTATCCCTAGTCGCAACAAGATCCATGTAGTAAGGGACACCAGTGTCGTTTGCAAATCATTACAGGATCATAAAATGAAGTCGTTAAGGTCATTCCAGTAATCATTATTACCAACTGTAAAAGAAAATTGATAACGAATTTGAGAAACTTAGTGGAAATAGGGAAAGAAAAGAATCATATTTATGAGATAAATTTTATGACTGTGATTATAACGAAATGTGCAATAATGACCCTTTTTGGCGTAATAAGAAAGTCGACTATACAGTTATCGACATAGAAAAAAAGAAAACGGGAAATCTATGGTTTAGAACCCATGACTTTTACTTGTGTCCATTCAAAAGCAGTGACAAATTTTGGACTTTGGACAGCTAGCAAAATGTGATTTTGATTTAAATATCACGTAGCATTTTCATGATTTTTATAAGAATCTTGAACTTGATCGCATTTCTTAGGTGGCCAGAAACTTTGCGGCATTCACGTGATCATGATAGGTGGCTGGCCTTTTTCCTACTATAAGAAACTTATCCTTTATTCATGCAACAACCAGGAGAGGAAATTGGCCACCCAGTCTATAGGTGATTCTTAGTCAAACCAAAGGCGAACATGTGTGCAAATTACAGGCTGTGTTCGTATAGACAATCAAAGAAGAAATCACTTCCCGAAAAATAAGGAAAATAAATCCCTAAAACATACGTAATAAATACACGCATAATACAAAAGCATAACGCGGCCCACCGCGCCGAAGCAATATTCTTTTTCTAACAGCATCCAACCTAACTTGGGGGTCCGGACTCACCGGTCATTACTGAACAAAAGCAGTTACCGTGCCCGTGAATATTTAACACGCCATTCCGCGGCTCTGGGAGACTGGGATACCAATTTGATGATATATCCCTCTAAGGGAGAGCCATGTTATGATGTTTCGAGTTTATAAACTATGCAGGCGTTCTGTATTGACGCGCTGAGCGGTTTCGCGCACGGCGCCATCTGTCGGTAGTTGGTTGTACTGATAGTTGCGCACTACTCGCCGCTAGATGGCAGATATTTTAAATTTTTACGAACTTATTATTGAAGTTACTAGTGACATTCATTCCCTTTTTTTCACGGATCCGTGACAAATCGTGACGAGAGGTAAATAATAAATTAATCTATTCGTACAAAAATAGCTCGCCCGCTCGCACTATACGTACTATCAGGTAAACAAAGTAGTTAGGAACAACAAAATATTTATTATAATAATTTGCGGTGAGAAAAAACATTTGTAAATTAATGAAAAGAATGAAAAAACGCGCTGGAAAAAATCCATCAGCTAAAAACAATAGTTTTGTTTTCAAAAGAGACGATATAGCGGGTTGAAAGGCTGTATCAATCCGATTCCATTGCCGATTGCAGCAGAAGAAAGAAAAACTGCGAATTTCTGAACGCGGACTGATGGCATTCGAATTTTAAAACAAAGGGCGCGTTTTTATTTTTCCTTTTCCTGGGTTTTTTATGATCACTAGAAAATTCTGTGGCGTGAAAGTTAAAATCAGTATTTTTATCAACACCAAAAGGATTTTAGGTCACGATTTGTTGGTATATTTGCGTGGTACCTGTATTCTGTGGTCCCACATAATTAGTAAGGCCCCTAAACATTAATTTAACACTTTCAGTACTGATTATGTGGACCGCTGTTGGGTCTTTTATGGTTAACAGGTTTGTATAGGGTTGAATTACTTTGGGTTTAAGATGTTTTGTAGTTACATGGGAAATGACCTTTATTTTGAGCGAGATAAGAGTGTTTTTGAATTTTTTGTTGGTCAGGAAAACTGAGATCGGGTATGAAAATTTTGGCGCCTTATTTTTGTAACTCAAAAGGTTCATTTCAAATACATAGTTATATTTCTAGCATTTTGACTGTGTGCTATTTTTTTATGTTAATACTGGTCCGACCTTTGAACGGCTGTATCTCCGAAACCGACTGATAGACCATATCAGTTTTTGTACTGTTCGCAAAGCTACAGTGCATACTACAATACCTGATGCCTGCATATTCTTTTTTTTTCAACCAAACAAGACCTTTGAACAGCTGTAACTCTTTAACCGACTGGAGTTATGCAGGCAGACCTGGTCCATCCCCATCACAGAGATGCTCTTCAGTCCTTCACCCTATGAATACTGAATCAGCCTTGCAGCTAATGACAACAAAAAGTACGTCTATCTCTTACTCTCCCTGCCTCCCATCGACTTTTTGACGACTGAAAAATTGAGATAGAAATATTTCCTCACTGTGTCGTTTCAATCCAGAGTTTTTACTAAAATTCCCTAAAAACCTCGTACTTGCCTATAGGTAACATTAAATAGTGGCATGCAATATAGATAAGAATGATTAAATTTCACGCATCATTTGTCACTCTTTTAGGTTCTAAGATACGAGAATTTTCGAAAGAATGATGCCAGTGTTTCTATGAGATCTGGACCCACCCTCCAATAGCTACGTGTGATACATCGTTGAATGGGTATTTTTGAGCAGAATAAAAGTTACTATGGGGCCAAGTCCCAAATCTTAGTCCGTTCAGAGGAGTTTTTACAAAAAATAAAACAATGATATCGTACTTTCAAAGCAAACATTTATTATTAATCTTCGTCTACAATTACCTCGTTCAAAAATAAGGCTGGGCCTACAAATCCCTCATGCCTAGGGTACCCTAAGTACGAGCGAGCGAGCCAGCGTAAACACCTAATGAGTGCGAGCGAGATGCCTGATAAACGGTTTGTACCTTCCTGAACGCCGTGGTTGATAACTATAGGTTAGTACTTATCTACACTCCATGTATTATGCACAAAAGTGCAATATATTATGGAAATAGCATTATTTAGCTATTTCCATAACATAGCTATTGCCAAAACTGATATGTTTAATAAAGAATTACTCTGAACGGACTAAGATTCGGGACTTGGCCCCATAGTAACTTTTATTCTGCTCAAAAATACCTATTCAACGATGTATCACACGTAGCTATTGGAGGGTGGGCCCAAAATTTGCATCATCCTTTGTGAGACGATAAAAACACGATAATTTTGCTGTTAATCTGGGTCAATTCTTAAGTATGGATCTGGCAACACTGTGGCCAGACGAACTTAAGGTCTCGTCACTCGGGTAAAGCGGAGAGGTGTGGAGTAATCTAGTAATTATGCGGAACGGGTGTTAGACACATGGGTAGCTGAGTTAGTAGGTAATGTCTATGAGTAAGAAGCAGGGTCAAAGCATCTGTTCTTTAGACAAATACCCTGACAGGACCACAAAGGTATAATTCAAACATGAGTTACGTTAATTACCGTAACCGTGGCCGTCCTAAACAAATAAACGTTACTTGATACTCAGCAAAGCGCCATCTAGCGGTGGGAGGAAGTATACGAGGTGTAATACCCTAGTAATATTGAAATGGGGGGTTTCTTAGGGTGGTTTAGTTAGAGTTAGACCATCAAACTGACGGGCAATTGCGGTAAATAAATTACAACTGAACCATGATTGGACCGCGTGCGAGCCGCAACTTTTAAAACATTCGGTATTGCGCTATTCATTTGACAGCCGTTAGAGCCGTTTTGACAGATCGCTCAGACGTTAAAGGCATACGGAATTAAACACAGTTGATTAGTAATTGGATTGCAATGTGATTAGAACTGAAATTGGATGAGGATTGTGCTTGAATGTTTTAAATTAGCTCATTCTTTGAGCTCAGCAGTTGAAAATGTCAATATTACTATGGAGATATGCATCTTTCTACTGCTGATTTCAAAAATCGCACTCCTGTAGTATGATTTTTGAAAGTCAAATGAGCAGTAGAAAGATGCGTATCTCCATATTCTCCATACCTTCCTATAAAATAAAAGAATTGAATAGGTACCACATAAAATTTCAACAGATCAAATAACATATTATATTCACATAATTTTACTCAAAAATCCGTCGTCAAGAACTTTTCAATTTAATATTTTCACTTTCCATTTAAAAACGTGCCCTCGCTGTCATTTATTTCTCTTCGGGCGTTTCTCCTCATTTTGGGGTTATTTTTTTTTACTTCCGAGTGAAGATGCTTGTAGAAGCATCTTATTACCGCATTAGACCGGTAGCGGTCTAAATGCTGATGATGTCCTCCTTGACATATCCGTCAACGGCGACATCCTGGGCATGCTATGTTATCTTAGTACAAACTAAGTGGAACGCTGATTTTCCATAGACAGCTTCCGCCATCTATCGGTTATGTTTCGAAGCACTATGTGTTGAACTAGGGTTCATATCGGAGTAACAGCGCACTACACCTCACGCGCTGCGCTGTAGTAGTAAGAGATTTCGCCCATATTAATCACTGTCTTGTTGGTCTAGCGGTCTAGACAACCGGCTTAAGATCCGGGTAGCTAAGGTTCGATCCTCGTGTCGGCCGATCGTCTTTTTCAATTTATTTCATAATGTGGCGCCCCCTAGTGCAAATAAGCGACAACGCAATTAGGACGTCCTAAAATTCAAGGTGAGTTACCTATCTATATCCAATATACATATTAATCTATGATCCTGGGCTTCACCTAGAAGAGTAGGCTCGGATGTGACTAGCGAACCCAAAGGTCGATTTCAGGAGCGACCACTCTCACCGTTTGGTGTCCGGCTTTGAATAGCGGTCTAAATAAGTAGATAGGTACAGTAGATAGGTACCTACTGTAATTTATACTTATAAAGCAGTTCCGTGATGGTCTGACTGGCGGACAACGAAAAGCGTAAAACGCAGGAGTGCAACACACTGGACTGTACTAGTAAAAAGGCAAAACGTAAAACGTATAATAATTAAAATTACATATGGTACCTATAAATGCATAAATAATATGTATATATGAATAAGTATAGTATTGTATTATGTATGGCATTAGTATTCGAATTAAAACTGTAAAAATTAGAGCTTACATCTGCCAACAAACTGTCATGCAGTTTGGCAGATTTAATGTAAAGAAACCTTTTTGTAATGTCTTTTTGGTAAATAAATGTATTGAATTGAATTCTTTAAGCGTCACATCGATGTCAAAAACATCGATGAGCTCACAAAATGTAACATCCTTCTTGCATCCTTCAGATCGTCGAAGTATATCTTTACGACAATAAGGTTAGTGACGACTTTGGCGCTTAGAGAATTGAATTGCAGAAGAACTTGACATTTTGAATATTACATTTCATTTTTCGAAAACCGACCCCTAAAGTACAACGTATGTTTTTCGAAATCCAAGCGAACGAAGTCGCGGGCAAAATCTAGTTTTAGACAAAATAATGGACAGCAAATACACAATCTTAGATCAAAGTATTCAAGAAAGCACACAATAAGTAGTTTCTTTACAGAGAGCAATAGGTTCCTAGAGTGCGATTTTTGAATCTCATACGTTGAACCTAGCGGTTGAAAATGTATGGAAATATGCATCTTTCTGCTGCTGATTTGACTTTCAAAAATCGCACTCCTGGAGTGTGATTTTTTGAAAATGTATGGAGATACGCATCTTTCTTCTGCTGATTTGACTTTCAAAAATCGCACTCCTGGAGTATGATCTTTTGAAAATGTATGGAGATACGCATCTTTCTTCTGCTGATTTGACTTTCAAAAATCGCACTCCTGGAGTATGATTCTTTAATGTCAAATCAGCAGCAGAAAGATGCATATTATGGCCGATAAAGAGATATATGTGATAATGAGTTGAATAAAATAAAAAAGTTGCTACGCTGCAGCCGTACTGTTTACAAAATGTACAAATTCAATTTTCCCGCGGAAACTTTTGTTTTCCGGTTTATTATGAAGTGGGTGGACTTTGTTAGGGTATGCCTGAAGGCGGAAAGGCTCAAGGCCTGACGTAGGTGACAAGTCCGGGGTGGTTTATACCGATTTAAAAGAAGGAACTTGGTTATCAATTCTAAAAAAAAAATCGAAATATCATTTGTCCACTTCACCCAATAAGGTATGGAAAGCAGATTTTTTTCCCAATTTCTATTTTGTTCCTATAAAAAAATTGTGTAGCAATTTTAGTAGGTATGTAACGCGTTTTTTGTAGACACACTCTGTCCAGTGTGACGGGGAGTGAGCCCGTCGCCACTTGTAATGGACAGTAGGCACAATACATGCCTCGAAATTGAAGCATGCAGGTTTCCTCACGATGTTTCCCTTCACCGAAAAGCCTGTGGTGTTACAAATCGTACATAAATTCCGAAAAACTCATTGGTACGAGTCGGCCTGGTTTTTGAAACTCATTCGCTGAGCTCAATCAGTTGAAAATGTCAAAATTCCTATGGAGATACGCATCATTCTAATGCTGATTTGACATCCAAAAATCGCACTCCTGAAGTATGATTTTGACATTTTCAACTGCTGAGCTCAGCAAATGAGTTTCAAAAATCGCACTCCTGGACGGGAATCGAACCTTCGCCTCCTGCACGGCAGGCAAGATTACTAGCAATTGAATCACATTTTTTCTTCGCCTCCAGACTCGCCACTGAATCACAATGTTTTTTTTTTAAATGATACACACATGAATAAATCTAGTGGTCTACCACATTAGTCTCAATTTAATCTCAACAAGTTTAAACTACAAATTTAATTCCAATAATAACTCTTATAGCATCCACAAACTAATTACAAGGGGATGAAATAAGTATTTAGTGCAACAGGGGGGTGGGAACATATGGCGCGCCCGCATTTTAAAAGATTTGGGGTAGCGGCGGATTATTTTCAATCTATTAGAGGGGTGACTCATCTCTCTGGTAAACGTTTTAAATTGTTGTTCAAGTATCGAATGTTAAAAATCGTTTTTACTGGTTATATTTAGGACAATCTACTCATTATAAATCTAATCTAAACTATTATAAAACTGTAACAGGAAGTTTGTCTGTACATTGAAGATATTAACAAAAAAAAAGTTACGATATGGTTTTTAGGTGTCCCTGATTCCATTTCACCAATTTTTGGATTTTTTGTCTGTCTGTTTGTTTGTTTGTGTGTTTGTTTGTTTGAACGAGCATCACGCAAAAACTACTGAATCGATTTTGATGAAACTTTTTTTGTTTGATAGCTTATTATCTGACTTAAAATCTGGTATATAATATGTGTGGACAAAGTCGCGGTTTAACGCTCGTATAATAATAATAATTTACAACATAATAAACATTTTATTTATGTATTAATACTTATTTATAATATTACGAGCGTTAGCCCGCGACTTCGTCCGCACAAATTATATACCAGATTTTAAGTCAGATCATAAGCTATCAAACAAAAAAAGTTTCATCAAAATCGGTTCAGTAGTTTTTGCGTGATACTCGTTCAAACAAACAAACACCCAAACAAACACACAAACAAACAGACAGACAAAAAATCCAAAAATTGGTGATTTGGAATCAGGGACACCTAAAAACCATATCGTAACTTTTTTTTGTCTTTTTTTATCTTCAATGTACAGACAAACTTTCTGCTACAGTTTTATAATAGTTTAGATTAAAATTCTTTTTACACTTTCTTCCATGACTATATTTCATTTGAACTTACACTTACTTATTTATTATCACTCATTTCATTGGTTGCTGCGTCTGACTACTACTAAAAAGGTTCCCCGGGCTCGCTGGACTTCTTTGTCCAGTGTTGTGAATGGTCGCCGCTGTTGATCCTGGCTTACAGGAGTTACAGCGGTGGGAATGTGTGGTGGGCCTATGCCCGATTTTTTTTTTTTTTTTTACCAAAAAGGTTTCATCTGAAAATCAACATCCTGCTTTCGGGCAAGGTTTATGTTGACTGTTGAGCTGGGACCTATTTGCTGCAGTAGCATACAATAAATTACATGTTGGTCTATTGATGTTTCGTTGTATTCTTGTTTTGTAAACTTGTTGTGAACTGTAATATTATGTGTGTGTTACTTATGCAAATAAATTGTTTATCTATCTATCTCATCAATCAATACTCATGAATCGTGTTTTCAACGGTTATATTCACTGCAGAAAGAACGTATCTACATTGTTATTTGAACTATACTGGGTGAAATTGATATCATTAGCATCCTTTTAAATTAAGTGTCTATCCATCAAACTGAACAACTTTTACTATGGAAGCAAACCGATCGGAGCAAAAAAAAATCTGCTGTTGCATACATTTGAGTCGCGAACTCGCGCGTCGAAATTGCAGTTTAGTATGGAACAGCTGATTTTTTTTTGCTCCGATCGGTTTGCTCCCATAGTAAAAGTTGTTCAGTTTGATGGGTAGGTTCTTACAGTTTTTGAGAGTTACGCGGTTATTATTTAATCTAGAAATAAACATTTTAACGGGTTCTTACCGCGTTTTGGCAGTGTTACAACTGCCATGATCACGGGATGACTGTCATCCCGTGATCATGCCGTAACACTGCCGAAATATCGGGAACTCAAATATACCAAAACGCGGTAAGAACCCGTTAAAATGTTTTATCTGTAGGTTCTTAGTTTTAAAGGATGCTAATGATATCAATTTCACCCTGTATAATTATAAGGTCTAACAAAATTAGCTGAACGTATTTTAAGCGGATGATCGGACCATCAAACTGAACAACTTTCTCTATGCGACCAATATCGAAATCGCGAAAAAAAAAACAGCTGTTCCATATAAACGTACTCGACCTAAATGTATGGGACATCAGATTTTTTTCGCGATTTCAATATTGGTCCTATAGAGAAAGTTGTTCAGTTTTGATTGTCTGATCATCCCCTTAAAATAGCTTCACCTAATTTTGTTAGACTTTATATAAGGTGAAATTGATATCATTAGCATCCTTTTAAACTAAGAGTCTACCCAACAAACTGAACAACTTTCACTATGGGAGCAAACCGATCGCAGCAAAAAAAGTCCGCTTTTCCATACTAAACTGCAATGCAATGTATGCAGCAGCTGATTTTTTTTTTGCTGCGATCGGTTTGCTCCCATAGTGAAAGTTGTTCAGTTTGATGGGTAGTTTAAAAGGATGCCAATGATATGAATTTCTATCTGTATATTAAATTTAATAATTTGGTTATCAAAAACCGGTTCAAAAACAGGCAAAATAGGTTCCATCCCCCCTTCATTGTAAGCAATTTTTGGTCACCTGACATCATGTTCACAACACTGTATACAATTTTAGATCATCTTCAAATCATAACTATAACTAAGTTGAGCTAACTACAGCATAGGTAATCTACATATCGGTCTAGCCCAGGATGCCTATACGAACCTAAGTCTATCTAGATTGCTTCTAGACGAGCTTAATTAAATAATTAAAGGTTTCCACCCGGCTGGCGGGTGATAGCAAGTTAGGGTAAATGTTATACTTGACTAGGTTTTGGTCTAGATTTAGATAGGATACCTAGCTAGGTATCTAAGGTGTTTAAAAGAGGTTGCTTGTGTTACTTACTGTTGTAGTTACTTTTATATTTGAAGAAGGTTAAATTTTTTTGTAAAAGATTTGCTCACGTGACGAACTGGAGTGCTATTTTTGAAATTTTGAGCTCAGCAGTTGAAAATGTCAAAATTACTATGAAGATATGCATCTTTTCACTGCTGATTTGACTTTCAAAAATCATTCTCCAGGAGTGCTATTTTTGAAAGTCAAATCAGCTGTAGAAAGATGCATATCTCCATACTAATTTTGACAATTCCAACTGCTGAGCTCAGCGAATGAGATTCAAAAATCGCACTTGCATAGACACCCAAGACAAAGCGTATAAACGAGAAAAACGTCGTGCGCTCTTTCTAAATAATAAAGATGGAGGCACATCTCGATTTTTATCGTTTTCTCGGGGGTGGCATGCTAGGCCTACTGTATTCGTTTCAAATCGTTTCACAACTAACGAATGAGTATAATCAAAGAACAAATGCAAAGAGTATGATAGCTAAAATTATAAAATAGGAGGAATATCATACTTTCCAAGGAAATGGAAATTATCCTTTTCTATCGTGGCATCTATACCTAAACTATTATAAAACTGTAACAGGAAGTTTGTCTGTACATTAAAGATATTAACAAAAAAAAAAGTTACGATATGGTTTTTAGGTACATGCTGATTTGACTTTCAAAAATCGCACTCCTGGAGTATGATTTTTGAATGTCAAATCATCAGTAGAAAGATGAATATGTCCATAGTAATATTGACATTTTCAACTGCTGAGCTCAGCGAATGAGATTCAAAAATCAAACTTCTGGTCATAAAAGATTGGAGGTATAGGGCTGTCATTGATATCAGAGTTGTAAATGCAAGAGGTAATATCGGCACAAATCAATTCCTTCAATCGATTTCCTTCTTTTTCTTCTTTTTCGATTTGTTTTTTTTCGATCTTTTTAGGAGTTCCATTGTCTATCTAGCTCTTCAGCAAATTAAAATGGGACCAGAAACTACTGGGAGGAGTTGGTCTATTCTTCATGGTTCCTTCAGAAAAAAAAAAGGATATCATCCCAATTCGGTAAAGAACTCTTAAAGTTCACAAGCATAAAAATACGAAATTTCCTTCTCTTTTTTGAAGCCTGAATGTCAGTTGTTGTAGGATTGTTTCTGACTACCCCTAAACTACTTTATAAGCGCGCTTCTAACCTAATAAACAGTATAAAGGGCGTGAAATGGAAATGGAGGGCACACGACAAAACCACTGGCTATATAATTACGCTATAACAGTTAGGGGGTGACCTGCCATGACATCCAATTTGCTACTTTTATTGTCAGAGAAAACAGATATTTTTCGTATAAAAGACCTTTTTTATTAGGTTTTTTGTGGATATAGAGAAGACTGGATAGGTTACAAATAGACAATAGATAACCGGAAACGAAACACGATCGGGCACTTGCATGGAATTAAACCAATTAACCAACAGATACCGTTCCAAACTTTTTGAGCTCAATATTTGAAAGGGAAATAGAGAATGAAGAGAAGCAGAGGCCTACTTTGCTTTCACTGACTTTAATCACGCACAAATGGCTGAAGTCTATCTATCTATAACGTCACGCCTCTTTCCCAGTGGGGTAGGCAGAGACCAGGGCGCGCCACTTACTACGATCCTTACATACTTCTTTTGCCTCATGCACATCCATACATCTCTTCATACATGCCCGTCGGTTTCGAGTACTCCGCACCTCCTCTTTTTGTAGGACGCAACTGATTTGATCAGCATACGTCCTACGAGGGCGTCGGCAGACGCTTTCACTCACATTAGCAACATATATCTCTTTCGTACATATGCTATCACTCATCCTCTCCACATGACCAAACCAACGAAGCATACCTTTCTCTATTCTTGTCACAAAGGGTCTCTCCTTGTGATTGTCTGTACGGTAATCAGCAAGAGAGATACGGGTATGCGCCCCCGTGTCCTTGAGCTACTATTGTCTCCTCCTTATCCGTCCGAGACAATAGTATCCTTTCCCCCCTTTATCCTATCAAATTTCCCCCATGTCCCATTCCTTTTCTTCCTTTTGCCAATTCAAGGTTGCCGTGCTGATGGATGCATGGCTAGGGGTGAGCCTAGTCGCAAGCGTGCTGGTTGTCTGGTACCGGGTACCCCCAGGCACTAATTTGCCTTCTCCCTACAAGCGGGGCTCTGTAGGGAGTGACTTCGAATTTCCCTAGCTACTCGTGGGAATAAAGATGTGCGAATGGCTGAAGTGCAATTCTATAAGCGTCACATTGAGCTCACAAATGTAACATCGATCGATAGATTTTTTATTTGCTCCGATCGGTTTGCTCCCATAGTAAAAGTTGTTCAGTTTGATGGGTAGACTCTTAGTTTAAAAGGATGCTATTGATATCAATTTCACCCTGCCTAGCTAGCATGCCACCCACGACAAAGCGTTTAAACGAGAAAAACGTCATGCGCGCTCTTTTTGGCCTACGTAAAATAATAAAGATGGAGGCACATCTCGATTTTTGTCGTTTTCTCGGGGGTGGCATGCTAGCTAGGCAGTATAGACAAAAGTAAATAAAACTGGTGAAAAAGAAATAAAATTTATTTTTATAGCCAGAGAACCATTAACATTAGAGCAAAAATATTGTTTGGAACAAATAATGCTAATTAATTTTCCTACATTAACCTTCCATCATCATCATCTCAGCCGATGGACGTCCACTGCTGGACATAGGCCTCCCCCAAGGATCGCCATAACGACCGGTCCTGCGCTGCCCTCATCCAACGGGTTCCCGCCGCCTTCACAAGGTCGTCGGTCCAAAATACAAACAAACAATATACATACATATACTTCCATACAAAATAATAATTATTCATTGTCTTTTGTCGCGTCCAGATTCTTTCTATCTTTGACACAAGGCCGCGCCCCGAGTCCGGTCACAAATCGAGGGCAAACTGTCAACTGACTTGTTTGTTTGTTTTATATGTACCTAATTAACTGAAGTAAATAATATGATATAGATAGTGTTTGTATGTCTTTTTGTTTTAAAAAGATTTTCGCTTCATATACAGAGAGTAAACTTCCATTATTTTAGGGGGTTCTGACTATGAACTTTCACTTTTAAATAATACGAGCGTTAACCCGCGACTTCGTCTACCAGATTTTAAGTCAGATCATAAGCTATCAAACAAAAAAAGTTTCATCCAAATCGGTTCAGTAGTTTTTGCGTGATACTCGTTCAAACAAACAAACGTGAAATGGAATCAGGGACACCTAAAAACCATATCGTAACTTTTTTTTTGTTAATATCTTCAATGTACAGACACACTTCCTGTTACAGTTTTATAATAGTACGAGCGTTAACCCGCGACTTCGTCCGCACAAATTATATACCAGATTTTAAGTCAGATCATAAGCTATCAAACCAAAAAAGTTTCATCAAAATCGGTTCAGTAGTTTTTGCGTGATACTCGTTCAAACAAACAAACACCCAAACAAACACACAAACAAACAGACAGACAAAAAATCCAAAAATTGGTGAAATGGAATCAGGGACACCTAAAAACCATATCGTAACTTTTTTTTGTTAATATCTTCAATGTACAGACACACTTCCTGTTACAGTTTTATAATAGTATATAGATTTAAATCGCAAAAAAAAGATTGTTTCATAGAAAATCTCAATAAGGTGCGGAGTCTTGTAATTGCAACTATCTGGTAAATGCAACTATGGAACAATTGCACTTATAAGTATCACGATTCAGTTCTTCTCTCAATAGAGGTCTAGTCATCTAGAAGGTAGGTGTTGGTATAAAGAGAAGGACTGAATTGTGATTCATATAAGTGCAATTGCTCCATAGTTGCAATAACAAGACTTCACCTTAGCTAAAGCTTAGAAAAAGTATATGTGTGTAGAATGAGCCTCATGCTTCTACCGTATAAAAGTCATTTAGTAAACAAAAGGGCGCGAAAACAAATTAGCCAATAGCGTAAACGCATTGAAGGTGGCACATCCTGATTGGTCAATATAATTTCGCGCGCTATTTAAATTTGTCAACTGGGCAGGTACGTCGGTAAGACTTATAAACCTGGTACTACTGTACTGCCTAGCTAGCATGCCACCCACGACATAGCGTTTAAACGAGAAAAACGTCATGCGCGTTCTTTTTGGCCTACGTAAAATAATAAAGACGGAGGCACATCTTGATTTTTGTCGTTTTCTCGGTGGTGGCATGCTAGCTGGGCTACTAGTTGCAATATTTTTTTACGTATTCGTAGCTTCGACTGTCTATCTTGACATAATAACTTATCCAAGAGCTAAAGTATGTATGGAACAACAGATTATTTTATGCGATATCAATGTTGGTAACATAGTGAAAGTTGTTTAGATTCAGTTTACACCCTGTATAATAAAAGTTACACTTACCATGTTTTTTTGCAGCCTGAAGAGTGCGGATCAGAGATTTGGAATGTTCCTGTTTCGTACTAGTATTGATTCATGATAATTATTCATAGATAATTAAAACTCAACTTCCTACGTTCTTCTTCTTCTTATCGTGTGAACAGAAAGCCCTGGTGTCAAGAGTTTTTTTAGACCGCGTTACGGCCTCTGACGTGGTTTTTATGTAACGACTACTACCACCAGAGATAGTACCCGGGAACAACGGCTTAACGTGCCATCCGAAGCACGGAATCATTTTTCTTTTCGGACCAATGTCCTAACCAACTGGGGAAAAACGCACAAAGTTACATATCACTAGGTGTCCCCCGTGGGAATAGAACCCACGTCCTCCGTGTCGAGAGCCAATGCTCTTAACCATTAGACCACGGAGGCAGTTGGTATAGGCACAGTATGAAAAAGAGTATTTTACCATAAATCGGTAGTTATTTATTGTTATTGTTTGTTAAATCGAAAACAATTTTGTATCAAAAACAATATTTACAGATACCTATTTTAAATAAAATAATGTCGCTTTTCGTTAAAACAAGTGACGTCACTCGACGACTTGTACTAGCAATTAAGAAAAAAATCTATTTATATAATAAATATTAAATAATCAAATAAAAAGACATTGACATACCGAGTTATCTAGATTCATACGAAAAAGAAACGCGGAAGAAGCAACCAGCAAAATAACTAGACGAAATAGGAACAAACCAAAAACCCTTACTAAAGCAACTCGATCCAGTCAGTCTTCAAGCGAGTATCGTTCGAGTCACAATCGGAAGTGTCAGCTTTCTACACGTGGTTCGACCATCTGCAACAAACAAAAGAGTTTTTATTTAAACATTCTATTTTTGAATGGTCTTAGTAAGAATAGGGATGTTTTTTTGTGAAAGGTTTTTTATATTGCCTTCTTGTTAAGTAATTTCAATGAAATTAGGAAATCAATAAAGCTTATTGTAAAGGATAACAATAGAAAAAATTACATAAAAAACATCTCTGAACATAAAACGTACATTTTATAATATGGTATATGGCGAAGGTAGTGAAAGTGAAAGTTTTAGACATAAAATTACGTATCAAGTCATATAATTTGCAGGTTAAATAAAAAAAAACCACAAGCATTTAACGCCTAAAATTACAAAATTTCTCTTCAGTCCGGCATCACTCAAAAACTCCCTTTGAATTTGAGAGAGCTAAAAAAACGAATAATTACTGGTCTACCTTTGCCTCGCGAACAAAAAAAAGTAAATAAAAAAGCCCGCGAAACGACGACAAAGCGCGATGATATCGCGAAAATGCGGCCCTTTAATTAAAAACTCTAATTTCAAAAATGGAACTGGCGTATTCGAAATATGAATATTTTTCTCGTTGTTTTTTAAGAGGTTATTGTTTTTCGTGCGTGTGTCAAATCGTTAATTAATTGCGGAAATGAACTATGAAATAGGGATGTAATTTATTAAATAGAAAACGGATATTCGGATATCCGGAAAATATTGTTTAATCAAAAATCGATATCCGTAAATTAATTTATCAACAAATAATACCTATACACATTAAGACCGTTAGCATTTCTTTCTACTAAAAGTATGTTGTGTTTTTATAATATCCAAAATATGTCATCTAGATTTTTTTAATTTATTGTTGACTTGGATACAAAATAACGTGAAGAATAGGTCATCATTAGCCTATAATTTGTATACGCTTACTGCCGAACAAATGGCTCATTCTCAAAAAAAAGTGTAAGAGGAGCAGAAGAATGTACATAGGATCCTATAGCTATATTCCAAGATATATGACAAATAGTATATCTTTATGAAGTTAAAATATTTTACTAACTACTCAAAACCTTAAAACCCATTCCCAAACAAAATCATTCACAAAAAACGTCACTTCAAACGAACACTATTTAAATTCACGCCAAAAGTAGCACTCTACACAACAAACGACGAATTTATTCAAAATAACACTGAATTTATTCATTTTTACGTAAATGCCAACGTTTGACAGTAGCGAGCTGAGGGACGGACGGTTACGAATGCACTAAATGTGAATGAAGTGAACAGAACATGTCGATGCTAAAATGCCAGTGCAGTTTCGTCTGACCGATTCGAGCTAGTGGTAAAATGGATCGGTTCTATAGGTTATGTTATACCTATAATTGTGACTAGGTAGTATGTCATTGAGCCAACATTTTTCTAAGAATATTATAATAACATTCTTATGAAAACCTTAAAAAAATATTAACTCATTTTGTTCAATAACGATAACACAGAGTTCTGCTTATTACTGCGGACTTTGGGCGGACCACACCAGCCAGTGAGGACGAAACGCCCTGTTAGGTCAACCGAACCATTGTTAGAACTTGTGTTGAATATGTAGCTATGAAGGATATACATAATTATTTCAAATAGATTGAAATTAGCACGATTCCCTTGAGGAATACAAAAATGAATTTTAATAGTATTAGGAAAACTAAAATCATTATAGTATGAGAATATTATTACCTACTCTACTAACCAACGTTGCAATCAATGATTAAAAAGTTTAGTGACCAATAGATAGCGCAAAAGATGTACTTACCTAAAGTACATCTTTTGAAAATTGATTGCAAAATTCAGTGGCTCAGGCAAAGCAATCAGCAGTTTGATTTCTTCCTTAGACTCAACATCTCAAATCGAAAGTAAAGTTCAAATAGAAAATAGTTCATTAAACCAGATTCTTGTTGACTAAATAACTTTCTTTTTGTAGTGCCATCTCCTATTTGGACCTTGGAGACAGAAGCCTTGAATATTAGTGAGGTGGTATTGGTATTCATATCGAACCACCACCTTTTTAAACCAGGAATTTTTTCTTAAAGCTCACAGGCACAATGACACCAGGGGCAGGGCTCGCTGCCCACACGATAAGAAGAAAACAGGCACAATACATTGTTATGATACCAAACGTTAACTACTTGGTTTGGAAACCAGCAATAACGACACAAACACGATAACAACTACGGCCAATCGGGTATTCGAACCTAGGGTAGGGACCTCTGGTTTGGTAAACCGGCGTGGCAGCCATCACACCAACCAGGTGGTTGTTGGAGAATGCTTAATCAACCCAGAAAACACCATAAAACTAAACTTGAATGTCAAAATGTAGAACACAACGACGCGACGGACGTCCGCGGTGTTCAATTTGTTGGCAGGATGCTGCCAATCGCGCTCGTTCCCGCGTCGTGCGACCGCTGACGCATGCGCGGGGACATAGGAGAGTTTCAGGGTTGATAAGTTGAGATTGCAGTTTTGAAAATATAAAGATAATTTTAAAATCGAAGACAAAATTGTACTGGTATAAAAATTTATAGTCAAATAAAGAAGAAGAAGATAGTAAAGAAAAGAAAAGTATTGTAATTTACACCAATCTCGACATCATGTGTTGTATTTTCTTTTGGTGTAAATAAAGTATATTTCATTCATTCATTTCATTCATGTTATTTATTTTACTAACATGGGATGTAGGGCGAAATAAAATTGTACACTAACTACTAATATAATTATGTTATTATGGAACTTGTTTTGTTTTGTAAACGGATTGAATTGAATTGAATTGAAAGAAAACTATTATATAGAGACTAATTTATTTCTCTATTCTCAAAGGTGTATTTTCACAGTGCGCCTAAATTCTCGGTGGTAGATTAACAAAAATTACATTAATAATATATCAATCTTTATTATAAAAAGTAGATACTATTATATTCGATTGATCTAAAATATCGAAAAATAGTGCGTGCGTCTAACATAAGGCCATAATACTTAGATGAAATGCAAAAGAAAAGAGTACATAAAAGTGAGTTTGAAGGGATCCCGTAAAATCTAAACTGATTGATGAATAAAATTAGCATAAGCATTATTTATTAAGCTTCAGCACGATCGAAAAGGTAATTATAAATATATTTAAAAAAATCTAATCTCTCGAAAAGTATAACTTGAATGCCAGTAATTTGTAGCAATACGTTAATTTTGCTACGTTGCCAACCCTAGTATCCAAACCGCCATGTTTTCACCTAATGACTAGCGAGCGTTAGAAGTGGCAAATTGAAATCCATGGGATTGGGGGGAATTCAAATAAAGTAGTTCTGTTTGTTTTGCTATGATTCTATAGGATAAACTATTGCGAAACGTTTCGAATAAGGGAAACATGATTATTCCACTAACATTCATTACATACAAAAAGTCACGAACTTATTGCCATGCGGTGTGTTCAGAAACTTTTTGTTCTGTAGACCTTGTTTAAGTATTAATATTAATAATAATGTACGAGTACACTAATACTATAAATGTGAAAAACTCTCTGTCTGTTTGTCTGTTACGTTTTCACGGCTAAACTGCTAAACAGATTTTAACCAAATTCTGTATAGAGATAGCTTCAACCCTGAGGAAGGACATAGACATAAAAATTCCACGCAAACAAAGTCCCGGGAAATTACTACTATGTATGTAAATATTTTGAAACATAATTATTGAGCTACAGAAAAATATCCGGCACCGAAATATATACAAAATAATTATATCCGGATATCCGTAAAGAAAGTTTGATGATAACCAAAAGTGTGACACCCAATAATAATAACCACGTGGCGTTATTTATTACGTAAGTCAAATTATTTTTGTACAAAAAACTGGAACAGATCGGTAGTCCTTGATTTTAAATTCAAATACAGTTTTAAAATTCAGAAAATTCATTTACATGTGCATTCAAAATGCATTACAGTTTTGTCCATATAAAGAGACCTATGAAATAACTATAACAACCAAAACATAAAGATCAAAATAGCATAATTTCTGGGACATCGTATCAAAACAATAGACACCTTTATTTCCTTCGATACAAGATTGAAAAAATCGAACTTTGACGTTGAATAGTTCGAAATTTAAAATTTAAATACAGCGCGATGTAGTTGCCGATAAACAAGGCGGTATTGTGTCGCATTAGGTTCTTTACAGTGCCCTCGTTGTTGTGTCGAAATCTGTGATTGTGATTTCTTAATATAGAATTGGGTATTTTTTCATATCCTCTTGCCCTACACTTAAAAATCTTGACTGTTATTCTATTCTGATATACTAGTACCTTGTTTCCTTAACCACTTTTTATTCGTTTTAAAGCCAAAACACGAAAACCTAGGGCTTGTCTTGAACTAACCTATATTTTGTCTGCATTTGTACCTACAGTTTCCATATTGCAGATTAACAAAATAATGATTACATAGTTGTATTTTTTTCTAAAGTGAGCTTTTAGATTTTAGTTGTACATTAAAAATGTTCATATTTTATACGAGTTCGAAGCATGATTTTGGTTATAACAAAGGTTCTTTCCTGTGTAATAACTTATAACCCGAATCATACTTCAAAGGACTTAAAAGATCCGAAGCGTCACGCGTTTTAAAAAAGAATAAAGCGGCCATGTTTACAGAGATGACGGGTGTCGCAATTTGAATTTCGAATTCTGTGCCCGCCGTTATCGGCGCGGGGTCAGCGCTTCCTATCGCTTTTATCGTTCCAACTTCCCGTTCCATATTTGAAATATTGAATTTTTTGCCGCCAATGCGTCCGGGAGTTCGGGGACAGTTACTAGAATTGTTTTTTTTAAAGTTTGTCGAGAGTCGAAGCTTTAGTGATGGGTCGTATCTGAATATAAGATGAATAAATCACGGAAATATGATTCGAAATAATCTGAATGTAAGCATTTGCTTTAGCACGTGGATCGGCTATGGTTTTCTATCAAATCTATCAATTTACTTCCATATAATGTAACTACTTTTACAGAGGTATTGAAGAATTAACTTATTCATTTGAAACAATGCTTATATTAAATCAGTTTTAATTATGTACCTAACCTACAAACTACATCACGCAAATCAATCACTATTTTTCCTTACACCGACCGTTGTTCTCATAATAAGTTCTGCCAGTTTTAGCCCAGACATTTTACGGAGTTTTGTTAGGCGGAGTAGGGAGTAATTACTAATTAAACTTTTAAACTGTAACCGGAACCATTAAGTGACAAAAGGACTATCTTACACCATATCAAAAAAAAAATTTGCTACGCAACATAGAAATCGAAATTGTGTGTCCCAGTAGGATTTTAAATTATTAATATTAATACCAATGCATTCATTTGACTTAGATTTAACAATATAAATGATTTTTGAGCAATAAAATCGGAAATGAAATTTAAAAAATGAGGTATTTATTAGAAAAAACGAATGTATTTTTCAAAATCTTCTAAGTAGACAAAAATATTCACACCATATGTGCAATAAAAAATTAACCATCAGGTTTTTAAGAACGAGATAATAGCTAAATTTTAAAATTGGAACTGTTGCTGACGTGATTTTTTTTATTTTGGTACATTTCTAGGCTCAAATTGGCACTTCATTATTATGCCGAAAAAAAATGTCAATTACTAATTATTCCCAGCTCAAGCCGTAAAATGACTGGGCTATTTGTTGAATGATTGAACATGATGATTTTACCATCATCAACTAAATTAGAAGTAGCTTTTAGTCAAACCCCAGACATTCCAAGCGTGAAAAACCAAGCGCTGAATCATTTCAATTAAAGTTGTCCTCATATGATTCACTTTCAGTCATCGTAGACGCCTGTTAATTTTAATTTGTTATTATTTTGAATACACATTTTTAGAATGATTGAGGTCACGTATATATACTTAGTTGTTATGGTGGTAGATGTAAAAGGTGTAAGTGTAAATAGTTTCATTACTTTACAAGGTGATTGTACTCAAACTACCGAACAACTTTGCCCCAAGGAAATTAGGAAATTAACAAACAAAATTTTGATTTATCATATTAAATTAAATGCATTAAACTGGTCCCTTCAAAGTGATGAAATTGACTACTCTTACATTCTATAGTAGCTGGGATACGAACTACGAAAATACTTCTTGTTTTGATCGTATTTTAAAGAGAAACTTTTAAATTCAAGATATGGAGCTTATGATACTATTAAAACTATTCAAAGGCTAAGAGTCTGCTCTTTCCATTAGGAAGAATGAAAGTGACAATTATGTAGGTACATATTTTTTATCATGAGGAATCCTGCATACGCTGAAGAAGAAATTCGGAGGTATATGTATTCTGAACTCTGCCAATCCACAATGGGCACGCGTGGTGGACTAACGCCCCATATACAACATATAATGAAACATATGGGTATATGAGCTGAAGATGATGTTATTTTAATAGAAATACAAATACAAAATACTTTTATTTGTAAATGAATAATGTTATCAATAACATTTTCGGGGCTTCCTTTTAAATATCTAAAAGACATTTGTTCCAGAAGGCTCCAATAAAATACAAAAAACGAAATAAACAAAACACTAAAGGCCATAAGTCCTATCTTACTTTCAACAACTAAAAAAAACATAAAAACAATTTCACGATTTCCACCACCGAACTGTCACAACTAGGAAACGAGAAAAAACATCCCTTGAGATTTCGTCCGGCGAAAATCCGGGAAAAAAGTTATCCGTAAATCCAACCGCGGACGTCCCTACCAGAATCAAGATTCGAGTTATCGTGTGGTAGCCAATTTGTCGATAAAATTCTAGACGTTCTGCTTTTGTCACGATGCAGTTTGTTAGATTAGAGATGTCCTTATCGATATTTTGTTAGAGCTCAAACCCAGAATTGTAATAAGTAAAGAAATGGAATGGTTGACAGCATGAAGAAAAGATTCTTTTCTTCGTGGTTGACAGAATGATTCGGGTTCAATTTTTGATAATTTTTTGGTATATAAATATTGTTGTCCGGTACGGTTTCTACACCTATAGAAAAAAATATTCTCTTCATTTGTGTATGAAAGAGAAAGCGCCAAGCGATCTTCTATCTCTCTCAGTCCACGTAATCTATAGTAAACTTTGTCTATGGTTCTAACCTAACTAAAGCTAAAGTCTAAAATGCAAATTGCCCCAAATTAAATTAAGTTAAACACAGTTTCAGTTAAACCGGACCGTCGTTTCAGCGCATTATTATATTGATATTTTAGCCTTGGTTGTAAGATACGATATCTACTTCATTTACTTTAAATTTTGTTTACCGACTTAAAAAGGTGGCCCTCAAGCTTAGAAAAAGTATATGTCTAGAAAGAGCCTCATGCTTCTACCGTATAAAACAAAAGGGACCTACTTTCTTAGGTATAAATCACGTCTGTGTGCGTGTATATGGATAGGGTTTAGAGGCTAATACTGGTTACAATTTTTTCTACGCTTTTGTAGCTTCGACTGTCAATCTTGACATGTAACTTATCCAAGCCCTCAAGTTTATTATACAGGGTAAAATTGATATCATTAGCTTCTTTTCAAACTAACTGAACAACTTTTACTATGGGAGCAAACCGATCGGACCAAAAAGAAATCGGCTGTTGCATACTGATGGGTAGACTCTTAGTTTAAAAGGATGCTAATGATATCAATTTCACCCGTCTCTTCTCTCTACCCCTATAAGAGTACAAACTATATAGTGACCTCAAAATCACCCCTATAAAGTATCATTTTGCTACTATGACAAAATTCGTACATCAAAAGCATAATTTCTAGTTTTGTTGCCACCCTAACAGAATCCCGCCAAATATCCAATGACAATAATCATGCGTGGCGACCCCACTCGCGTGCCATTAACTCCACGAATTGAGGTCAATTGATGTATGCCCATTGGACTCGTTGCCGGCCATGTTCAAAATAATTTGGATATGGAACGGCGGGAACGGTTGGTACTGGCTGACGATAAAATTAATGGTTTCTATCGTTTTTTTTAAATAAAGATTAGAAAATAATTTTGAATTAACCAGAAACCATTCTATAATGGTGAGTTATTTGTTGACACTTGTAGTAAGTTAGTACAGTTTAACTCACATTTTTGTATTTCAATTTTTGTAGCGCTCCTAGTGGTTACTTTGAGAACTAATGTTGACACAAAATGCGAGTCAAAACTACAACATCTACCTACCTGCACATAGTAAAGTACAGTTTTAACTTAGGGCAAGCCTTTTGAATACGGCTTATTTGTTTTTCATAAATCTTGCTTGATGAACACACCAAAACAATTATTGTAGAAAAACTACGAAATATTAAATGAAATTTTTCCAAAGTTGAACCTATACCTATTTGAGTTCCATACTAGGGCGAATAAAGGATCAAATGAGGCTGGTACGATATACAACTAAATTAATTGCATAAAAATGTTTACTGCAGAATCCCGCTCATTTACAACAAATCTAGATAAATGTATCAGCCGACAGACGTCCACTGCTGGACATAAGCCTCCCCCAAAATGGGGGGATTTGCCATAATCGCCACGCTTGGAAGGCGGGTTGGTGATCGCAGTTGGATTGAATGTGTGTACTCAGAGGATGCTGCTGCCCATCCTCCGGTAGATCCCTTAGTCGCCTTTTACGACACCCACGGGAGGAAATGTACCCTTGTTTGTAACCTCTATACCTATGCTCCACAAAAAATATATATATATTTCATTTCATTTCATTTCAAATTCCTGTACTTTGTGTACCTATTTATTTTAATAATCTATATCTATATCTATATACTGTTATAAAACTGTAACAGGAAGTTTGTCTGTACATTGAAGATATTAACAAAAAAAAAGTTACGATATGGTTTTTAGGTGTCCCTGATTCTATTTCACCAATTTTTGGATTTTTTGTCCGTCTGTTTGTTTGTGTGTTTGTTTGTTTGTTTGAACGAGTATCACGCAAAAACTACTGAACCGATTTTGATGAAACTTTTTTTGTTTGATAGCTTATGATCCGACTTAAAATCTGGTATATAATTTGTGCGGACGAAGTCGCGGGTTAACGCTCGTAGGTACTAAATGTATCCAATTTAGTTATTTGTTATATAAATAAAATTAATAAGGAAGTCATGGTTTGATAAAAGAATTTTCCTTGTAACTAGTTTCAATGGTAAATTGATAAATAATGTGTTACAGTAACTATACCTAAAATTACTTTATTTTATCAAGTTAATTAAAAAGGCTTCAATGGATGTAAATTATGGGATGCAGTAAGTTTAAGTAAATCATAAAGAAATTATAATTCATAACGAAATGGTATATTTAACGGACCAAACCTTCGCCTTTGTTTAGGTTAAGTTAGTTTTAAGTTCTTACTTTCTTTAAATTAATGTTTAATGTACGCACGGCGACACATCAAGCTATACAAAACCAACATAAGCTGGCCACGCGACGCTATACGTTACTCGACCTATGCGCCTCCAGCTTATAATGGTTTTGTTTAGCTTGATGTGTTGCCGTGTGTACCTATACTTATTTGTTTTTTAATAAAAAAATAATACCTAAATTATTTTATTGTTATCTATGAATCCCTTTACTGTTTATGTTTTGGTGTAAAATAAAGTATATTCGATATGATTTGAATCCTATGATATTATTTACCGTCTGAATAATTATTACATAATAATGTAAATAAAATAGGGTAAAATAATTGATTAACAGAAAACAGACATAGTACCCATTTTAATTTTACTCTAGACAGTTGATAACGTAGCGAAGCGATACCTACTTTTTAAATTCGGGTATTCGATCAATAAAATCTTATTTGTATGAAGTAAGCTACCAAATTTCACGCCTTATGAAATTGCATTCGCGATTCAAAAAAGGGGCGTCAATTAAAAATCGAAACGGCAAAAAAAAATACTTCCGAAAATGCCGTTACGCCGCTTTTGTAAAAGAAAAAAAAACTACAATAAAATCTACTTTAGTCCACCGTTTCATTGTTATGCCGCAGCTGACTGTACCAAAAACATTCTCACATCTGGAATAAGAAATTACAAGTAATTTTGATTCTTATCCCCTTCGATTTAAGTTCGAGATTTGCTCCCACTAGTACCGATTTCTTATAGGCTACCATTGTAAAGCTATTTTCGTCTTTATTGCTTATAGGAATAAGGTAATATTTTCGCTGTAAAGTTTTAAGGAGGGTTGTTGAGAATAGGAGCTGATTTGGCCTGAAGTGTGTGGGAAAAAAATTCAAAAATCTTTGTAAGGCGTGTTTTCGTTGTAAATTTGCGTGTTTTTTTGTTAGGAGATAGAAATGCAGGATTACAAATGTTTGTGACGTAATTTGTTTGGTATTTTTTGAAAAACGAACAGTGTTGTTATAGTTATTGTAAGAAATATTTATATCGCGCATTTTATCGCGACAGAAAGAGAGCTTTTGGATATGGAAATTTTTGAGTCACTGTAACTTTGAAACTATACAACGTGTTAATGAATAAGCGCAAAACCTCGTACACCCCAACTGATTTATAACAAAATAATTAGATTGAAACAATAATTTCATTATTTAGATAGTTAAAATTTTAAATTATTCGCATTTTAAGTTTTGAGGCAAAAATGATTTGTTATAATTTCAGCAATGAATGAAAGCGCTAACATACTCATGGATACATTTTAATAATCTTGTTTTGATAGTATATAGGGTGAGTATACCCTTGGGGTGGGTTGACATCGGTTTCAGTAAATTTTAAATTTTACAAACCAATTATTTAATATTTTGAAAAAAAATTACCTATGTTGAAACCATGATAATTCGATTCTGCTCTCGATTCTAAACAAACCACTTTCTAGTTTTGCGTTAGTTAATTAACACGTTGTATATTTTAACGAAAATTCGACAAACAAAAGGCTTAGAAATTAGTTTATAGATTGTGACTTTTTTTATTTTATTTTTTAATATCTAAAATAAATATTCAAACTTCGTTTGTATGGAGCGCTCTGAAGAGAATTATCCTCTTTAGAGTAGACAGTTGCGTTATGCAACTTTTTAAGGCTGCGCCGAGCCTATTGTGCTGCCCCGAATTTTTTTTATTTAACACGTAAGCAGTATAATAGCTGTACAGGAGCTGCATAAAAGAAATTATTTATTCAGCTACTGTAGAGCTATTATACAGCTTACGTGTTGCTTGGGTATAGGTACAACGTAATTTGCTAAGATTTTATATGATTACGAGCGTTAACCCGCGACTTCGTCCGCACAAATTATATAAGGTCTAACAAAATTAGGTGAAACTATTTTAAGGGGATGATCAGACCATCAAACTGAACAACTTTCTCTATGGGACCAATATCGAAATCGCGAAAAAAAAATCAGCTGTTTCTTACAAACGTACTCGACTTAAATGTATGGGACAGCTGATTTTTTTTTCGCGATTTCTATATTGGTCCCATAGAGAAAGTTGTTCAGTTTGATGGTCTGATCATCCCCTTAAAATAGTTTCACCTAATTTTGTTAGACCTTATATACCAGATTTTAAGTCAGATCATAAGCTATGAAACAAAAAAAGTTTCATCAAAATCGGTTCAGTAGTTTTTGCGTGATACTCGTTCAAACAAACAAACAAACACACAAACAAACAGACAGACAAAAAATCCAAAAATTAGTGAAATGGAATCAGGGCCACCTAAAAACCATATCGTAACTTTTTTTTTGTTTATATCTTCAATGTACAGACAAACTTCCTGTTACAGTTTTATAATAGTATAGATTATTATTTGTGGTTGGGCTATTGCAAGCAAGGGTCGTTATGTAACACTGCGACCATCGCTGATCTATTGTGTTCGCCCCAAGCTCACCCATATTTTACTCATACCTCCGAACTTATGGTATTTTCTTTTCATCCTCGGGAATGCAGGTTTCCTCACGATGTTTTCCTTCACCGCCGAGCTGGTAAATGATAAATACAACCGTACATAAATTCTGAAGAGCTTAGTGGTACAGGCCAGGAATCGAACCGCGTCCTCGTGATTGAGGCGCTAGCTCTCTTCCGTATGGGCTATCATCGCTCTTTTTTTTTCATCGCTTTCCTATGATACTTGAAGTCTAAAGTATTTATTTCATTGTTATTTTGACAATTTATCTCAAAGTTATTTGATTCAGCACTTAAAAAAAAAAATTGGCATACCGAATTATGATTAAATCCTTTGGAATTCAATGCGCTGAGCTTGTCAGCTTAATTCGATATCATGTTTAATTTAAACTATACTAAACTAAACATTAACAATCAGCAGTTATTAATCTTAATAATGTTCATGTAGCATATTCTTAGGGTTCCGTACCCAAAGGGTAAAAACGGGTTGTCCGTCCGTCCGCCCGCCCGTCTATCCTACCTATTTCAGGCTAACTTTTGAACCGTAAGAGCTAGTTGAAGTTTTCACGGAATGTGCGTTATTACGGTGAATTTGTTAACAAATAATAAAAATGTCAAAAAGTTAAAAATTTAGGGGGGTCATCATATAAGGAACTAGTTCTTATCAACGTTTTTTCTTCTCGCTCTATGGTAAAAACGGTAATACATACAAGCGTCAAACTTGGTGTGAGTATAGAACAAACTCTACAGTATAACAAAAAATAATAAAAACCGGCCAAGTGTGAGTCGGTCTCGTGCTAAAAATCCCGGAGAAAAAATGTTTTTGTACTTTTATATGTTGTGGTGTGATACGGAACCGTCGCGTCAGTGCGCGAGTAGCCCGATTCGCACTTGACCAATTTTTTCTCTACTTACACATTGTAATTTTATACCTATAAAAACTTTGTCTAGGTATTTTTTGTTATGTTTTTTCTATCAGTTAAGCTATTATTATTTTATTTATCTTATTCTAGGTGTTTACGTATGAGATTCAAGAATCGCACTCCTGGAGTGGGCAGTGAACTCAGCAGTTGAAAATGTATGGAGATACGCATATTTCTACTGCTGATTTGACTTTCAAAAATCGCACTCCTGGAGTATGATTTTTGAATGTCAAATCAGCAGTCGAAAGACGCATATCTCCATAGTAATATTGACATTTTCAACTGCTGAGTTAAATAAATGAGTTTCAAAAATCGCACTCCAGTATAACAAATCATCATCACCTACTCAATATTACAGCCACTTAAAACTAAAAGTCCCCAATAAATAGCTTCACAAGTCCACAGAAATGCTTTGACACAAACTCGGTTGCAGTATTTTATATGTATACAAATTGTACACGAAAGTCCTTTGTAAAACTTAAGCCGAAATAAGTGGCTCTTTGGACTTTAGATTCGGCTCGAAGTGGGTTGAGATCTCTTTTCGATATCGTCAATACATAGAGAGATATAGGTACTGTACCTATAGATAAATTAATTCAAATTTTAAAATGATAGAACTGTTTTTTCCGGGTAAATCAACAATCAGGGTAAGTATTTTAAATTTAAGATTTAACCCGCGACTTCGTCCGCACAAATTATCATACATTGTCCGCATAAAAATCTGGTATATAATTTGTGCGGACGAAGTCGCGGGTTAACGCTAGTCTATACTATTATAAAACTGTAACAGGAAGTTTGTCTGTACATTGAAGATATTAACAAAAAAAAAGTTACGACATGGTTTTTAGGTATCCCTGATTCCATTTCACCAATTTTTGGATTTTTTGTCTGTCTGTTTGTTTGTGCGTTTGTTTGTTTGTTTGTTTGAACGAGGATCACGCAAAAACTACTGAACCGATTTTGATGAAACTTTTTTTGTTTGATAGCTTATGATCTGACTTAAAATCTGGTATATAATTTGTGCGGACGAAGTCGCGGGTTAACGCTCGTACTATTATAAAACTGTCTGCATATTACAGTGCGTTCGGGACAGTTTTTTTTAAAAACATTAGTTTGACACACGATAACAAGCACAATCGGCATCACTATCAGCCGGTTATCTGTGGGCGAAGGCCAGCCTTTATCAGTCAGTTGTACAGTTGACTTTGCGTAATCATCCTGTACTATAATATCGTATCGAGTCGTTTCAGTATTATTATATTGAAATATTATAGAATAAAATTAAGGGCCTTTGTCGAAAAATAATTGAAGCAAAATGGGCGTGTGATAGCTTAAATTACTGCCTGATGCGAGAGAAAAACTAAAATGTATGGGACAGCTGATTTTTTTTCGCGTTTCCTGAGGTAGGCTCTATAGTAAAAATTGTTCAGTTTGATGATCTAAGTTCACCGTTTCAGTATTTGCTAGGCTGTCACTTACACCCTGTATAATTATGGCTCGAGTAAGTTTGCAGTTTTGTATGGGAAAGCAGATTGTTTTCGCGATTTCGATGTTGATGCCATAGAGAAAGTTGTTCAGTATAATTATGGCTCGAGTAAGTTTGCAGTTTTGTATGGGAAAGCAGATTGTTTTCGCGATTTCGATGTTGATGCCATAGAGAAAGTTGTTCAGTTTGACGGTCTGATCATCTCTTTTAAAAAGTGTCAGCATATTAAGAAGGACCCTGTATAGGTAGTGAAATAGACTAAGAGATAAGTGTACTTTTTGCAACCATCAGCTCCAAGGCTCATTCAGTGTAGGGCTTTAGAGCATCTCTGTGATGGTGATGAACTAGGTCTGCCTGCCTAACTTCAGTCGCTTTAGGAGTTACAGACATTTAAAGGTAAGTAAAAAATTAACGATCAGCTACAATAGATCTATCCAGGTCGCAGTAGCTTTTTGGTCATCGACCAAGCCCTTACAACCAAATAATGATATTATTGTAGTGTGCACTGTAGCTATATGAACAGTACAAAAACTGACTTTGTTCATCAGTCGGTTTAGGAGATGCAGCCGTTCAAAGGTCGAACCTTTCTCCTAAACCGACAGGCAGTTCATGTCAGTTTTTGTACACTGTTCACATAGCTACAGTGCACACTTCAATAATATCATAAGATCAGCCTTGCAGCTGATCGTTAATTTTTTACTGACCTTTAAACGTCTGTTACTCCTAAACCGACTGCAGTTATGCAGGCAGACCTAGTTCATACCCATCACAGAGATGCTGATGGTTGCAAAAAGTACACTTATCTCTTAGTCCAAAAGTTGTTGACGAAAGAAATTAAAATCAAAATCTGGAAATGAAACCTCAAATAGCACATTCTCATACAAAATTGACACATTTCAAAACAATATTAACGCAATCTTGAAGCTAATAAATTAGCGCCAGTTGGTTTTGGCGCCAAAATTACGTCGTGAACCCTTCTTAGAATTAATTAAGTGACGAACTGTTTCGCTTTAAACCATTGCTTCAATAAACATAATGAAATAATAACATAACATAACATAACATACCTACACCGTGACGTATTTATTATTATTTGTGGTTGGGCTATTGCAAGCAAGGGCCGTTATGTAACACTGCGACCATCGCTGATCTATTGTGTTCGCCCCAAGCTCACCCATATTTTACTCATACCTCCGAACTTATGGTATTTTCTTTTCATTCTCGGGAATGCAGGTTTCCTCACGATGTTTTCCTTCACCGCCGAGCTAGTAAATGATAAATACAACCGTACATAAATTCCGAAGAACTTAGTGGTACAGGCCAGGAATCGAACCGCGTCCTCGTGATTGAGGCGCTAGCTCTCTTCCGTATGGGCTATCATCGCTCTTTAAGTGACGTAAGCATAGGCACAGGTTAGCAGCTATTAGTTACACATAAGGTCCGCCACATACATCCGGAATAAACCTGATTCGGAATTATTCCGTATGGAGTGTTGCCGCTTTCAGAGGCTTTTCACTAGATCTAGTGATTTTTTTATGTCTTAGGTGGAATATTTTAAAGTGATTTTTGAGCGTAGGCGTTGATAGAACGATACCGTATCGTGACGGTGCAGTTGCGATGTCGTTGCGGCATAGTTGTGAAATCGCCTACGCTCAAAAACCGCTTGTGTGGTTCATGCCATTTTGTATGCAGATTATGTCTAATGTTAAAACTATCGATAGTCTTTTGATATAGTTGCATTAATATTGGAATACAATTTACAAACCATCATCGTAACATTCGTAACGTCATGACCTCATCACATGATAGTAATTATCATGTATAGAAATTGTTTGTTTGGTTTCAATAAATACTTAAAAATGCAATTGTCATTCTTTTCGCATTTCATATATTTAACAGCACTAGTATTTTTTGTTACCATAGTTGACAACACTGAATCCTGAATCAGGATTCCGGATCGCAATTCCGTCTGTGTGTGGCGGACCTATAAGTCAAATACGTACGTAATGGATAACATTTTTCATTTTAGGAAAGGTACCAAAATATGAAAACCATTTGAAGATTATATAATACAAAGCTGATACAAAAATTATGAGATTTTTCTATCAATTATTTCTCGACTCATTTGCAAAATACTGAAAAATTACAAGGTTGGCTGAGTGGGATGCATTTCCTTTGCCTGAGTATCTGAGACATCGTCTGTGCGTAAGCAAGCGCGCATGACTGTTTTCTGGTTTTATCGCTTTTTCGTGTGTGATGCTAGTTTGGGCACAAAATGTTTCTCTCAAAAGTTCAATTCCATCATTAGGAGTGCGATTTTTGAATCTCATTCGCTGAGCTCAGCAGTTGAAAATATCAATATTACTATGGAGATATGCATCTTTCTACTGCTAATTTGACTTTCAAAAATCGCACCCCTGAAGTATGATTTTTGAATATCAAATCAGCAGTAGAAAGATGCATATCTCCATACATTTTCAACTGCTGAGTTCAAAGTATGAGATTCAAAAATCGCACTCCAGAACCATCCTTATTTGGGCCTGTCATCCAAAAATTACCCTCTCTATGCCTATAGGCTTTCACCACAGATTATAATGAAAAAAACACCCTATTCCTCAGCACGTATCGATTTTAACTTTAGCAAGGGTTTGGTGTAGGTTACAAAAGATAGCGGATATCGGAGGTCAAATAATGAAAGCGACATTATAAACGGTAGGTGGCGCTGATTGTAAGGTAGGGTAGCTAGCTGCTTCATACCATGTTGTTATGATTTTATTGACAATTATATCGGTAGAAAATTTACGTTGGATACCGCCACTTTAATGAAAGGCTTGGGAAACGTGTGTAGAAGAACAGATGGAAGAGAGACAATATTCTAAAATGAAATGCAATATGCATAGAAGGATGTCGAAGCAGAAGGTCGCGCGACCCACGACCTTAAATTTCATTTTTCATATCATTTATTCAATAACAATAAATACATTATGTCTGAACTCCACATACCCACTATTATTAAAACAAAATAGACATAGATAAAAATTACAATTTATAGAATTATTATGAACGAGCGTTAACCCGCGACTTTGTCCGCACAAATTATATACCAGATTTTAAGTCAGATCATTAGCTATCAAACAAAAAAGTTTCATCAAAATCGGTTCAGTAGTTTTTGTAAACAAACAAACAAACAAACACACAAACAAACAGACAGACAAAAAATCCAAAAATTACACCTAAAAACCATATCGTAACTCTTTTTTTTGTTTATATCTTCAATGTACAGACAAACTTCCTGTTACAGTTTTATAATAGTTTAGATTATATGTCCGCCGCTCTGAACGGCCTTTAGTTTTCGTAATAAATGACTGGATCCAAATCCGCCATGGTTCTTTCACATCAAAAATCTGTAGCTTCTAACTTAGGCCAAACAATCAGGGTGTGGTTACATCTAAAAGCTATTGCTAGCACATACGGCGACCACCTAAAGCGAAGTATATTGTATTAATTCTTATTATCACAAGCTTTACTTGGCATAATCTATCCTGAAACATTAAATAAGGTTTAAGGTTAAGTTCCATACAAAACATAAAACCTTCTCGACACAGTTTGTATGGAACAGCGATTGTTCTCGATTTTAATGTTCATTCTTCATCATCATCATCAGCCTATAAACGTCCCACTGCAGGGCACAGGCCTACCCTCAGGGAGGGTGTATGGGCATTAGTCCACCACGCGTGCCCAATGCGGATTGGTAGACTTCACATATACATCAGAATTTCTTCTTCAGTGTATGCAGGTTTCCTCACGATGTTTTCCTTCACCGTTTGAGAGCAGTCGGTATTACGTACATAAGTTAGAAAAACTCATTGGTACATAGCATGTTGTCCGTGCGGATTCGAACCCGGACCCCCATAATTGGGTGTCCATACCTCTCCGCAACGCGCCACCGACGCTCTTCATTCTTAATAGAAAGTCTTTTTTTTAAAGAAAGCTGTTTATTTTGATGATCTTATCATCCCCTTAAAAAAGGAGCCTTTTGGAGGACCATAATGAAACGTCTTATTTATCTCTTATTTTTCATTTTTCTACAAGATTACCGTAACAAAAAAAATATACAAACAAGTATTATCAAGATCATTACAATGTATATGTGCCCTACGACCATCGTAACAGTCGATGTTTTTAAATCCACTTGGATTATATCGCGGGCAAAAACTAGTTAGTAAATATATATATTAAATCATAAATCATAAATCATAAACTTTATTGCATCCTTGAGGTATTTACAGATCTTAAAATAGGTTACAGCGCATCTCAGGGACCCTGTTAGGGCACAGCAATTATGGCAACAGTGCACAAAACTAAAAACGTTAAACTTTATCACACAGTTTATTCAGTCTCAATAGAAGTACTAGAATCTTAGGTAGGCGACACATCAAGCTATACAAAACCAAAATAAGCTGACAGCGCGTAGTTGTATGTGCCTGTGAGCGTTATTTATTTAATGGATACCTAGTTTACCTATCGAAATCATAAATTGAATACACGATTGAAATTACTTCACACGACAGATTTTTGCATTTTTAGCATTATTATCTCAAACTAATATAACTTGCAACCGTTTATAATTACTGGAATGTTACTCACATATTTAGCATTAGTGTATCTAGTGAAATTATAAAAAAGTACTTAATCAAATACTTTTATTAATTCTTTTTGATCGAAAATACGGCACGCGCACGCACTTTACCGAATTATACGAAAATATTAGCTTGAACTTATGATGTGACCCCTTAATATGTTTTAAGGGGATGATCTTGAGTTCGATTATTGAATCTCATACCTTGAACTCAGCAGATGAAAATGTATGGAGATACGCATCTTTCTACTGCTGATTTGACTTTCAAAAATCGGCATTCTAGAGTATGATTTTTGAATTTCAAATCAGCAGTAGAAAGATACATATTTCCAAAGTAATATTGACATTTGTAACTGCTGAGTTCAAAGACTGAGTTTCAAAAATAGCACTCCAGACCATCAATCTGAACAACTTTCTGTATGAGACCAATACATAATCTACGTTCCAAATTGCAAACCTACTGGTACCTCTATGGGACAGCATATTTTTTTTCGATGTTGGTGCCATAGAGAAAGCTGTTCAGTTTCATAGTCTGATCATCCTATTAAAAAAACCGTCTGCATACTTAATTGGATCTTGGAGTGCGATTTTTGAATCTCATTCGCTGAGCTCAGCAGTTGAAAATGTCAAAATTACTATGGAGGTATGCATCTTTCTACTGCGGATTTGACTTTCAAAAATCGCACTCCTGGTGTATGATTTTTGAAAGTCAAATCAGCAAATTCAAAGATGCATATCTCCATAGTAATATTGACATTTTCAACTGCTGAGCTCAAAATATGAGTTTCAAAAATCGAACTCCTGGCCAGAAAACTATGGAAATCTTTTCGTTCTTATATGGACTGAAGGATAGGTACCCTTAGCAAGTCAAAAAGATTTTTCAACCCCCTTCAAGGCCTTATACAGGGTGTATGCATAAGGAAAACTAGTATTAGTGCGTATCTCCATACATTTTCAACTGCTGAGTTCAACGTATGTGATTCAAAAATCGCACTCCTGTATAGCACTCTTTTAACGTATTCCACAAACTAGCTGAAAAAAATAAATTACAAAACGAAACCAGCTGCAAATTCATCTAAAACTGCGATCGTGATCAATTAAGGCCATTCAATACCCGCATAGTTCTCATAAGTCCCTTGGTCGTATTGTCCCGAATGAACCACGTGTGGGGCAGATGGCTGCGCGGGAGTTTATTTTAGTACGCTGTTCGTGTGACCATGATTTTTGTTAAGGTTAAACAATTTTTGGCGGTCAGCATGTTGCTAGGCATTCTGTTTTAAAGATTTATTTATTTCATTTCTACAAACACAAGAACATTATCGTCACAGGTATATGCCCAATACGATAACATTAATAGTACATTATGGTACAAGTGTGTAATGTTGGTGATTACCGCTGAGGCGCCATTGAGAGAGAGAGTCTTAAGAGAGCAGAGGACGGTAATCATCAATACACACGTGTATCATACGACGTTTTTCAACACACTTGTGAAGAAAATAATAATAAAAAATCATTTTATTTAGTAAATAAAAAGTTTATTTAGAGAATTTATTTGTACTATCGAATATGATCTTTTTTGTATCGAAACTTTTTTAAGAACAAAGCAACTCAAGAACTCAACCAAGAAGTTTAGATACCTACTATAAAAAACCTATAACTCCCTTGTGAATACTAGTAATGAAAAAGTCACAGTTTGATTATAGGTGTCATTATGTGCCTAATTGCGGTGAAATAAGGGCCATTTTATGAGCAAGTGTGTTGAAAATTGTATTAATATTGCTATTTAACTTACATTATAAGTGTTTTAATGCTACTGTTGTGAAGTTGGCCAGTGTACAATGGAACAAATCTATGTCCTTTGATATATCGTTAAGTAGTCTCAGCGCAGTCATAGTCGGGGAATGTGTTAGAACGTTGGTCCTGCATGATTGCATTTTGAACACCTGGGGTCTGGGACCTCTGCGTAAACGTATAATTGGAAGATGGTTAGATATACGCACGCCGTCTGAAAATTAATTCGATTAAATGCAAGAATGTTCGATTTTGTAACATTGTGAAATCTTTTAATTTCAACAAATGACTGTGACCATGTGACTTAACAGCATTAGTTTTCGAACGTTTTGTTTAAATAGCCTGTTTTATGTCCCATTACTAGGCAAAAAGTCTACCAATACTTGTATGAAAGTCATGGAAAACAACAATTTGTGAATGAACTATGAAAATTAAGAAACAAATAAATCTTTGCGCATTTCAATTAAGTAGTTAAAATGAAATGTAAATTACGTGTAAAACGGTTTTGGATTTTGCATTTATTTCGTTAGTAGTTATTACCTACACAACTTGCTTTTAGGTTTTAGATTTGCCATGACCAGAAAGACCTGAACTGATCTAAGTTATTGAAAGTATAGTCTTGCTCATGATGACAAATTAAATACCAACTCATCATTAGCCTATAAACGTCCCACTGCAGGGCACAGGCCTACCCTCAAAGTGGGTGTACGAATTTCTTCTTCAGTGTATGCAGGTTTCGTCACGATGTTTTCCTTCACCGTTTGAGAGCAGTCGGTATTACGTACCTACATAAGATATAAAAACTCACATGGCATGTTGTCCGTGCGTATTCGAACCCGGACCCCCATTATTGGGTGTCCACACCTCTCCGCAACGCGCCACCGACGCTCTTACCATAAATAAATACCAACTCGGCTTAAAAAAAATCGGATGATCCGACAGGCGTATGTTGTGTTTCTATCATTAACTAAGACCCGGAAAAGTCTCGCAAACGCCACAAATCATGGTTACAGTACAAGAGCATGTCTGTCAACGGGTCCACTAGGATCAGCAGATGTATGGAGCCACATCCGCATGTATTGTTCATTTATACCACGTTGAAGCGGTTGAAGTTGATTTTACAATGCTTGTTTCATATTATTTTGCAACTCCTTAAGAGCCTACTGAACCGTGCCTATTGTGCTGCCCTCAATCGTATTTTTTTTATTTCTAAACAATTAAAAAACATTTCCAATAAACAAGAATGTCACATTGTAGTCCTGATTAGCTTTCAATTTATCGAAACATTTAACCGCCACTGGCCACTTTTGGCGGTTTTAAAGATAATAGGGTAGGAAGAAACCTCCTCGGCGTTTGAACGCCGTCATTATCCTCACCAAATATTTTCGCTTTGTTTATAAGAAAAGGTATACAAATTTATAACGCAGTTATAAAGCCCGCTGGTCCCTTGTAACAGCGCTAAAAGAAATATACTTTTTCTTATAAACATGGCGAAAATATTTGGTGAGGATAATGACGGCGTTCAAACGCCGAAGAAACACCAAATAACTACAAACATTATAAAAACGTGGACGTCCATGGGCTGAGATGATGATGATGATGATTATAAAAACGAATCCACAGTGACCCGATAAATTGAAAATCAGCAATGTGTACAATGTGACATTCTTGTTTTTTGGAAATATAACACAATTGTTAAGTTAAAAATACGATGGGGGCAGCACAATAGGCTCGGTGCAGCCTTAAGCTCATTCCGAAGGAAGAATTTGGTGCAATTGGGTAGGTGACTTCATAAGTAATGATTTAGTTTTATCCTCACAGTTAAAAACAATCGTTTGAATGAAAATATTCTGGACTCGTATTTCCAGTAATTATTTAGCTTTAATAGTTGTACTTTTTTTAATAATAAAATAAACTATAAAAATAATGAAATATTTGTTACGTCACTGTGTGTGATTTAGTAAAATTTTTCATACAAAGCGCGCGTTTTGACGTCCGATAAAGAGTTGCTGATTTGACTAGTTGTCAACTAGCTGTTTTTGATAGACCTAAGTCTAGCAAATAAAAAAAATGTCCATCGACCATCGAACGCTGATTGAAAAATCTTTTCAACACGACAGCTAGTCGAACTCAATGAGTAATGACATGTCATCGACTCAAGAAACATATTTTTAGTCTTTTCACTCATTAGGACAGTCTCTTGTAGAGTAAAAATAATGGTTGCATTACAATTACATTTTAAACATGTTTATCAACGCTTCTAGGATGAGCTGTGAAGGACCAACGAACGTGTGTATTGCTCATTTTTATATCGCAGATGTTAAACTACTTACACAAATATTATAAGCGAGCATTAACCCGCGACTTTGTCCGCACAAATTATATACCACATTTTAAGTCAGGTAATAAGCTATCAAACAAAAAAATTTTCATCAAAATCGGTTCAGTAGTTTTTGCGTGATGCTCGTTTAAACAAACAAACACACAAACAAACACACAAACAAACAATCAAACAGACAGACAAAAAATCCAAAAATTGGTGATATGGAATCAGGGATACCTAAAAATCCTATCGTAACTTTTTTTTTGTTCATATCTTCAATGTACACACGGCGACACTTCAAGCTATACAAAACCAACATAAGCTGGCCGCGCGACGTTATACGTTACTTGACCTAGGTTTTGGCATTCGGCTGGCATTAAGTGTTTAGTTTTTTTTTTATTGCTCTTAGGTACCGAGTACTGACTACCTATTTTTTTTATATTTATTATCAATATGACATCTTCATCGCTGCTCAGTTAGCAACTGGTGATTACTACTGCTTGTAACGGAGACATCAATGGGCTGCTTCGGACAGGACAGCCCCTCGAAGGCCACAAATCATGGTCATACTACAGGAGCATGTTTGTCAATGGCACTGCTAGGATCAGCAGATGTAAGGGTCCACAAAGTCCACATCTGTATTGCTGAGGGTATGTATGTGTGTATAGATTTAAGTCTGCGTATGTGTATTGTTCAGTATATATTGTGGTAATCCCTTAATGATAAGTTATCAGTTATCATAATTCTGGCGTACCTAGATAGGTACTTATAAAAATTAAAAAAAAATGTTATAATTCTAAATAAATTGATAGATGGCGTCGATGAGAAATGATTGTGGAACCTTGCTGTTAATAAAATATAAATTAAATAAATAAAGTGAAAATCGATTGATCTTCTTTAAATTAAATAAAAATAACAGTTCTTTTTAAATAAGAAGAGAAAATATTATAAAAGATACTTCGTCTACGAATGCCTCAGACTCAATGACATTATTTTCTTTTTACTTTTATTAAATCTTGTTAATAATTACGGTTATTAAATATTGAAATGCTAAAATTAAATGTGAACCGCACTTGGTAGTTGTAGCATAGTTCCTAGCCACTCCTTAATGACAAAGTCGTATGTATGATACTTCAAGATACACATGTCCACGCGGACAAATTCGTTGACAAAAGCATGTATAACCTCAAAAATTCCTTGCAGAGATTAAATTAACTTATCAGGCTGACTGTACCTAAACTCTCCCTTGCGCATATTTCGCGTTCCTACTTTGAAATTAAACGTTCGAACTATTTCTGTGTTGCCTGTTTCGGCGGGACAATGTTTTAAATTAAAAAAAAGTAACGCTTTTTCCTTGTTGCCAGGAAGGAAAATGTTTTAACGTTAATTAAATGCTGTCTAGTTACCAATTTTCGTATATTTGTATATTTGTAGTTCTTTAGATTTTGTCACAAAAATAGTTTTTTTAGATTTTGACATAATTTTTTTGTATTGGAAGGATATTTTTATAAACTTAATTTTTTTTTAAATATGGGGAAAACGCGATGAAAATCACATTTTATTGTTCTATTTTATATTCAAATCAATCATTGAAGATAAAAACTCACCGAAAAGCACATTTTCTTGTTTTTTTTTATTCAAAAATGTATTTGGCAATAATTTAATTTATGGGCGATATTTTTTACATGTGATATCCAATGACATGTGATATCCTAAAATAAACTACCTAGGTATAATTATGTGTACTTATATAGAAAGTAATTACTTAGTTTATCAGGGTAAGGGCGTGGACCGCTCTCTGTTACTAACTGCCTATCAATTACATAATTAATACAACATTTTACACGAAATAAACGTACTAAAATAGATTTTATGATATTTTATAATCGAAGAATAGTACTGGCTTATAAATTGAGATAAAAAAAAAACTATTAGAACCGCGAAAAAATGCCGCGCAAATACAGATTAAAAAAAAAACTTTTCTGTACCGAAGTGTAAAGGCATCTCTTTTGTTAATTTGGTTACTTACCATAGTTAGATATCACTGGAAAACTACTGAACAAACTAAAAACATGCCTACATTGAATCAACACTGAAAAAAACACAAAAATTCCGCCATTTTTGCGAATCTCAAAATAGAAAATTCCTTCACACTCGCGTAGTAACATTTCTTTTTACAAAGTCTGTACTTTTATAACCATTTTACAACTAAAGAATCGATAAAAAAGCAAATGAAAAAAAAACAACTGATTTTAAATTAGGAATCGTTCGGAAACAAGCGGTGGCGTCCGTGGCTGAAATCGCACTGAACCTATCGGACATTTTGAATGAAATTGTGAATGACAAAATTAGTTTTGTAGGGTGGAAACTGTGCTTAAAATATCAAGCGCTTTTAGCACTGTAGTTTAGTTTAGAAGGGGCAGACACACGTTTTTAAATCGGATTAGCTAGCCCATAGATTGCTTTAGCATGATTATTGTAGAAAGATGCATAATCTCCGTAGTCATTATGACATTTTCTACTGCTGATTACAACGTGTGATGTTCGAAAATCTCAATCCTGGTTCGAATCCGCACGGACGCGGATGACATGCCATGTTGATGAGCCATCAATGAGTTTTTCTAACTTATGTACGTAATACCGACTGCTCTCAAACGTTGAAGGAAAACATCGTGAGGAAACCTGCATACGTTGAAGAAGAAATTCCGAAGCGTTTTTAAAGTCTACCAATCCGCATTTGGCACGCGTGGTCCGAGTAACGCCGCAGGCCTGCAATGGAACGTGTATAGGCTGAGATGATGATGATGATACCATCAATAGTATAAATTGTTTTAAACTTTAAAGGCAATATTATCGATTCTTGGGTGAAGTCTATGTCCAGCAGTGGACTTCTATCGGCTGATATGATAAATGGGTCATTATTTTATTCAGGGTACCATAATCTGGTCCCCTTCAAAGGCAACGGAACAAAGGCGATTTTGTTTTTAAAATAGGTAAATTCCAAAATAAAACTGTTATCAGTAGCTACCAAATAAGAATCCAGTCTCAGAAAAACATGGGAATTAAAGTAAAACACTATACGTTTTCGCAAATTACGGTTTCGTAATTTTGAGGGACGGTAACGCAGTGGTTATTTTGCTGAAAAAAAACATCAATAAATGTAAGAAATACCTAGAAAACATCGCTACAAATGTCTTTGATGATTACTATGAGCAATGATGAACAAAAATCGGCATTAAACGTAAAAAGACTTATAGAATTTATACAATTAAAGAAAATAAAATGTTATCTAAATTGTACCCTGAATAAAATAATGGCCAAAATACTACCGATAATACTATTTAAAAAAAAATAATGCATACATATACTCAGGCCACTATCCCACAGGGGTAGGCAGGGACTACGCTCGCCACACACTACGACTCTGACATACTTCTCTCGCCTCATCCACTTTCATACATCTCTTCATGCACTTCCATCGGTTGAGGGTGCTACAGTACGACCAGCCTAGCTAGCATGCCACCCACGACAAAGCGTTTAAACGAGAAAAACGTCATGCGCGCTCTTTCTGGCATACGTCTATACTATTATAAAGCTGTAACAGAAATGTGTCTGTACATTGAAGATATTAACAAAAAATAAGTTACGATATGGTTTTTAGGTATCCCTGATTCCATATCACCAATTTTTGGATTTTTTGTCTGTCTGTTTGTTTGTGTGTTTGTTTGTGTGTTTGTTTGTTTGAACGAGCATCACGCAAAAAGTACTGAACCGATTTTGATAAAACCTTTTTTGTTTGATAGCTTATGATCTGACTTAAAATCTGGTATATAATTTATGCGGACGAAGTCGCGGGTTAACGCTCGTAAAATAATAAAGATGGAGGCACATCTCGATTTTTGTCGTTTTCTCGGGCGTGGCATGCTAGCTAGGCAGGAAAATAATTTCGCTCGTCAATCTTCGTTTGCGCAGAGCAGTGCAAAATCGGGTATTCTATATCTCGCTTCAACTCGAATAGCAGACTATAGATGCTTGGGCAGCGAAAAGAGCGCGAAAGCAATAAGCCAATAGCGGCAAGTCACATCCTGATTGGGCAATATAATTTCGCGCGCTGTTAAAATTTGTCAACTGCGCAGGTACATCGGTGAGACTTATAAACCTGGTACTACTGTACCCACTTCTCCTTTTCGGAGAAGACCATTTATTAGGTCGTGGTAAGTTCTCCTCGGACGCCCTCTCTTGACTGTTCCACTCTCATTAAAAAAAATAGTGAGTCTATGCTCATTAAAAAAAATTCTTGGAAAAATTATAAAACTATAGAACACTATTATAAGCATGTCAGAACATGCAATTCAATTCAATTCAATTCATTTATTGCTTTCATGTACAGTATTAAGGTGTTTTCATAATCATAATCATAATCATAATCATTTTTATTGTGAATCATAGGTAAAATTTACAGATGTTACACAGGTTGTAAATTACATTACAGTTTCGCTATGTCCTGCCGCATGGGCGCACAATAATTAGTCCTAGCATGCATGAAAACAATATAGGTACACACAAGAAATTAGAAGGAAACCATTTCAGTCCATACAAACGTTTGACGCACAATACGCGTAGACGGAATTAATAAAAGTGATGTTTTATATATGGAAAAATAGTTTAGAAAATCTAGTTGCCTCGTAACAAATAACATTTGCAATTTATAATATAATTACGAAGATATAAAGCTTTTAAAATTTTGTATGAAAAATTTCAAAGCTTTATATCTTCGTAATTATTTTATAAATTGCAAATGTTATTTGTTATGCGGCATCTAGATTTTTCAAACTATTTTTCCATATATACAAAGTAACTTATATTAATACCGTCTACGTGTATTGTGCGTCAAAGTTTTGTATTAAATTGACCCCTCTGCAACCGCCTTAAAGGTCTTATTATATGGTTAGGTATGAGTACATGAACCCTGTTGATTAGGGCATTGCAAATAAGAGTCATGCAAGATAATTAATATCAATTACAAGAAATAACATTTAACATGGATAAATTGATTTACAGTATTACAGATAGCTTTAAAATTATAACATTTTTATATACATTTAAATTTGAAATAAGATATTGTTAGGTATATTAAAAGGAAATTACATTAAGGATAAGACTAGCACGCATAGTTTATCACACATAAACTCATCAATCGTATAATAGCATTTGTCGACTAATAGGGTCTTAAGTTGTCTGTAAAAAGGTTTGTCTCCGGTTTCAGTTTTTATATCTTTTGGGATTTTATTATAAATTTTTACCGCCGTATAGTGGGGGCCTTTTCTAAACAACTGCATATTTCCTTTAGGTAGTTCCAAAAGGTAGTTTCTTCCCGCACTTTTACAGCTCTTAGCCGTTTATGTTAATTTTATTTATGCAGCGCCGAAAGCGCTTTAAAATCCACATGCATCGAACTTATATGCGCGCGAATCAACCAATAGCATTAGCGCATTTTAATAGTGCGTGGAATTGTTGGTGTCGCATATGAAGTACTATGAATTAAACCATTGTGAACCTTAATTCTTTTAAATAAGAGTTTTGTATGGTGAATTCTTGTAGCGGATTGATTTTAGTATGTACGAGCGTTAACCCGCGACTTCGTCCGCACAAATTATATACCAGATTTTAAGTCAGATCATAAGCTATCAAACAAAAAAAGTTTCATCAAAATCGGTTCAGTAGTTTTTGCGTGATACTCGTTCAAACAAACAAACACCCAAACAAACACAGAAACAAACAGACAGACAAAAAATCCAAAAATTGGTGAAATGGAATCAGGGACACCTAAAAACCATATCGTAACTTTTTTTTTGTTAATATCTTCAATGTACAGACAAACTTCCTGTTCACGTTTATTGCGGAGAGACTCGGGACGCCTGTCAAAAATGGCAGACGGTGACTTGCCAACTCATTTTGATGGGCCCCCCAAAATGGCCGCTCGCAAAGTAGCGACAAGGCGGCAACATCTAGTGAGCGGCTAAGGTTGTAGAGAGGTGAGTCTGCGGGTGCCTGTTCCTGGTGCTAAGCGCACCAGTCAGCAGGTCCCGGCGTTATGACATTTTACACTTCCAACCTGGAGCATAGGTTCCGCTCTTGCGACTCCACTCCTGGCCGGCCGGTTAAGGCAAGACAGGAGGTGAGGGCCAAATCAATCCGGGCCCTCTGGAGAATCGGGTCCGTGGTGTCGCCAATCACCAACAGCTCGCCACAAGCTGCCCTGCGGGCTTATTATTATTATTATTAATTATTCGAAATTCACGTGAATTTTACAACAATTGTTATTATGCACGCATGCGTGCGTCTTATAGCGTGCAGTGCACAATGCGGATTGGAAGACATTACAAATAATGTATCTACACATCTGAATTTCTTCAGCGTATGCAGGTTTCCTCACGATGTTTTCTAAGTTAGTCAACTTCATAAAATTTTATTTAGAAGAAAATCTGTATACAAATACAAAAATATTCCACAAAGCGTTCCAGATGAAAGAGACAAGAAGATTACAAAAGTTTTTTATCTCAGTTCCCCTTTGTGTAGAATCTTGAAATATTTTCGGAGACATCAGAAATGTTGGAAGCGAAAGTGACGTGTTTTAAAATATATTTTAGATATATATTATTATAATAATGTCGCGTTTGTTATGCTTTGTCAGATTTTGAGAATGGATTTTGTTTGTTTGGGAATTCTTTGGATTTAGGAAGCGTTATAAAAAACCCAAAAACTGAAAAACCTTAATCATGTAGGTACAGGATCATTTATAATATGCTGAAGGATTTAAGGGGATGATCAGACCATCAAAACGAACAACTTTTACTATGCAGCCAACTTCAAAATCGCGAAATAACTGCTGTTTCATACAAAATTGCAGCACCGACTCGATTAAAATGTATGGGACAGAAAATTTTCGCGATTTCGAAGTTGGCTGCATAGTGAAAGTTGTTCAGTTTGATGGTCTGAAGCACCCTTATGTATTACTAGGCCCTCACCCTTTTGTTCCACCCTGTATAGGCTGACGATGCGATGTTAGAAGATTGACATAAGAACGTATTTTTTTATTATTTTATTTATTTTTATTTCATTGGAAAACCAACAGCAAAATAAATATCTCTATATTTAGCTGAAACAGTTTAAAGGGGATGATCAGACCATCAAACTGAACAACTTTCTCTAAGGGACCAATATCGAAATCGCGAAAAAAAAACTGCTGTCCCATACATTTGAGTCGAGTTATGTTTGCAGTTTTGTATGGGACAGCTGATTTTTTCTTCTCGATTTCGATATTGGTCCCGTAGAGAAAGTTCTTCAGTTCGATGGTCTGATCATCCCCTTAAAATAGTTTCACCTAATTTTGTTAGACCTTATATGTGATATCAATCCATAACATCTAATTCTAAGTAGGTAATTTGTTTTTGTTATCTCACAAAATGAAACCTTTTTGTTCAATGCTCAAAACATTAAAGTCACAGCCCTATAACTAGAAAAAAAAAACTTTCTCAACTCTTTCCCAAAGTTACCACTGACACTAAAAGACACTTAAAATGTTTCGAGAGAAAAAACAAGATTTTTTTTTATATTTTCTCTTACGTCACTTCAAGCCCCCATGGGCTTTAAGTTTTCACGCCATGTTTTAGCCATAATGGTTTTGTAAAATATGTTCAGAGTGTTTTTATCACGTTTTAAACTAATGGATATAAATCCTCATTGAAATGAAGTAAATGTTAATGAAAATAAAAAGTTAAAAGTAACAGTGAATTAAAAAGCTGTGAAATTTAAGTTTCACTAACAGTGACGTGAAATTTTCAGTGAGAAGTAATGCAAATACTGTGTTGGCAGGCAAGAGCGGGCCGTAATTATACTCTTGGGCGGAATCACTGGGTTAGGGGAGAGGGCTTGGTGGGAGCGGACGCGGAAGCGGGAGCGGGTATACTGATAAATGAATGAAATACACCCCATTAGGTGCTAGGTCAGGTAACCTCCACGTGTGGTCCCTTTGGATGAGTCCGGAGGGAACAGTAGAGGGTATAGGCCAGTAAACCCTGAGCGTTTGTAAGTGACTTCTTCTCGTGTGATCTCACTGGCTTATAGCAAATAACCTGACACGTGGGCTGGGCGTTTCTCTACGTGCCCTCTGATTAGCAGACATAGGCAACAATTTATACGACACTAGCGTTAACCCGCGACTTCGTCCGCACAAATTATATACCAGATTTTAAGTCAGATCATAAGCTATCAAACAAAAAGTTTCATCAAAATCGCTTCAGTAGTTTTAGCGTGATGCTCGATCAAAAAAACAGACAAACAAACAGACAGACAAAAAATCCGAAAATGGGTGATATGGAATCAGGGACACCTAAAAACCATACCGTAACTTTTTTTTGTTAATATCTTCAATGTACAGACAAACTTTCTGTTACAGTTTTATAATATGATAACCGTACAACTGTCAAGCTGTCACTTCATACAAATGGTAAAAATCTTAGATTAAAAACTTTTCGCATACGCTGAAAGATGTAGCCAAGAAATGAGAAAGCGAGATAGCCAGTTATGAAAACTTACAAAAAAGACAGAAATATAATTTTTTGTTTCGTGACCGGTTTTTGTGTTTGGCAAGATGTCAAACCTATGCAATGTTGATGACATCTTGCCAAACAAATCGTCTTTTAGTACGCTAAAGTCACACTATTGCTGTTTCATGTGCGGCCACGTTATGGTTTCATCTAGTTACTATATCTATGGTAAAAGTTGAAAAGAAGAGTTAAGCATGTGCCATACTGTTGCGTGCTAGTGAGACAGGAATAGGTAATTAAGAGAGGTAACAACGAAGTAACCAGAGGGGGTGAGGTAAAAAGTCGGTGGGAGGCAGGGAGTGTCCGTACGGTATGTAGTACTAGATACTCTTTCATATACTGTGCCCTAAGGTAGATTATAATTATCAAATGGTTTTGATTACCTTCGGGAAATATGGATCTGTCTGCGCCTTTGACTATTTATTATCAGGACTGGCCTTGCGGTAGCATTTCCCCTATGCCACGGTATAAGAACAATTGATCATGTGCATTTACATTCAATTTTATACCTTATCACTAAAGTCCAAGCTACACAGAGGCGGTATTGCGGGAAAGCGGGCCGGAGGCGGACCTGCGGGAAGCGAATATCTCCGGACCCGCGTGTATTTCTGTGTGTTTTATTATGTATGGTGTGGTGTGGTAACTTCGAATACCTTCGAATAACTTCGAACTTATAACGTTTGGGGTTCACACGAGACTACTTTCATGATTTTTATCATTCAAAATTAGAATCTAAAGTTATGGGGAATAAAATCCAAAGTTGCGGATTTCATGTTACCTAAAAAGTGTCAGAAATGTTTGTTAGTAGAATTACACGCGTAACTAGTCCCTATATAAGTAGTCAAAGGTCTGTGCGAACGGAGATTTACGAGCGGCCTTACCTTTCCTGGTCTAACGTACCTGGGGCGTTGGTAGGCGATTTTAACCGCTCCCGCTTCCGCTACTGCCATCACCATACCCACCCCCGACCTACATAACGCACAATGGATATGATCTTTTAACGCGAAGCTTTGTCTCCGCGCAAATGTGTTGATGTTGTGTCTAATAAGGCTTAATGTATGGCTGTTCGTCGTTCTGTCGGCCCCTTAACACGCTAGCGATATGTTTATAAGAATGGACTTGCGGCGATTGTATGAAAATATAATTTTATTTATTTAAGACTATAGGGTGTGATTGTAATGAGTAGAAAAAATATTGGGGGCGGTTCAAACCATCAAATTGATCAACTTTTACTATGGATACGGAAGCAAACCTAACAGCTAGCTGTTATATAGGGTGTAAATTTAATGGGGTGCTTCAGACCATCAAACTGAACAACTTTCTCTATGGGACCAATATCGAAATCGCAAAAAAAAAATGCTGTCCCATACATTTCAGTCGAGTTATGTTTCCAGTTTTTTATGGGAGAGCGGTTTTTAATAACTGCTGATTTTTGATATTTTTTTCTGGAAACACCGCCTACCTTTCTTCTTTTCACCGTTTCCTCTACCCTAAGGTTGTCTGGAAGAAATCGCTTCTTAGCGATAAGACCGCCTTATTTTGTGCCTCTCGTATTTTATTTCTGTATTTTACTGTTTATGTTTTTGGTGTAAAATAAAGTATATTTGATTGATTGATTGATTTTTTCGCGATTTCAGTTTTGGTCCCATAGTAAAAGTTGTTCAGTTTGATGGTCTGAAGCAGATGGTTTAAGTAAGTGTACCATTTAATTTAACACCCCGTATAATATGTTAATTGAAATGAATCGAAAAATTTTCAAGGCTGGTTTAGGTTTAGACCATCAAACTGAACAACTTTTACAGCAAAACTGAAATTGAATAAAAAAAATACTCAGTCGATCATACATTTTTGAATCGAGTATTTCAGTTTAGTATGGAATCTATACTATTATAAAACTGTAACAGGAAGTTTGTCTGTACATTGAAGATATTAACAAAAAAAAGTTACGGTATGGTTTTTAGGTGTCCCTGATTCCATTTCACCAATTTTTGGATTTTTTGTCTGTCTGTTTGTTTGGATGTATGTTTGTACAAAATTAAATTTATTAAAATGTACAAAATTAGGTGAAACTATTTTAAGGGTATGATCAGACCATCAAACTGAACAACTTTCTCTATGGGACCAATAATGAAATCGCGAAAAAAAATCTACTGTCCCATACATAGGTCGAGTAGGTTTGTATGGAACAGCTGATTTTTTTTTCGCGATTTCGATATTGGTCCTATAGAGAAAGTAGTTCAGTTTGATGGTCTGATCACCCCTTTAAAATAGTTTCACCTAATTTTGTAAGACCTTATATACGACTGAGTAAAAGTAAAAAAAAACTCAAAAAGTGGCAGTTAACATTTTTTTCTGTGCCTAAAAACTACCGAAACCAAGAGGAAAAATCATAAACAAACTCAAAAAAAAAATCAGTCATTTTTTAATATTACTGGGTGTTTATAACCTTAGATTAAAGCAAGATAAGCTTTGCCCGCCTCTCGGACTTTGCTGTAATGAAATTCCCTTACCTGCCGTTATAGTGCTGAGAGAAATGAGTCAGTTAAGTGATCTGACTCATTAGCTATGTATATGGTACGTATGGATGACACTAGACTTCCTAAAGCAGTGTTTTACTCTGAGCTGTGGAATGGAAAACGAAAGTCTGGTGGTCAATACCTGCTTTACAAAGATGTCCTTAAATACAGGCACGGTTCCATGGGGGGGGGGGGGGGGATTTATCCCCCCCAAAATCAGAATAATTGTATGGAAAAGTGATTGCAGCACTTACTTTTTCATTATTTTTCTATAATATCCTGAAAAAAAGACTGGAAGCAACGTGCGCTAATGAGACCAGAATGGCGTTTCACTGTAAAAAAGCAATCTGAGGAGTTCGGTTAAATGCATCTAGCAGACCTTGACGCTAAGCGCCAAATTAGGAAGTTCCGGCCAAAGCCAAGTTATAACTACACGTATAATGGCAGCGAAGAACTTTACTGTTCTACGTGCGATCGGACCTTTAGGTCGAAATTTGGGTTCGCTAGTCACATCTCAGCCATTCCCAGCGCAGGGTGTCGCCATTGACGGATAAGTCGAGGAGGACATCATCATCATTACAAAACTAGCGTATAGCTGACGTGAACGTACCGAATACGTACATAACGTGAAAAAAAAAGTCTTTAGTTGTAGCAAAGATTCTGTCCACCCAAAAGGGAATATGAACATGCGGTATTACACCTACTAAATAAATGTACCAATATACTGGGACGCACTCAAAATTATTAAGTGCTTGCTGAATTAGAATTAAGCACTTGCAACAGTTTCTAATTTAAAAATAAAATAGTGTTATAAAAACGGTTAAGAATGTATAATTTTAATTTAATCATCTGGGCGATTAAGCTTCGATCGCCGTCTTTTTTTGTGTGAATACGGATTTCCATTATCTAAATACAAAATGTCATTCAAATCGTTAAGCCGATTTCGAGAAACCAATTTTATGTAGGTAGGTAGGTATTATAATAGAATTATAATTTATCACTTAAAGTATTTAAATAGATAGATAATTCGATTAATAACCGTGTAACTATCAATAACTGCGTTAGAATATTTTAAGTATAAAATGCATGAGTCAACTCCAAACCAAAGAACTGAGTCACAGAACTAACTCGTGAAAACATCTCACTCACTCGTCCCATCCCTACCATATTACCCGCCTTTTGCGTGCGGACGAATTTAATATACATAAGATAATGTACATAGATACCAGTATGTATACATACTTCCGTTATGCATAAACCCTTTTTGCTACCCGTGTTTATGATGATTTTCATTGTTAGATAAGTTTCTGAGCACAGTCAAAGTTTGTTTTGTGCTATTTTGTTTTGATGGCGGCAATTATAATTTGTAAGCCACTGGAGCGTGAGCAGATGTTTTTGAACCACTCTTACTCTGGCTTTAAGGTGGTTTCAGTCCATACAAACGTTTGACGCACAATACGCGTAGACGGAATTAATAAAAGTGATGTTTTATATATGGAAAAATAGTTTAGAAAATCTAGTTGCCTCGTAACAAATAACATTTGCAATTTATAATATAATTACGAAGATATAAAGCTTTTAAAATTTTGTATGAAAAATTTCAAAGCTTTATATCTTCGTAATTATTTTATAAATTGCAAATGTTATTTGTTACGCGGCATCTAGATTTTCTAAACTATTTTTCCATATACACAAAGTTACTTATATTAATACCGTCTACGCGTATTGTGCGTCAAAGTTTTATATAAAATTGACCCCTCTGCAACCGCCTTAACCTTAAGGCAACAAACTCGACTGAAATGTATGGGACAGTAGATATTTTTTTCACCATTTCGATATTGGTCCCATAGAGAAGGTTGTTTAGTTTGATACCCTTTTAAGTAAGTGTCCCATTTAATTTTACACTACAATGAGTAATATGTAGATGACACGATTGTATCAAGACCTCCGCTTCCAAGTAGGTACCTAGTAGACAAAGTTGTATTACGTTATGCAACACAACCTGCCCACCAAATAATTTCTAGTCTACACGTGTTTCGCTCCACCAAGGAGCATCCTCAGGAGTTAGACCGACGAACGTTCGAAACAGAGTTGTTACTCCGCCGAGCGTCCGACACCGAGGTCTTGATACAATCGTGTCATCTACATATTAGTCATGGATTTCCGCAAAGTAACGCCTGATTCAATTAATTACTACAATGAGTTTTTTATATAAAACGAGCGTTAACCCGCGACTTTGTCCGCACAAATTATATACCAGATTTTAAGTCAGATAATAAGCTATCAAACAAAAAAAGTTTCATCAAAATCTGTTCATTAGTTTTTGCGTGATGCTCGTTCAAACAAAAAAACACACAGACAGACAAAAAATCCAAAAATTAGTGATATGGCATAAGGGATGCCTAAAAACCATATCGTAACTTTACTAATTTTTTGTTATACTTATCCGTGTAAATTGATTAATAAATCGCAAATAAAAACACAACATTTTTAGGAACGTGAATGTTCTGTCCTGTTCCACACACCAAGAAGAAAAAAAAACAAATATCAAAATCTATACTATTATAAACCTGTAACAGGAAGTTTGTCTGTACATTGAAGATATTAACAAAAAATAAGTTACGATATGGTTTTTAGGTGTCCCTGATTCCATTTCACCAATTTTTGGATTTTTTGTCTGTCTGTTTGTTTGTGTGTTTGTTTGTGTGTTTGTTTGTTTGAACGAGTATCACGCAAAAACTACTGAACCGATTTTAATGAAACTTTTTTTGTTTGATAGCTTATGATCCGACTTAAAATCTGGTATATAATTTGTGCGGACGAAGTCGCGGGTTAACGCTCGTATTTACTATATTTGGTTTGGGTACGGAAATAAAACAGATAAGCTGGCCGTAGTCCTGTCCACGTATGTAGACCCGCAAACCAAGCCATTTACATCTTTACCCCGAGGTCATAAAAGTTATGTAAGATGATTTCTTAGAAAGGAACAGTATGCTAGGACGACAGGATATTGATATAATATACAGGGTGAAATTGATATCATTAGCATCCTGTTAAACTAAGAGTCTACCCATCAAACTGATCAACTTTCACTATGGGAGTAAACCGATCGGAGCAAAAAAATCTACTGTTTCATATACTTGCATAAACTGCAATGCATACTTGACTCAAATGTTACAACAACAGATTTTTTTTTTTGCTAAACGTTAAAATTCGTCTCATCGCCACCTCGATACCGCCGCGATGGTTACCATGTTGTACCTAGTCCTGTAATGATCGGAAACTCTGCGCTCGAAGTTGTTGACGATTATGTTTACCTGGTACAAACTATTCAGTTAGGTAGGTCCAACATCGAGAAAGAGATCAACCATCGAATCCAACTCGGTTGGGCAGCGTTCGGGAAGCTACGTAGTATCTTCACGTCCCAAATACCGCAGTGTCTTAAAACGAAAGTCTTCGACCAGTGTGTGTTGCCAGTGATGACATATGGAACAGAGACGTGGTCGTTCACTCAAGGCCTCATAAAAAGGCTGAAAGTCACCCAAAGACCAATGGAGGGGGCTATGCTCGGAGTTTCCCTGCGAGATCGAATAAGAAATGAAGAGATCCGCAGAAGAACCAGAGTAACTGACATAGCCCAAAGAGTTGCTATTTTGAAGTGGCAGTGGGCGGGGCATATTGCTTGCTGAACCGATGGCCGATGGGGCCGAAAAGTTCTCGAGTGGCGACCACGTACCGGAAAGCGCAGCGTGGGTAGGTCCCACCCACGGTGGACCGACGACCTTGTGAAGGCGGCGGGAACCCGTTGGATGAGGGCAGCGCAGGACCGGTCGTTATGGCGATCCTTGGGGGAGGCCTATGTCCAGCAGTGGACGTCCATCGGCTGATATGATGATGATGATGATGACGTGTATATGGATAGGGTTTAGAGGCCAATACTGGTTACAATTTTTTTCTACGTTTTTGTAGCATCAAATGTCAATCTTGACATATAACTTATCCAAGTATGGGGTAGTACTAGTATTTATTCTGTGGCATGGATAACATGCCACCGTCATACAGCGCTATCACACCTTCGCTTTCTTTCTATTTGCGCCCGAAAGCACGGGATAAAAGACGTGATACAGCCGTATCACGTGTAGCATGCTACGGCTTCTGGAGTGCGATTTTTGAACACCACACTTTCTAATCAGCAGTAGAAAGATGCATAATCTCCATAGTAATTTTGACATTTTCTGCTTGACACACCACTGAAGCTTCGTTGTAGGCCCGGGAGGGGGCAACCAACGAGCGACGTGACTACCCACTAGCAGACCTACAGCGCGACTCCGAACCACCTTTAAAAAAATCCAATTCACGTTCGGATACACAACAAAAATTCTTACTCATCCATAAAGCTTCCGCAACGGTTGTATTTACGAACAATCTACGTGCATTTAAAACAAATTTAAAAGGTAAAAAAGATAAAATACTCACATAGAAGATAATCCTGCGGTCAGTGCCTGTAAACAAAACAGAATTCTGTTATAAAAAGGTAAGTATTATTTTTGTTTGTACAAGTTTTTCTAACTTATGTACGTAATACCGACTGCTCTCAAACGGTGAAGGCAAACATTGTGAAAAAACCTGCATACGCTGAAGAAGAAATTCTGATGCGTATGTGAAGGGTGTCCCTTAGGTTCCATACATTTAAACGTCATATTTTGTACCTAAAGTGGTTCGATATGTATGTAACGCATTTAAGTTTACACTTAATATAGCTTTAACTTTAATTTCTGATTATTAAAATTATGTCTTACCTAATTTACGTTTTTTTAACGTTATTCATATTAACGATATTCATATTAAAGATATTCTTTTTTAGTCTATACATTTCAAAATTATGGATTTTAATAATTATTTGTTTTAGATTCTAATATAGGACTAATTAATAATAGATATTTTTTTCGGTATAGTATTTATGAGCCAATTTGAGCTCAGAAAAGTATCAAAATTAAAAGAAAATCGCGTCTGCAAAAGTTAAAAATTTAAAATTTAGTTATTATCCCGTTTTGAAAAACCAGATGGAAAATTTTTTTTGCACCTATTTATGGGATTAACATTATACATTCTTCAAACATGGTGTTAATATTTTTGTCTACTTAGAAGGTTTTGAAAAATACATTCGTATTTTCTAATAAAAACCTCATTTTTTAAATTAAAATGCCTATTTTATTGCTCATAAATAATAATTTATATCATCATCATTATCATCATCAGCCTATCATCGTCCACTGCTGAACATAGGCCTCTCCCAAGGTGCGCCACAAAACTCTGTCCTCGGCCTTCCTCATCCAGTCACTCCCCGCTACCTTTTTTAGGTCGTCTGTCCAGCGGGCAACAGGACGTCCCACACTACGTCTACCAGTTCGCGGTCTCCACTCCAGAACCCTGACACCCCACCGGTTGTCTGTTCTTCGGCAGATATGACCAGCCCATTGCCACTTCAGCTTGCTAATTTTCTGAGCTATGTCAACCACTTTCGTTCTCTGACGTATGTATCACTTCATTTCTGATGTGATCTCTCAGAGAAACACCGAGCATAGCTCTCTCCATAGCTCGCTGCGCGACCTTGAATTGATGAACTAGTCCTATCGTCAGGGTCCATGTTTCCGCACCATAGGTCATTACTGGCAGGACGCACTGATCGAACACCTTCGTTTTGAGACATTGTGGCTTCGACAAGGAGGCCCTAGGCGCATCCAACTAGGATGGGCTGCTTTCGGGAAACTTCGCCATATATTTTCCTCGGCTCTACCACAATAATTTATATAATAATAATAAAATAATAATAATAATATTTTCAATAATATTTGAAATAATGTATATGGTTAAATCTAATTCAAACGAGTACATAGGTATTAATATTATTAATTTAAAAGCCAATATTTTTTTTATTTGCTTTAAGATAGTCTTTTTATCACTAACTGGTGCCGGTTACAGTTTAAAAGTCCAATTAACAATTACTTCCCACTTCTCCTAACAAAACTCCGTAAAATGACTGGGCTAATAGACCCGTATGTGAAGTCTACCAATCCGCATTGTGCAGTCGTGGTGGACTCACGGCGACACATCAAGCTATACAAAACAAACATAAGCTGGCCGCGCGTAAGTCGAGTAACGTATAGCGTCGCGCGGCCAGCTTATGTTGGTTTTGTATAGCTTGATGTGTCGCCGTGCGTACATAACACCGTCCTTGTAGGCAATGTGCCCTGCAGTGGGATTTAGGTAGGTATACAGGGTGTAAGTAAAAGTATTATTAACCTTTAAACCACACGCTCCACCCATCAAACTGAACAACTTTTACTATGGGAGCTAAACTGTCAACGTATTGAATAAAAAAACAGCTGTTTGATACTAAACTGCAATCGGCACACGACTCAAATGTATGAAACAGTTGATTTTTTTTGTTCTGATAGGTTTGTTTCCGCAGTAAAAGTTGTTCAGTTTGATGGGTAGAGTATGTGGTTTAGGGTTAATAATGATACTTTTCCTTACGCTCTGTATGTATAGGCTGTCTGGAAAATGATTTTTGTAGAATATCTCTAACTACCCCCTTGGAGAATATAGTCGTGAGCAAATGCATGCATGCGAAGACACTGATTCTAAAATTAAACATTTTAAACCGGTTTGCCGCGTTTTTTTATTACATTGCACGCTTTTGTGTAACATTGAATCTCTTAAAATACTGATATACAGGGTGAAATTGATATCATTAGCATACTTTCAAACTGAGAGTCTACCCATCAAACTGAACAACTTTTACTATGGGAGCAAAACGATCGGAAAACTTATAATACTAAACTGCAATGCCTACTCGACGCAAATGTATGCAATATATGATTTGTTTTTTGCTCCCATCGGTTTGCTTCCATAGTAAAAGTTGTTCAGTTTGATGGGTAGACTTACAGAACATTATAAGAGATCTCTTAGTTTAAAAGGATGCTAATGATATCAATTTCTATTCTATTCTATTCAATTTTTATTTAATGGCGTCCGGTGTGTTATCACAATTGTGCCAATGTCCCGTTATGTGGAGAGTACACGTAGGAAAATGATTAGTAGCATTTCTGCCAATGTCAAGTAGTTTATTATAATCTCAAGTTAACGTTTTATAGTTAAAACACAAAAGAGTTTACAAAATGGCGGAGCCACGTGCAAGCCTAACAGATGCCAATACGCACGCGTCTGACCTCCCCCAGACTTGCAGCGCGCCTCCGATATCAATTTCACCCTGTAGACTTTGATATTTTTAGAAAGACAGGTTATTTGATTCAAAAAGATCTTCAAATAATCAGCACATATTGCAAAAATATAAAAGTAAACAACAAAATTAAGCGCAGAAATAATCCCGCACAAAACAATAACGCACGGTCACCCCACCGAACCGGTTGCGGTCGGCCAGATCCGGTAATAACCGCTTGAAACCGGACCGTGCTCAATGGCACTTTGATGTCCGGATGTTTCAGTATATTTTCAGTTTTGAAACTTTAAGTACGCTTGATAAGGATGATGATTGTGGTCGAGATTTTGTTTTGTCTTTGTCCCCGTTTGTATTTTTATTTTATTTTGAAATAATTTATGAAATGAAATTATTGTGGATATTAGGTAGGTACGTAAAATACATACATACATACGTACATCATTTTCTATTTTCATGACCTACTCAGAGAATGTCTTGGAAAAGAAAAAAAGACATTCTAAAACGACGTGCAGCGTTTTTCTTTTGGTTTTCTAGGGGATCGATAGATGGCGCTACGGTCTTTGCGAATAAAGGTCAAAATTTCAAAAAGGGTTTCTTTAAAATAATAAAGATGGAAAAGATGATTAACAAAAAGATGCCAACGCATCTTTTGATGGAATATTTCATTATTTGCGAATCATTTTGATCGAAAATTTGAAACTGTTTACTACAGATATGATTGTATGGGATCGTACCCTTGGCCTTAAAAAAAATGGCAGGCACAGTCTTGACATGATAATATAAGAGACTGTCAAACAACTGCTTAATTTAAAAAACAAGTCAAAGATCACTATCTCTCTCTTCAATAAAGTAGTATATTTATTTATTTATCATACCGTATATATTTGTATGTATGTATGTAAGTATACATATACCTGTATCTTTATATAATATATATTTATATATTTATTAGTCTTAAATACCTACTGTTTTATTAGTTAAATGTGTACACTATGCCTGCCTCACTTTCTACGCTCTCTCTCTTTCTCGGGTTTGCTGGAAGAAATCTCTTTAGAGATAAGCTCGCCCTTTGTAATTGTTTATTATGTTGTTTTCATGTATATTTCCGTGAGTACAATAAAGTTTTAAAATAAAATAAATAATAAATAAAAGATTTTGACAGAATCTTACGAACGTCTCAATGGAGCAATAAACATGCCATCTGTTGAGTCTTTTAGGAACTAAAATTAAAAAAGAAAAGAAAAACGCTCATTTCTCTACTTGAATGTCTTTGTTTCTCTATGATTATGATTACACTACACGTTTGTATTTTCTTTTTAGTTTTCTCTGTTTTACAATATTATTTTATTTTTTATTTATTTATTAGCTTTTGCCCGCGGCTTCGCTCGCGTTGAAGTCCTGAAATAACTGCCAAAGATCATAAACATCAAAATCAAGCCGTTTTTTCGTGATAGTCACAAACATCCAAACATCATATCACATTTTAATATTATATTTTTAGCCCCTCAGAAACTGTCCTTTACTTTTACCAAAATTTCATGAGTTGAGTAGTTTACGCGTGAAAACTCACACTCGCATTTATATTTATTATACTTAGGTATATAAGGTCTAACAAAATTAACTGAAACTATTTTAAGGGGATGATCAGACCGTTAAACTGAACAACTTTTTCTATGGGACCAATATCGAAATCACGAAAAAAAAATCTGCTGTCCCATACAAAACTGCAAACATAGCTCGCTATTATATCTAGTGTAAGGGACAGCAGATTTTTTTTTCTATCACTCTGTATAGAATAGAATAAATAATATATATTTATTTCATTTTGTTTTGTTTATTTATTTATATTTTTTATTCTCTAAACTATTATAAAACTGTAGCAGAAAGTGTCTGTACATTGAAGATATTAACAAAAAAAAGTTACGATATGGTTTTTAGGTATCCCTGATTCCATTTCACCAATTTTTGGATTTTTTGTCTGTCTGTTTGTTTGTTTGAACGAGCATCACGCAAAAACGACTGAACCGATTTTAATGAAACTTTTTTTGTTTGATAGCTAATGAAGTGAATCAAAATCTGGTATTGTGCGGACAAAGTCGCGGGTTAACGCTCGTTATTTATAATCCTTCACACTCCCATGAAAATGAGGTTGCTAGGATTCCAAAAAATCATCATCATCAGATCCTTGAAAAGGATCAGCCAAAGAAACGATGGTAGTCTGTTGTATTACAGGAGTTAGTGCGAGCACAACGATAGCGCGATTTAAAAACGATCAGCGCCATCTAGCGTCACATTTTTGTTTCAACTTCTGAGACGAACTTGCGCAATATATTTTTTTATTATTACATACATGGTTCTCAACATATTGACCCAAACCACCCCAAACCACAGATTAATAATAAGTTACTAAACTTATTTTATTAAAAAGTCTAAAAAACTGTAACCCGAACCCGACTACGGAACTAACTACAACGAAAGAAACAAAGGATAAAGAAAATAAACTAAAAAGTAAAAAACGAGTAAGCGGTGCTGGAGTGCAATTCTCTAAGCGTCATATCTCGCTGTCAAAAACATCGATAATTTTTTATTAGTAATGGACTCTTGCTTGTGCGTTAGCACTGCATTTCCGCCAGTGTCAAGTAGTTTATGGGAGAATCTATCCCAATCTCAGGGATTGTTTTTGATTAAGAACAAGAAGAGATTGAGGATTAAGGAGCCTCGTGGCAGGCAAAAACGCGACGCGCTATCATCACGCGAGACAAGTTCTCGTGTGCAGGACTTGCGAAGTTTTTTTATAATATGAGTATAACAATAACATAACTTTAGCGAATACCGAATTGTCAGCTAGCCGATGTTTTAAATTGCATTGCTGATTGCTATCGTATCGTCTTATTTAGTAGGTAGGACCCGCAAGACAAGTTTTTTGACATTTGATATTCCTGATTATTTAGTTCTATTGAAGTCTTTTGTCAGTGCGTTATCAACTACAAAAAGCAAACATCAATAATTTAGTCGATCAAGGACAAAAAATATTTACATAATATAGTATAGATTCAAATTATATATATAATATATAGAGAATTATATATATTATATAGACTTCGATAGAACTAAATAATCAGGAATATCAAACATATCAAAAGCCTTGCCTTACTCAATAAGCCGATGATAGCAATAACCTCCTAACTTGTCACTTTCTTTTTAGTTTATTTTATTTATCCCTTGTAGTCGGGTCATGTACTCATGTCATCGGAAACAAACCTATTATTTTAATAAAAAAAATAGGTTTGGGTCAATCTGTTGAGAACCCTGTAGTTAATCGCAAAAGAAATTTCTATCAAAAATAATAATGCTGACAAACAAACCGACACAAATTTTATTTCAGAGATATTTGACGTTAAAAGAGATTAAATGCTAAAATCGGATCAGTTGCGAATCTCATCGGATGAGAATGAAAGAGAGACGTAATCCGCAATTTATAGAGATTTACGTTAGAATAAAAGAGATGTCATTATTGTGGGGAGGTTTATTTTAATAATAGTTTTTTTAGGGAAATCGATAAAGATATTTTAAGTGTTTCTACCTAACCTAGTTTTTTTTAAGAACTGGAGACTACGCTTGAGAAAGAGTTGTAAAGAAAAGTGATGTCTATAGATCAGCCTACTAGCTATAAATATTTGATTTATCTAACTAAGTATTATAATTATGTTTTGTCATTCCGAGGGTTGATTAATTTACAATTTTATAAAAGGGTATTTAGGTAGGTGCATAAATAATGTACGTATGCTCCTGACCGCTTTTTAGCCCAGTAATTTTTTACGGTTTGAGTCGGGACTAATTAATAATTTTTTTGTCGGTATTGCATCTTAGAAGGGCTTATTCATATTAAATTCTCATCATTAGTTAAACTGCCAATACATTCGGAAAAGAATTTCGAAAATTTTAAATGTATTTACCTGTCTAGCAAAAGACAAAATTTATAAATCAATTTAAACATCAAATCAAAAAAATACAAAACCTGCGTCCTTGAAACCGGTCCGAACCGCTTGGAACTACTTAAAGCCGGCGGGGAAGGGTTATAAAATTGATTTTTCTAAATTCTCTGTCGCCAATTATAAGTTATGACCGCCATTCGAAACTTTGGTCAATTAGTGCTGCGAAATCAATGTAAAATTTCGAATTTTCCAGTCGATTTGTTTGGCAAGGGTTGGTTTACCACCTTTTTTAGCTTTTAATTATTGCGGGACTTCAAAGTTTACGAAGTTCTGATTTTTGATGATATTGAATCCTAGTAATGGCGGGAAAAATGCCTTAAATGTTGTAAGAAAATACCTAAAAGGTTTTAATTTTTTTTCTATACTTATCAGAGGGAATAAAAAAAAAACTGTTTGTTCAATACCACATGAAAAAACGTATTCAATTTCATAGACATTAAATTTTAATGTTATGTTGTGTTGTTTTTATGTTTGTTGTGTTTTATTATTATTTATTTAACGTTTTTTCATTATAAAAAGTTTGAGAATCACAGATAACAAGAAAGTTTTGATGGGAGGAGGTAACCTACTATTTCAGAATATATAACACAGCCCGGCTAGCTCAGTCGGTAGAGCATGAGACTCTTAATCTCAGGGTCGTGGGTTCGAGCCCCACGTTGGGCGAAATCACTTTTTGCGATTTTATAAATTGGAACTGCTGTAAAATGTTGATTTTGAAAAAAAAAATGTAATTAGGTTCTTTTGATGGAGCAATTTATTAAATTGTTTTACAATATTTTGTGTGTTGTCTGTCTGTCTAAAGAGTATTGGCCGGTACAATGTCAATTTTCAATTATTTTGAAATGAAAATTTGAATATACAGGGTGGTCGAGACCAGATGGATATATTTTTTTTAGATTGCCGACTTGGGGATCTACCAAGGTACAAAGTACCTACAGGACCAGCCAGAAAAAAAAATCGGTTCCCTCCCGATCACAAGAAAAGATATTTTGTTTATATTTGAACATTATAGTGAAAAATAATAAAATATTTTTTTTATTGAGAATTTTTGCAATTTGTTTTTTCGCCTCGTTTTGTTCGTGCTTGCGTACTTATTAATTCTGTAGGTCCTTTCTCAATAAAAAATCAGGCTGATTTGTGTCCGATTCTGCAATGTTCTTGTGTCCGATTGGTTGATTTTGAGTATGTAAAACAATTTTTCAGATTCTTTTCCTGCACCCGCAGGATAATCTTGATAAGCAATCTAGCAAATAGTGTAAACAATAATTTCACACTAGTAATCACCAGGGGGCGTAGCTCAGATGGTAGAGCGCTCGCTTAGCATGTGAGAGGTACCGGGATCGATACCCGGCGCCTCCAATTGGTTATTTTGCATTTTTCCTAAAGCTGTTTGCGTTGCAATACCATTTTCAATTTTATTTTCATCTAAAGAATGTTATTCTAAATAAAAAGCCTAGCTTTATTTCCATAGCGAAGCAAGCTTATCGAGGTGGAAATAACATTTTAAGCAGCGAACACTTCGTGGCATTGTATCTTTGTATCTGTCTGCATTCGCAAGTCGCATCGAATTGCTCGAGTGTGTAAAGCCTGATAATACCTACGTTAGGTTGAAATAGCGTGAAAATTCCGGGTCTAGAAAATAATAATTTAGAGCTAGGAAATTTTAGTTCTGCTACTCGATACTAGATGTCGCTAGTTAAAGTATTAAAGGAATTAAAAATAATTAGTGTATAAATTGTTTCAAGTTTTGGTAATTATTTTAAGAAATTATTATTTAAAACAGAATTTAATAAATAAGAATACAATACTACAAAATTTTTCAAAGTTATTACAGTAGCAAAAAGCATTTTTTATCAGCGAAAATGATCAGAAAAAACCAAAGCGCGGCACGGTAGATTACCCGCGAAAACGTCGAGATTGACAGTTGATATCGGTTTTTGGCGGGAAAAATGGCGTTTGACGTTCCGTAATGACATTAGCGGGGCATAATTGGCGTTGGTTTGCCCTTTTTTGTTTTTTTATTGATATTTGAGCGTGGAATTTAGAATTGAAGTTATTTTTATATCATTCAACTTATTTACCTGCACTGTTAGATAAATATAGGGAATATAACATCACGCCTTTCCCAGTGGGATGGACAGCGACTACGGCATTAATTTACCAATCATACGCCTATATCACCTCGTTTTTACCTACAACCATACAACTTTTGAATTTCTCATACAAAATATTCGTACGTCTGTTGGGGTTCTCAAAATCCAATTTCGGTTTTTTTTAATCAATTAATGGACTCTTGCTTGTGCGTTAGCACTGCATTTCCGCCAGTGTCAATTGGTTTGTGGGAGTATGTATCCCAATCTCAGGGATTATTTTTGACTAAAAACACAGCTGAGAAGAGATTGCGGACCCTCGTAGCAAGCACAAACGAGAACCGCGTAAACCGTAAACACACCGTGAAAGCTTGCCGCTCGCGGCAAAACTTGCGACGTAGCTGTTTTATAAGTTAATGTAATCATAATCGTAATCATTCATTCCTTGCTTTATTGTGTATAGTGAGTTCTAACAATCAAGCAAGGAATAAATGATTATATTATAATACAAAATATAATCAAACATCATTTGTATGGATCCCGGATACAGTTCTCTTAAGGTGGTTGCAGAGGGGTCAATTTTATACAAAACTTTGACGCACAATACGCGTAGACGGTATTAATATAAGTAACTTTGTATACATGGAAAAATAGTTTAGAAAATCTAGATGCCGCGTAACAAAAAACATTTGCAATTTATAAAATAATTACGAAGATATAAAGCTTTGAAATTTTTCATACAAAATTTTAAGTAAACGGAATTAATAAAAGTAATATTCTATATGTGAAAAATAGTTTAGAAAATCTAGTTGCCGCGTCACAAATATCATTTGCAATTTATAATATAATTAAGATGATATAAAGCTTTTAAAATTTTGTATGAAAAATTTCAAAGCTTCGTAATTGTTCTATAAATTGCAAATGTTATTTGTTACGCGGCAACTAGATTTTCTAAACTATTTTTCCACATACATAAAGTTACTTATATTAATACTGTCTACGCGTATTGTGCGTCAAAGTTTTGTATAAAATTGATCCATCTGCAACAACCTTAACCTTTCATCTGTGTTTGTCACGGATTCGATCCAAAGACAAATAGATATTCTAATGTACTCACATTTAGCAATTTAAGTACAGCCGAAAGCAGCATCACTTGCAATTCACTGAAAAAATAATATCCTATAATTGAGATATTCAAAAACGATTTTTCTTATCAAAGCGACCACAATTCAACTAAACCAGACAATGCAGCTTTAATCTACAGTCGCCAAAACCAAAGTTCAACTAAAACTTGCTCCTTTGCTTCGCAGACGCCATATTTTGGCATAAATTCAAAACTTTGCGCTGCCTGAACTATGCCAGTATCGGGAAGATACCAGAATAGTTGCGCTTAGAAATTTGCAGCGCCATCTATTGGTGAATAGCTGGAATTCTTTGGTTGAATGGTTATCGAATTGTTTCCTTTTTATTTTTTTATTTATTGGTCTTTTTTTTCTTAACTTTAGCGATAAGACGTCCGTATTTTTTATAATATTAATTTTTTCTGTCGTATTTTCTGCTACCTAGATACTCACATTTTTGTTAGTACCTAGCTGTTTATTTTTGCAATTTCGATATTAGACCCATAGTGAAAGTTGTTCAGTTTGATGGTATAAACCACCAATTTAAATATTATTAGGAATTTTTGTTACACCCTGTATAACACTCACAGCATCAAAATTAAAGGTACCTCCTAACTAAAAAAAATATAGTTGATTGTGGCGCCCCCAAAGCACGTTTTTAATATTTCCGTTCAGGATTTATAATATCTATGTAGATGGATTTACATCTATGTAGATATTTTTAATAAAAAAAAACCCCCATTATAATAATATTTTACAGCATCGACATTTAGCTAAATGCCACAATTTTCTTTAACAAAGGTGAAACTGGATAGGGGTAAATGTCCCCATTTGCGCCCCCAAATGTCAGTATAACCTTCACGCGTCGCGGACCTGAATGGGACAGCTACCCTGTTTGGTATATTATTGGTTTTAGAACCTATTATGAATAATTTTATTATGGCTTCTTAACTATCTCATTAAAAATACAGGCTTTTGTATTGTACCTAATACTTATTAGAGGCTAGGCAGAGAGTAGGATTATTCTACAGAGTGTAAGGAAAAGTATCATTAACCTTTAAACCACAAAATCTACCCATCAAACTGAACAACTTTTACTATGGGAGCAAACATGGCGCACGAAAAAAATCTACTGTTCCATACTAAAGCGCCTACTCGACTCAAATGTATGGGACAGCAGATTTTTTTTGTTCTGTCTAGTTTGCTCCCATACTAAAAGTTGTTCAGTTTGATGGGTAGAGCATGTGGTTTAAAGGTTAATGATACTTTTCCTTACACCCTGTATACATACAGGGTGTAATTGCTATTATTTACCTATTAATGAGTACGTCTATTAATAGGATAAGAAAGGTTTGTTTTAACTTGAACTCTCACTGATGCGATGTTTTTAAGAGGAAAGGCGGTCTGCAAGAAAAAGAATAAGTTTTAAACAGATCTTTTGCTATCGCGCCGTTCTGGAGCAACCGAGCTACCGGTGCGAAAGTGACAACTGCATCTCGGACTGATTTTACTAATATAAAATGGACGAAATCACGATTTAGTATTCGCCCGATTTCCTCCAAACCTAACCGATTTTAATAATTCTTACAATATGCAGTCCGGCTGTAGAACTCTCTCCCATTTAATATAAGAGACTGTTTGTTTTTTTTAAATTTTGCTTCATTTAAAAAACAATTCAAAGATCAATATCTCTCTCTTCAATAAACTAGTATATTTATTTATTTATCATACCGTATATATTTGTATGTATGTATGTAAGTATACATATACCTGTATCTTTATACAATACGAGCGTTAGCCCGCGACTTCGTCCGCACAAATTATATACCAGATTTTAAGTCAGATCATAAGTAACAAAAAAAGTTTCATCAAAATCGGTTCAGTAGTTTTTGCGTGATACTCGTTCAAACAAACAAACACACAAAAAAAAAAGAGAGACAAAAAATAAAAAAATTGGTGAAATGGAATCAGGGACACCTAAAAACCATATCGTAACTTTTTTTTTGTTAATATCTTCAAAGTACAGACAAACTTCCTGTTACAGTTTTATAATAGTATAGATATAGTTATTAGTCTTAAATACCTACTGTTTTATTAGTTAAATGTGCCACACTATGCCTGCCTCACTTTCTATGCTCTCTCTCTGTCTCGGGTTTGCTTGAAGAAATCTCTTTAGAGATAAGCTCGAGATAAGCCTTTGAAATTGTCTATTATGTTGTTTTCATGTATATTTCCGTGTGTACAATAGATTAAGTGTTAAAAAAAAAAAAAAAAAAAAATATGAGAAATACTTTGGGTATGTCATGTTTTTATTATTGTTTATATTGGTCAAATTTGCTTGCTAGATGTCTGAAAATAGCAGTAAAATTGAGCAATTTTTCAACATTTTCGATGGCTCCTAGTTCTTATACCTAGTAATTAAAAAAAAAAGAACATAGACACAATGGTAGAGGTAACATAATAATTATAATGTAAAAAACAATATTTGCTCTAGTGTCATTGTCGTTATCCAGGAAGGAAACAGGGTAATAGTAGATAGATGTAGACGGAAACCGCCTTTCCTCTTAAATCAACGGCCTATCTATTTCATGCGATGGAAAAACATTTCTTTTCATTCATAATTTAATAATTACGTTATAAAAAGTCTCGTCAAAAGAGGTCGTAATTAAAAACAAAATGGCGTCGCGTCCATTATGGCGCCATTGTTTTATTTTTGAATGTAGAGTGTAGACCCAAGATCATTGTTTTTCCATAAATTAGGAAGTCAAAAGCACAGATATATAAACAGAAGATCAAAAGGTATGTTTTCGTAGTTTCTTCTCACGACTGTGTAGGTATTTTATATCAGGGGTGCCAGAATATTGGCTATAGGTAGGTACCTAGATTCTAGATAATTCTTTACTGCCTCAATAGTCTATACATATTTCAAATTCATTTCATTCATTCTTCTTGCCATTGAAACATATTATTCAAGAAGTTTCAGAATTCCCATTAATCACTGATATAATACTAGGTCAGTCAGAGAAAAGAAACTGGTGGAACCAACTACTATAGAGAATGAACAAGAAAATACTTAACTCCCAAATTATGTAATAGTATACCACTGTTAAGAGATAACAACAACAAAAAGCTAAGTAAATGTACCCTAAAAACAAAAGTAAAGAAATGTTTGTTTGATAGTTATAATAATAGTAATATTGTAGATATAAAATGATGTAGGTTCTTGACCGCCCCGTAAGGGATTATAGTCGTGAGATTATGTATGTACTTATGTACCGCTCGCATGTACAAACTGTTTCTATATAATTATAACTAAGTGCGTATCGCCAAAAAACTGTTATGCAGTTTGGCGAATATGTATTAAAAAAAATATATATAAACGATAAGTAGTCAAAGCAACGAGGCATTTTCCAAGACTAATGAAACGAAGAATCAGTAGACGGCAATATTAAAAGTTTAGGAAAACCTGGCAGTAAAAACATTGATATTAAAAAGGGCTGTACGTCTATGGTTCGCATGAAGCTGGCATAGGTATTGTCTATACCTCTAAAATCCTTGATGGTTCCCATCATGTCCGACAGGTGGTGTTTCCGAAAACCTGTCATATTGACAGTAAAAAGTGCTGTTTGTCTATGGTTTGCATCATGTCTGACAGATGGCGTTGCCAATGGATAAATTTTTCACTGCCAATAAATATGCAATAGCACCGAAAATGTAACCTTGTGATACATAAATGAACATTCACTGTACAAATAATCGATGAATTCAAAATATCAAAAATGTTGTTGAAATATTAAAACCATCATAATCTTATTAATGAGTCAAAAAATTGCTCCCTAAAACAATTAGGGAATAGAGAAAAACACGGTATACTAACGAAGCTAAGTTTTCACGATTGTACCGCCATCCTTTTAGTGGCGTTGAACTATTTTTTTTAATGAAAATACCTCATTCCCCGTTTATCCAAAACCAATGGCAAGAATTTTCGTGCAAAACGCAATAACAAGAAATCAAGAAGGTTGTAAAGTATGCACGAAATCAATCATGTTTACAGAAATCCACAGATAAAAGACTTAATCGTTGACAGGAAAAAAAATCCGCGCTATTCAAAAACACCTTTTAAAAATAATATTTTTTTTTCATCTCTGCAAGGAAAGCTGAGAGTATAATATTATCTGTACTAATCAATTGTGCTCTCCATTTAGGTACCTGAAGGAAGCAAGGACCTTTTTAGCGGGTAAATGAGTAGGGTGGAGGAAGGCCGGCGTTTGACAGGGTTGCCACACGTAATAATTGTGGGTAGAAATGGGAGGTTAAAATTTTACGATGCAAATATCATCTTAGATAATTTTATAGGCATTCATGACTTGCCATGTGTTCCTTATGAACCACGCGATGTTTTTCACATCAGTGTCGTACAAGGACACAAAGCAACGTACCTCAGAAGTACTAGTTAGCGAAAAGCCAAGCTCTTTTTTTAAAACCTAAAGTCATTCTTTTGTGTATACAGGGTAAATTTCAATCGTTTGCATCCTTTCTAACTAGCCGTCGTCACAAACAGGAGCAAGATATCTTAAGCTCGAGGTTATACTCTTCTAAATGTTGCTGGCTTCCTCTCACTTACACTATGAACGAGACGTGCTTATTTAATTTTGTGTGCGTTAGAAGAGTACCTACGACCCCGAGCTTACGATATCATATAACGTGTGTTACGCTTTGACTACTTATATAGGGACTAGTTACGCGTGTAATTCTACTAACAAACATTTCTGCCACTTTTTGCGGGGGGCGAGGTAACATGAAATCCGCAACTTTGGATTTTATTCCCATAACTTTAGATTCTAATTTTGAACGTTAAAAATCATGAAAAGTAGTCTCGTGTGAACCCCAAACGTTCTAAGTTCGAAATTATTGTTTCGCAATTATAGGCTGTCTCGTTTAGTGATAAGGTATAAAATTGAATGTAAATGCACATGATTAATTGATCTTATACCGTGGCAGAGCGGAAATATAGGCTTATAATAAATAGTCAAAGGTGTTACGACCTTAAGAGTACACATCAAATTGAATAATATTTACTATTTCGAAACCACTTTTAAAAGGTTTCACCCTGTATAAATTAATTTAAAGTACCTACTTATAAGAATTTCATTCATTCATTCGTTCAAATAATTCTAAAAGTTATTATTGACACAACAGCTTAAAAATATATCTATAGTACGGGCCAGCGGCAACCCTTTTAGGCGAATGTATGAATTTATGAAAATTATATAAGTATTTTCTCGCGCTTGCAAGTGGCAACCCTAGAAGGTCGTCGGGTGACAGTAATTTGCTGGTTGTTTGGACAACAGATAAGGTGAATATTTCGTTATGAGAACATGGTCTAACTTTTTACAACGTCGTTTTGTGGCTCCTTGTTTAAACATGTCCAATTTTGTTGTAGGGAAAACTGTGATTTTCACAAATAGGTAATAGGTACTTGGTATCTTTGATAATTTTTATCTACTTACTACCTACCTACTTATTCAATATTTTAATTGTATATTGAAATCCCTATAAATATTTTATTCCCAATAATCTATTGAAATTCAAATAGGTAATGGGACAAATAAGATAAAAAAACATATTGCAATGCAATAAAATATTTTTTTTTAAATTTATTTCACTTTTTTTTTAAATTATTTTCGTAAGTTACAAATAAAAATACATAATTGCAAACCTACTCTACCCAAACGTAGACAGCTGATTTTCACAATTTAGATGCCCCTTTGAGAATGTTGTTCAGTTTGATGGTCTTATCTTCCCCTTAAAAAACCGTCAACATTTATTAGGAAGATCCCCATACCTATATGAATCTTCAAAGAAATTGCAAGATTCTTGATTACCTATTCAATGTAATTTTTATATTTTACTCAATCGCGCCGCAAGAACGCGTCCTCTGTCATTTTCTACGCATCAATGTGAAAATACTATAATTAAGTACATTTTTTTTCAGGGTTTTCTATGATTTGAGAGTATTATAAACACAAATACATGATAATACACACAGGGTAAAGGGATAGTTTAGATGCAGATTAATTTGAAAAAAAAAATTGAAAAAGGGTTTTTATTTTTTTAATACCTACCAACCTACATTTCCATCGTAAGTGGGGACGAAATTTTTGACAACTTATTATGTGGCGTCAAGATTAAAAAATCTAAGGAACCTTACATTTTATCGTGCTTCGACACGCGTTTGTTCGAAAACATGAAGGGTGTTGTTTTGGTTTAATCAATCAATTACTATTATAATTAATTATATATGAATTAACATATCATATTCATTCTTTTTTCTGAGAGCTTGATAGACCAAAAAAAATAATATTTCATATCATACCATCAAAGAGGTAGGTACTAAAAAATGATTTGTTTTTTTTTTGGGTGACCATTGGAGTATATTATTCGGGACAAGATTATCTTACGATTTTTTTTTTGTAATTCATTGTGTTCATTAAAGTAGGAAGTCAGTTGTTACGACGAATTCGATAGAATACTCGTATCGTCGTACCTATGCGAGCTGCATCAATCCTTTTAAAAACCATTGTAATAAGGAAGCGAGATCCCCCTTTTTAAATCACTCTAAAACACACACACACACAAACAGATTGAAACTATATGAATTTCATATAGTAGTGTGTGTGTGTGTAGGAATGCGCTATAGTATGAAGGGGCCCATACTTGTAGTGTTGTGCAAAATACGTTTATAGTGTATCGATATTTTTGTTTGCAAAAAAAAAAAGATTTTTACTGGAATAACTACAGGGTGAAATTGATATCATTAGCATCCCTTTAAACTAAAAGTCTACCCATCAAATTGAACAACTTTTACTATGGAAGCAAACCAATCGGAGCAAAAAAAAATCTGCCGGTGCATACATTTGAGTCGAGTAGGCATTGTAGTTTAGTATGGAACTGAAGATTTATTTTTGCTCCGATCGGTTTGCTCCCATAGTAAAAGTCGTTCAGTTTAATGGGTAGACTCTTAGTTTAAAAGGATGCTAATGATATCAATTTCACCCTGTATATTGTAGGTAATATTCTTTTACTATTGGCTGGCATTGCTGTTAATGTAAATTTGTCATCATCATTATTTTCATAAATTTATATGAATTTAAAAATGCCTAAATATTATGACAATGTACGTCCAATAGCTATGTGCTAGAGTCTGCTGGACACTGGGCATAACCTAATGTCTTTCTTAGTCGAATTTGCTTAACGATTTTTTTCATTCAATCTCACAGTATATTGTTGAGATGAGAGTTATATTACAAGAATTATGTATGTGAATGGATGCATGAAGAGAGGACGACCAAAGAAAAGATGGATGGATTGTGTGAAAGATGACATGTGTAAAAAAGGAGTGAGCACTAAAAGGACGACTGAGATAGATGGAGGAAGACGAAATAATCATGCTGTGTTATCTTAGTACAAACTAAGTGGAACGCTGATTTTCCATAGACAGCTTCCGCCATCTATCGGTTATGTTTTGAAGCTCTATGTGTTGAATTAGGTTTCATATCGAAGTAACAGCGTACTACACCACTGCGCTGTAGTAGTGAGCGATTTCGCCTATATCATTCACTGTCTTGTTGGTATAGCGGTCTAGAAATTCGGCTTACGATCCGGGTAGCTAAGATTCGATCCTCGTGTCGGCCGATCGTCTTTTTCAATTTATTTCATAATGTGGCGCCCCCTAGTGCTAATAAGCGGCAACGCAATTAGGACGTCCTAAAATTCAAGGCGAGTCACTTATCTATATCCAATATACATATTAATCTATGGACATAATTGCGCCGACCACAAGTCGTAGGTTAAGGGCAGGTGAAGATGATGAGATGAATCTATACTATTATAAAACTGTAACAGGAAGTTTGTCTGTACATTGAAGATATTAACAAAAAAAAAAGTCACGATATGGTTTTTAGGTGTCCCTGATTCCATTTCAGTTTGTTTGTTTGTTTGAACGAGTATCACGCAAAAACTACTGAACCGATTTTGATGAAACTTTTTTTGTTTGATAGCTTATGATCTGACTTAAAATCTGGTATATAATTTGTGCGGACGAAATCGCGGGTTAACGCTCGTACATTATAATCTCACAATACATGCAACAGGCATATAATACCTACGTATGCTCACGGTACTGTCTCTTTGGAGTAGGCAGAGATTACAACTCTCAAGCTATGATTCTGACTTACATAATTCCTATTTTTTAAATATTTGACACATAAATTTATTTCGTCTTTTCGTAAATCTTCCTTCACCGTTCAGTCACCTAGTTTACCCCCTTCAAAACGCTATTAAATAAATTTTAGTTCATATTTCAAAGGTCGTTATATTAAATAAAGCTTGACAAAAGGGTCCTGATGCAATTTGTGACACGTCTCCGTCAATTAGTGAACGAAGAATTGATTTTGTTGAATATTTTCTGACTTTGAATGAGGCGTTTAACAAGAATAGTAATTCGAAAAGTCAGTAGATAAATCTAAACAATTATAAAACTGTAAAAGTGTCTGTGTCTGTACATTGAAGGAATTATTAAAAAAAATAACGATATTGTTTTTAGGTGTCCCTGACTCCAAATCAACCATTTTTATTAATTTTTTGTTGGTTTGTTTGGTCGAGCATCACGCAAAAACTACTTAACCGATTTTGATGAAACTTTTTTGTTTGATAGCTTATAATTTGATTTAAAATCGTATATAACTTGTACAGACGAAAGTCGCTGGTAAACTCTAGAAACTAATAAAATCCTACTAATATTATAAATGCGAAAGTTTCTGAATGTGGATGTATGTTTGCTACTCTTTCACGCAAAAACTACTGAACGGATTTCGATGAAATTTGGCATACAGATAGACCATGGCCTGGATTAACACAAAGGGTACTTTTTGTCCGGGTAACGCAGAAGAAGTCAAGGGCAACAGTTACTGATAAACCTGCCAGATTGACGGTAAGAAGTGTTGTTTATCATTTGTCTTATCCTCATCACTTTTTTTTTAATATGATGTTGGGTGGTGTTGCCAATGAATAAATTGTTAACTACCAATAAATTATCAGCTTATTTTATTTATTTATTTCTTTTTTGGAGAACTTACAGCTAAATAACAGTTTTGTTTCGCGAATATGCCGATAATATTAGTTTGATATAGGATTATAACCATCAAAATCCTATTTACGAATTAAAAATTACTTCCTGGCATTTGAATAAAAGAAAACACAGAATACCTAGGTACTTTCGATCTGACACGAAACATTTTTAAGACAGCATCCTTCCAGTGTTTTTCAACATTTTTTTAAATTAAACCGCCTCATTATTTAGTTTGAGCTAAATTGTCTTTTTGGCTGTAGCGCCACGGAAAGTAAACGGTGCAAACGTGTGCGTTTCCCAGATTTTATGACCACACGTGCAATTTTTTACTGGACATGGGCAAAATCATCGATAATGAGATGAAATCAAATTTTTAAAATAAGAATAGAGCAATTTCAAATATCTTTGATTTTTAAACATGTTACAGCCATGTCATGCTCGGCTCGGTCTGTTAGTGGGCTCGGTGGCGAAATTGGATAACGCAGTTCCCCGGTTTGGAAGAGTGTGGGTTCAAGTCCCGCCCGAGACAAATTTTTCAATCTTCAATTTGATACGAATAGAGCAGCCTACTATTTATTCTACTGTTATCCACTGGAAGAAGAATCCTTTTGAATTATTAAAGAGGACCTATTTAAGTTCGCAACTCTAATTTCATTAGGTCGTAATTACTACCCTAAGCATTTTCACTTCGTCTCAAGTCCATCATCTTAGTTAATAGCTTGAAAATTGGAGTAGCCAGATAATTGGGTGATATTTTATATCTACTAGTGATGTTCGCTTGTCGATTATCTCATTAAATCGATTAGGATTTAATATTAATTTTGAACTTTAAATTTGTCGTAGGATCTTAATTATGGGATGTGGGGACTTGCTACAGATGTCAGCACCCACAAGTTATAGCAAAAGATGCCAACAGATGGCGATACCGTCGCTCTCGGAAATATGTTCCATACATAGACAATGTTCACCTTGAATACGTAACTTGTAACCTACTACAAATAAGGTTCACAGTCCAATGCAAGACATACATCGCGCAAGAGAAATAATCACAGAGATTCTATACATATACAAGGTCCAACTAAGAACTGTTGGACCACGGCCGGTCCCCAGGTTTCATACATAGCCTGGTGGAAGATCTTCCCTTTTCAATGGAGGAACATTCCCAGTAGCACCTCCATATGGGAGTAAATTGTCCACTGGCCTTGCCGGTTTTTACATGGATGTTTTTACATGCTGGCAAAGAAAATGTAGGTACTCGTCGGTGAAAGGCCACGCACACACCGCTGCCGCTGCTCCTTGTAATAGTATACTTATCGTAGCGCCATTGTATGAAGCTTTATCTTGACGACCCGGTTGTTGATGCAGGTAATAGTTACCACGCCGGACTGACAATGCAGGGTCCTGGGTTCGGTCATGGATTACAATTATAAGGATTGTGCCGTTGTTGTATGGTTTCCATAATAAAAAGCCTGGTAGCTTATGTTTGGAATTATTTCAATATATCAATCAATCAATCAATTTATTCTAGATTGTAACCTATTTAAAATAAAGAAATGAGTAAGGACCAAAAAAGGCGGTGTTATCGCTAAGAAGCGATGCGATGTACCTGTGAGTATTATTTTTATTTATCTCGATGTGGTTTTTATTCATATGACCTGGGTAGTGATCTGACCCAAATCCAAATCAGTTCAATCGTAAAATGTATTTTCTATACCCTAGAACAAAACAAAGGCATTTTCAATATAGATTAATAGTGTTCTGCACGAGCTGGAAAAACAAAGTCTCTACCGACTCCCTTGGGAAATAATCGTGAGATTGTTTCTTACTAGTTACACTTCCTTATAAATGTTATAACATTAATATCATATTGTTTCAATATAACATGAAGTAAGCAAGTTTCATTATAGACCACTAGTTTTTAATTACTAAAATCCCCCCCTCGGAAAGTCTTCCCCCAGGATATGAACTACCCAGGCCGATTTGGAGATCTTTAAACAGGGTCCGAACTCAAGTCGGCCGGAGTAAGGAGAACCTGTCCAAACGGGGTTTTATCGATGGATCAGATGTGAATGTGGTGTTGCCCCTCACACTATAGCCCATCTCATACCTTGCGCTTCCTGCTTCCAAACTTGCACGCGAATGGAGCTTATGGACGCTGCTGGTGGTGCTATTCGTGTGGCAAAATACTGGGCTGGAAAAATATTAAATAACATGCCATCGACTCGATAGAACAAGACTAAAATTATTTTCTAAAAATATTCAGACAATGAAACTAAACAACGTTCCCTGAGGAACATGGGTCGAAAAACGATAAAAATGTTTGGACTTCCCTTAAATTTTTTTAGTTATCAAAAACTAGGAGTGTATAGACCACTAAAAGGACAAAAAACTCCTCAAATATGTAGGTCTAAAAGGAATATAATGTCATAATACTCCATGGAAACTCAATACAATCTAGTAATCTACCAAATTACAAGTGTATTTGGTTTGATTGGTTGGTCTGGCAAGTTAATTTATCATTTACCACTAATCAGTGACTTAAATAAGTTTTATCTCGTATCCCACTGCAGGGCAAAGGCTTCCTCTCACTAGTGATAGTGAGAGAGAGTGGGCCATTAATACTTTTGAGCTCAAGACTGCATTTTGTATTTTTGCAAATTGTATATGTTTGCAAAATCCTTGTAACGAGCTCCATTATGAAACTTTGATCCTTATTGTAGTATCTCATTCGGAAGAGGTCGAAATTGTAAGCAAGAGTGCAGGAAGTATGGTCGATACTTAATAGAGCTCGTCAAAAGAACTCCAAAAATATGTATGTAGCTCAATTTTATCGAAAAATACTTACTGTAGTCTTGATAAGCACGGCAGAATACATAACATAAATATTTGTCGATAGATGATCCATGAGAGATCCATGGGGGTAACTTAGTGGTTTACTTGTAATGTATAGGAAGATGCTTGTGAAGCGTGAAGCCGAACGAGCGTAATTTTGTGAGTTGTGAGTAACGTATTTTGAGTCCGTTTCATATAAACGTCATAGACAATGCATTCCCGTATTTTATATGAAACGGAATCGAAATACGCGTCTCACAACTCACAAAATTACGCTTGTTCGGCTTCACGCTTCACAAGCATCTTCCTATACATTACTTTTGGGTCAAGGTTTGACTTTGACCGGTCAAAGAAATATACCCGGTAAAAGGTACTAAACTGAGATATAATTTTTTCAAACAACCAAGCTCCGGCTACGCAACAAGCGTCTCTTCATATAATCGTTATAGCTGATTCGGATACAATTTAAATGTAGTACTCTAGTTGGCGGGAAAATTTTATCGACTATCGATATTTAATTTTCTCCACAATATCGAAATAGTATTTTTTATTATCACTTGGATGTTCCCGTTGGATTCAATTACCGTGAGCGTTAATCGATATTTTACCCCAACACTAGCTTGCGTATAACTTCAATTTGTTTATTTTCTTAACATCTGTGGTGATTTTTATGTAGAATCGAGTTTATGTAATGCTTACTATTTGGATATTAAAAACATTTTGTAAGTAGGTATGACGTTATTTTAACATTAATTTAATTTACTTACGTATACGGATCAAATTGGCAGCATACTTAAGAAGGGTCAGATTAAATGTACCCGAAACCGACGAGCGTGTATGAAACGACTTATGACAGTGGAAGAGGCAAAAAAGGTGTGTCAGGATCGTAGCCGATGGCGATCCATTGTCTCTGCCTACCCCAATGACACAGTAGTGAGTAGTGGTAGTATATTTGTATGTATATTTAGTATTATTTATATATTTAGTAGTATATTTGTATGTATGTTTAATTGTCCCAATTATTAAATTATACATATAAAAATTTAAAGAGCCCTCAAACGCGAGTATCTGAGGCATCTGAGGACACTGTGGTGTCAATATAATAATACACATCTCAAAATCAAAATCAAAAATATTTTATTCAATATTAAATATTAGATAGCTTTTTGACGTCATTTTTTGACTCTACCACCGCGTCGGAAGGTGTTCCATTGAGAGAAGATGCGGCCAGAAACTCTACAACACACATCTTTTAAACAAAACAAAACATACAAAGTACAATTAAAATACAATATTTCATTACATACAGTAACATTGTCATCTTGCTGGACAGTAAACTAAATAATATAAATTCAGACAATTTGCTAAGATATCAATGAGACTGTGCTTCTTGTTCTATGATCGATGTAGAAACCCTAACAATACAAGGTCTAACTTATGCTAAAGGTTTTTTAAGAGGATGGTCTGACTATCAGACTGAACAACTTTTTCTATAGGACCAACATTGAAATCGCGAACAAAAGAACAATTGTCATTATTTAGGCCACACATTTTTGGGTCTGCAGTTGTGAATGAAACTGCTGTTTTTTTAGTGTCATTTCATCTTATATACCATTTTAATATGGACTAGTTACGCGTGTAATTCTACTAACAAACTTTTTTGCCACTTTTTCGGGGGACGAGGTAGCTTGAAACAACTTGAAGCATCAATTTTGGATTTTATTCCGTTATTTTAGAGTCTAATTTTGAATGTCAAAAACCATGACAAATAGTCTCATGTGAACCCCCAAAACTAGTTATTCCGCAATTATGGGCTGTCCGTTTAGTGATAAGGTATAAAACTGTATGCACATGTACATGATCATTTCTTCTTCTTCTTATCGTGTGGGCAGAGCCCTGGTGTCAGAGTCTTTTCAGACCGCCTTACGGCCTCTGACGTGGTTTTTATGTAACGACTACTATCCACCAGAGATAGTAGCCGGGACCAACGGCTTAACGTGCCATCCGAAGCACGGAATCATTTTTCTTTTCAGACAATCAGGTGATTCAGCCTGCTATGTCCTAACCAACTGGGGAAAAACGCACAAAGTGACATATCACTAGGTGTACCCCGTGGGAATCGAACCCACGACCTCCGTGTCGAGAGCCAATGCTCTTAACCCTTAGACCACGGAGGCAGTTTATAATGATCATTTGATCTTGTACCTTGGCAGAGGGGGATTTTAACGTAAGGCAGGTCCCTATTTAAATGGTATAAGCATTTCATCGTTGGTCCCATAGAGAAACTTGTTCAATTTGATGGTCTAAGTCTAATCATCCCCTTTAAAACCCGTCAGCGTAATAAGAAAGGACCATAAAATAAAGAATAATTGATTGATTGATTGAAGGACCCTATATTTTCTGAGGTCAGTACTAAATCCCGTTTTATCGATATGTGATCGCATCACTAGCGCACAGACGACCTCTATCGATCCAGCATCCGCCACGGGGTGGCTTGCGGCGTACATTACCTTGTTCTCTTACTATGACGGTCGATGAACTATTGACCCCTTTTATTATTATCTATTCATATTTTAAACTTAACATTTTAATCTATTTTTAACATTTGGTAAAATTGTACAGGAATTATTTTGTTTTATTTTCAATACAAATAAAAAAAAACATAATTGTATAAAAATAAAAAATGTGTATACACTCAAACTCAAACTAAAAAAAGTTGTTATTTCTTTAGGTTACCCAAGGTTTATGTATATAAGGTCTAACAAAATTAGCTGAAACTATTTTAAGGGGTTGATCAGACCATCAAACTGAACAACTTTCTCTATGGGATCAATAACGAAATCGCGAAAAAAAAATCAACTTAAATGTATGGGACAGCAGATTTGTTTTTCGCGATTTCAGTATTGATCCCATAGAGAAAGTTGTTCAGTTTGATGGTCTGATCATACCCTTAAAATAGTTTCACCTAATTTTGTTAGACCTTATATAATTAGCATCTATTCTGTTGTTACAAAAAATTTGTTACAAAATCTAAATGGGCTTTTAAAACTAAAAAAAAAATAATTTAAAATAATAACACATAAATTGATTCTGACGTCATTTATCTGATTCTACCACCACGTGGAAAGTGTTCCGTTGTAGAGAAGATATACAGGGTGAAATTCATATCATCAGCATCCTTTTAAACTAAGAGTACCCGATTCTATAGTAAAAGTTGTTCAGTTATACTAATATACTAATCGATAGGAGCAAAAAAAAAACGACTGTTCCATACTATTATTATTATTATCTAGGGGGTTTTGGGCCTTGACAGGCTTGTTGAGCCTGTGCCACGTAGATCATCGCTGGTCCTTTGTGGACGCCCTTTTTAAAGTTGTTCCATATAAACTGCAATGGCTACGTAAGATAGGTACAGGAAGCAACGAGAATCGCTGTTGTTGATAAGCCCGCCTTTTGTCCTTATTTCAAGCTCTATATTCCATACAAAGCGAGGGTATATCCCTTATAGATTTTGATTCCTTGTCAATACTTATTTGCTGTAGTGTGGTAGTTGTAGCAACATTTCTGCCTACCCCGTTAGTAATAATGGTCGTGAATTTATGTATTTTTACCTAAATGTATGTGTATATCATTTTATCAGTTTTCCCCCCGAGACAAGGAAAAAACACTATCATAGTGAAACGATGTTCATAAAATATTTATATATGAAAATTCAATTGTCCGTCCTTGTGGATTGATGGATATTGAAAACGGTAAGGGAAAACAGTAACATAGATGGCGTTTTGTTTTATACAGAATGAGGGTGAAATAATAGATTATTTTACTTTAGGTTTCATGAGTTTGGCTGTTTTATTAAAGTCTCTGAGGCCATTATTCAGAAAACAAGTTTTAAACTGAGATCAAAAGTTTTGTAAAAAAGCTTATTTTTATAATAATTAAGGGGTCATTAAGGGGGGAAATAAAAAAAAAAGATTTTTATAAGAAAATACGAATGTATTTTTCAAAACCTTCTATGTAGTTAAAAATATTTACAACATGTTTGAAGTATGTTTAATTAAATGATATTGTTTTAAATATATTGCCTACAAAATTTGCCATCAGGTTTTTTATAACGAGATAATACCAAAATTTTAAAATTAAAACTGTTGCTGATGCGATTTTTTGTTTTTTTTTTTTTGGAAATTTTGGTAAATTTCTAAGCTCAAATTGGCTCGTATCCCGAAAAAAAATATAAATTATTAATTAATCCCGGCTCAAATCGTAAAATAACTGGGCTATTAACTAGGTACCTACGCGAAAAAAATGTCTACAAAAAACTGCAAACCTATACTATACCTATACTTGCCCCGAATGAATGAGACAGATTTTTTTCTCGACTGCGGTGTTGGTCCCATAAAGAAAGTTGTTCAGTTTGATTGATGGTCTAATCATCCGCTCAGCCAAAACCGTCAACATGTTAAGTTGGACCCTATATGTGTAACTTGGTATAATTTATATAACATAACCCTAGCTTAAGGCTGCACCGAGCCTATTGAGCTACCCCCAATCGTATTTTTTTATTTCTTAACATTTAAACAATATTTCCAAAAAACAAGACGGTCATTGTTTATTTTCAATGAGGGATTTTCCGAAAGCCATTAAAAAATAAAAAGTAGTTCCTAATGGCTCGATAGATGGCGCTGACGAGACAGGGGTCAGCGACCTTGCAGATAATAAAATACAAATAAAATAGTAAGAATTTGTGTTTTTGAGTAAACAGCAAAATATGAAAATATATTTCGTCAACGGATGCGTCTTACACAGTGACATGCATTTTTGTTCACTTTTTAGCCTAAAATTTTCGTCTTCGAACCCCTCTCTGGTTAACGCCATCTATCGCCGATTTGACCAGCTGTCAGAAAACTCCTCATTTATCAGGTCACTGCAGATTCGTTTTTATAATGTTTATTGGCCGTAATATTTCGATAAATTGAAAGCCAATCAAGACTACAATGTTCTTGTTTTTTGGAAATGTTGTTTAATTTAGAAATAAAAAAAAATACGATTGAGGGCAGCACAATAGGCTCGGTACCTACTTAAGCTGTTTTGTAAGTTAACTAAGTTATTTTGTAGAGTTATTGGCAGCATCTTCTTTACAGCGACAACATGTTTCAATAACATTTCTCTGTTTGTACGAGCTAAGAGACATCAGAAGCTATTTTATAAAAATGTCGTATTTGATACGCTGATAATACGACAGTAAATACGTACATCCTACAGAGAAGAGAACAATCTAAAAATAATTATCTAGATTCCGGATGTAAAATATAATATAATGAGAAGATAAGAAAAATCTGAAAATAGTGTCCAGACTCCGGATGTACACAATTCCTAGATATCCGGCTTTTGACAACCCTATTTGTAGCTACTAATTATCCGCCTACATTCACATCCCGTTGCTCCTATTTGCAGGAAAATACCCGCGTTTTCCAGGAAACGTTACCGTGCCATAAAATTCAAGTAAAACCGAAGTGCAATTTTATTTACAACACCAGGTTGTTGTGGCGATTCGCTTTTTTATTTATAGCTAACTGATTGATGTCCCGATAGCTCAGTTAGAAGCGAAACTGGCTGCGAAGCCGAGGGTCATGGGTTTGAATCCCCCAAGGGGCAATTTGTATGGCGAATATGAATTTTTGTAGGCCGAGTCATGGATGTTTGTATTTTATTTTATATCTATACGAGCGTTAACCCGCGACTTCGTCCGCACAAATTATATACCAGATTTTAAGTCAGATCATAAGCTATCAAACAAAAAAAGTTTCATCAAAATCGGTTCAGTAGTTTTTGCGTGATACTCGTTCAAACAAACAAACAAACACACAAACAAACAAACACACAAACAAACAGACAGACAAAAAATCCAAAAATTAGTGAAATGGAATCAGGGACACCTAAAAACCATATCGCAACTTTTTTTTTGTTAATATCTTCAATGTACAGACAAACTTCCTGCTACAGTTTTATAATAGTATAGATAGATTATAATATATCGTTGTCTAGTCATCATAATACAAGTCCGGGATTCCGGTACCTACTTTAAATGGGACTGGATCCGAATATTTGTAACTATATCCATGATATTTATTTACTATGTTCGTATGCTTGAAAATACTTACGTAAAAATCTTTTAGGACCGCAGGTAAAGACTGGCCAAGTGCGAGTCGTAATTTACACAATTATAGTATAGTTTATGATTCGGTTCGTTTGGTAGATTCATCGGAACAATTTTTTATTTTATTTGTTAACGAGCGTTAACCCGCGACTTCGTCCGCACAAATTATATACCAGATTTTAAGTCAGATCATAAGCTATCAAACAAAAAAAGTTTCATCAAAATCGGTTCAGTAGTTTTTGCGTGATACTCGTTCAAACAAACAAACAAACGAACACCCAAACATACACACAAACAAACAGACAGACAAAAAATCCAAAAATTGGTGAAATAGAATCAGGGACACCTAAAAACCATATCGTAACTTTTTTTTTTGTTAATATCTTCAATGTACAGACAAACTTCCTGTTACAGTTTTATAATAGTATAGATTAATGGCGTTTTGCGTGTGTGTAGCATTGTATTTCAGCTGAAAAGTAGTTTGTGGTTTTGGGAGTATCTATTCTAATCTCAAGGATTATTTTCTGAGCAAAAACACATGTGAGAAGAGATGGCGGTGCCTCGTGGCAAGTTCAAACGCAAACCGCGCGTAAACCGCTTGAATGTCACAACCACTCGTAGTTAAACTTGCAGCATGACTCCAGCGACAAATTATATTTCCTAAACGATATTTGCGATACTGAATATAAATTATACTTATATACACAAACTTAAGGGCTAAATCTCTTTTTGGTGAACAGAAACATAATTACCAAACACAATTTACTGTGGTTAGTTTCAGCAAAGTTTATAAATGATTATTTTTATTTTAGACTTGAATTGAGTTCGTATTTAAAAGTAGCTAGCCTCCTCCACTCAATTTTGTACCTACTTGTCGAAAATTTAAACACAAGATTCAATTTTAAAATAGATTATCAAAATTAAAATAATCTCATTAATCCGACTTCCATTCTGCTTATAAATTACAGATAAATATCCGGGTTCCCGCCGTCCAGCTTTTACCGGACCTTTTGGCAACCCTACACCGAAGGCCATTCCCTTCTCCCCCAAGTTAGAATAATGTATAATAAAAATCAATCAGGTTGTTTGTTTGGACCAATTACATTTACTTTGATGTAATGTTACGTTCTTGGGAATAAATTCCTTGCTATTTTTTATTAACCGACTTTGAAGAAGGAGCATTTTTATAGTGAGGTACATAATTTCTTTAGAGGATAAAATCGTAAGCGCGCTCCATACAAACGAAGTATATTTTGGATACTAACCAATTAAAGTCAATGCTATTTTTACCCGACTGCGCCAAAAGGAGGGTATGTTTTTTTTAAATACGATATAGTAACTAATCTATTTGCCTGTGGTTTGAATGTGTAATTTTAAAATAGCAATGAATTTTTTTTTTTGCGAATTTCCCTTTGTTCCTTTGGCAAAGTTGTTCAGTATCTTGAGTACAATCCCCTATTCAAGTAGTGTAACTATCTACCCTAACACCCTGTATATTATAACTCCCTTCTGTGACTACGGACGTTAAACTAACGTATGTTATTACATACAGTAAGATTTTTAGTTAAGTTAATTTTATATAATTATAGGTACCTGCTACAAAAAAAATGTTTAAGTACATTTTTTTAACACCGACCCGTCCTTTGTGATATTTACCCTAAGACTGCTTGGAAGAAATCGCTTTTTAGCGATAAGACCGCCTTATTTGTACCATAACCAGTTTTTGTTTCCTGTGCAATGTATTTTATGTTTGGTGTAAATAAAGTATATTTCATTTCATTTCATTTTATGTTTATCTTTACAGGGTATCTTTGATATCATTAGCATCCTTTTAAACTAAGAGTCTACCCATCAAACTGAACAACTTTTACTATGGGAGCAAACTGATCGGAGCAAATAAAAAATCTGCTGTTCCATACTAATCTGCAATCTCGACGCGCGAGCTCGCGACTCAAATGTATGCAACTGCTGATTTATTTTTGCTCCGATCGGTTTGCTCCCATAGTAAAAGTTGTTCAGTTCGATGGGTAGACTTTTAGTTTAAAAGGATGCTAATGATATCAATTTCACCCTGTATATGGAATATATTCTTTAATGGACTGATGATGATGATGATTATACAGAATGTAACAAAAGAACCTAATTATATTATAGGTGGTTGAGATTAGACTATAAAACTGAACAGGCTTTTACAAAGTAGCCAACATCGAAATAAAATAGAAAAATCTGCTGTTTCATACAAAACTGCAGTACATACAACGAATAGATATCCTAACAGAAAAAAACAGCTTCATACAAGCTCGCTGTGGCCGGTACACTCCTACATGCGCAGCGTGCGGCAATACGTGAACGTTCACGTATGACAATGAGCGGCAGAAACATTTGGTTTAAAACATTGGTAGAAACATCCCTGCGCATGTAAGGCCCGCCACATACATCCGGAATAAACCTGATTCGGAATTAGTTCCATATGGAGTGTTGCCGCTTTCAGAGAGTTTTTCACTAGATCTAGTGATTTTTTGATGTCTTAGGGAATTTTGAAAGATTTACTGTTATATCAAACAAGTGATTCTTGAGCGTAGGCGTTGATGGGACGATACCGTATCGTGACGGTGCAGTTGCGACGTCGTTGCGGTATAGTTGCGAAATCGCCTACGCTCAAAAATCGTTTGTGTGATAATGGTTCATGCCATTTTGTATGCACATTATGTCTAATGTTAAAACTATCGATAGTCCTTTGACATAGTTGCATTAATATTGGAATACAATTTACAAATCATCATCGTAACGTCATGATTATCATCATATGATAGTAATTATCATGTATAGAAATTGTTTGTTTTCGTTTTAATAAATACCTACTAAATACAATTGTAAGTAATTAAATTGGCAGTTCATACATTTTTATTTAAGGAATTTTTTAAACAGCACTAGAATTTTTGTCACCATAGTTGATATCACTTAATCCTGAATCAGGATTCCGGATCGCAATTTCGTCTGTGTGTGGCGGACTTAAGGGTGTACCGGCCGCGCGGCGATTTTGTACGAAGCTGTTTCTCTGGCAGGGTAAGTATCCTTTGTACGACCTATACAGGGTGATAGGCTAAACTGTTGCGTAACTTACTTACTTACTGCGACACTGAACAACTATCCCTAATAAAACTATTGGAAATTCTAAAAGAAATCAACTTTTCATACAAGCGTTCGATCAGCTGATTTCATTTACTTATTTATATTTTATTTTATTATTTATGTAAAGAAGAAAAAAAATTGCGAATTTCCTATACGTTACTTAGGAAAAATTGTTCAGTATAATAGATACAATCACCCCTTAACCTCCTGCGTACATCTGTACTTCTTGTAGGACATAAGAAATAATAAAATCTATTGTTAGTGGTTTAGTTGCCAACTAAAACACCAACAATAGATTTTATTATTTCTTATGTCCTAGGAGGTTAAAGTAATGCTACCCACAGACGTTTGTGTGCTCAACCTAACACCGTGTATATGTGTATGTCCAAATTATATCGCATTCCGCGGTAAGCACCAGTGTTGCCAGCCGGGTCTTATCAAAAGTAACCGGAAATCGATAAAAAAGTAACCTTTTGGTGTGAAACCTTTCATATTTTTTTCCAGTAATAAGGTATTAAAAGTTTATAGACAGAGTCTGGTTGTATTTACTTATAAAAATATAATCAATTCAGTAGCGTTTTCCATTTTAAGTTGCATTTTTCTTCCGATTGATTGATCGAGATGATTTGATCTCAGATTTGGTATACATTAATGCGAGAGAGAAAAACGTGTTTTTAGGAGTTGCACTCACTACGTTTTAAAACATTGCAAAAAATATGAAAAAGTGTTCCGTTTCATGGAAAAATAATAATTTAAAACTGATTATATACATATTCCAAAAAATCACCTAAAAGTAACCTTTTGAATCGTGTAACCTAAAAGTAGCCTGAAAGAGCTAAAAATCACCTGAAAGGTTACAAAAGTAACCTTCTGGCAACACTGGTAAGCACACGCGTCGCATTGTTCAGAGCTTAGCAGCAAATGTGTAAAGCAACTGTAATGCGGTCAGGATTAAACAGGTGACCGCGACAAAGGTTTTCAACCTGAAGAGAGAGTTGCTTAACACAACGACCGCTAGATGGCGGGAGAAGTCAAAGACAGCTTGTGGTCAGTTTAAATATTTGTAAAGTTGGGTTTAGATGGGAATATTTTACTTCAGTTCTTTTTCTGACGGCGAGAAATAACTTTTGGTAAAAAATTAGGGTTATCAAATGTAAAATAATTCTTGAAAAAGTTAAGACATCTTAATTTATGTACTTATAATAATTATTATGATAATCTTTTTTTTTAAATTTATTTATCAAATACAAATCAAATACAAATCAAACATCTTATGAACTAAAAGCATTGATAAACCTGATATTAGGTTTGTCCCAATGCAGAAACAATAATTTATTGTTGATTATTAATTCAGGGAGAGGAATATTTAATTCTAGTCTAGTCACTTTTACTAGAATTTTTTTAATGTGAAAATTTTATCGTTTTCCTAGAAAAGTTGTTGTCATGTAGTATTTTTTTAACCAAGTTAATAATTATAATAACCATCTTTATTCCGTGTTACGATACGAGTTAAAATCTGAACCACAACGAAATTTATAATCTTTAATTTGAAATACCTTAATTGTTTGAAATAAGAACATCTCAAAGTAATTAAAAAAGATTGCTCTGACATCGAATAATTATACCTATAATTCTACCTAACCACAAAATAAATTACCGCTGTTTAAATATCCACCATGTTTCGCTTATAATAAAGATCATAATCCCTTAACATCAAGCCAGAAAGATGATTTATTAAAACACTCACATTCAATTTAGCTGACATTAATTATTTGCACCTAAAAGCTTTGCTAAAAGGCTGTAAGACAAGAATTTTCTCAGAGGATTATCGACTTTAAGTTCTAGGCATTAAAGTACGGTTCTAAACGGTAACTTTACAAGCTATTTTTACCCCCCTCTCATCTGCAAAGTGATCAATAAAAGAGAACACGTGTGAAGTAAAATTTTGAATTTCGAATTCTTTCACTCTACCCGACATTTTAAACCATGAACGTTCTAAAACTAAACTTACCTTCAAAATTTCGCAGCGAACACCACACAGATAAAGATAAAAAATAAATAAAAAACCAAAAATAAACAGAAAATTTTTATTCGAAATTATACCTAACGGAAATTTTAAATAGGAAAAGAAATCGAACGAAATATCCGAACGGAAAAATAGAAAACGCGAGCGACGTGCTCTCGCCGCTTTGTACTGGCTCTCTGATGTTAAGACGAAGGGGGTAACCTTATATACGCGAGTGAGGCGTGGCGGGGGGCGCGGCAGCCATTTTGAACGGTTGCTATGGTGACGAGGAGATGGCCTATTATGGGAGGGTGGCGGAGATTAGTTGGAGCGACAGCAAAAGATATTTTTGACCTTTTTAATTTTTCTTGGATTGAGATTTACCGAACATTATTTTCATTTGATGCTTGCAAGCATACATTTTTAAAACTTTATTTATTTACTTTATTCATTTATTCCATTAGGATATTTCGTTCGATTTATTTGCCTATTTAAAATTTCCGTTAGGTATAATTTCGAATAAAATTTATCTGTATATATTCAGTCAGGTTACGTCTAGCAGTGGACGTTTATCGGCTGAGATGATTGTGTCCATAGTCATTATAAGAGTAGGTCATCATCATCATCATCTCAGCCGATGGACGTCCACTGCTGGACATAGGCTTCCCCCAAGGATCGCCACAACAACCGGTCCTGCGCTGCCCTCATCCAACGGGTTCCCACCGCCTTCACAAGGTCGTCGGTCCACCATGTGGGGGCGTGGGGGTGTGCGCACCCACGCTGCGCTTTCCGGTACGCGGTCGCCACTCGAGCACTTTTCGGCCCCATCGGCCATCGGTTCTGCGAGCAATGTGCCCCGCCCACTGCCACTTTAGTTAAGCAATTCTTTGGGCTATGTCAGTTACTCTGGTTCTTCTGCGGATCTCTTCATTTCTGATTCGATCTCACAGGGAAACTCCGAGCATAGCCCTCTCCATTGCCCTTTGGGTGACTTTCAGCCTTTTTATGAGGCCTTGAGTGAACAACTACGTCTCTGTTCCATATGTCATCACTGGCAACACACACTGATCGAAGACTTTCGTTTTAAGACACCGGTATAAGAGTAGGTACTTGTAGAATATCTCTGACTCGGGCAATATACAGGGTGAAATTGATATCATTAGCATCCTTTTAAACTAAGAGTCTACCCATCAAATTGAACAACTTTTACAATGGGAGCAAACCGATCGGAGCAAATTAATACTGCAATGTTAACGCGCGAGTTCGTGACTCAAATGTAGACAGCAGATTTTTTTTGCTTTTTGGTTTGCTCCCATAGTAAAAGTTGTTCAATTCGATGGGCTAATGGGCTAATGATATCAATTTCACCCTGTAGTCGCAATATGCCTTATAGAAACTTTTATTAATAATTTATGTCATAAATTTATTTTTGCTGGAAGAAATCTCTTTAGAGATAAGCTCACCCTTTGTTATTGTCCATTATGCTGTTTTCATTTATATTTCCGTGTGTACAATAAAGTGTTAAAATATAAATAAAAAATCAAATAAATTTTATCACATTTTGCTGCTAACCCTACCATCCCTTCGCTCGCTTCAACCCTCCGTACTCACACGCTTGCATTTCCACACAGCATCACACCCTCATCTGTGAACTGACGCACACAATAACAAATCATTGTTTTCCAGCAACGAAACACAGATGGCATTGTGCTTAAAAACGTTGAACACTGTGCAAATTTAGTAAGGGTCGTTTTTTCTGTGTTTTATGTCGAAATTTGGCGAAAGCACACAAAGTAATGTTACTGTATTGATATGTAGCGTCTCTTTCTTTCCTTATTGTGGCGACTTCTCAGTCTTACAGCACAGAAAAGTACAATTTTTTTTCCAAATATTTCCGAAAAATATATTGTTTTTTAATTTTTATTCGAGAATGTTTCTGTTTTTATACAAGTTAGTACGTTTTTATTTAAATATTATACAATTTAATATTTAGATATTTTTCTTTTTCTATTTGAAATCTGTGACTATGATTTTCATAGAAAGAAGAAAATTGTTTTTAAAATCAGTTACCAACTTACCACGTCTCACGGTCAGACACCAAATAAAATAATTAAAAGAAAATAAAACCTCCCTTCTCTTTCCTTATTGCGAGCAAAGCCATATCACTATTTCACCCCCTCCGACTTACCTTTCTAAATATTTCAGTGATGTTATTTCTTAGCGTAAACAAGAATGCCAATTTTCGACTCTATTTCAAGGGTGTTTAGGCAGCATTTAAGGTTGGGTGGCATATTTATCTAACATTGTAACTTTTTGCCCGCTATGAATTTTTGATGATGTGTTGTCGCTACTCGATAAAAGATGGCGGTAGCTGCTACAATAATAATAATAATGAAAATGAACGAAGCTCATACATGCTCATACTAACAATTTTAATTAATAAAATTTCAAATAATTACTGTGATATGTTGTAAAACACTGGGTTAGAAGAAAATAATGTGTGCATAGTGATTCAGCTACTCGGTAACAGAGGGCGCTAGTACAGGAAGTTGAGTTTAGAAGTGTGGTTTAAAAAAGATTTTTTTGTTTTAAATTCTTTTTTTTAAACCGTAACAGTATCATAATTATCTCTAGTTAAACACGATGAAAACTAACATAAATAAAGTGGTGATACCTATGTGATGTAGATACCTGCGTAATTACTACCTGCTCTCAAACGGTGAAGGAAAACATCGTAATGAAACCTGCCTACGATGAAGAAGAAATTCTGATGCGTATGTAAAGTCTACCAATCCGCATTGTGCACGCGTCTTGGACTAATGCCCATACACCCTCCATGAGGGAAGACAAGTGCCCTGTAGCGGGACGTATATAAGGTCTAACAAAATTAGGTGAAACTATTTTTACTCCCTACCGGTTTGTAAGTCTCTCGGGCAGCCGAGCGCTCGCCCGTACAATGCCTACCTTATCTATACTATATATCTATACTATTATAAAACTGTAACAGGAAGTTTGTCTGTACATTGAAGATATTAACAAAAAATAAGTTACGATATGGTTTTTAGGTGTCCCTGATTCCATTTCACCAATTTTTGGATTTTTTGTCTGTCTGTTTGTTTGTGTGTTTGTTTGAACGAGTATCACGCAAAAACTACTGAACCGATTTTGATGAAACTTTTTTTGTTTGATAGCTTATGATCTGACTTAAAATCTGGTATATAATTTGTGCGGACGAAGTCGCGGGTTAACGCTCGTACTATTATAAAACTGTAACAGGAAGTTTGTCTGTACATTGAAGATATTAACAAAAAAAAAGCTACGATATGGTTTTTAGGTGTCCCTGATTCCATTTCACCAATTTTTGGATTTTTTGTCTGTCTGTTTGTTTGTGTGTTTGTTTGGGTGTTTGTTTGAACGAGTATCACGCAAAAACTACAGAACCGATTTTGATGAAACTTTTTTTGTTTGTTAGCTTATGATCTGACTTAAAATCTGGTATATAATTTGTGCGGACGAAGTCGCTGGTTAACGCTCGTACTATTATAAAACTGTAACAGGAAGTTTGTCTGTACATTGAAGATATTAACAAAAAAAAAAGCTACGATATGGTTTTTAGGTGTCCCTGATTCCATTTCACCAATTTTTGGATTTTTTGTCTGTCTATTTGTTTGTGTGTTTGTTTGGGTGTTTGTTTGTTTGTTTGAACGAGTATCACGCAAAAACTACAGAACCGATTTTGATGAAACTTTTTTTGTTTGTTAGCTTATGATCTGACTTAAAATCTGGTATATAATTTGTGCGGACGAAGTCGCTGGTTAACGCTCGTACTATTATAAAACTGTAACAGGAAGTTTGTCTGTACATTGAAGATATTAACAAAAAAAAAAGCTACGATATGGTTTTTAGGTGTCCCTGATTCCATTTCACAAATTTTTGGATTTTTTGTCTGTCTATTTGTTTGTGTGTTTGTTTGGGTGTTTGTTTGTTTGTTTGAACGAGTATCACGCAAAAACTACAGAACCGATTTTGATGAAACTTTTTTTGTTTGATAGCTAATGATCTGACTTAAAATCTGGTATATAATTTGTGCGGACGAAGTCGCGGGTTAACGCTCGCCTACTATATAATTATTAGTTAGTTGAAAAATTATTGTACTTCCAGTTATCTATGTTAAGAGTTAGCAAATACGAGGATTGTGCAACATCCACATAAATCTGTTAGATTTAAGGATGTGAAGAAAATGTTAAAACTATCTTTGTGTAATAAAGGAAATAAATAAATAAAACACATTACAAAAAACAAATCCGCAATTACCCGATAAATTTAAAATCAGCAATAACTACACTGTGACATTCTTGTTTTTTGGAAGTCAAAGTCAAAGTCAAAGAGTAATTTATTGCAACTATAGGTTGGTTATAAAAGTTGTTACAATGAAAATGTATCTCTATAGTTTGCCTAGAGAGGCGTACAACAATAATTATAATAGTAAACAAAATTAAGAATTGAAAGAAAAAGAAAAACAAAACCAAACAAAACCATTAAACAATTTAAAAATTAATAAAAATGTCATCATCATTATTATAACAAGTAAGTAAACAATTTTATCAATAATAATTATAATATATATGTCATTCATTAATAATTGCATTATTGTAAGTCCCAAATACATAAAATTATCTAACTACTATCTAAATATTGTCCATTAAGCCATATCAACATTTTTATTTACATCATCAAAGAATTCTTGTACACTGTAGTAGAGCTTATCAAGTAACCATTTTGTTACTGCAGTCTTAAACTGTTGATGGTTAAGATTTTTAAAACAGTCAGGAATGCCGTTGTACACCTCAATGACCATGTAATAAATACTCCTATGGAAGAAACTTGATTTATATGCACCCGAGTGAATGAGGTCGTGATTGCGTCTTAGGTTCCTTTTATATTGCCCCTTGGTTTCAAAGAAATGTATATATTTCTTTGCAAAAACTGCCACTTCTTTCAAATATACACTTGGCAGAGGAAGTATTTTATATTTACTGAAAAGAGGTCTACACGAGTCCCTCTGCGACAACCCACAAAGTGCTCTAACACAGCGTTTCTGTGCTTTGAACGCTTCAATCGCATTTACAGAGTTACCCCAAAATATTACACCATAACTAATTAACGAGTGCACATGCCCAAAATATGCAAGTAAAGCTGTTTTTTCAGACGATTTTTGTGCAATTTGCCGCAATGGGTAAGCAAATCTCGAAAGTCTCTCACAAAGGCATTGAATGTGAGGTTTCCAGTCACAATTGCTTTGGAAATATTGTTTAATTGTTAAGATATAAAAAAAAATACTATTGGGGGCAGCACAACAGGCTCGGCGCAGCCTTAAGCCCCATTTGCCACAGATGTACGCTTCCTTGACGTCAAGCTAGCTTATCATCAGGTGGAACTTAAATGTATATTTCACCCTTCCGGACGGAAAGTGTCAACTTTCGTCCCGCTGCGCTTAACGAAGTTGCCGCTTTCCGCCTCCGTCTGGGAGAAAAATAGTGTACTAACCTCGGGCAGTAAATAAGAAAGCCTCAGATCACATGTTAGTTGACCATCAACAATTACATGAGATCTGAGACCTTTCTTACTTTCCTGCCCTCGGTGTGTCATCTACTATTTCGTAAACTATAGACTAAAAGGCACTATTTATTTGACCTAGTCACTAATTAGGCATTATTTAGGAAATATTTACTGGCACAAATTCTATCCTAAAAAGCCGTGGTGGTCCAGTGGCGAGTAACCTTGCCTCCTGTGCAGGAGGCGATGGTTCGATCCCCGTCCAGGCCGACTCGTACCAATGAGTTTTTCGGAATTTATGTACGATTTGTAACTACCACTGGCTTTTCGGTGAAGGAAAACATCGTGAGGAAAACTGCATGCTTCAATTTCGAGGCATGTATTGTACCCACTGTCCATTACAAGTGGCGACGGGCTCACTCCCCGTCACACTGGACAGAATTTCGATACTAGTGAAACGTGGATATTCTGAGGTTTCAGAATATCTCTGACTACCCCCTCGGGGAATATAGTCGTGAGCATATGCATGCATGCACAAATTCTATCCTGATTCTCTCATATAGTGTCCGCTAGCTGTATGAACACAAACACTGTGTTACATATCGTTAATCATCCTAAGCATTTGTAATTAAAAAACCACAGCAAACGAACAATAACAACAAAAAACACCAGCATACTTGAAAGCAATTCCTCGCAGATTCCATGTGAAGTCAGTTTATTAAAAAACTTACAAACGCAATGTGATTCGTATGTGTTTTAAAAAAGCAATTAACTACTTTTTTTCAGTGAGACTGTTTGAAATGGTATGGGAAAAAATTTCCTACCTTTTTTTTTTAATTTTAAAGTAGGGTTTACAGTAATAGACCTAAAGCTTTTTAAATTTTTCAAGCTTTCGTTATGGAGTAATTTTATAATAAGGCGCTTTCAACAAATAGCCCAGTCATTTTACGGAGTTTTGTTAGGCGGGGTCATCATCATCAGGCTATAAACGTCCTACTGCAGGGCACAGGCCTACACTCAGGGAGGGTGTATGGGCATTAGTCCACCACGCGTGCCCAATGCGGATTGGTAGATTTCACATTCACATCAGAATTTCTTCTTCAGTGTATGCAGGTTTCCTCACGATGTTTTCCTTCACCGTTTGAGAGCAGTCGGTATTACGTACATAAGTAAGAAAAACTCATAGGTACATGGAATGTTGTCCGTGCGGATTCGAACCCGGACCCCTATAATTGAGTGACGCTCTCGTTAGGCGGGGTAGAGAGTAATTATTAATTGGACTTTTAAACTGTAATCGGCACCATTTAGTGACAAAAAGACTATCTTACTATATAGAGATCAAAATCGCAGAAGGCTTTCAAATTAATAATATTAATTGTGCATTGGGCACTCATTTGACTTAGATTTAACTAAGAATCTATTAATAAATAATTTTTTAGCAATAAAATAAGCATTGAAATTTAAAAAATTAGCTATTTATTAAAAATACGAATGTATTTTTCAAAACCTTCTAAGTAGACAAAATATTGACACCATGTTTGAAGTATGTATAATGGTAAAGACTTAAATATTTGCAAAAAAATTACCATCAGGTTTTTGAGAACGAGATAATAGCTAAATTTTAAAATTGGAACTGTTGCCGACATATTTTTTTTATTATGGTTCATTTCCAGGCTCAAATTGGCTCTTCAATATTATACCTAAAAAAAAAATTATTAATTAGTTCCGGCTCAAACCGTAAAATGACTGGGCTAAAAAGAAGGGGTGCATGGAAAGATCCTCCCCGAGTGATGAAACCCGAGTTCGTCCGGCGCACCCTGGCGCAGCCTCGATGCCACCATTACTTACTGGCTAATCTTTACACTACAGCATGAGTGATTGTCATACGATATTTTTTTTTATAAATTTATTTACTGGCCCGGTTACAAGACCTTTAGCCCAAATCTTCTAGTAAAACAAAATCTTCATTTTCTTCAAGCCTAACAAAACGTTGGTGTTCGACGTTATGACGCTTCTTTGGAGAAAGTCGCAGGAAACGTAAACGTCCACAGGAAAGAGGTGAACCGATCGCTTTGCCGCACTAAAAATGACGGAACACTTTTCCTGTTTACGACCCACACACCATCATATTTCACTGAAATGTATATTGGTCACTTGCATGACACTTTGTTACGCAAAATAACACCAATTTTACGAACCAAAACTCACTATATATTCAAAAATTCGACAAAATACGTGGACTCCAAACGTAGCTAACGAATCCCCGCCATAAATATAGCTCATGCTGACACGAAACGAAGAAGAGAAGAATACAAAAAAACCAATTACCTTGATGGATGGCGATGCAATCTTAAAAATTAAAAAAATTATCTATAATATTCCTTGTTTTTCTCGATTGACACGGAGAAAAATATCTTGTATTAAAATGTGATAACTATTTGAAGTCTGCTATAATAAATAGTTGTCACATATCATCATCATCAGCCTTAGACGTCCCACTCTTGGGCACAGACACTACCCTCAGGGAGGGTGTATGTGTACGTATGTGTAGTACCACGCGTGCACAATGCGGTGCGGTACACTTCACATACGCATCACAATTTCTTCTTCAGCGTATGCAGGTTTCATTACCATGTGTTTCTTCACCATTTGTTACATATATTACAGTATAACCAGGAAAATAATTCCGCTCGTCAATTTTCGTTTGCGCAGAGCAGGCCCGAGTCTCTGACAAAACCCAAAGTCATTTAATAATCAAAGGGTGCAAAGTCGGATAGCAGCGAAAAGGGCGCGAAAACAAATTAGCCAATAGCGTAAACGGATTGAAGGTGTCACATCCTGATTGGTGAATATAATTTCGCGCGGTATTAAAATTTGTCGACTGCGCAGGTACATCGGGGAGACTTATAAACCTGGTACTACTGTAATTGATTTTGTTTCCAGTGTGATCTTGGGGATCAAGCTAATCTAAACTATTATAAAACTGTAACAGGAAGTTTGTCTGTACATTGAAGATATTAACAAAAAAAAAGTTACTATATGGTTTTTAGGTACTTATCCCTGATTCCATATCACCAATTTTTGGATTTTTTGTCTGTCTGACTGTTTGTTTGTTTGTGTGTTTGTTTGTTTGTTTGAACGAGCATCACGAAAAAACTACTGAACCGATTTTGATGAAACTTATGATCTGACTTAAAATCTGGTATATAATTTGTGCGGTCTTAAGTCTTAAGTCTTGGGTTAACACTCGTACTATTATAAAGCTGTAACAGAAGTTTGTCTGTACATTGAAGATATTAACAAAAAAAAAGTTACGATATGGTTTTTAGGTGTCCCTGATTCCATATCACCAATTTTTGGATTTTTTGTCCGTCTGTTTGTTTGTTTGTTTGTGTGTTTATTTGTGTGTTTGTTTGTTTGTTTGAACGAGCATCACGCAAAAACTACTAAACCGATTTTGATGAAACTTTTTTTGTTTGATAGCTTATTATCTGACTTAATATCTGGTATATAATTTGTGCGGACAAAGTCGCGGGTTAACGCTCGTTCGTAATAAACATAATTATGATGGTTACAATGTAAAATACATTTTGATATCCACTTTTTATGTTTGTATATGTGACAGTAAATTACATAAAAGATCTGTTTCATTAATTTAAAATGGCCTTAAAATTCTAATGAAGTCTGAAACAAAGTACAGTGAGATTAAAAAACATTTACACACAAAATGAACTGCCAACCTATTATGCAGACGGTACAATATGCATTACGCTTATTGTTTTGCGTTTAGCTTCTACCTCGGACTTTGTTAATGAACATTTTTGCAAATTCCGCGACGTACCCCCGCACGGTGTTGTGGAATGAGCTTGCACGTAGACCTTTAGAATACACTCTACCCCAGCGTATCACATGTGATACACCATCAATTGTCCATTAAACATCTAATAAATTTTGTGGGGACTTGCTACAGATGTCAGCACCCACAAGTTATAGCAAAGATGCCAACAGATGGCGATACAGTCGCTCTCGGAAATATTCTATTCTATTCTATTTTTATTATGGCGTTTCCTTAAAGATTTCGCCAGTATCAAGTGTTGAAGATATTATTATAATTCAAGTTAACGTTCATTGTAATAGGCATTGGACTTGTGGGGACTTGCTACTGATGTCAGCACCCACAAGTTATAGCAAAGACGCCAACAGATGGCGATACCGTCGCTCTCGGAAATATGCTCCATAGCACAGCATAGACAACGTTCACCGTGAATACGTAACTCGTAACCTACTACAAATAAGGTTCACAATCGATTGCAAGACATACATCGCGCAAGAGGAATAATCAGAGTTTCGATACATATACAAGGTCCAACTAAGAACTTTTAGGCCTCATTTACGGAGACGCGGGGCATCGTGCGTCGCGTTGAGCGGCGCGGCTCGCACTAAATTCAAACATATGGCGTTGTATAAGTGCGTTTACGGAGAAGCGGTTTTTCACGCGTTTGTTTGAAATGGAGCGTGTTTTGTGGCGGAGCCCGCGGATGGCAACGACGCGTCCGTCGCAGCGCCGCACGGGGCGTCGGGATCAGCTCGAGTTTTTGGCGAAAGGCTATCCACCTCTCACCACTTAAATAAAATAAATATATAAATATCTTGGACATTGTCACACAAATTATCTAGTCACATTTAAAGTACCTAGACTTGTATTATGATGACTAGACAACGATATAGAATACATATAGATACAAACATCCATGACTCGACAACAAATATTCATATTCATCATATAAATATTTGTCCCTTACGGGATTCGAACCCACGACCCTCGGCACAGCAGGCAGGTTCACTACAGACTGTGTTACCGGGCCGGCCCGGTAACATCGCTACAACTACATTCTTAAACAGAAAGTTGGTAGTTGTAGCAATGTTTCTGACCACCCCGAAAAATATTAAGGTCGTGATTTTATGTAGTCCACACAACTCTTTCTACGGGCCAGGTAGCTGGCATTTTTCCTACGCAAATTTTCTAGACAAAGACTTTAGGTTAATGTTATTCCAAAACGCCCTCCCCCTGTACATCCATAATGAAGTGCTCATAGCAATTCGTCCGTCAGTCTGCCTGTCCGTAAACAAATCTGTTGAGCTGCAGCTAAATGACTTGTGAACAATTTCGTTATTGCTAATGCCTCGAAATAATTTGTATTTGTTTTGAGTTAACTTGCGTTTAGAACTCTCTAACAATTTGTTTGGCAAAAGTAAACTCTAACATAACGTATTCGTAAACCTACATTTTCTTTGATTCTTTATTTGCACTCCTCTTTATTTGAAAACGTATAAATTACGGTCTTATGTAGGTACTAATAGCTATTTCTTCCACGTAACCACAGGATGGATAAAACTTTTAATAAAAAGGTATATTGTGGGAATGGGTATGTAAAAACAATTGTATCATTATTCTTTTCCGAACTGTTGATGCCCTAAACTCAAAAGTGAAATTAAATGTTCGAATGTTGTATACCCTAGTTTCAAGTGCTAAGTAACTAAAATTTGGTGTTTCGAGTGCGAACCACATAAAATGAAAGTAATGTCACATACCTACCTACAAATTTGTTTTGTTCTACAGTTACGTGAAGGTATCGGTTTTGCCTGTGGGTGAGAGACGTTGTTTTCCCTTTTTTATTATTATTTTTTAAGCATAAGATAAAAGTTTCCAGGATCACGCCGCACCTACCGACATCGCACCTACCGTATCATAGTGAAAAGAAACTATCTTCAAACACTTAAATATCAGCATTGTTTCTTAGTATCTAAGGATGAAAGACCTAGCTACCCATAGGACAGGGAATCCTAGTTTAAGAGCTAGGCACTGTTTTTCATATGTACTCTAAAGATGCAAATAAAGTTATTTTTATTTTATTTTTATTTTATTGTAGGTTGCACAAAATTTTAAAAATAATACTTTACGATTTATAACAAACTATAATTACAGAGTCTTTCTTAATATGCTGATTGCTTTCTAAAGGGATGATCAAACTAAACAACTTTCTCTATGGAACCAACATTGAAATCGCGAAAAAAATCACCAACCTGAAAACCTAAATAATATATGCATGAAACAGCAGTTTTTTTCTCGCGATCTCGATATTTAGTCTCATATAGAGAAAATTGTTCAGTTTGATGGTCTGGATAAGCTATATTTTTTAAGGTTCGTGAAGCCATTAAAGCATAATTATTAAGTTGGACCCTGTGTTCAAATTTATGACAAACGTCCATTAGAATAAGCGAGATGACAATAGTTCCGTGGTGGCATCAATTACGGACAAGTCTAACTTTTATGGCTATAACTTTTTTATTTATTGAATCTACGAGTGAGCGTGATAATGATAAGTGAGTGAGTGAGTAAGTGAGTGTATGTGTCTCAGAGGAAGGATCTCTTTATTCTAAAGCATAGAGTCCGCATCAATTTACGATTAGTAGTCGCTCTTTTGTCTTAATAGTAGAAGGAATATTACCTTTAACGCCCGATTCGACCAAACGCAAGTAAGTTTTATTCTTAGATTAAGTCGCCGGCTAGTCTAGAGTAAACTGATTTTGCGTTTTACCAACCCTAATCTATTAAATAAGTTGAGAGTAAATTTGACACTGACGGCGTAAAGCTTATACAGAGACTAATGAAATGTCAATGTCACATAATTAAAAAAAAATTTAATAAAAAGAAATCTAACAAATTGAAACTGTATCACCTCACATTGTAATAAGTACGGATACAAAGACCTCTTTCTTTAGGTGGATTATACATTCGATCTTTTAGTATGGGTTTAGTGTGGTAGTAAACAAGTGAAGTTATTTCGAAATAAACACGAAGAGTAAAATTGATCCTTGTATAGTTACTCTTCTATAAATCAATATTTGTTTATATGGCTGTCCAATTTTTTGTACTGGTGTGTGTGAAAAGTGACTGTAAATATTAGGGCAGCTGTCACTTGGTCCCTTTTGTCCATACTACTTGACACCACACACTCAAACACAAACGTCAAAAAAGTGGACATTCTTACAATGGTATGGCTCCCTCTATGCCTTTGGGTATAGTCTCTTTGGTATCTCTTTTTGGTCTGTGAGTGAGTGTGTGAATGAATGAGTGAGTAAGTGAGTTAGAGTGTAAGTGGGTGATGTAGCCACCGTGAAGCCCAGCCAATTAAAAAACAAAGGCACAGACTAATAAAATTATTAAATTATTCCGTATCATAATCGGGTAGATTTAATTTAAAATTACAAACAACAAACAAAAACGTCAACCAAACTATAACATAAACTATTTCAGTCACAACTAGTACGAAAGAGACAACAACATCGTTGCCTTGCCTGTGCTTACTATGATCAAAACATGCTGTGTCTATGATAGAACAATGTATCACATACTTAATAACAACCAACGCAGATACAATAATTTGAATGAATATGAATATTATAGATAGGTCGATAAGAAATTTGCTTCTGCTTCTGCTAGCTAGGCAGAGGGTGAAACTGCCAAGAAATACAAGCCACATCATAGTTATTAGGCAGAATAGGAAGTAGGCGTAATGCTGTTCCGTTTTTAATAAATCGTCTATGTCTGTGTTTCCTGAAACAAGAGATTTTATATAGGGTCCTTCTTAATATGCTGACACTTTTTTCAGGGGATGATCGGACCGTCAAACTGAACAACTTTCTCTATGGCCCAAACATCGAAATCACGAAACAAAAATCCCCAGAGTTCCCTGCAAGATCAAATCAGAAATGAAGGAATCCGTAGAAGAACCAGGATTAGCTAAACTAAAGTAAGTTGTAAAACTCTGTTCCAAAAGTTGAATGTTCTTTCTCTGCCCTGTATGTACATAAGAGATGTTTGTTACTTTATTAAACAACATCCCGAATATTATAAATAGCGTTCAGAAGTCTACACTAGGCAAGCTAGATCACAATACTTACACCATTTATACCAGCCTTCTTGTCATAAATATATATACGAACATAACGTCTATAATATGAGTATACTTATATATAACAAACTACCTGATTGTATAAAACTGTTACAGGGACTGTTTTTCAAAAATAAATTAATAAAATGGCTGTGTGAATTGTGTTTTTATAGCGTAGATGAATATTTGAATAATGAATGAAATATTTATAGGTGACAAAGGTTGAAAAGGAAAAAAATAACGTATGGTAAATAAATAAATGAATGAATGAATGAATGACTATATAAGCTATATTATGTAAATTTTTAATCGAAAATACATTCTACTCAGTCGACGAATTCTTGACATGGAAACCTAAATAATCATAGTTTTATTATATTGTATACCCATAATAATGATTGTAAATTTGTACGCCTAATAGGCTGATCACAGAGGTCTTCCTTAATTTATGTACCAACTTTTTGTAACCTGTGTTTCACAAATAAATGATTTTGTATTTGTATTTAAGCTTTAATAAGAAACACGACTGAATGGCTCATAGACAAAAATTATAACGACACAGAAAGTATGATTCACCCTATTTCGTAATGTTATATACCTAACTATTTAATCTATCACAGCACCGCACACCTCCTCCATACACTCACACACAAACACACCCCCACACCCTAACACACACACACACCCACAAACACACACACACATCTGATGAGTTTGTCTTTTGATATGATTATCTCAAATTCAATTTCAATTTTATTATGTTGCTTTTGTATAATTCCAATTCTTGTTTTTGTTAATTGTTATCATTATGTATAATTAATTATCCTTATAAATTATGTATCCTCAAACGTTTAATGCAAATTCACCTATTACTGTGCCTTGAACGAGGAGGCCAGTACCTAGTAGCACAGGATTCTTCCCTGCTGATAGTTGCTGGCAGCTCCCCCTGTTCGAAATCGGTCAGCCAATATAATATAAGATTTGTAAAAAATTGTAAACAGTAGCATTATCTAGTGATATTGTACTAGGCTGTTTTTGTGTTAAATAAATATTCATTCATTTATATAATCAAACTAAATTTGCGTGCCTACAAGCAGGCTATATTCAGCTATTGAACAAATTTGTAACACCCTTTTACAACAAAGTATTTTGGCAAATAAATATATTTCTATTTCAATGTGGCAATGGGCGGTGAACGGCGGCTGGAATACGTTGGATGAGGGCAGCGCACGACCGGTCGTTGCCTCGGAGGCCTTTGTCCAGCAGTGGATGTCCAACGAATGAGATGATGATTTTTTTTTTTTTCGAATTTACATATACAGCATTGCTCAGGGAGCATCGATTGCTTATTACTGCGGACTATGGGGGGACCACACCAGTGACGGCGAAGCGCCCTGGTAGGTCTACCGAACCAATGCATGAGCTTAAGCAACCTGCCCAAGGGGCACCCCTAAGGGGTACGGACCTCGGCAATGGGCGTTGCTGGGACAACGCGGGCTACGATTGGGTAGTGGGGATCGGTGAGAATCGGCCAGCGATGTGCCGGTAGCGTCTGTAGGCGCCAGAAGGAAAAAGAGTGGGCAGAGATAGCGACGAACCCCCCCCGGGGACGGTGGGGATTTCGATTTTTACGACGACGACGCAACAAAGAAATGATTGTGTTACCGCCGGCGGTGATCGTGTTGTGTGAGTTTGTGTCGGTGAGTCGTGATTGGAGGGCCGCTATCATAGCGACCGTGATCGGGTCGTCCTGAGATGATGATGAAACGACATAAGGTAACTTTCCTTGTCAATTGGTACATGAAGAAGTACTCCTAATCATGTCCATTCTAGTTATACTAACACCACTTACCCGTAAAGTATAAAATAGTATAAAGAGGTCCAAAAATGAATGATACAGGTAAACAAGCTAATGCAATCAGTAATGATGTGAATTGCCATGTCGTTAAAGGGCAGAATCTTATGCACATAACACAAAATTATGTTTTAAACACTGAAATTCTGCTATTATTTACCAAACATTTTTTGTACTTTGTGGTTGACAGATTTTGACATGGCAAGATTTTTTTTTTGTACATTCTTCCATGAGTAAATGGAAAGGCGAAGGGAACATAGCCCATGCTGCCTAGTCTGTCGTAGAATAATTGTCAGTAATAATCCGGTAACAAGGCCTTAGCCAATTCTTCAATAATAAATTCTGTGTTATTTCCTTAATAATAATTGTCAGTAATAATCCAGTAACAAGGCCTTAGCCAATTCTTCAATAATAAATTCTGCCTTATTTCCTTATATTAATTTCAGTCAGGTATGTAATTCAAAGTCCTGTCACAGATAATATAATACTATACGTCCTGTTAAATCTCTTCAATATATGGAGAAAAGAAAGGGAGCTTCAATGGTAGATTTTTTTTCCTTTTGAAAAGGCAATGGGATCTAGCCCTTACAGTCGTTGTCTTCAGTAGCTATAATTTTTATAGTTATCTAGTTTAGTTGATTCTACTATGAGACCAACATGGATTCGCGAAAAAAAATCCGCTGTCCCATACAAAACTGCAAACATAACTCGACTGAATTTCGATATTGGTCCCATAGAGAAAATTGTTCAGTTTGATGGTCTGAAGCACCACTTTCAGAAAGTGTCCTATATAAATAATATAATATTATTATATTATTATTATTATATCAGTAATTTTTTGATTTTTTGTCTATCTGTTTGTGTGTTTGTTTGTTTGTTTGAACGAGCATCACGCAAAAACTACTGAACCGATTTTGATGAAACTTTTTGTGTTTGATAGTTAGTAATCTGACTTAAAATCTGGTATATAATTTGTGCGGACAAAGTCGCGGGCTAACGCTCGTTTTATATCTATACTATTATAAAGCTGTTTTTTGTCTGTCTGTTTGTTTGTGTGTTTGTTTGTTTGTTTGAACGAGCATCACGCAAAAACTACTGAACCGATTTTGATGAAACTTTTTGTGTTTTATAGTTAATAATCTGACTTAAAATCTGGTATATAATTTGTGCGGACAAAGTCGCGGGCTAACGCTCGTTTTATATAGTTATATAATAGTGTAGATGCAGACTACCCGGCCTATAACCAGATATTCATCAAACCGTAAGATATAGTTTAAAAAGACGCAAGAATTGAAATTGGATGTCGTCTACAGATACAGAATATTTTTGGGTAAATGCCAGAAAATTGCATTTTAGTTTGCTTACCATTTCTAAGTAGGAAGTGGAGAAAAGTTTTGGTATTTCACCTCTGGCACAGTAGTACCAGGTTTATAAGTCTTACCGATGTACCTGCGCAGTTGACAAATTTTAATAGTGCGCGAAATTATATATAAGGTCTAACAAAATTAGGTGTTACTATTTTAAGGGGATGATCAGACCATCAAACTGAACAACTTTGTCTATCGGACCAATATAGAAATCGCGAAAAAAAATCTGCTGTTCCATACAAACCTACTCGACCTAAATGTATGGGACATTTAGGTCGAGTAGGTTTGTATGGAACAGCTGATTTTTTTTCGCGATTTCGATATCGGTCCTATAGAGAAAGTTGTTCAGTTTGATGGTCTGATTACCCCCTTAAAACAGTTTCACCTAATTTTGTTAGACCTTATATTGACATATACTCTATTGGCTTATTTGTTTTCGCGCCCTTTTCGCTGCTATCCGACTTCGAATCCTTTGATTAAGAAATGACTTCGGTTTTTGTCGGGGACTCGGGCCTGCTCTGCGCAAACAAAGATTGACGAGCGGAATTATTTTCCTGGTCGTACTGTATGCCGGAGCGCTTGCCAGATTGCTCCCCTCGGTGCCGAGAGAAAGCGCGCGAACGACTTGAGTTCGAATTTAAATAATACATATCTTGGACATTGTCACACAAATTATCTAGTCACATATTAAAGTACCTGGACTCGTATTATGATGACTAGACAACGATATAGAATACATATATAGATACAAACATCCATGACTCTGGTAAAAATATTTCATATCTAAACTATTATAAAACTGTAACAGAAGTGTGTCTGTACATTGAAGATATTAACAAAATAAAATTTCGGTATGGTTTTTAGGTGTCCCTGATTCCATTACACCAATTTTTGGATTTTTTGTCTGTCTGTTTGTTTGTGTGTTAATTTGTTTGAACGAGCATTAAACCAAAACTACTTAACCTATTTTGATAAAACTTTTTTTGTTTGATAGCTAATGATCTGACTTAAAATCTGGTATATAATTTGTACCAGACATCATTTTACATCAGATAAATATTTGTCCCTTACGGGATTCGAACCCGCGACTCTCGGCACGGCAGGCAGGTTCACTACAGACTGTGCTACCGGGTCGTCGAATGAATGAAAATGAATGATTATGAAGGGACATTGAGAGAGTGAGTGTTGTTTATGGTTCATTCATTAATTAGGTCTTCAAACAAAGCAAAATCGACCGTATTCATTTATTATTAATACGGCTTAGGCAATCCACGCCAACAACTTTCTCTATGGGACCAATATCGTAATCGCGAAAAAAAATCAGTTGTCCCATACAAAACTGCAAACATAACTCGACTGAAATGTATGCGACAGCAAATTTTTTTTTCGCGATTTCAATATTGGTCCCATAGAGAAAGTTGTTCAATTTGATGGTTTGAACATCCCCTCAAAATAGTTTTAGCTTTTTTTGTTAGACCTTATACATTTAATACTAAACACAAAGACTATTGTATGAAAAGACTAACTTATATCACTATCTTATTGTTTAAAAGTTAAAACTATTGTTCGTGATACTTGTTGCTTCTACACTGAAACTGTGAAGTTAAGACAATAATTATAATAACGCTACGGTACGACGACTACGGCGTAGACGGTCTACGCCGTAGCTGAAATATATATTATTCACTTTGAATTTGTTTACGGCAAATAAAGGAAGGTAAGTATGTACATTAAAAATAAATAAAAATATTGAGAAATTAAAACTAACTTAACCTAAAATATGGTGCAGGTTTGGACTGCAAGATGCTGGCAGCGTTTCCTCGCTGAACGGCCAAACTGATCCGTTGAGCGAGGAAGGCGCCCGCCCTTGGATCCCCGGTCGAGTCTACCAGGCACTTTGCCAGATCTCTAAAAAGCGCCTGGGCGCCGGGACCCCACGGACCAAGGGTTTCGACACCAAATGCTATGAATTTGTATTGCGTGCCGATACCCTTGTATTTACCCTCTTTTAATTTTCGGCAGATTCCGCCGCCGAGCCAACTCTTTTGCTCGTTCCCCCTAAATGGGACGGCACCAGAGTGTCCACACAGGTGGCATCCCAGACCAGCACCCCACCCATCTTGTTTACTCTCCTTCTTGATATGTTTACCCTCAGCGAAATATAAAAACACCACTTCTTCTTCTTATCGTGTGGGCCCTGGTGTCAGAGTTTTTTCAGACCGCCTTACGGGCCTCTGACGTGGTTTTTATGTAACGACTACTACCACCAGAGATAGTAGCCGGGACCAACGGCTTAACGTGCCATCTGAAGCACGGAATCATCTTTCTATTCAGACAATCAGGTGATTCAGCCTGGAATGTCCTTACCAACTGGGGAAAAACGCACAAAGTGCCATTTCACTAGGTGTCCCCCGTGGGAATCGAACCCACGACCTCCGTGTCGAGAGCCAATGCTCTTAACCATTAGACCACGGAGGCACGGAGCAGCATGGAGGCAGTATGATGAAGATGTGCAGGATGGAACCCTAATGCATGAGTCCAAATCGCCCTGGTTAGTTTTTTATTCATTTTTAATCGAAGAGCAAAATCCAAAGTTCACACTTTAAGTAGTCTAACTGTTCAGTAAAAGGTTGAAAACTCAATTTCCAGTTTATTGTGTTCACAGACTGTGTTGTCGGCGTTACACCCTCCTTGTCGCACGTCGGTTAAACCGACACCTCAGCTTATAATGGATTCAATGAATAGTGACTAGAATTAAATTAAAAACTTTCTATAAGATAGCATAAGGTGTTTTGTCGACGCAATACAGTCGACGAACAGTATGGATACTAAGTCAATATACAGGGTGTTAGGGTAAATAGTTGCATTACTATAAGGGGTAATTGCACCACACATACTTCTTAAGGAGCGCATTTCAACTGCATTCACTCGACTTTCGTTTCATTCCATAACCAACATCCACTCCTATACATAAGGGTACCAGCACACCGTTCAGACGTGGCCTTTTTTATTTAGTATCTTCGACGAAAGCGATTCTAGGAATAAGTGTTTTGAATGTCTGTTTCTGTAATTCAAAAATGTTTACAGAAAATTATAACCGCCTTCAAAGAAACTAAAAAGTTAAAAAATCATAAGAACATTAATTTGTTTTATCGAAGTCGCTGTCAAGCCGGTACGATTCGCGACAGGGCTTGCATTAGTTTTTTGGCTTGGCTTGACACCGACTTCTATAAAACATATTAATGTTCTTATAATGCGAACGAAAAAGGCATCGGATGCATTATTATTTTTTGACTTTTTAGTTTTTTTGAAGGCGGTTTTAACTTTTTGTTAAAATTGTTGAGTTACAGAAACAGAGATTCAAAACACTAATTCCTAGAATCGATTTAGTAACGTCCAAGTTAACGTTTCCTTATCATGGTACTACCCTTGCAATATCTACTTTCCAACAAAAAAAATAATCATCAAAATCGGTTCATAAACGACGAAGTTATCCGCGAACAAACATAAAAAAAATATATATATATAAGGTCTAACAAAACTAGCTGAAACTATTTTAAGGGGATGATCAGACCATCATACTGAACAACTTTCTCTATGGGACCAATATCGAAACCGCGAAAAAAAAATCAGCTGTTCCATACAAAGGTACTCGACCGAAATGTATGGGTAAGCAGATTTTTTTTCGCGATTTCGATATTGGTCCCATAGAGAAAGTTGTTCAGTTTGATGGTCTGATCATCCCCTTAAAATAGTTTCACCTAATTTTGTTAGACCTTATATAATACATACGGTCAAATTGAGAAACCGCCTCCTTTTTTGAAGTCGGTTAATTAAATTAATAATAGCCTTTTTTGTTGCTATTTGGAATGGAGTACAGAATAGAATATGAATTGAATTGAATCGAATCAATTCGAGCTGAGCGATGATAGCCCATACGGAAGAGAGCTAGCGCCTCAATCACGAGGACGCGGTTCGATTCCTGGCCTGTACCACTAAGTTCTTCGGAATTTATGTACGGTTGTATTTATCATTTACTAGCTCGGCGGTGAAGGAAAACATCGTGAGGAAACCTGCATTCCCGAGGATGAAAAGAAAATACCATAAGTTCGGAGGTATGCGTAAAATATGGGTGAGCTTGGGGCGAACACAATAGATCAGATCCGTTTCCTCTACCCTAAGGTTGTCTGGAAGAAATCGCTTCTTAGCGATAAGACCGCCTTATTTTGTGCCTCTTGTATTTTATTTCTGTATTTTACTTTTTATGTTTTTGGTGTAAAATAAAGTATATTTGATTGATTGATTGATTGATCAGCGATGGTCGCAGTGTTACATAACGGCCCTTGCTTGCAATAGCCCAACCACAAATAATAATCAATTCGAGCTCAATATTCAAGAATCTCAACCTAAAAGTGTAACATTATTGGACAAGCTACAAAAGGGCTTTACAATGTCCACAATACCAACACTATATCCGTATTTACAGGTGTCCGGCAAACAGGTCCGGTCAACGATATAAAACCATACTTTATTACTGTCGTGGCCGGATTTCTCCACTATTATAAAACTGTAGAGAAGTATCTACTTTGAAGATATCGACAAAAAAAATCGTTTCTAGGTATATGGTGTTTATGTGTCCCGGCCTTCAAATCACATAATAATTTTTTATTTTGTCCGTCTGTTCGTAGTTGTCAAAAACTACTGGATACTGGCAATACCGTCTTCACCATAAGGGCACACTGGGCCCGACTGGCTCCGAAGGGCCAACAATTTCTCTCACAATGGTTACCAATAGTGGAGAGCGGTCATTTTCGAAGCTTAAGAGAATAAAAAATTAATAAAAAAATATATACCATCAGGTTTTTTAGAACGAGATATTAGCTAAATTTTAAAATTGGAACTGTTGCTGACGTGATTTTTTTTTTATTTTGGTACATTTCTAGGCTCAAATTGGCTATTCAACATTATACCGAAAAAAAAATCAAATTTTTAATTAGTCCCGGCTCAAACCGTAAAATGACTGGGCTACTTTGCAAGTATGTAACCCCCAAACTGACCGAAATAAAAGACGTTTCACGTCAAAACTGGTGTATAATTCTATCTCTCTATATCATTATACAGGGTGTAAAATTAAATGGGACACTCACTTAAAGGAGTACTTCACTATAAAACTGAACAACTTTTACTATGGGAACAACACTGAAATCGCGAAAAAAAACCGTTGTCCCATACAAAACTGCAACATAGTCGCAGCAGATTTTTTTTAAGCGATTTCGTTATAGGTCCCATAGAGAAAGTTGTTCAGTTTGATGGTCTGAAGCACCCCTTTAAGTAGGTGTCCCATTTAATTTTACACCCTGTAGATATAAGACTTAATAAATAAACTATGTACACTAACGCTAGGCACTAACGTAGACTAAATTTCATTCTCAAAGGATCACTGTTGTCTTGAAATAAATGATTTATGCATTTGAATATATTCAGTTATCATTTTGACCTAAATAAGGAACTACAACCGTACGGAAGTCTATACAAAAAGATCACGAGGAAGTACATCACAGATACGCCATGCTGGATAGGGTGCCGTGGTACTAGTGGAACTCGATCGAAACTCGATCCGATTTTATTCACTTTAATCACGATTGTCAACTTATTATACATACTTATTACAAAAGAAAGTATCTATAGGATATAGTACTTAAATTAGATTGTGCTTTCCCTCCCAATTATAGGCAACAACAGCACTGCACACACTGCAAGTGGTTCACTTAGCTCTGTATAGCAAGCCAAAGTGACAATGGGTTTCTTATACAGAGTGTTACAAAAGTAAAAATAAACATTTAAAGCTTTTAAAGGGGTTGTTGAGACCATCAAACTGAACAACTTTCACTATGGGACCAACATCGAAATCGCGAAAAAAAACTTTTGTTTCATACATTTAGCTCAAGCAGATCCGTAGTTTAGTATGGAACATCGCATACGCATCACATCATGGCGATTATGGCAAATCTCCCCATTTTGGGGGAAGCCTATGTCCAGCAGTGGACGTCTATCGGCTGATATTATGATGATGATGATGAAACATACGATTTTTTCTCGCGATTTCGATATTGGTCCCGTAATGAATGTTGTTCAGTTTGATGGTCTTAAAAACATAAAAATACAAACAAACATTTAAGGGGGTGGCCCTTCAACCGATAATGAAAAGAAAATACCATAAGTCGGAGGTATGCGTAAAATATGGGTGAGCTTGGGGCGAACACAAAAGTCTAGCGATGGTCGCAGTGTTACATAACGACCCCGTTACATAGGCCCCGAACCCTTTCTGGGAATACCTGGCAGTCTAACGCGAGATTCTTTGAATAGGGTCAGCTTTGGCGAGGCAATAAAGCTTTGGTGCAACACCCCAGGCATGGGCCACTCCAAAGTACTTATCAAAGGCTACAATCGCAAACTTGCGAACGGTCTCCTTGCCCTCAGCAAGGATCAAATTTGTACAATAGCAAGGTCACTCACAGGCCACTGCAAATTAAATAAACACATGCACTCACTGAATTTAAGTGATACCACCGGCTGCAGATTCTGCAAGGAGGAGATGGAAACTCCTATACACCTCCTATGTGACTGTGGCCCCCTGATGGACAAACGTAGTACTCATCTAGGTAGGCAGGTTCTGACACCAGATGAGATACAAACTATCCCTATCAAAAATCTACTGCGTTTTCTGGCCGCAGTGGGGATTGGTAGAGAACTTTAAAAAGGGCGTTCACAAAGGACCAGCGATGGTCTACGTGGTACAGGCTTGATAAGCCTGTTAAGGCCCAGAATACCCCCAAATAATAATAATAAAAATACAAAACGACCTTTGCTTGCCCAACCACAAATAATAAATAGGTACCTAATAAAAGAAATAAAACGTCTTTGTCTACTAGCGGTGAAGAAAAATATTGTTAGAAAAACAAACTCACTTTGATATCCGAACGTTTATTTCATCGCGGACGGCTTCACTGTGGTGTTGAATAAGTTTTAAGCACTATAAGTAATAAGTGAAAAATTAATATAAAAAAAAATCTATGACGTGACAATTATATTCATGATCAATTTTATTATGGCTGTATCATGAACAACTTACATTATGTTGGAAATTCAATTAATATTAACTCAACCTACTATATTATTTATCGGATGAAAAGTATATAAGGTCAAACAAAATTAGGTGAAACTATTTTAAGGGGATGATCAGACCATCAAACTGGACAACTTTCTCAATGGGACCAATATCGAAATCGCGAAAAAAAATCTGCTGTTCCATACAAATGTACTCGACCTAAATGTATGGAACAGCAGATTTTTTTTTTCGCGATTTCAATATTGGTCCCATATAGAAAGTTGTTCAGTTTGATGGTCTGATCATCCCCTTAAAATAGTTTCACCTAATTTTGTTTGACCTTATATATACAGATATAGAATATTGAGTTTTAAAGACACACGAAATAACGAACAACAACTGATTAAACTAAAATATCCTAAAACTAAAATATAACTAGACTAAATTATATAAACAACATCTTATCTCAAAACATTTAGTATTTATTAAAACTGACTGTTAAACAAACAAACAAGGGAATTAAAAACCTTTCTAACGCGAATATTGAGACTAAAAAGTAAGTATGTACAAATTTACAATCTTAATAGTAGATAAGTATAATGTACAGAGTGGCCCCCTGCCACCGCACAGTCGAATGCATTTTCTATGTACATAGAAAATGCATTCGACTACGTAGTATCTTACGACAGAATAATAATACTTTTATTATTCGTTTCAGAGTGAATATAAATCGAAAACCAATAGTACCACAAGCTACAACGCAAAACAAAATGGCGGCGTCAAGATGTCGGAAGCGCGGGAAACTCGATTGTTTAAACATGGCCGATATCGCGTCAAATGTTACGTGTGTGTTGAAAACTGTTTGTTAGTCTGTCAGACGTGTGATGTAGGACACTTTTGTTTGGTGAATCTTTGATTTAAATTGAGTTTTGTTTAATTTAAATGTTTTCTTATAGTGAATGTTATATTATAAGGAGAAGCATTGGAAATGGAAGGAAATAGAATATTTGTAACAAAATACCAGAATATAAGGCTGTCTGGAAGAAATCGCTTCTTAGCGATAAGACCGCCTGTTTTTGTGCCTTTTGTATTTCCTGATTGTTTGCTCTCTGTATACCCCGTTTTTTTGGTGTCAAATAAAGTATAAATAATTGATTGATTGATTGCTTGAATATACAGAATGTACAATTAAATGGGACACTTACTTAAATGGGTGCTTCAGACCATCAAACTGAACAACTTTTACTATGGAACCTACACTGAAATTGCAAAAATAAATTCTGCTGTCCCATACAAAACTGAAAACATAACTCAACTAAAATGTATGGGACAGCAGATTTCGATATTGGTCCCATAGAGAAAGTTGTTCAGTTTGGTGGTCTGAAGCACCCCTTTAAGTAAGTGTCCCATTTAATTTTACACACTGTATATCTTATAGGAGGCTGTGTGAGCACCACATTTCCTATGAGTACCTATCGTACAAGGCGATCAAGGGTAATTTTGTTTATTTTAGGGAGGGCTATTGCAATCCGTGGCCTCGGGCAGTGGCTGACCCTGTACGTTTATCTCAAAAAACAAACATCGAAGACCTAAACGTAACTAAAACGGAACGCAGCCGCCGGATGCGTTCGACACCGCATTTCCGGTCAGCCGTTAAATTTGAATTTCGAACCGATATCGCATTCAGCCAGGAACTTTTGTTGGGAGCGGTCGTGTCGCCGGCCGCAAGTTTATGCGGAAATTGATGACGCCGACGTTTGCGGAATGTTTCACCACTGTTTATTATCATCTCGGTTTTGGAATTATTAAAGGGTTTAAACAGGGTATAACAAAACACCCTCGTAATATAACAGAGGTGATTTAGACCAACAAATTAAACAACATTCACTTTCTCCGTTCCATAATCGAGAGGCAATGTGAAGAAAATAGGAATCTTCAAAGCGTCATATATCAGAAGTACTAACAGTAGGAGTATGATTAGCGGATATGTGTAAATTGAACATATAATTGAAGTTTTGATTAGAGCCAAAACACGATTAAGACACATTTTCTCGATAGAAAAACTAGCCAAAGTAGCCACCGTCTTTATTGATAAACGCTTGGAAATGCTAAACGGTGAATAATAGAAACACGAGACTTGATTTAAAAAAAAAGAGATTGATGTTTCACAAATTTTGATTAGAGCAGAATTGAACTTACATAAATAGTACAATCACAACTAAATAAAGTTTGTTTTACGCTTGCGTCGTTTCAGGCGCGCGCGCCGCCCCATCTCTTTCTCTCGCATCAGGTAGTAATATATGCTATTACACATCCATTTTCGCTTCAATTATTTTTCGACATAGGCCCGTTGTAGATATGTAACTGTAGATTTTTAATTTTTGTTCCACTTTGTCTCCATAGGAAAAATTGGTCAGTTTGATGGTCACCCCTTTTAATAGTCTTCCATTGGGGTAGGCAGAGATAATAAAATGCTACGATCCCTCCCTTCCTCGACATTCTTTAATCTCTTCATACTCATCGGTTTAGGGCTTTGACTATTTATTGTAAGGACTAGCCCTGCGGTAGCATGTCCCCTCTGCCACGGTATAAGAATAATTGATCATGTGCATTTACATTCAATTTTATACCTTATCACTAAACGAGACAGCCTATAATTGCGAAACAATAACTTCGAACTTAGAACGTTTGGGGTTCACACGAGACTACTTTTCATGATCTAAAGTTGTGGGGAATAAAATCCAAAGTTGCGGATTTCATGTTACATCGCCCCCCGCAAAAAGTGGCGGAAATGTTTGTTAGTAGAATTACACGCGTAACTAGTCCCTATATAAGTAGTCAATGGTTTAGGGGATGACCTGAACTACGAATTTTGAAAGTCACTCGTTGAAATCAGTAGTAAATAATGACAAAATTGCTATAGAGATTATGCATAATGTTTTATTTTTTCTTCTAAATTTTTAATTATTTATTAGGTCTATTATTATTATTTGTGGTTGGGCTATTATGTGATTTGAAGGCAGGGACACATAAACACCATATACCTAGAAACGATTTTTTTTGTCGATATCTTCAAAGTAGATACTTCTCTACAGTTTTATAATAGTGGAGAAATCCGGCCACGACAGTAATAAAGTATGGTTTTATATCGTTGACCGGACCTGTTTGCCGGACACCTGTAAATACGGATATAGTGTTGGTATTGTGGACATTGTAAAGCCCTTTTGTAGCTTGTCCAATAATGTTACACTTTTAGGTTGAGATTCTTGAATATTGAGCTCGAATTGATTATTATTTGTGGCTGGGCTATTGCAAGCAAGGGTCGTTATGTAACACTGCGGCCATCGCTGGTCTTTTGTGTCCCCAAGCTCACCCATATTTTACTCATACCTCCGAACTTATGGTATTTTCTTTTCATTCTCGGGAATACAGGTTTCCTCACGATGTTTTCCTTCACCGCCGAGCTAGTAAATGATAAATACAACCGTACATAAATTCCGAAGAACTTAGTGGTACAGGCGAGGAATCGAACCGCGTCCTCGTGATTGAGGCGCTAGCTCTCTTCCGTATGGGCTATCATCGCTCCTTATTCTATTAGGTCTAACAAAACTAGCTGAAGCTATTTTAAGGGGATGATCAGACCATCAAACTGAACAACTTTCTCTATGGGACCAATATCGAAATTGAGAAAAAAAAACTGCTGTCCCATACAAAACTGCAAACATAACTCGAACGAAATGTATGGGACGGTTGTTTTTTTCGCGATTTCGATATTGGTCCCATAGATAAAGTTGATCAGTTTGATGGTCTGATCATCTCCCTAAAATAGTTTCAGCGAATTTTGTTAGACCTTATATACCTATACCTATGTTAAAACTTCTTGATTGAATTTAATGAATTTGATGAATAATTTACAATCTTAATGATGGAAATATTCTTTTTTGTAATTTCAATTTAAAAATAATAATATTGAATTGATAATTTTATTTTACAATTTTAATAATGTGAATGTATGTATTTAAATTTTTTTGTTTATTAGATGGAATACCCAATTCACCGTAAAATTTTATTTTATTTAACTTAGGATTGCTGTGCCCTAACAGGGTTCATGTTTGATACCTACTAAGCCTAGCATTTAAGACCAAAATATTACAACATCAGTGCAATAAAAAATGATATCTATTTCTATTTCATCACTCGAACACGATTTTGAATTCACGGTAAAAAATAGCACTTCTCTCTTTTTTTAAGTACCTACATCACCAATTTGTTCAAGGTTCGTTTCCTTCCATAATTTCCACTTACACCTGCCTTAAAAATGGCACATCGAAAAACGATTTCATATTAAAACGATGGGGTTAATAAACTTTATTGTTTTGGCGCGAAACTGCACTTGTCTTGACAGATGACAACAGTTTACGCGGGAAACGATTTTCAAAGATGGCCGACGCGTGCCGTATCTTAAACATCTGAGTCTGTTTCCATTTTCTTAAGAGAACAGTACTTAGTCCCACTCTGCCACAAGTGACGAGAAAGACGAGCATCGGTCCCTGATACTGCCTCAAAGCGCGATTATAAGTATACAGGTTGTCACAGAAGTAAAAATAAAAGTTGAAAACTTTTAAGTAAACGTTTACACCAACAAACTGAACAACTTTCACTTTGGGACCATCATCGAAATCGGAAAAAAAATCTTTTGTCCCATACATTTAGCTCGAGTAGATCTGTAGTTTAATGTGGAAAATCGCAAACGCATCGCATCATGGCGATTATGGCAAATCTCCTTATTTTGGGGGAGGCCTGTGTGCTTTTTTCCCCAGTTGGTTAGGACATTGCAGGCTGAATCACCTGATTGTCTGAAAAGAAAGATGATTCCGTGCTTCGGATGGCACGTGCCGTTGTTCCCGGCTACTATCTCTGGTGGTAGTAGTCGTTACATAAAAAACCACGTCATAGGCCGTAAGGCGGTCTGTAAAAACTCTGACACCAGGGCTCTGCCCACACGATAAGAAGAAGAAGAAGAAGAAGAAGAATATGATTGCCTGAAAATATGGGTGTAGAAATTTGTGTAGGGTGTGCATAGCCCCCACACACACATAGTCTTAAGGTAAGGTATTGTATTGTATACAACGTGTTAAGGTGGTTTCAGTCCATACAAAAGTTTGACGCACAATACGCGTAAACGGAATTAATAAAAGTAATATTTTATATATGGAAAAATAGTTTAGAAAACAAATAACATTTGCAATTTATTATATAATTACGAAGATATAAAGCTTTTAATATATTGTATGAAAAATTTCAAAGCTTTATATCTTCGTAATTGTTTTATAAATTGCAAATGTTATTTGTTACGCGGCATCTATATTTTCTAAACTATTTTTCCATATATACAAAGTTACTTATATTAATACCGTCGTTTATCGTTATTATATCGTTACTTATATTTATACGCGTATTGTGCGTCAAAGTTTTGTATAAAATTGACCCCTCTGCAACCGCCTTAATGAATTAACGCAAAACTAGAAAGTAGTTTGTTTAGAATCGAGAGCAGAATCAAATTATCATGGTTTCAACATAGGTAATTTTTTTCAAAATATTAAATAAATGGTTTGTAAAATTTAAAATTTACTGAACCCGATGTCAACCCACCGCACGGACACACTCACCCTACTTACTATCAAAACAAGATTATTAAAATGTATCCATGAGTACGTTAGCGCTTTCATTCATTGCTGAAATGATAAGAAATCATTTTTGCCTCAAAACTTAAAATGCGAATAGCTTTAAATTTTAAGTATCAAAATAATGAAATTATTGTTTCACGAGCGTTAACCCGCGACTTCGTCCGCACAAATTATATACCAGATTTTAAGTCAGATCATAAGCTATCAAACAAAAAAAGTTTCATCAAAATCGGTTCAGTAGTTTTTGCGTGATACTCGTTCAAACAAACAAACACATAAACAAACAGAGAGACAAAAATCCAAAAATTGGTGAAATGGAATCAGGGACACCTAAAAACCATATCGTAACTTTTTTTTGTCAATATCTTCAATGTACAGACAAACTTCCTGTTACAGTTTTATAATAGTATAGATTCCAATTGTTTTGTTATAAATCAGTTGGGGTGTATGAGGTTTTGCGCTTATTTATTAATATTAAAACACGTTGACTTTCCGGATACGACAGACTTTATTTTTTTAAAAGAAGGACAATCTGTGGTACATTAGTGTTGCCACTTCAAACTTACATTTTGTTACTTATTAAAACTAACATCCCCACTTAACAAAATAAAATCTTTTACTTAGCTTTAATTCCTATCATTTCCATAAACTTGTAATGCTTAACAAATGATAGACCTTTGGTTAACAAGTCGGCGGGCATTTCTTCAGTTGAAATGTATTCAATTTCAATTAATTTATTTTTGATTGCGTCTCTAACATAGTGAAAACGAACATCAATATGTTTCGACCTATTGTGTGCCTGATGACTTGTTGCCAATTTTAATGCGCTTTGATTATCACACTGTAATTTAATAACACATTGTTTACCAGTAATCTCATACATCAAATTTCTCAAATAAACGGCTTCCCTAGATGCCTCCGATAAAGCAACATATTCTGCTTCGGTGCTAGACAATGAAACCGTCTTCTGTTTTCTACTCTGCCATGAAATCACAGAACCATTCATTGTAAAGCAGAACCCAGTGTAAGACTTACGATCTAGACTATCACTAGCCCAGTCTGCATCAACGAAACCTTTCAGCTCTACACACTCCTTACTGTATTTTAAACAATAATGCTTAGTTCTTTGCAGATATTGCAATACTCGTTTAGCATAATTAAAATGATTTTCGTTATAGCAGTTATTAAACTGGCTAAGATAGCTTAGGGAATATGCTATATCAGGTCTAGTTAGAACAGCCAAATACATAAGGCTTCCAATCAAATTTTGATATGGAATGTTTACTGTACATGATTCAGATTTCTCAATGTTCAATTTACTTTCAATGGGAGTATGTATAGCTTTACAATCTGACATATCAAACCTTGACAATAATTGCTCTATATATTCCTGTTGATCTACTGTTATGGTTTTATATTTCTTATTTACATTAATTCTCATGCCCAGGTAACGTCTAACAGAACCTAAATCTTTCAATTTAAATTTAGAACTTAGTACAGTTTTTAGTTTCTCAGTCTCTTTAGTACAATTCGAGAATATCAAAAAATCATCGACGTAAACAGTTACAATAATTTTAACATTACCAGAAATTTTTGTAAATAAGCAAGGTTCAAACTTACTAATTTTAAAACCCAAATTACATAAGGAGTCTCTAACTTTTTCATACCATACCAATGAAGATTGTTTTAATCCGTAGATAGCCCTTTTAAGCTTTAAAACTTTTCCATTACTCTCACTTACAAAACCTTCTGGAATTGACATAAAAATATTCTCTTTCAAATGTCCATTTAAAAACGCGGTTGTCACATCCAGGTGTGTGATATCCATGTCCCACTGGACACTGAGTGCGAACAACATTCTAAGAGTGGAATGTTTCACAACGGGAGAAAAAGTGTCCTCGTAATCAATACCACGACGCTGTGTAAAACCTTTTGCCACAAGTCTGGCCCGATATCGCACTTTGTCATTCACATCTAGTTTTTTATTAAACACCCACTTACACTGCACAATTGACCCACCACTTGGAACATCAACAAGCTCCCATGCATCATTGTCCTCAAAGGACTGGAGCTCCTCTCGCATGGCCTGTCTCCATTGCTTGGCCTCTGGTCCATTCAGCGCTTCTGAGCAAACTATTTGCTCAATTTCAGGACTTGAACTGGACACACACATGTTCCAACCATAGCGTTCTGGAATTCTTCTTTGTCTATTGCTCTTATCAACTTCAGAAACTGATTGCAGGTCAGTGCTTGTAATATCAGCCTCAAAATTTGATGTTGTTAGGCTGTCATCATCGGTTTCAGTGTTTGGATCTGTATACACAGAAGTTGAACTTAAATCAAGCTGAGATTCATCAGCTAAAGTCTCCCCCACTGAATCTCGGCCATCTTCATTTCTTGCTGGCGACCCATGGGTATCTGATTTCTCTTCACTATTTTCTTGAACATCATTCTGTATCCAGATCACATTTTCTTCTTCATTGTTTGTATATTTTTTAATTTTTTCTTCCATCACTATGATATCTCTCTTCACAGTGACATCATTTGTTCTTGGATCATATACACGATAACCTTTCACTGTTTCTGAAAATCCTACAAGGATATACTGTTCAGCTTTTCTATCCCATTTTAATCTTTTTTCTTTGGGAATGTGTACCATCACGGGACATCCAAACAGACGGATATGACCTAAGTCTGGTTTCTTTCCGTACCATGCTTCATAGGGTGTTTTATTACCCAAACTTGAAGTAATAGAACGGTTTTTTAAATACACTGCCGTGTTTGCCGCTTCCGCCCAGAATTGTTTTTCTAACTTTGCATCAAAGAGTAAGCATCTTGCTTTCTCGACAACAGTTCTATTTGCTCGTTCACAAACACCATTTTGTTCTGGTGTGTATGCATTTGTCTTCTGGTGGATAATTCCTTCTTTGACTAAGTAATTCTCCATTTCGCCACTGCAAAACTCACCACCGTTGTCTGTGCGTAGTATCTTTATTCTTTTATTCTGCTGGTTTTCTACCATCGCTTTGAAGTCCTTGAATTTTTTGTACACTTCACTTTTATACTTTAAGAAGTATATGAAAGTCATACGACTAAAATCATCAATCAACAGTAAAAAATACTGAGCTCCGGCAATGGATTTTGTTTCCATGGCACCACATACATCGGCATGTATTATCTGTAGTGTTTCTGTACTCCTCTGTCCTACATGTGAAAATGGTAACCTCATCTGTTTACCTTCGCAACAAGTTACACATTTTTCCTTCATCATGTCACTGGTATCAGGATAAAACAATCCATCCACAATGCCGCTCTTCATTTTGTTTAAATCGTTACTGTTGATATGTGCTAGCCGCCTGTGCCAAAGCTCTGCACTTGCTATAGCTGGTGCTGCCCATATACAATCTGCCACTTTTATCTGTAGCTTGTATACTCCGTTGCTTGATTCTGCTGTGGCCACCAGCTCATTCTGCTTGTTGCGAATATAACAGCGACTATCTTCAAAAACTACTCTATTTCCATTTTTGATTAGTTCACTTACCGACAACAAATTTGTGGTCAAGCTTGGCACGCATAGCACATTTGTTACTGTGATATCGTAGTTACAATCGGTCAATATATGTACGTCTCCGGAACATAAAACTGGCACTTTCATATTGTTTGCGACGGTGATCTCTGATAAACTCGGTGTAAAATTAGCATTATTTATCCACGTCTTATTTGCTGTCATATGTGCACTTGCGCCGGAGTCTACGTACCATTCGCTTTTATTATATTCTCCATTTAGAAATACCACACTAAAAGCATTTGATTGTTTGTTTTTCTGCTCGATCAATAATGGACACTGGTTTCTATAATGACCAATTTGCTTACATCTGTGGCATAATATGATTTTGTCACCTGTCACTTTTGGTGATGGCGTGCCACCATGTTTGCTTTTTGGTTTTTGGTTCATTTTGTTTGCAGCAAATGCAGCACCACTGGAATCCGTGTCGTTGTTTGAAACCTCCATATCGATTAATTTCGATTTTATTGTATCTGTGGTAATCTTGATGCCTGAGTGTTCGATTGCCATGATCATCGGCGAAAATCTATCTGGCAAACCTGCTAATAATAATGATCCAATCCATTCATCCGTGATTGCAAATCCTGTGCCCTTTAATCTCTGAGCTGTTTCGACAACTTGCGTAACATATGAAGTCATGGTCTCGCAATTTTCTTGTCGCAACGAGATTAAACGTCGTAGCAAGGTTATTTTCCTAGTAAAACCTGAATCGTCGAACATGCTTTTCAGTTTTTCCCACAAATCGGGACATGTTTTTGTTTCCTTGATGTGCACGTACAATCCCGGATCAATCGTCAAAATCAGCTTTGCCTTGGTTTTTGCATCTTCAGTCGGTTTTGACTCAAAACTGGCATCTGGCTCCATTTTGATGTAGTTCACCATGCCTTCGAGCACCAACAAATTCTCGACTGCAAAACTCCACTCATCATAATTTTCCCTGCCTTTCAACTTCGGAACACTTTGAATATAATTTGCTGCCATGATATCTCGAAAAGTTTAACAATTTCAACTGTAATTTACTATAATTTACTTGAAATATTGATAATTTGCCCATAACCTATTAAAACACGTTGACTTTCCGGATACGACAGACTTTATTTTTTTAAAAGAAGGACAATCTGTGGTACATTAGTGTTGCCACTTCAAACTTACATTTTGTTACTTATTAAAACTAACAATTAACACGTTGTATAAGTGATTGTCTCTATAGTTTTTGACTTTGCGAGATCTTCGAATGTAAGGATTTGACTAAAAATATTTCCTGTCCTCTTATATCAAAAGTGTGTAATGGAAACAGTTTTCAAAGTAACCCAGCCAGACGCTATAATTTAAAAAGATTTTCATTTTAAAAATATGAAAAATGTCTGTTCGAAATTTATTTTTAAATGGTTCTTCAATGTTTTTCTCATGTCCAACTAATACGCTGAAAAAAATGTTTTGTTAAATATATAACCGAACTTTAGTGACTTCCAAACTGTTCAATCAATCAATTATACTTTATTTGACACCAAAAAAAAACAGAGTATACAGAGAGCAAACAATCAGGAAATACAAAAGGCACAAAAACAGGCGGTCTTATCGCTAAAAAGCGGTTTCTTCCAGACAACCTTAGGGTAGAGGAAATAGTGAAAGAAGATTGGTAGGCGGTGTAGATCACAATAACACAATATAGATAACATATACAAATAATGTTATACAAATACAAACATACTGTAATATAAAAATATATATATATAATATAAATACCTATAACAAATACATATTCATACCTACAAATACATATCATACATAAAAGAGTACCAAAACAACAATTATTTATCAAAGAGAGAAAAACATGAACCAGAGAGGTGACCATTCAGGATAGGTAGTCAGTGCTCGAGGAAATGAGCTTTGACCTTCGACTTAAAAACATTCAAGGAGGGTGCACGTCTGTTTGCACTGTTTTGTAGCACATAAACAATCGTTTGGTTATAAATAGCATAACTTTTTACTATTTATCTACAAACGTTTGGTTATGTGCTACAAAACAGTTTGGAGGTCACTAAAGTTCGGTTATATTTAACAAAACATTTTTTTCAGTGTACCTACTTATTTCATAAGAAGTAAAAGTATCTTTTGAAGTGAAAGCTTTTATGGGAGGGCTTTGAAATTCTGATCTGCAACCTTTTCGGAACTTTTTCGCAACTTTTGACGAAAGTTTGAAATTTAAATTTGAAAGCTGCAGTTTCACTTCTGCCGGGCGGCCAACTTTGTTTTTCTTCAATAGCATACCTATGCCCACGACTATATTCTTCGAGGGGTACTCAGAACATCCACGTTTCACTAGTAGTACCTGTCCATTGTGTCGGGAAGTGAGCCCGTCGCCACATACAATAGACAGTGGGTACAAAAACTTTGACATTGAAGATATTTCCTTACGTTTTTGCCGCCATAACAGGACCCTTCTCAATAATGAAGGTTTATGAAGTCAATAATCAGACCATCAAATTGAACAACTTTCTCTATGGGACCAAAATCAAAACCACGAACAAATATCAGCTAAATTGTAAACCTTCTCGACCCAAATGTATGGGACAGCAGATTTTTTTTCGCGATTTCAATGTTGGTCCCATAGAGAAAGTTGTTCAGTTTGATGGTCTGATTATTGACTTCAAAAACCTTCAGCGTATTAAGTTCATGACCATAATCCCTTGCGGGAGTGGTCAGAAACCTTGTTACAACTAAAAATCTTCTTAAAAAAATTATATGATAAATTTTATAACAATACCAGCGTTAACCCGCGACTTTGTCCGCACAAATTATATACCAGATTTTAAGTCAGATCATAAGCTATCAAACAAAAAAAGTTTCATCAAAATCGGTTCAGTAGTTTTTGCGTGATACTCGTTCAAACAAACAAACAAACACACAAACAAACAGACAGACAAAAAATCAAAAAATTGGTGAAATGGAATCAGGGACACCTAAAAACCATATCGTAACTTTTTTTAGTTAATATCTTCAATGTACAGACAAACTTCCTGTTACAGTTTTATAATAGTATAGATAGATAAGAGAAGGAATAATGATAACTGTATAACGACTACAAAAACAAACAAGCAACAATGGGAATAATTTTAGTACGAACATCTAAATGGCGTAGCGGCGTAGTAGAACCGTAGTAAACGCAGCTACGGCGTAGTCGTGACGTATCGAATTTCAATTTTGTTTGCTAACCTTACAAGATATAATTGCTAACCATCCTTTGGTAAAAGGTCTCAAAAGAAAAATGACCTATAAAGGGTGTAAGGGAATTGCTTCCAAAAACTCATATAGGGGTGAAAGTACCCATCAATATGAACAACTTTTACTATGAGACCAACTATGAAATCTCAAAAAAAAAATCAGCTCCTCCATACATTTTGCGCGGTACTTAAAGTTAGTATGAGATAGCTGATTGATTTTTCAGATCTCTTAATTGGTCCGATAGTAAAAGTTGTTCAAATTATTGGGTACTTTGAGTTTTCGGAAGGAATATACACCCTGTATTACTAACCCGAAACAAACTTAAATCTATACATTTAAAACAGTTCCGTGATTGAATGACAGACAACGCACAGACTCTTAGTCAAAGCACAGACTAAATTACTGAAGATAAAAACATAAAATTAAGATTACACCGAACAAAAACGCGGATGCAGTCGCGGGAAAAAGCTAGTCTTAAATGTAACAACAATAGTAGATTACACACCGAGAGCAGGAAAGTAAGAAATGTCTCAGATCTCATGTTATTATTGTCCGAGGCAAGGCCGAGGTCAACAAACATGTGATCTGAGGCTTTCTTATTTACTGCACTGAAAAAAATGTTTTGTTAATATAGCCGAACTTTAGTGACTGCCAAACTGTTTTGTAGCACATAACCAAACGTTTGGTTAAAATAGCATAACTTTTTGCTATTTTAACCAAACGTTTCACTAAAGTTCGGTTATATTAACAAAACATTTTTTTCAGTGTGCCCGAGGTTAGTACACTATTTTTCTCCTCGACGGAGGCGTAAAACGGCAACTTCGCTTAGCGCAGCGGGGCGAAAGTTGACGCTTTCGGAGAGGTGAAAATAATATTACTATAACTGTTTTAAAAAAAGAGAATTAAAGAAACAAACATAACCTAAATCCCCTAAAATCCTTTAGTAAACAAAAACAAATCATAAAAGAATTGAACTAAAGTTTAAATTAGTATGCAAATATAATCTCTACGGTTATAAAATATTCTAGTAGAGGAAAATAATTTGTATTTTATACAGATCCCGTCTAGCGACGGCTGTAAGACGATGTTGGAATAGTGTGGACATGACTCCTAAACATTTTTAGCAAAATATTTAAACTGACTTCGAAACTAAGAGAAAAGGTTATATTACGCCTTTTTTTCGCCTATTTTAAGCGCGGCCATCAATCAAACTTAAATATCATAGTTTAGAATTAAATTTCAAACAAAACTTGTTATTACAAGTATATCTCTAAACTCAGTCCGAACGGAGATATAAAGGTATGAAGTGAACGGAAAAAAACATTTTCAACTCTAAGCCTTTACAATTATCTCCATTCGGAGTTCGGAGTTTAGGGATATACATGTAATAAAATGTTTTGTTTGTTACTTTATTCTGAACTAAAATATTCAAGTTTGGTTTATGGCCGCGCCAAAAACTACGGCGAAAAATGAGACGCCAATCTTCAACACAAAACCCGCAATATATTTTGCGTTATTGTGAATGACCACTGTCCCTTCGTCCCAATGGCACAAAACCAGGAAGGACTACGAATAAAGAAAAAAGGACAGCTGCGGTCTGCGACGAAGTCGGCGTAACAGTGGATGTCACGCCCCAGAAAGGGGAGAGGTGATCCATGGGACAGAAGGACAGAGATTGAACTTGTAGGGAGTCGACAAAAATGCGCGCGTGAAATGGATGCCTAGAGCAAGTAACGTGCGCATCTCCCGCAATTCGGCTCGTATAACCAGAAGGTTGAAAGAGTCATGAGGAGGTGGAGGGTTCTGTCCCTTCGTCCCAATTACAAAAATTAAGTTTTATAAACAACAAAACGCGCAATTTCCCGTTCCATTAGTACCAAAATAAAACGCCTCCTAATTGTCTGAACGAGAATATGATGTTGATGAATATTAAATTATCTCATAAACGAGTTTCCTAGACTAGGTTTACGTTCGAATTTCAAATTTGTGCTTATAAAATAGCAGAACTGGAGTGCAATTCTCTAAGCGTCACATTGATGTCAAAAACATCGACGAGCTCACAAAATGTAACATCCTTCTTGCATCCTTCAGATCGTTGAAGTTTTTATATAAGTTTGACACATGACATAACCATAGCGAATACCGAATTGTCAGCTCGTCGATGTGTCAACGACGAATTAAAGGTTGTGACTTTGACTACTTATATGAGGACTAGTTACGCGTGTAATTCTACTAACAAACATTTTTGCCACTTTTTGCGGGGACGAGGTAACATGAAATCCGCAACTTTGGTTTTTATTCCCCATAACTTGAGATTCTAATTTTGATTGTTAAAAATCATGAAAAGTAGTCTCGTAGTGAACGCCAAACGTTCTAAGTTCGAAATTTATATGCTGTCTCGTTTAGTGATAAGGTATAAAACTGAGTGTAAATGCACATGATCAATTGTTCTTATACCGTGGCAGAGGGGAAATGCTACCGCAAGGCCAGTCCTTATAATAAATAGTCAAAGGTTTGTGACGATGTTTGAGCTATGTGAATTGCATTGCTGTTCATACTGGTCACAGAACACGCTTGCAGGCAGCAGACTTGTTCAGTATCATGGGTACATTTTTTACAACTTTCCCAAAAAAAAACTAAAGGAAATTTGTAAAAAAAATTTTGAACTTCCCATACTAAATGCAATCAGCTAATCGAATTTTTGTATAAAAAGTCAATTTTTTTGCGAATTTCCTATAGATTTCTTAGGGAAAGTTGTTCAGTATCATCGGTACAATCACCCCTTAAAGTAATTTACCCTAACACTTAAAGTAGTTTACCCTAACACCCAGTAGAAACAACATCGAAATCACGAAAAAAAATCAGATTTGGGTCGAGGTTTGCAGTTTTGTATGAAAAAGCAATTTTTTCGCGATTTTGATTGTCTCAACAGTTAAAGTTGTTAAGTTTGATGGTCTGAAATCTGAATTAAATGCACAACATTATATCAAAAGCACCCATTTTGATATGTAACAGATTTCACACCCTGTATAACAACTACCACCTTTAAAGCATTCACGAATCTCACGTACACACAGCGTGTTACAAAAATTATAAATCAAGCACTAAACGAGATTAAAAATCAAATGTTAATGCCAATTCGTATGCTAACGGTTAGTTTGCCAGTTTAACGGTCAGTTAAACTTAACTCGCAGTTAAAATGTTACTGCTGCTCCATTTTGTAGTTAAAAGTGTTTTTTAAATTATTTTTTATTATAGTCTGAGACGTTTTACTGTTGGTATTGCTGTATAAGTCTATGTATGAACGATCGAGGCTTTCGTTAGTACAGTACGACCAGGAAAATAATTCCGCTCGTCAATCTTCGTTTGCGCAGAGCAGTGCAGAATCGGCTATTCTCTATCTCGCTCCAACTCGAATAGCAGAATATGGATACTTCGGCAGCGAAAAGGGCGCGAAAGCAATAAGCCAATAGCGGCAAGGTGTCACATCGTGATTGGTCAATATAATTTTGCGCGCTTTCAAATTTTGTCTACTGCGCAGGTACATCGGTAAGACTTATAAACCTGGTACTACTGTAATATTTTGTTAGTTTCGACTATCAAAATGAATAACTTCTGCTATGGTAATAACATACATACATATTCTCACGCCTGTCTCATACTAGGGTAGGCAGAGACAACGGAACGCCACCTGCTACGATCCTGACAAACCTCTCTAGCTTCAATCAATCAATCAATCAATTATACTTTATTTGACACCAAAAAAACCGAGTATACAGAGAGCAAACAATCAGGAAATACAAAAGGCACAAAAACAGGCGGTATTATCGCTAAAAAGCGATTTCTTCCAGACAACCTTAGGGTAGAGGAAATAGTGAAAGAAGATTGGTAGGCGGTGTAGATCATAATAACACAATATAGATAACATACACAAATAATGTTATACAAATACAAACATACTGTAATATAAAAAAAAATATATATGTAATATAAATACCTATAACAAATACATATTCATACCTACAAATACATATCATACATAAAAGAGTACTAAAACAATAATTATTTATCAAAGAGAGAAAAACATGAACTAGAGAGGTGACCATTCAGAATAGGTAGTCAGTGCTCGAGGAAATGAGCTTTGACCTTCGACTTAAAAACATTCAAGGAGGGTGCACGTCTGATCGGCTCCGGCAACAAGTTCCAGAGCCGAACGGCATGAACAGAAAAGGAATGGGTGTAGAAGTTAGTGGAGTTAGTGGCATAAGGAGGGAAAGGTTTTCAGAGGAACGCAATTTACGACCAGTGGTGGAGGAAATGGAGGAATAAAAAGGCAGGCGTTCCTTAAGGTATTGAGGAGTCAAAGGATCGATGAGGATGGAATAGAGAAGGGAAAGGATGTGAGCTTCCCGTCGACATTTGACCGGGAGCCACTTAAGGCGAGCGCGGTATTCCGACTTATATACTAAACCTCTCTAGCTTCCTTCACATTCATTAGTCCTTTCATGCATGCTCTTCGGTTTCGGGTAGATCTGTCCTGGTCATTTTTAAACACGTCGCCGTCGTTAATCCTTATGGTAACAAAGTCGAAATTAAAAAAAAAACGCATGTTCCATAAATTTAAGTCGAGTAGCATTTTTAAGTTTTGTAAGATTTTTTTAAATTTTTCTCGAAGTTGGCTCTATTGTGAAAGGTTTTTTATTTTATAGTGCAATTATGACTTCAAATATTTTTCTTTAAATATGTCATTACGCTAGTAACCGTAAGGAACAAACAAAAAATTAATACCGACTTCAATACTAAAAAAAACGAAAGGCTTGGTGTCAAGCCAGTACGATCGAGTTCTGTTGACAGTAACGAGTTCGAACAGACCGCTCATCATATTCTTTGGGAGTGTGAGCTCTGGTACGCCGAGCGCCAGACCATGCTTGACTCAATAAAATCGTTTTCTGATGTCCCTTACTACATGGATCTTGTTGCGACTAGGGATAAATTCCGTGCGATCAGATGTTTTTGCCATACTTATTACTGGAAGCAAAATAGGTCATAGTTTCAGTACAATGTTAGGTTCCTATTGTTTTATTTTGTATTTCTGGTGCTTTTGCGGTCGTGTCTTCAACACTGCCATAAATGATCTCTTGAATTGGCTCTCTAATAGCCATGTTTTTTCCTTCTTATTGCTGTCTCCCGTTTGCAATGGAGGGAAGTCGGATATTTCGTTTTCCTACTCCTCCTATCTTCTTTGATTAATTCATTGCGGGTTCCAAGACAGATTAGAGTCATCCCCCGGGCTCGCTGGACTTCATTGTCCAGTGTTGTGAATGGTCGCCGCTGTTGATCCTGGCTTACAGGAGTTACAGCGGTGGGAATGTGTGGTGGGCCTATGCCCGATTTAAAAAAAAACCAGTACGATTCGCAACAGTTCTTGGAGTAAGATTTTAGGCTTGGCTTAACACTGACTCCAGTAAGCCAAAGTAATGTTCTGATTGATGCAAAAGTAAGAGACATATTATTTATAAATAAATAAAATTTCCTATTTTTCCATTCAAGCCCAACGATTCTCAACGATCCCCGCCATCCAATCCACCGCGTAGGCCCTGCCACTTCCTACGCCGAGGTCCGTACCCCTCTGGGTGCCCCTAGGTCAGTTGCTTAAGTTCATTCATTTTGCTCGGTAGACCCTTCGTGGTCCCTCTAATAGTCCGCAGTAAAAAGCACTGAGCAGAGCTGTAAGGCCTACCACATACATCCGGAATAAACCTGATTCGGAATTAGTTCCGTATGGAGTGTTGCCGCTTTTAGAGATTTTTTCACTAGATCTAGTGATTTTTTGGTGTGTTTGGTGGCATATTTTAAAGAGATTTTTGAGCGTAAGCGTTGATGGAACGATACCGTACCAAGACGGTACAGTTGCGACGCCGTTGCGGTATACGCTCAAAAATAGCTTGTGTGATAATTGTTTATGCCATTTTGTGTGCAGATTATGTCTAATGTTAAAACTATCGATAGTCTTTTGATATAGTTGCATAATATTGAAATAGAATTCTTCTTCTTATCGTGTGAGCAGAGCCCTGGTGTCAGAGTTTTTCAAACCGCCTCAAGGCCTCTGACGTGGTTTTTATGTAACGACTACTACCACCAGAGATAGTAACCGGGACCAACGGCTTAACGTGCCATCCGAAGCAGGCAATCATCTTTCTTTTCAGACAATCAGGTGATTCAGCCTGCAATGTCCTAACCAACTGGGGAACAACGCACAAAATGACATTTCACTAGGTGTGTAGGTTTGTAAATTGTATTTCTGCCTCCGTGGTGTAATGGTTAAGAGCATTGGCTCTCGACACGGAGGTCGTGGGTTCGATTCCCACGGGGGACACCTAGTGATATGTCACTATGTGCGTTTTTCCCATGTCGGTTAGGACATTGCAGGCTGAATCAGTTGATTGTCTGAAAAGAAAAATGATTCCGTGCTTCGGATGGCACGTTAATCCGTTGGTCCCGGCTACTACTATCTCTGGTGGTAGTAGTCGTTACATAAAAACCACGTCAGAGGCCGTAAGGCGATCTGAAAAAACTCTGACACCAGGGCTCTACCCACACGATAAGAAGAAGAATCTCCAAAAAAAAAGCCACAACGATAGCTGATGATGAGTTTTAAACTGTTTCTGAGTTTCTGATAGAGAAAGGTAATTAGTGGAATATCTTTTATGGCGAACTTATAGTTTTCGAACAAGCCAGCAGACGCTCAAATACTCAACTACGCAGTTAGACAACTTAAACCACAAACCGTCCATCCAAAACAACTCTTTTTCTCAGAAATCGAACTCCGATCAAGCAATAAAAAACCACCTCCATGAAACATTCATAAAGCTCGGTGCGGCGTAGATTATTGATTTTTGTTTGTAAAAGTTTCTGCCAATGGTGGGTAGGTAACACGCCTACTTGGGTTTAAGGGGGGAGTAGGTTTGGGAGCAGAGGTAGTGTGCTCAATGGATGTGGTACTGGTGATTTTTTGAAATAAACACGTTCGTTTTCTTCAAACATAATAATGAATAAACTGCATGGCAATTGTCTACATAAATACTGTAAAAGAAACCTCTCTCTTATCTCTTAGTCGTCTCTTACGATAGCCACGGGAAAAATGGAGTGGTCTATTCTATACTAAATGGCAATTAAATCTTGTATAATTTCTTTGACACTTTTAGAAACCTTTCCTGGCTTGTGCACAACTCAACAACATCATCATCATCATATCAGCCGACAGACGTCCACTGCTGGACAAAAGCCTCCCCCAAAATAGGGGGATTTGCCATAATCGCCACGCTTGGCAGGCGGGTTAGCGATCGCAGTTGGTTTGAATGTGTGTACTCAGAGGATGCTGCTGCCTATCCTTCGGTAGATCCCTTAGTCGCCTTTTACGACACCCACGGGAGGAAATGGGATGGTGTTATTCTTAGCCGACACCACACGGCAACTCAACAACGTTTCATCGCAATGGGACGAACAGTTTAGAAACGTATAAGGGACAAACAGATAAACAAACAGTCATTGGTTTGTATATCTGTACTATTATCAAACTGTAACAGAAGTGTGTCTGTACATTGAAGATATTAAAAAAAAAAATTAACATAATTATGGTTTTTACGTGTCCCTGATTCCGTATCACCGATTTTTTGATTTTTTATGTATAGATGTAGAGTTTTCTTTGAAAGTGTAGCTTTAAATGGAACTATATTATTTTTAAAATAATTTTATTATGTATTGTACCTACTGTCCATTACAAGTGGCGACGGGCTCACTCCCCGTCACACTGGACAGAGTTTCGGTACTACTAGTGAAACGTGGATGTTCTGAACTTTCAGAATATCTCTGACTACCCCCTCGGGGAATATAGTCGTGAGCATATGCTAATTTTATTAACTACCTATATTATTTACAATCTTTTTAAAGGAACAATCAACAATCTTTTTCTTTTTTTTTAGATACATTCTTAAAATCACGAATACCCTTTTGTAGTGATAACAGAAACATTATTACAAGTTACACTTTTATATACAGGGTGAAATTGATATCATTAGCATTCTTTATACAGGGTGAAACTGATATCATTTGCATCCTTTTAAACTAAGAGTCTACCCATCAAACTGAACAACTTTTACAATGGGAGCAAACCGAACGGAGCAAAAAATAAGCAGCTGTTCCATACTAAACTGCAATGCCTACTCGACTCAAATATATGCAACTTGATTATTTTTTTGTGAAAATTGAAGTGAATTGATTAGTGAAAATTGTTCAGTTTGATGGGTAGACTCTTAGATTAAAAGGATGCTAATGATATCAATTTCACCCTGTATACATGTACCATGCAAAAAGCGGAATTATTTTCCTGGTCGTACTGTACTTGTACTGTTTTATTTAAGTTTGACTCTATTCATGTAGAATATAAAAGTTCTATAAAATCAATTCATGTAACCATAAGATGAGAAATAAATGGCTTACGTATTTATTTATTTAGACATAGTCAACTCAAAATAAATGTATGGGATTGCGAAAGATTTGTCGTTTTTCTTCAACATCGTCTCCATAGTGAAAGTTTTTTAGTTTGATGTTCTTAAGTTTAGTTAAGATTCTAAACTACCTCCTTATTTAAAGTGTAAAAAAACATCATAGTAATATTTATTACTATAGGATGTTTTTTAAACTTTCATAGATGTGAAGAATTAAAAGCCCGAACACCAGTGGCTATACAGAACCACTAAGGCCCGCTTGCGCCTAGCAGGGTTATCGTTATTAACTCGGAACTAGACGCTAATTTAGAATTAAATTATAATTATGTCTTGCACCATCCTGTTTTAGGGGCTAAACTTGTGGTATATTTAAACCGCCGATGTGGTAAGTTTAAGTCACTAAACTACGTGCTAAATGTCAAAATTGAGGCAACAGCTGTTTTTACAGTTTTGTTGTAGGCTCGCGCAACTCTCTAACAAACAAAATTTATATGAAACGTGCACCGCGCCATTTAATTCCTTTGAACGGTTGCACACGTTTCATACATTCTGGATAATCGGTCACGACCAGTTTTTAGTATGGAAGTCCCGACTTGTAACGTAGTGTGTTACATGCTCTTTGATAACATGAATGTACGATGAAAACGAAATGTCTTTGCCAAAATAAAACAAATGAGACAGACAAATACAAAGAGATTCAGTGTGAAAGAGACGTGCATATATTATGTTCATTCATCATTCACTTTTCATATTTTGTCGGATTACATAAACTCTATGGTCATTTAGGATGTTGCCAGCGAAAAACAGAGAGCTGTCAAGTTAGTTAACTATGAACTAGTTTTCATTGGCGCAAGAGAATCTTCGATAACACTCGTTCAATCTTTAGGTCGATGCTACTAAAGACGGGGTTACGAAATTTAACCCAGCATTTGGCGCAAGTGGGCCTAAGTGAATTGCGTGCTCACAAATGCCCGCTACACAAGATAATATTTACAAAGAAGATTGGCTATGTTAGCCATATAAGAGCTGATATCAACGCCAGCAAAGTTCCGTAAAATTGCCCCATCTACCACATTCGTAACTCCGTCACAATCCCGGCACGCCCACCTTTACGCTCCGCCCACTCGAGTAGGCGTATACTTCCTATATACTACATGAGATAACATTCTACTAGTAAATACATAGCCATAGTCTATGACAGTTTTCTATTGTTCAAGAACTTTGTTCCGAGCTTGTCGGTTAAATTGACGAATGGATTTTGTTGTTGGAACTTAGCATACGCTCAAGATTATATTCCTTGTTGTTATAGAGATATATTATAAACGAGCGTTAACCCGCGACTTCGTCCGCACAAATTATATACCAGATTTTAAGTCAGATCATTAGCTACCAAACAAAAAAAGTTTCGTCAAAATCGGTTCAGTAGTTTTTGCGTGATACTCGTTCAAACAAACAAACACCCAAACAAACAGACGGACAAAAAATCCAAAAATTGGTGAAATGGAATCAGGGACACCTAAAAACCATATCGTAACTTTTTTTTTGTTAAAATCTTCAATGTACAGACAAACTTTCTGCTACAGTTTTATAATAGTTTATAAATTACGAGCGTTAACCCGCGACTTTGTCCGCACAAATTATATACCAGATTTTAAGTCAGATCATTAGCTATCAAACAAAAAAAGTTTCATCAAAATCGGTTCAGTAGTTTTTGCGTGATACTCGTTCAAACAAACAAACACACAAACAAACACCCAAACAAACACACAAACAAACAGACGGACAAAAAATCCAAAAATTGGTGAAATGGAATCAGGGACACCTAAAAACCATATAGTAACTTTTTTTTGTTAATATCTTCAATGTACAGACAAACTTTCTGCTACAGTTTTATAATAGTTTATAAATAAATAACGCGCACAGGCAAATACATTGTAATGATCTCAAGCAAGCACTATAGGTTGTTTATTATGGAAACCATACAACAACGGCACACACATATAAACATCCATGACCGAACCGGGATTTGAACTCAGGACCCTTGTTTGGCAGTCCAGCGTAGTAATTATGTACACAATAAATACATAAACTCACGACTATGATTCCATACGGGGTGGTCAGTAACATTGCTACAATTACCAAAAGTCTTGCATATAGTTGTAACAAGGCTCACTTTAAACATATAAGGGATGATGTGACCATCAAGTGGAACAAGTTTCTCTATGGGGCCAACATCGGAAGAGCCAAAAAAATCGGTAGTCCCATACACTTTGGTTAAATCAAAACAAATTTTTTTATTCGAAATAATATCACATAGACAGCTTTTTGACGTCAATCTTTTAAACAAAACAAAATATACAAAGTAAACATTGAAAAATTTAAGTAACCCAGAATCTTTCAAACTGGGTTCTAGGTATACCGCTAGTACCGAGGTATTGTGTTTATCTACATATAAATACAACTGATCTGGTTCTCTCCTTTTCCCACTCCTACACACACACACACTCACACCCCCACAAACCCCGACTGACACCCCCACACTCTTTTTAATCTATAATCCTAGTTTAACTTTAAGATGATAATAATATCCTAAATACCATAATGAAGATAATGTAATGTGATATAGTATAACTTAAGTCAAAATTGTGTAGTGCCTACTTACCCTGTACCCTCGATGTCTGTATGCTGATATAAGAGCAGTCTGTATGCACATCTTATTAGGTCCTGCCAGCGAACACTGAGTCCTAACCCATTGCCACAATGTGTTTATATATATATATATATTTGATTCTTCTATTTGATGAATCTGTCTATTGTTTCTGTACCTTTTTTTTGTATTTTGTGTGGCAATAAAGTGCATTTTATTTATATATTTATCTGATTCATTTCTGGCCTTTACATTGTCGTCTAACTAACGTATTCTATTCTGCCTATTGGCTGACTTCTTTTGGCCACCATTTCGATACTGCCTTGGTCCACCGACTGTCTCCCCATATCCCGCGAAAACTTTTTCTTGACAATATACGTGTCTACGAGCAGTTGACGTCATCAACCATTCGGCCAATCACTGTCTTTTACGATCACGTGACTAAAGTAGACAATAATATATTTTCTTTGTCGATTTTCTCTTAAAATATCCGGTATTTTTCTTAACTGACTAAATATATGGTTTCTAAAATTAACATTCAATACGGATGCCACCAATAGATCCTATATTTTATAATAATTATTTGAATACATCGACTTATCATTATAATTAAATTCTTAAATACGAATTGTACTGTAAGTATTGTGTAAGTTGATGCGACATCCAACAATTGTAATTTTAATAAGTACTCTGTGGTCTAATGGTTAAGAGCATGGACTCTCGACACAGAGGTCGTGGGTTCGATTCCCACGGGGGACACCTAGTGATATGTCACTTTGTGCGTTTTTTCCTAGTTAGTTAGGACATTGCAGGCTGAATCACCTGATTGTCTGAAACTGAAAATGATTCCGTGCTTCGGATGGCACGTTAAGCCGTTGGCCCCGGCTACTATCTCTGGTGGTAGTAGTCGTTACATAAAAACCACGTCAGAGGCCGTAAGGCGGTCTGAAAAACTCTGACACCAGGGCTCTGCCCACCCGATAAGAAGAATAAGTACTAACCTAGATTACTACTAACATTTTTGTTAGTGACACAATGAATCGCGATTATTTGAATAAATTAAATTAATATTACAAATAATTGAGTAAAATATCATCAATTTCAATCCAAAATTAACCACTAATTTGCCACAGAACCCTCTAACCAAACGTCAAAACCAAACAAGAAAAAAGGCCAAAGAATTTGATCCCTTTAAGATGGCCCCAGTCAATAAAAGTCGTTGGCAGCGGCGTATAAAATATTAACGGAGACTACCCACCCCACCGCGCAGGTCTGAGTCGTAAATATAGCGAGTAATGGGAGGTGTCTTGCACGAGCGGTCGGACTGTAATGGCTTGTAGAAATTGTTGTACTGTAGTTTTATTGATAGGTTTTTTTTGGGAATGAAAAAAAAGTTTAAGTTGAAAGATCATTTTTGTTTCTCAGAAAAAATAAACATTATCTCTTAAGGTGGTTTCAGTCCATACAAAAGTTTGACGCACAATACGCGTAGACGGAATTAATAAAAGTGATATTTTAAAAAAGAAAATCTAGTTGCCGCGTCACAAATAACATTTGCAATTTGTAATATAATTACGAAGATATAAAGCTTTTAACATTTTGTATGAAAAATTTCAAAGCTTTATATCTTTGTAATTATTTTATAAATTGCAAATGTTATTTGTGACGCGGCATCTAGACTTTCTAAACTATTTTTCCATATATTATACAAAGTTACTCATATTAATACCGTCTACGCGTATTGTGCGTCAAAGTTTTGTATACAATTGACCCCTGTGCAACCACTTTAAAATGATTAAGTAATGGCTAAAGGAAAATGCTTCTAGGAACTGCATGTCGTCCGTCCCACTGTCCGTCTGTCTTCAGTCCTACCATTTAAGAATACAAGGTGGTACAAAAATACAAATAAACATTTAACCGCTCGCATCCCGGCTTTAATGCCCTATGGTAGGACGAAACACCTTGGAGGCATCTTTTATTTTTCATTTTTCGACTACATTTATACAATTTATCGACACCAAAGTCGTACCTTAGCATTTTTGGATAGTTTATCTAGTGAAATTATCAATTTACTACAAGATTGGATTTACTTCACTTGATAGAAAATCGTCACGTATGTTCTTGCAGGATTTTTAAACATTTTTCTCTTTTTAGAAGAACTTAAAATAGTTTCCGAGTTTTTTTTGTATTTATACTCACATATTCACCATTATTCTTTTTAATCAAAAATACGGCACACGCACTCACTTTTTGGGGAGCTGGGCAATCGTGTTTCTTATAGAAAATATTCGTCTGAACCTATGGCGGTATAACCCTTAAGGCGGTTACAGAGGGGTCAATTTTATACAAAACTTTGACGCACAATACGCGCAGACGATATTAATATAAGTAACTTTGTATATATGGAAAAATAGTTTAGAAAATCTAGATGCCGCGTAACAAATAACATTTTTCATACAAAATTTTAAAAGCTTTATATCTTCGTAATTATATTATAAATTGCAAATGTTATTTGTTTCGCGGCAACTAGATTTTCTAAACTATTTTTCCATATATAAAATATTGCTTTTATTAATTCCGTCTACGCGTATTGTGCGTCAAACTTTTGTATGGACTGAAACCACCTTAAGAAAACATTTGATAAACAACGGGTGGTTGAATGATATCGCGACCGCGGGATTTGAAAGGTTTATGGGGTGGTTCAGACCGTCAAACTGAACAATTTTCAGTATGGTCCCAACATCGAAATCGCGAAAAAAAACAGCTGTTCCATTTATGGGAGTCAATACGATACTGACGATACGACAGTATTATATGAAACACCTTTTTTTCGCGTTTTCAATTTTGGCTTCATAGTGAAAGTTGTTCAGTTTGATGGTTTGAACCACCCCTTAAATGTTTATTTGTATTTTTGTAACTCCTTGTATAATTATGTTACTATGCTGGATATGCTAACAAATAATTATAACAAAAAATAAAGAAGTGGACAAAGAATTTTTTTTTTTCAACGTCTTTTGTTTTTGCCCCATTGCAATTCACATACCCACTAGCTGTGAAACTTGGTGTAATTATAGGACAAACTATAAAGTAAAACAACAAAATTATAAAACCAGTCAAGTGTGAGTTGGGCTCGCGCTAAGAACTGCGAAGAAAATAATTTTTTTTTGTAATATAGGACGGAAGAACGGAACGGAAGAATTTATATCATAACGAGCGTTAACCAGCGACTTCGTCCGCACAAATTATATACCAGATTTTAAGTCAGATCATAAGCTATCAAACAAAAAAAGTTTCATCAAAATCGGTTCAGTAGTTTTTGCGTGATACTCGTTCAAACAAACAAACAAACACCCAAACAAACACCCAAACAAACACACAAACAAACAGACAGATAAAAAATCCAAAAATTGGTGAAATGGAATCAGGGACACCTAAAAACCATATCGTAACTTTTTTTTGTTAATATCTTCAATGTACAGACAAACTTCCTGTTACAGTTTTATAATAGTATAGATGCGAGTTAAAACATCTAAAATTCAAAAGTAACATCCCTATTCTTATTAACAAAACAGTTTCAGAAAGAGCTATAAGTACAAATTATCCGTTTCTCTCGCCTTTTTAACTTCAATGTTTTTACCAAAATTGTTCCTGGCATAGAAGCTCTAGCAGTGTATTCTTAATGAACAATGATAGAAATATTACAAGTGAGAACAGGGTACAGCTGAAAATCAGGGCTGCGCTCGCTGTGATCTCTGATCAGATCACTCGGCCGGCACAACACTGAGCTGATCCCTTTCGTCGCAAGCAGACTCTATAAGTATAATTGAGGAGTATCTTTTCAAAAGGATTTGTTTCAACACAGTCTATTTTTTCAGAAATAGTGAAAAACTAATTTACACAAATATTTATCAAGTTTAAAAACGAGCGCAAAATGAACCGTTTTATGCGGAAGTCACTAATTTGATAGGTAGTCAAGTTTCATAATGAAATAAGATGCATCGAAAAAGAAAAATATAAATAAGTACTTACTTAAGCTTCAGTACAATAATGGGTTCAGGATGCTGATGGGGCTCCCGAGGTTTTGTAGCGCGTCAGGGATGTTCGCAATGGCAAGTGTGACTTCCTTTCACGCTATAATACGCAGTAGAGTCGCCTTCCTGATGCGTCGCGTCCAAAGTAGCACCAACAGTCTCCTGAACACCATTTCAAACCGGCCACACTGTCCCTTCTGGAGGCACTGGACGGAACTACACCTCTCCGCTGCCCCCTCTATCAGAAAATAGGCTATTTTAAATTATATGACTGTTATGTATTATACTGTACTAACATAGTTTTTAAGTATATATGTACTAACAATCTATGGACTGTGTCTGAAATAAAATTATTTTGAATTTTTTTGAATTTTTAAGCTTATGGTAGTAACTATTGAATAACCTGTGCCTAACAGTCAGTTGTAGAAACGATCATTAAAGTTAGTCCTCCATTAAATCTCTTGCTGCCACTTTTTGTGCTGTTGACGTTGTAAAAGCTAGCAAGAGATTTAATGGAGGATTGACCCTAATGAGCGTTTCTGCAACTGAGTGAAACCTATGTAAAATTGTATGGTGAATCGAATGGCATTTGTCAGTTTTTAAAAGACAATAAATGAAAATAAACCCTTTTGAAAAGACAGTCCTTAATTATTGTAATTACAATAACAATTACTGTACCTACATTCTGTTTGCACAATAAAACTTTTTTTTAATTTCAATTTTCAAATCCAATTCTAGAACAATAAAAAAAGTGTAAACTTTTAAAAAAACAATCTCCAGAACCCACAATGGGTTTACAAAACACATGGGTCCAGCTTTTAGAAACGGAGAATAAAAACTTTTCTAATAAAATAATATTAAACCCGAGGACTTAAGGGAAATATTGTACTACGACCAAATCTCTAGTGTATTTAAAGTTAAAGTGAAACAATAACATATACCCACGATCATAATCCCTTTCGGGGTGGACAGAAGCTTCGCTAATAACTATTAGCAATCTTTTAAGCGTGTAGTAAACTATATCTTAATTATATAGACTAAGTGTGGCGTGGTGATCCAGTGGCGAGTAACCTTGCCTGCCGTGCAGGTGACGATGGTTCGATCCCCGTCCATAAGTGCGATTTTTGAATCTCATTCGCTTAGCTCAGCAGTCACTGCCTCCGTGGTCTAATGGTTAAGAGCATTTGGCTCTCGACACGGAAGTCGTGGGTTCGATTCCCACGGGGAACACCTAGTGATATGTCACTTTGTGCGTTTTTCCCCAGTTGGTTAGGACATTGTAGGCTGAATCACCTGATTGTCTGAAAAGAAAAATGATTCCGTGTTTCGGATGGCACGATAAGCCGTTGGTCCTGGCTACTACTATACTACTGGTGGTAGTAGTCGTTACATAAAAACCACGTCAGAGGCCGTAAGGCGGTTTGAAAAAACTCTGACACCAGGGCTCTGCCCACACGATAAGAAGAAGAAGCTCAGCAGTTAAAAAAACTATGTAGATATGCATCTTTCTACTGCTGATTTGAATTTGAAAAATCATACTTCAGAAGTGCGATTTTTGAAAATCAAATCAGCAGTAGAAAGATGCATATCTTCATAGTAATTTTGTCATTTTCATCTGCTGAGTTCAACGAATGAGTTTCAAAAATCGCACTCCTGGCCGACTCGTACTAATCAGAATTTTTTAGGGTTCCGAAGTCAACAAGGAACCCTTATAGTTCGGCATGCCCGTCTGTCTGTCCGTCCATCTGTCCGCGGCTTAGCTCAGAGACGTTTAATACTATAAAGCTGTAATTTGGCATATGTATACGTATAATATATAAGGTCTAACAAAATTAGGTGAAACTATTTTAAGGGGATGATCAGACCATCAAACTTAACAACATTCTCTATGGGACCAATATTGAAATCGCGAAAAAAAAATCTGCTATCCCATACATTCAGGTCGAGTAGGTTTGTATGGATCAGCAGATTTTTTTTCGCGATTTCAATATCGATCCCATAGAGAAAGTTGTTCAGTTTGATGGTCTGATCATCCCCTTAAAATAGTTTCACTTAATTTTGTTAGACCTTATATTCATCACGCCGACAAATAAAATCTGAAAAAAATATTTTTTTAGTGTACTACACGTGAAGTGGGGATGAATTGTTTTTTTCTCGTCTATCCCATATGGTAGAGTATCGTTAGATAGGTCTTTTAAAAATAGTGTGGGTTTGGGAAAACCATTTTTCGATTAAGGGATCCGTTAGCGAAATATTAAGATTTAAAGTGAAATTTTTTGTCAGAGTCAAGTATACTATTTGTAACACCACTGGCTTTTCAGTGAAGAAAAACTTCGTGAGGAAACCTGCATGCTTCAATTTCGAGGCATTTATTGTACCCACTTGTAACTGACCTCCCTAATCCTATCTATCTAACTATTCTAGATCCTATATACCCACTACTTATTAAATTATTTATGATATAACTAAGACTATCTTGTTTTTTCGATTCTAATAACCTAATGATATGTAATACCTAATCCTTAGCTTATCCAAAGAATTATTTCATAACAACCGACTTAATTTATATCTAAACTTAAATCTACCTAATTATCTAAACTTAAACTAAAAATTGGCCAGAAGAAGTGATCGTCTAGGAACCCACATTATGTAGTAGAAACTCTGATTCTTTTAGAAGGACTTAGTGACTTAGATCTTATTTGCAATGTACCCAAAATAATTCTAACCTGAATAATACCTAACCTAACCAAGTATACAGGGCGTAGGTCTGAATTAGATAATATCATAAGAAAATGGTAAGCATAAATTGATTTAGACAACATTGTGATTGTTTTTTAGGGGAGACCCCAACCATGTGGCCGGATACTAGAATTATCAGAGAAGAATATTAAATATTTATGTTGTGAATGTCATCATTTGGTAGACATTTGGAATATGAGTAGAATTAATGATATTTTCAGCTTTATCTTTTGAAGTGTAACGTCTCCAATCATTTTTGTATGGAGATTAGCTACGGGCTGCTCTCTGCTCACCCAAAGACAAGCAAAAACTATCAGGACCTCAAGTTGACTTTTTCAAGAGGTTTATTATGTTATATTATTAATATTTAGATCTCTTAATTAGGACTTCTTATGTAAATCTTGTAAATAAAGTTCCTTCTCAAATACTTCTATTGGATAGGGTATGGCCTTAAAAAAGGATTCTACTACCACGTCACTAGGGACCTAACTGCAGAGAAGATGTGGCCAGAACCTCTACAGTGATACCTTCAAGTATTCAACAACTTTAGTATGAAATCAGTAAGTATGAGTAAGTATTTAATATTAAAATAGAGGACTATAATGATTACTTTTATTTGTAGTTCTAGTCAGTTTGTCAGAGTCATTGAGACAGTCAATATAATACTAGGAAAATAAACTATGAATCTGAGCAAATTCAGTGGATGTGTCTTTCTTTAATATGCTTAACATTCTCTATTAAATAGTCAGCAACTTTGAAGATAAGTTCATACTAATTTCTCAACTTAGTACCAATCTACTATAAAACCAATATTGTAAAGAGAAGATATTGTTAGAGTTTAAAATTACCTCCCTAATTAATTAAGATCAAGATAATATTATTTTCCTATGAATTCTAACATCAATTATTCCCAATATTAATCTAAGTAGCTATGATACCTATCCTATCCTAGCCTATTCCTACAATAAACGTGAATTTAATAAACTAACCAATGTCTAAAATATTCCTATTCTAAAGAAGTTTCCCTAAGGTTTGAAACACTCCGGTGTAAGAGTATTCCGCAATACTAGAGGCAGGCCTCACATTTACATTTAATTGTGTAGGTGTGTAATGTAGGTCTCCCCGTGATTGTCTAGGGAAGAAACCTTCTGACTAGCTAAGTTAAAAGGTTCGAGGGTGGAGCCCTCTAAGTGTACCTAACCCTATTCCATGTGTAATGCTCATATCACGGCCGAAGCCATAAGTTGTGATACGAACGGTCCCTACAGTAAAAGTGTCATATGTTAAGTGGACTAGATTTCGCACGCCGAGCATAAGGTACTAAGGCCCCCTAAAGGACTCCCTCCACTTCGACGGTGGGATACCCCGTAACAATACACCCAGCTTACGAAACCTATGTGGCTATAGATTGTTATGTCGGTAAAGAACAATCCCTGGCACACCACAAGACCAGGCTAAACAATGGAAGCTATAAGCGCTTTCACCTTTAACACCGCAAGGTGTAAAAGGAGCCTATAACCCACGATACTTCATCGTGTTCCGTAATACCCTTCAAGCTCATAATTTAAACATTAACCCCAAATAAATGAATTTAGTAAATAATTAAAGATATGAAAACCCCAGAATTTATCCCAAAAATCAATAAAGAAAGTTTATCGCTTCCCCTTGAATTACTTTACAAATTATCAACAAAACCTCCCAAAAGTAGGTACGTAGAAAATTTAAATAAAATCAAAACACCAACCGGCAGCGAGTGAGCTCATAGAATGTTAATCGTTGAATGACCCGTCCCCCTCTCGAACCCGCCTATTTATGCTCATCGAAAGATATGCATAAATAGGCGGGTTCGAGGCATGAAGGCAATATGGGCAAAGTGGCCGAAGTGTGCAAAGTGGGCGAAATTTTAACAAACAAAATTGAACCTTAACTCGATGAAAATAAGGTCGTGTCCAGTTAATTCTGAAGATATTTATTCTTTCAACGATAATGATCTCTATAACTATAGAAATAAGGTTGTTACGTTTCGCCTTAAGATAATGCAATATTAGTATTATTTCGTAAAACATACTACTTAGATCATGCGACTTTCCTACTTATTTAATTTATTCAAAGATTTTTATTCTTTTTAAAGTTAATTTCTATTATTAGATTTATGTTCTTAGAAACTATATCTGACTAATGTTATATTTGTGAACCGAACGAATAGCTAGCATGATAGCCTATCTCGTTACAGTCACCCCCATGAAAATAACTGCTGGTCTGATGCCGGAAGATATTTTCAAATCTTTCACAAATATAAAAGAAAAGAGTTTATTAATGCTTTGTCCCAAAGTATTTTTTTTTTTTTTTTGTGTGGTGTGTCTTTAAAACCAAAGAAGAAACAATCCCAATAGTGAGAAAAGTCTCTAATTAATAACATAAAATTCAAGATCAATTAGTAGCCTTCACTAAAACATCTGGTTCATGTGCAGAAACTAGATTGTGAGACTAGCCAATTAGAGGAATTATGTATTATGTCAATCTATCTGATTCAATTTTTCAATCTAATAGAACTCCATAATACATTCTACCATAATCCAGATCCTCATCAGGGTTAAACCAATAATCATCGTTTGAATAGTACATACCCTATCTGAAACTTTCCAACATCTACTGCAATCATTAATTGTTTGGAGAGTGTGTAGTGGTCGCCCAGAAGATATCATTGCTGCCAGTGGAGTATGAGAATTCCTTAACTACCAGCTCAAACTGAATTCTTTTTTTTTTTTTTTCATCTAACCTAACACCAATTCATTAAGGAATCTCGTTGTGTGTATGGAGACTTTAGAACAAAGCGCAAATAAACTTATCTCATGGCTACAAAGTCTGGTACACCGTTAACGCCCAGTTACATATGATAAATATGATTGAAAACATTCCATACTCACTTTATACTTCTCTTTCATTTCTCCACAATGTACAAATATAAAACAGATAATATTCATCCTTCCCCAAGCTCAGATTCATTCGACTTTAACAATGCAACAGTTCACAGCCATGAAATTTCTATGAATTTAATACTAAACTAAACTGTTCTCTTTAGATAAATAATTTCAACAATTTGCAAATTAAACAAAGCCAAAACGTCAAAACTTCTCCCCAAAACTAACCCTTTTTTTTTATTCGTCAATTCGGAAAGGCAATGAAACTAGTCACTAAAACCGTTGACTTTAGTTATTATTATTATTTTTTTTTATACAACTAAGGAACACATCAATTGATATTATAATATACCAAAAGAAAGTCATTGGGACACATAAAGTTATTCACTAAGAAGGAATCCAACCATGACACAACTTTATTCCAAGGGAATTTTACGCGAGAATCAATCTGAATCAAATAGAAACGTCTATCTTTATTCTAAACCGTAAACAAAATTTTTCCCTCTTTTTTTTCAATTTATTTATATCAATTAAGAAAGAGTGTCAGTGGCGCGCTGCGGAGAGACATGGATACCTATTTACGGGGATCCCGGATTCGAATATACACAGACAACACGCCATGTACCAATGTGTCCCTCCAACCCATGCACGTAATATCGATCGCTCTCAAACAGTGAAGGAAAACATAATCGTAAGGAAACCCTCATACACTGAAGAAGAATAAGATGACATGTGAAGTCCACCAATCCACAGCGGAACGCTTACAAGCTGAAGTTATTTTAAAATCTCTTTGTCCGAGGCCAAAACCGAAGCACAGTATAAGAAAGAGGATGAAACCATTTCTCTAATAGTTCTGGGAGATCTCATATAGCGCTATCCCTTTTTTCTATTGTTGCATTGCCACACGGACCGTCAGCTGTACAACAACTTTTAACAGATAAAATCATTTAGACGATCATATTCAAAGTAGAAATAATGTGAAACTCAAAGACATCTCAAAGATCTCGAACTCTAAGATTGGCTCAAAAGGAAGAAATCAGAGTCGTAAAAATTGATAAAAAAGTAAAAACCATAAACAATGCGACCATCGACTGTCAATCATAGAGTACTTGCTGTCAATGTCACAATGTTCCTCCGCGAAATATTTTCAAACCGCCGACCGCCGTATTTTGTAAAAAATTTCTCTAAAAACAAAACTAAAGCAGTGCATGAACTCCCCGACTAAACTATGCTGAAATATAACGCGTACACACCTAACATAAAGGAACAGACGACGAAGGTGTGACAGAGTACCTAACATAAAGGAAGACCCGGATTGTCGTTATATCGGTAAGTAAATCTCTCGCCGGGAGACAAATTATTTAAACTGTTTTTCATTACATATTATATGTTTGGAGAGAGCTATGTTCTGTTTTTCTCTGAGAAATCACATCTGATACGAAAAGATACGTCAGAGATCTAAAGTAGTCGACATAACTCGGAAAATTTGCAAGCTGAAATGGCAAAGGGTTGTTCAGATTTGCCGAAGACCTGACAACAGGTGTGGTGTCAAAGTTCTGAAACTGAGACCGCGAACTAACAGCAGTAGGGTGGACTGCCCTGCTGTCCACCAGATAGACAACCTAAACGGACAGAGTCTTATGGCGGGCCTAAAGAGAATCCTATGTTCTGCAGTCGATGATGATAATAGGCTGATGATGATGATGATAATAATAGGCTGATGATGATGATGATAATAGGCTGATAAATGATGATGATGATGAATTATGTCATTATTTTGTAAACTTGTAAACTTTCTATTGTTAAGAGTTCCCATTTGATCCTTTACGTACCAGTGCAAAATTCCGGACACGCATTCGGCAAAGATTTTTCCACTAAGAAATCTTTTTAGCCTTAAATTAATTTGAACGCAAGTTACTTACATTATGTGTACATTATCATTACAGAATAAAAAGAATGTATCAATGAATACAGCATAATCCCTGAAGAAAATGATACGGAGCGGAGACCGTGCGTTGTCAGACCTAACTGTGAAAACAGAGAAAAATCTAAAACTACAACGGAGACTGCTACTACTCAGCCCAGTACCTGGAACGTTAGTATCCTATAAAGTAGTACTATACTTTTAATTCTAGCGTACTGTATGATTCACCCATCCACTGCCAGCATTATTGTAATGAAGCATGAACCAACTTAAATACATATCTACCTACTCAATAACCATATATGAAACATAACAAAATAAGCTATTTGTCTTAAAAAATATTGAAAATTATAGTTAATCTTAATTTTCTTAATATTGAATTGCCGTGCGACGCTGCTGATAGTTTATTTTTTTAGTCCCTCTCTACGACTTAAGGTTCAATTCTATGTTGACTTTTTAACTGAAAGTAATCCTTAACTCCTGTCAATAAAGCATTATTTTGACTATCATATTTGAGACCAAATTTCTTGAAGAATAATATTATGTCTATTGTTTCAGACTCAAGAAACCAATGTACCAGTCAAAATTATAAACCGGAGCTGTACCTATAAATAACTATGATATGATTATAATATCCATAAAAATTAAGAAATCATTGACGGAGAGATCGAAACATTGATGGCATCAATTTTGAACCGCCCTTTAGACTAATGCAATTCTCATATTACAATCTACATTTCAGGACTCTTAGTTAATCTGGTTAAGGATTGAAGAAACAGATCTGTTATATAAATTCAATGATAATACTACAACTGCTTATGTTTTAAATTTACAATTACTTAAATTTATTTAAATCTGATGATTCGGATCATAATGACTACGAGTATTTCTATAAGTTTGTATCATCATGACTATTTTAGATCCCTTAGGAAAGCTAGAATGCCGAAAACAACTGCTATAAAATTTAGTTTGTGGATTTACCCTACCAATTTAAAATATAAATTAAATAAGTAAACTTATTATTTTGTTTGAAAATTTCTATTTTCCCACATTTCCTATCTCAAATATTATTTACCATTATTAGAGTTGATTCTACAAATTCATGCTCATATCAAAAATAGATTCTGAATTATTTTCTACTTATAAAAGTTGACTCTTAACTATAATATTTATCTAAACCTTAGGTAGATACCCCTTGATTATGGAATCGTATTGATTTTTATTTTTGAAACCATAAAAGGAAAGCTAAATCTAATAATTGATTTCTGCATTCAGCCATGGAATATATAAGATGCTTCTTTTTCAAATTACTATGAAAACTTTACAAGGAAGTATAAAAATTCATCTTCATAAAACACAATGACACAGTCATGTGTAAGTTTTTCTTATCATAAACTCATTTAGGTACTTCCAATTAAGATCTTTTCAATCCATTATTCTTAAGGAATAAGTTAGTGTTTTGTAATAAATAAGCAACTGCACCAATTATATTTTTGTGTTTTTTTTTTTTTCATACATTAATCACTGACCTCATGTCCTGAAATAACATCTATGGCTCCACCAAAGCTACTTACTGATGTTTTCAGACCTTGTGAAAATACATATTAGCCATTAGGATTGGTGAACAATCCACCGACAAGAGTATAGCTCTTAAGATGATGATGATGGTAATACCTACATTGTAAACATTTGATTTCCCATTCAAAGAGAACCCTGTGACTTCTTACTAGACTATTAGGAAATATGCATTATTTAGATTAATAACACATGAACTTTGCTCCTTGAAACAATTCATTACATCTAACTGTAAAGTTGATTTTTCTGTTTCAACTATTGTGATTTTATATTAATCTCTCTTGAAAGAACCAACAGATTTTTGAGTAGAAGTCAGTGGACTAGCTACAGCAAGATGCAGCTGGTAACAATTCCGTGTTCCTCCATCCTTTTACTTAATCTCTTATTTACTTAAAAGCTATTTCATCTTCATTGATTTATATCATGATCATAAGACCGCATGACAAATTATTTTTTAGTTTCTACCTCGGTATCTTTAATCATCAATTTCTTAGTATTATATTACTTCTTATGTAAATAAATATTCTATTAATAACATAAACAAGTTATTAAATCAACCCCATCAAAACTCTATTCATTTCATTCTATACACCCCCCCATATTTACAACTTCAGCAATCTATACACTCTCACCCCCCCACGTTTACAACTTTATTAATCTATCAGCTGTCGCCCGCGACTTCGTCTGCGTTACCCGGATAATATGTACCCTATGTGTTATCCAGGCCATGGCCCATCTGTATGCCAAATTTCATCGAAATCCGTTCAGCAGTTCTTACGTGAAAGAGCAACAAACATCCATACCTACAAACTTTCGCGTTTATAATATTAGTAGGATTACTCTCACCTCCAATTCTTACAACTCTTCACCAGATGCCTTGTCACTTGATATTAGCATACTGATATCATAATTATATTTCTACCCCTATATTTACTATTCTAGGTATTATAAAATATTAACTAACTTAACAAACATACACCCCCCCTTTTCTTATACTTTTAAAACTCTATCATTGAAACATAATCATCATATTATTTCTTAAATCCATAAGTAAATAATGCTACTAAAACGTAAAAACCACGATTACTGTATCCGAACGTTAGAATAAAAACTTTTCCTTATGTCTCCTACAATCCAATACATTTTTGTTATCTGTGATATTCTTTCCTACGACCACAGATCATTAATATGTAGCAAGCTTCAGATGCGATGGTAAAATTTACTCTTAGTTCCAGAATTTCCACTATGGCGCTACTATCTATGTAAGTTTATAAGATGTTCTAGCATTGACCAATGATAACGTCTCATGTCATAAAAGAAAATGCGACTTCAGCGCCTCAATGGGAATATTAGAACTAAAACTGTCATAGGCCTGCCAATGGCGTTAAAAATTGAAATTATTCAACAACGTAGTGTTTATATTTAACAAGGAAAAATTCAACTATTTCCATGGAAGCTTCACTGGAAAAATAAACCATCTAAAACTATCAAGACACGAAAGCTACAACTTGATTCATAACCAATCACCGTTTCCCAACTCCAACACAGCAATTGAGTAAACATTGGATATGGCGGCCGCAAGATCTAAAAACGACTACTGAAGTTACAACCATTGCTTTATTGCTACGGAAATAGTCCAAGGAAGGCCCGGAACTGAGAAAACGCCTACAAGTACAACGAAATACCGAACATCATCACGCGCTTACAAAAACGAGACGGTTTCTTTTCAAACTAAATCCTCAAACAAACATATTAACATAGCATAGCATGAAGCCTAGATTCCATCACACCATGTTCTACCCAACATTTGACTAAGTGACTGATTTCCTATTAGTGTCTTATCAGAAAACCTGCCTAGGAAAGTGCGATAAAGTGAAACTATGAGTGAACTCCTAATTATTTTTAAGTAGTGCTATATCAGGTGGTGGGTACAATGTTTATCTTATTGTAAAAATTAAATCAGTTTATTCTTGAATTCTTTGAGTTTTCCTTTATCTACCTACAACTAGCTTACTTTAAAACGTCTAGCATGATTCCCCACACACGAGCGACATTTTTCTATGTGCGCGACGCGCCTTTGCTACAAAATAAATTATTCCCACTCTTTTCAAAGATTGAAAACCACAATTACCGAAACATGTTATATAGAGAATAGTCGAGCCGCACGCTAATTGTGACATCATGCTAGAGGGTCTGATCATTACAAATAGACAAAACTAAGTCCTTCTTTCCATTTCACGAGGCAACAAATTGTGGCCAAGCCACTTTAACATACATACTTGATACATATACAACAAACATACATTAATAACCTCACGACTCATGCCATAAAGGACTAATAGAAACCATAAATCTCCTTTAGCTATCCTAAACACTATGTACTAGTACTAATTATATTTCCCATTCATAAAATAGATAGTGAAAAGAATTTGACAAATAAATTTGCCAGCAAAATGTAAATATTTCTAAACTTGGACATGCAAACCAAATAGTAACAAGCCAGAATTCTTTTAACTATTTAACCTATTCAACCCAATCTACAGAATATTAAGTGTAATTAAATCTTGGTCTCGGCCAACGAAATGTAACGAATACTGGTCGAGACCAACCAAAGGTAAAACTCTCATACTGGTCACTCGGCTTCAATTTGTACTAGTACTAAATTGTATTATCCTATGTTAACTAAGAAACAATTTGAATCTAATTCAATAATCCTGGTCACGGCACCAAATTGTAACTGACCTCCCTAATCCTATCTATCTAACTATTCTAGATCCTATATACCCACTACTTATTAAATTATTTATGATATAACTAAGACTATCTTGTTTTTTCGATTCTAATAACCTAATGATATGTAATACCTAATCCTTAGCTTATCCAAAGAATTATTTCATAACAACCGACTTAATTTATATCTAAACTTAAATCTACCTAATTATCTAAACTTAAACTAAAAATTGGCCAGAAGAAGTGATCGTCTAGGAACCCACATTATGTAGTAGAAACTCTGATTCTTTTAGAAGGACTTAGTGACTTAGATCTTATTTGCAATGTACCCAAAATAATTCTAACCTGAATAATACCTAACCTAACCAAGTATACAGGGCGTAGGTCTGAATTAGATAATATCATAAGAAAATGGTAAGCATAAATTGATTTAGACAACATTGTGATTGTTTTTTAGGGGAGACCCCAACCATGTGGCCGGATACTAGAATTATCAGAGAAGAATATTAAATATTTATGTTGTGAATGTCATCATTTGGTAGACATTTGGAATATGAGTAGAATTAATGATATTTTCAGCTTTATCTTTTGAAGTGTAACGTCTCCAATCATTTTTGTATGGAGATTAGCTACGGGCTGCTCTCTGCTCACCCAAAGACAAGCAAAAACTATCAGGACCTCAAGTTGACTTTTTCAAGAGGTTTATTATGTTATATTATTAATATTTAGATCTCTTAATTAGGACTTCTTATGTAAATCTTGTAAATAAAGTTCCTTCTCAAATACTTCTATTGGATAGGGTATGGCCTTAAAAAAGGATTCTACTACCACGTCACTAGGGACCTAACTGCAGAGAAGATGTGGCCAGAACCTCTACAGTGATACCTTCAAGTATTCAACAACTTTAGTATGAAATCAGTAAGTATGAGTAAGTATTTAATATTAAAATAGAGGACTATAATGATTACTTTTATTTGTAGTTCTAGTCAGTTTGTCAGAGTCATTGAGACAGTCAATATAATACTAGGAAAATAAACTATGAATCTGAGCAAATTCAGTGGATGTGTCTTTCTTTAATATGCTTAACATTCTCTATTAAATAGTCAGCAACTTTGAAGATAAGTTCATACTAATTTCTCAACTTAGTACCAATCTACTATAAAACCAATATTGTAAAGAGAAGATATTGTTAGAGTTTAAAATTACCTCCCTAATTAATTAAGATCAAGATAATATTATTTTCCTATGAATTCTAACATCAATTATTCCCAATATTAATCTAAGTAGCTATGATACCTATCCTATCCTAGCCTATTCCTACAATAAACGTGAATTTAATAAACTAACCAATGTCTAAAATATTCCTATTCTAAAGAAGTTTCCCTAAGGTTTGAAACACTCCGGTGTAAGAGTATTCCGCAATACTAGAGGCAGGCCTCACATTTACATTTAATTGTGTAGGTGTGTAATGTAGGTCTCCCCGTGATTGTCTAGGGAAGAAACCTTCTGACTAGCTAAGTTAAAAGGTTCGAGGGTGGAGCCCTCTAAGTGTACCTAACCCTATTCCATGTGTAATGCTCATATCACGGCCGAAGCCATAAGTTGTGATACGAACGGTCCCTACAGTAAAAGTGTCATATGTTAAGTGGACTAGATTTCGCACGCCGAGCATAAGGTACTAAGGCCCCCTAAAGGACTCCCTCCACTTCGACGGTGGGATACCCCGTAACAATACACCCAGCTTACGAAACCTATGTGGCTATAGATTGTTATGTCGGTAAAGAACAATCCCTGGCACACCACAAGACCAGGCTAAACAATGGAAGCTATAAGCGCTTTCACCTTTAACACCGCAAGGTGTAAAAGGAGCCTATAACCCACGATACTTCATCGTGTTCCGTAATACCCTTCAAGCTCATAATTTAAACATTAACCCCAAATAAATGAATTTAGTAAATAATTAAAGATATGAAAACCCCAGAATTTATCCCAAAAATCAATAAAGAAAGTTTATCGCTTCCCCTTGAATTACTTTACAAATTATCAACAAAACCTCCCAAAAGTAGGTACGTAGAAAATTTAAATAAAATCAAAACACCAACCGGCAGCGAGTGAGCTCAAAGAATGTTAATCGTTGAATGACCCGTCCCCCTCTCGAACCCGCCTATTTATGCTCATCAAAAGGTGGTCGATATGGGCAATATGGGCAAAGTGGCCGAAGTGTGCAAAGTGGGCGAAATTTTAACAAACAAAATTGAACCTTAACTCGATGAAAATAAGGTCGTGTCCAGTTAATTCTGAAGATATTTATTCTTTCAACGATAATGATCTCTATAACTATAGAAATAAGGTTGTTACGTTTCGCCTTAAGATAATGCAATATTAGTATTATTTCGTAAAACATACTACTTAGATCATGCGACTTTCCTACTTATTTAATTTATTCAAAGATTTTTATTCTTTTTAAAGTTAATTTCTATTATTAGATTTATGTTCTTAGAAACTATATCTGACTAATGTTATATTTGTGAACCGAACGAATAGCTAGCATGATAGCCTATCTCGTTACACACTGTCCATTACAAGTGGCGACGGGCTCACTCCCCGTCACACTGGACAGAGTTTCGGTACTACTAGTGAAACGTAGATGTTCAGAGTCTTCAGAATATCTCTGACGTCCCCCTTGGGGAATGTAGTCGTGAAATTAAAATCGTTACATACCGGATGATGTCATGTTTGCTTCATAGTAAAAGTTGTTCAATTTGATAGCCTGAACCACCTCTGAAAGTTGCGGAACGGTATAAACAATCATCCGTTATAAAACTGGGTGCTTCAGACCATCAAACTGAACAACTTTTTACTTAAAACTAAAACTACTGATTACCCCGAAAGAGATTATAGTCGTTAAGAGTAAATTTTCTATCCTGAGAGAAAATTTTTGAGGTAAAACCTATTTATTAATCGACTTTAAAAAAGGAGGTTTTTCAATAAATATTTCAAATTATAAGCACCAAAACAAAACGAGCAATCAAAATCAATAAATAAATTTTCCTAAACGTCATAATAATCTTCATAGCTTTTAAAATAATATCTTAAGTCGCCCAGACTCCCCAAAGCATAATAGTGATGCGAAACGTATTGTCGATACACTTTACTTGTGTACTATAATTAGTGCCGTACATTATCGACATTATGACGTCGAGACTGCACTTTGGAGCGACTATTATGCTAGTGTTGTGGAAATGATAATTACTGTTATCGATAAAATTGTTTGAAGACAGCGTTATCGACAGATTTCCGTTAGTTTTCAGATAATAACAGCAGAATTAAAGTAAACAGTCACACGTAAGTGCTTGTCGAATCCCACTGTAGGGCCAAATACCTCGTGAATAAGGGAGAGACAGAGTGAGACATACCCCACGACAAGGACACAGTGTGGTTTGATGAGAGCAAGTTAGATCACTTTAAAGTCACCTTTATCATTGGCATCTGTCAGATGATCGATAAAAAGTAAAAACCTATATAATTTTGACATTTATGGGGTTTTTTTTGGACAAACTACACTACTATCAATCAGACTTTAAAACCCCAAATACCAAAATATTTTAAAGTTTGTGAATGAACTAGAAACCTAGGTAGGTACTATTCCCTTTTTTTTAATACGAATAAAGAATTTTATTTAAAAAGTAGGAACTAATATAATATATAAGGTCTAACAAAATTAGGTGAAACTATTTTAAGGGGATGATCAGACCATCAAACTGAACAACTATCTCTATGGGACCAATATTGAAATGGCGAAAAAGAAATCAGCTGTTCCATACAAACCTACTCGACCTAAATGTATGGGACAGCAGATTTTTTTTTCGCGATTTCAATATTGGTCCCATAGAGAAAGTTGTTCAGTTTGATGGTCTGAGCATACCCTTAAAATAGTTTCAGCTAATTTTGTTAGACCTTATATAACGACTAAAAGAATGCAACGTATAGTGGAAAGTCGATCGTTGATCCTGGCTTACAGGAGTTACAGCGGTGGGAATATGTCGTGGGCCTATGCCCGAATTTTTTTTGTGGAAAGTCGATTTCGAATCGAAAACTATCGATAACTAATCTTCGCATCCCTAAACTCGGCAGTGCAATAATTTTCGTACAAAATACAGCACTTACCTCGGCGGATACTTTCGATACTAGACCGCTCCTGCCTTGTGTACAGGGTGTTTTAGTTTTGGATGAATTTTTACGTTTTTAAATTATGATGTAGTGGCAGTGGCTAGTAGCCATGCCATCTAGGGGGTACCGGTTCGATTCCAGCCAAGATTACTCTTACCTAAAATAAGAAAACGAGATTCAGTAAAGGAAAATAAACACCATGAAATTTTAGTGTATTTACTTAAGGTGGTTTCAGTCCATACAAAAGTTTGACGCACAATACACGTAGACGGAATTAATAAAAGTAATATTTTATATATGGAAAAATAGTTTCGAAAATCTAGTTGCCGCGTCACAAATAACATTTGCAATTTAACACGTTCCGGGACAGTGACCGGCTATAGCAGTGATAACAATAAAAGTTCTATTGTGTCTCGTTCACCGCCCCGCAACGTGTTAAGATAATAATTAAGAAGAGATAAAGCTTTTAAAATTTTGTATGAAAAATTTCAAAGCTTTATATCTTCGTAATTATTTTATAAATTGCAAATGTTATTTGTGACGCGGCATCTAGATTTTCTAAACTATTTTTCCATACATACAAAGTTACTTATATTAATACCGTCTACGCGTATTGTGCTTCAAAGTTTTGTATAAAATTGACCCCTCTGCAACCACCTTAAGCAGAGAGGTGATTTTGTTGGTCTTACTTATGTATGTACCTAATACCAACTGCTCTCAAACGGTGAAGGAAAACATCGCGAGGAAACCTGCATAAGATGAAGAAGAAATTATGATGCGTATGTGAAGTCTACCAATTAGCGTTGGGCACGCGTGGTGGACTAACGTCCTTGTGGGTAGGCGTGTCTTCTGCAGTGGGACTTATATAGGCTGATGATGATGTAGGAGGTAACTTTCACTTTAAAGTAGCATTATCGATTAAAATTGGTTTTTCCATAAAAAAAATATTTTATTCTGAAAAAAAGCTATATTGTAGAAATAACAATTTGTCGGTGTCTTTTAAACTTAGTGACCAATTGACCATGCATTGCGTAGCCTAAAAAACCACCCAATAATCCTGGTGTTAATTTCAGTATATAAAAAAAAAATATTTTTTCTTACCTTTTTTTTTCCTTTGCTCAAAAAAAAAGTCAACCTGTATAAACGATAATGAGCAGGCACGTACAGTCGAGATGTATATTTAAATTTGATACTCGGCCGAGTACAGTCGCTCACAAATGTATTACATACACAACCGTGTAAATACAACTAGCTTTTTACCCCGGTTTCTCTTGTAGGGAACTTGAGATTTTAACATAATGAAAGAATAAGACACAGGACATAATATAACACATTAGTCTATATATCTATACAATTATAAAACTGTAACAGGAAGTTTGTCTGTACATTGAAGTTATTAACAAAAAAAAAGTTACGATGTGGTTTTTAGGTGTTCCTGATTCCATTTCACCAATTTTTGGATTTTTTGTCTGTCTGTTTGTTTGTGTGTTTGTTTGGGTGTTTGTTTGTCTGTTTGTTTGAACGAGTATCACGCAAAAACTACTGAACCGATTTTGATGAAACATTTTTTGTTTGATAGCTTATTATCTGACTTAAAATCTGGTATATAATTTGTGCGGACAAAGTAGCGGGTTAACGCTCGTACTATTATAAAACTGAAACAGAAGTGTGTCTGTACATTAAAGATAATAACAAAAAACAGTTACGATATGGTTTTTAGGTGCCCCTGATTCCATATCACCAATTTTTGGATTTTTTGTCTGTCTGTTTGTTGGTTTGTTTGTTTGATCGAGCATCACGCAAAAACTACTGAACCGATTTTGATGAAACTTTTTTTGTTTGATAGCTTATGATCTGACTTAATATCTTATGATCTGGTATATAAATTAGTGCGGACGAAGTCGCGGGTTAACTCTAGTAATATTTAAAGGTGTAGTTTTAGACCATCAAACTGAACAACTTGCACTAAAAACTTATTCATATTTTAATGATCACACTCACACATACACGGGTACAGTACGACCAGGGAAATAATTCCGCTCGTCAATATTCGTTTGCGCAGAGCAGGCCCGAGTCCCCGACAAAACCCGAAGCCATTTAGTAATCAAAGGGTGCATAGTCGGATAGCAGCGAAAAGGGCGCGAAAACAAATTAGCCAATAGCGTAAACGGATTGAAGGTGGTTCATCCTGATTGGTATATAAATCCGCAGGAATAAAGCAGCTGGCAAAGAATGGAAAAAGTGCTTTCAACAGAATCACCAAATACCCATGCCTATAAGGAAAACGCTGGAGTCAATTCCTACTTACCGTCTCCCGTCCAGATCCTATCTGGACCGACGACCGAATTCACTCCCAGTACGATATTAATAGTGCATGGCGGTCAGATTGGGGCCTTTTTGATCATCTGCATGCAAGCCTCGTGCGAGACCCGACTGTCAAACCGGCTGGTTTTGATAAGGACCGGAAGACCTGGGTAAGCTAAACCGGTTCAGAACTAGCCATGGAAGGACCAACCACCATCTCTACAAGTGGGGCCTGAGGGAGTAACCGATGTGCGACTGCGGGGCACCTGACCAAACCCTCACCCATGTGGTAAATGAGTGCACCTTGCGCCGTTTCCCCGGTGGAATTAAGGAACTCCATAGATTAACCCCGGCAACGGAAGACTGGCTCAAACACCTTGACCTTGAAATTTAGACCTCCCCGGATCCAAGCAAAATAAAAAAAATGCCATACGATATGATGATGATGATCCTGATTGGTCAATATAATTTCGCGCGCTATGAAAGTGAGTCCACTGCGCAGGTACATCGGTAAGACTTATAAACCTGGTACTACTGCAAATTATTACCCGTCACTCTGAATGTGTGTATATCTGGGCACCTGAGAGATTTTCAAAATTTTTCATTCCTCAGTAATTCAGTGTTCAAGTACAAAGTCTGACGGACAGACAAATGTGATATTTAGTAAGTGCACATCAGTATACATATAGGATGCTTCGTTTGCACCTGAACGTCTGAGGGTAGAGCTACGTGACTTGAATTCACAACACCCTGTGTGTATATTTTTTCAAAGAATTTTCTTGCGGAAAATATGAGGCTATTTTTTTTTTGGTGTTGCGATGATGGATTTTTGATTGATTAGGATTTGTTTTTTTTTTAATTATTTAAAAGACGTATCGAAATGCTTGTTTAGTTTTCATTAAGCATCTTTATAAATATAACGAGCGTTAACCCGCGACTTCGTCCGCACAAATTATATACCAGATTTTAAGTCAGATCATAAGCTATCAAACAAAAAAAGTTTCATCAAAATCGGTTCAGTAGTTTTTGCGTGATACTCGTTCAAACAAACAAACACACAAACAAACAGACAAGACAAAAAATTCAAAAATTGGTGAAATGGAATCAGGGACACCTAAAAACCATATCGTAACTTTTTTTTTGTTAATATCTTCAATGTACAGACAAACTTCCTGTTACAGTTTTATAATAGTATAGACTCATGTGGTTTTATTATAGGCTTGATTTTTTTAAATCAGAACCTCCAATCCAACCTGAAGTTCTGGTGCCTGAATGATGTTTTTTAGCGTTGTTAAGGTGGTTGTAGAGAGTTCAATTTTATACAACACATTGACGCACAATACGCGTAGACGGTATTTATATAAGTAACTTTGTATATATGGAAAAATAGTTTAGAAAATCTAGATGCCGTGTCACAATCACAAATAACATTTGCAATTTATAAAATAATTACGAAGATATAAAGCTTTGAAATTTTTCATACAAAATTTTACGTCAGAGGCCGTAAGGAGGTTTGAAAAAACTCTGACACCAGGGCTCTGCCCACACGATAAGAAGAAGATAGTGTATGTATTTTAGTCGTAAATCATTTTTGTTTTGAGGTATTAAATTTATCATCAAGATAGCGGGATCAAGAATGCGATTTTTGAATCTCATTCGCTGAGCTCAGCAGTTGAAAATGTATGGAGAAAGAGCATCTTTCTACTGCTGATTTGACTTTAAAAAATCGCACTCCTGGAGCATGATTTTTGAATGTCAAATCAGCAGTAGAAAGATGCATATATCTCCATAGTAATATTGACATTTTCAACTGCTGAGTTTAAAGAATGAGTTTCAAAAATCGCACTCCAGATCTCCGATTCAAAATTTAGCATATGGGGAATTTCCTAAAAAACCAAATTGCGTCAACCAGGATTAGAAATAAACTCCAGGCAAAATAGCGCTCAAAATCGTTTTTCTATACAAAAAATATAAACCAACCAACCAACTGCAACTTAACCTGCAGTTTATTGCTAACCCAGGTTAACGCAGTTGGGGCTTTTGCAGTAGATGCACCTATTCCAGCCTTAATAGTGTGAAAATAATAAGCGACTATGTAAATCCTAAATGAGGTAACCAGGACTATACATAGGACAAAATGTTACAAAAGATAAGTATAAAAAAAAAATTTTTTTTTGGTCTTTTTCTATCCTTTACAAGGTAATTTGTTTTCAAATTGAATATCTTCAGATGGTTGTTTTATAATAACATTATAATAAAACAGTACGTGATGGTGCAATAATGTAAAATTATGTGCCATTTTGCAGTTTAACAGGCCCTTTACTGAAAATGTAGGGTGACAACGATTTGGTAATATTTTTTCATATTTCCTCCCTCCTTTTTGTGCTTTGTTCCCTCTATACCAGATTCCCAAAATACCAGATGACCAGCATACTAGATTCCTAGTTTATAAGATTCAGATAATACCATAAGTAGGTACATACATTAAGAAAAAGAATGAAAATAAGATTTAAAATTTTAATATTTTATTTTATCTATAAAATGTTATCTAAGCACACTTCTTTAGACATAATTTTTCACTTTGACATTTTGACGCATTATTCCATTCCAAATCCTTCAATTAGCTAACAGTGGAGAGTCACGTCTCGCGTGGGTTTCGCGCGTCGCGTTTTTGCCTGCCACGAGGCTCCGCAATCCTCAATCTCTTCTTGTTCTTGACTAAAAACAATCCCTGAGATTGGGATAGATTCTCCAATATACTACTTGACACTGGCGGAAATGCAGTGCTAACGCACAAGCAAGAGTCCATTAATTATACATAAAATAAAAGAAAGCTAACAGTGACACTTGCTACCTTGCAAGTCATTAAATGCAATCTTTAAAAATATTGTTGGCGAGGTTTAAATTTTTTGCTGCTTTACCACTGCATTTCCGGCAGCGTCAAGTGATTTGTGGGAGTGTCTATCCACTCTCAAGGATTGTTTTTTTAAGCAAAAACACAGCTGAGAAGGATTGCGGAGCCCCGTGGCAGGCTCAAACGTGAACCGCGCAAACACCACGCGAATGACAAATTACTGCTCGCGGCAAAACCTGCAACGTGATTCCCATTGTTTGTAGTTAGTAAATATGACAAAGTAATATATGACTACCATAGAACAGATTTTTTTTATATTTATAATTAATGGACTCTTGTTTGTGCGTTAGCACTGCATTTCCGCCAGTGTCAAGTAGTTTATGGGGGAATCTATCCCAATCTCAGGGATTGTTTTTGGTCAAGAACAAGAAGAGATTGAGGATTGCGAAGCCTCGTGGCAGACAAAAACGCGATGCGCGAAAACCACGCGACAAGTCCTCGGGTCAGAACCTGCAATGTTTTTATAGTCGTGCGAGTATGACATTGTTTGAATGTGACATTTTGTGAATGTGACTTTACGCGAATGTGCCTTTTTATGCTAAAATGAAATTTTTCTACTGATCCGTTTGTGTATTCTTTACATTTTACACGAATCGATCGCTTTAATTTCGAAGCGGTCTTTTGGATATCTAGGCAAATGTATTTATAAGGAAAATTATTTTCTTTTTTGTTAAAATTGATGGCCACCCTCGCTTAAGAGTCGTTTAAATGACGTTTATAGCATGTTGACACGAAAATGTTACAAACATTGCATGTGTCCTGCGTTTTTCCCTCTATGGAGACAGTGGTGAAAATAAATGTGTTTAAGAGGATATACTCTCTAGCGCGCTCCGTAGAAACGAAGTTGGAATATACAGGGTGCGAGTTTTCAAGGGGATAATCAGATGATCAAACTGAACAACTTTCTTTCGGGGACCAACATTCAAATCGCGAAAGTCTATTGTCGCAATTTTTTATGGAACAACCGTTTTTTTTTCGCTATTTCGATGTTCATGCCATAGATAAAGTTGTTCGGTTTGATGGCCTGAGCATCCCAACTATAGGAACAAACCTGAAATCGCTAGAGAAAATCAGATGTTCCAATAAACTGCAATGCCTTCTCGACTCAAATGTATGAAACAGCCGATGTTTTATACGATATTTGCTTTGCGCCCTTAGTAAATAGTTGTTAAGTTTGATCTACGTCTGAACCACCCCTAATGAAAAGTGTTTAAAAATCACCCAGTATATATACAGGATGTAACAAAACACCCGAGTAATACTTAAGGAGGTGCTTCAGAACATCAAACTGAACAACTTTCACAAAAAATCAGTTGTCCCATACATTTGAGTCGAGCCGATATTGCAGTTTTGTATAAAACAGCTGATTTTTATTTCGCGATTTCGATGTTGGCTACATAGTGGAAGTTGTTCAGTTTGATGGTCTGAACCACCTCCTTAAGTATTGCTAGGGTATTTTGTTACACCCTGTAGGCAGTACGATGATGTAAGTATGTAGTAAAGAACTCTTTCTAATACTGACTGCTATAACTTAACTTCCTAGAACAACAAGAAAGGAAATATATTTGTTGTTGGTATCAGACGGCGGTCAGTTAATAATAGAGGGCGCTGCATTTTATTACATCCGTGCGCAGACGTGCTATGAAATATTTAGCTGTGTGCGGCTCTCTCACGGTATTGCTGCAGCGCTGGGTCCGGTCGCTTGTAGGGCTGGCTGGTGGAAAACCGGACGGTGTTCGGATAAATTAAGGTAGATAGTGTACTTGATGTAATAAAAATGAATTACAGATTTAGTAGAACTAGGATAAAAAGTAGACTTAGGCTGCTTTTCCACCAGAGATTTGCGAGTTAGCGAGGCGGTGAGCGAGGAAAAAATCGGCCAATGAGAGTGCTTCAATTTCCCAATGACGTGATCGAGTGAGCGCGCTATTGGCGGATTGTTTCCTCGCTCACCGCTTCGCTAGATCGCACATCTCTGGTGGAAAAGCAGCCTCAGCCCCTTGCGTCAACATACGTTAACAATAAACTCTAGGTTAAGTTGGTAGCCCATGATTTTGTATAGAAAAACTACTGAGAGAGCTACTCGTATTTTACCCGGAGTTAAATGGTAACCTAAAATCTTATCGAATCTAGGTTAACGCAAGTGGTACTTGCATGTTTGTAGCAAAACACTATCGAATCGATAGGTATGCAGACAAAGCATTTTAATGTGTGAAGAAAAAAGGCCTGAAGTTATGAAGGCCTAGTATGCCAACCCCGTGAAAACTACAAAAATTTTAAACCAACACTCTACACATCAAACTAAACCACTTTTACCAAAGAAGAAAACCTGAAATCGAAAGATTAAATGACAAATTTAATCAATAAACAGCATAGCACTCTCAACTTTTACGATAAATTCAGGAGAACTGATGTTTTTTTTATTTATAGCGTACGTTTTCTCTCTTGTAATAACACTGTACCAGAGAGCTTAAAATCGATTTTTAAAAACCCGGATCTTTTCAACTACAGCCGGACGTAGGTGGCAACCCTACGGCTCTTTGTTTTGACCGGTGGGTTGCACTTGAGTGGCGGTTCACAATTGTAGTCATAAACTAAATCTTTTTAGATTTTTAATAGTTTCTAGTGTATTACGGAACCCTTAATCTTGGATGTCAGACACACTGCTGGCTGAAGTATTAAGCCGTTTAGACGATAGACGGGTTAGGACTGAAAATAGGTTGCAGGTTCGATTCCTGTCCTGTGTTACTTACTTGTGTCCATTACCTACACAGTGACCCTGGTAAAAATAAACGTGGTATAAAATATTATACCAAGAATAAACTAAGTGTAAGCAAAATGTCTACTTATTAACCGGGAATAACATAAACCTAGTATAACGTCGCGTCGCGTGTATCATAGACAAATTTTTGTTTTTTTCTTAAGTTTATCTACGAACCGCGATGTTGCCACTAACGTTGTTACAAGTTTATACATATTGATATAATTGTCTACCCATCAAATGTATGCAACAGCAGATTTTTTTTGCTCCGACCTGTTCCTCTCATAGTAAAAGTTGTTCAGTTTGATGGGTAGACTCTTAGTTGAAAAGGATGCTAATGATATCAATTTAACCCTGTATATAGAAATCATTATTCTTAGCTTATTCTAATCATAACTATTCCTAGGAATAAAGTTTTTATTTGTACCACAGTCATTGTCTGGAAGAAATCACTTTTAGTGATAAGGCTTGGGTTAAAAGTAAGTACTCTTTCTTGTTCATGCAGCATTTAAATAGTTGTGTTTTAGTGTGCAAATAAAGAGTTATATACAGTGTGTAACCCTAAAGAGGTGGTATCAAACTGAACAACTTTAACTATGGAGCCAATTTCGAAAACGCGAAAGAAATATCAGCGGTTTCATACAAAACTGCAGTACCTGTAGATACTCGACTTAAATGTTTGGGGCAGCATATTATTTTATTTTTGTTGAAAGTTGTTCAGTTTGATGGTCTACACTCAGTGGCAGAAACGCTCATTAGAGTTAATCCTCCAATAAAGCTGCGCCTACAGACGCTACAGGCCAATCGTATGCCGCTTCTCACCGATCCCCGCTACCCAATCCGCCGCTTAGCCCCAGCAACGTCCTATGCTGAGGTCCGTACCCCTCTGGGTGCCCCTAGGTCGGTTGCTTAAGTTCATTCATTTGACTCGGTAGACCCTTCGTGGTCCCTCTAATAGTCCGCAGTAAAAATCTGTAGTTGCTCCCTGAGCAGAGCTGTAATAGTCATCTCCAAAAAAAAACCCATTAAATCTGTTGCTGTCACTTTTTGTTGACGTAGTAAAAGCTAGCAAGAGATTTAATGGAGAGTCGCGCTGCAAGTCTGGGGGAGGTCAGACGCGTGCGTATTGGCATCTGTTGGGCTTGCACGTGGCTCCGCCATTTTGTAAACTCTTTTCTGTTTTAACTATAAAACGTTAACTTGAGATTATAATAAACTACTTGACATTGGCAGAAATGCTACTAATCATTTTCCTACGTGTACTCTCCACATAACGGGACATTGGCACAATTGTGATAACGCATCGGACGCCATTAAATAAAAATAGAATAGAATAGAATAAAATAGAGATTTAATGGAGGATTAACTCTAATTAGCGTTTCTTTTTAAACCAAGTTTGTTTTGTAACGCCCGGCGCCCTGCATGATATGAAATGAAACAATCAAGAAAATTAATAATATTTTTTTATTTATTTTTTTCATTCTTCATAAACCCTATACAAATCGTAAACTAAAATACAAATAATGCTCGCAAAAAATATACATCAGGAATGAACACAACTTTCCTTTTCTGAGTGTCTCTTATTGAGTTTCAGAGTGACAAATATGTTTCAAATCAAAGTCATTTTTTCTTTTCTGTAGTTTTAACCCAACCACCGAAAAATATCCGACCACAAAAACTTCAAAAGCTTCAAACAATTTCGCGGCGAGATAACATCTACATGCGCAGGGTATGGCAACACGGGAACATTCACGTACGAGAATAAGCGGCGATTTGGTAGCAACATCGCTGTGTTGTAGATACTGAGCACCGCGACCTTCTATGTGCTGTTTTTTCTGGTAGGATATCCTATTCTGTGGTTTAACGTCCGTCACTCACACATGCGTTGTAAGGTCCGCCACACACAGACGGAATTAGGATCGCATAGTTGACAATAGTTGATCATAGTTGACAACATAGAATCCTGAATCAGGATTCCTCCTGTTACAAAAAAAACTGTTTAAAAAATACCTAAAATAAAAATGTATGAAACACCAAATGAATGACAATAATTGCATTTTTAGGTATTTATTAAAACAAAACAAACAATTTCTATACATGATAATTACTGTCATGTGATGAGGTCATGACGTTACGAATGTCACGATGATGGTTTGTAAATTGTATTCCAATATTAATGCCACTATATCAAAAGATTATCGATAGTTTTAATATTAGACATAATCTGCATACAAAATGGCATGAACCATTATCACACAAGAGGTTTTTGAGCGCAGGCGATTTCGCCACTATGCCGCAACGACGTCGCAACAGCACCGTCACGATACGGTATCGTTACATCAACGCCTACGCTCAAAAATCACTTTAAAATATACCACCTAAGACATTAAAAAATCACTAGCCCTAAGTGAAAAAGTCTCTGAAAGCGGCAACACTCCGTACGGAATCTAATTCCTTTTCACAAATACATAATGATTTTAGAGGGCCATTGTTATCGGAGATCTCAAACAAAACCTAATTAACCACCGTTGCCTTATCGAAACCAAAGTCTTTCTTATGAATAACATTATCTGTTGACATCTTTTTAGCATCCGCCAAAGCTTTATAGTAAACATCAATTAAATTTCTTTTATTCTCATATTTGTCATCTTCGCCAATCTTTATTTCCCTCTTAAGTTTTTGATCTTGTTCATCATTATTAACAACATTACCCTTCTTTGTATCAACGTCTGTTGAAACCACAAATTCAATGTTGCTTGCTGTTGTCCTCGTGTGTTTTTTTCCGTAATTTCTAAGGAATCTGTTGAGTTTTCTTTTCAATCGTCTATGGTTGCTACTTTTGCCTCTGTGTCTATGGATGTACATTTCAGGTTTTTCGATGTTTGTGTTGGTATCTCTTCTGTATCTAAGAGGTATGCTGCTTGTGAAGGGGTTGGAGTCCTGAAAAATATATTGCAAGATGACCGTGCGTAGTTATTTCCAAACCGGTAACTGCAGGCTGCAAAATTACAACTACGTAGGCGAATGCCTGATGAGCCAATAAATTCGGTGCCGATAAATATAAGGTCTAACAAAATTAGGTGAAACTATTTTAAGGGGATGATCAGACCATCAAACTGAACAACTTTCTCTATAGGACCGATATTGAAATCGCAAAAAAAAATCAGCTGTTCCATACAAACCTACTCGACCTAAATGTATGGTACAGCAGATTTTTTTTTCGCGATTTCAATATCGGTCCTATAGAGAAAGTTATTCAGTTTGATGGTCTGATCATCCCCTTAAAATAGTTTCACCTAATTTTGTTAGACCTTATTTATATAAGAATTAATATATTTATATATGAATTACATTGCGTAAATGATTCTGAAGTTAAGAAATTGCATCGGGGATAGTGCAATGGCGCGTAACAAGCATTTGCGAAAACCGTGTTAGTGCCAGACGAAAGACTTTACACAGGAAAGAAAGAAAACTGAATAACTTCTTGAACTTTGAACCTATCAGAGATTATAAATAATAAAAGAATTTGGATAAGTTCAAAGTTCAAGAAAATATACGGTTTTACTTGCTGACAAAATATATACTAAGCGGGTTTTTTCAAAATACTATTTAATTTTTTTTTTATTTTTCCTCTATCGTAAAAACGGTAACACACACAACACGAGCGTCAAACAAGGTTTGATTACAGATTTTTTTTTGTGTCGGGCTGCCAGTAAATATGCGAGTCCGACTCGACCTTAGCCGGGCTTCCTTCATAAGTGTTTCTCGAGTTTCCTCATGATGTTTTCATTAATCGCCAACGATACAAATTAGCTAATTGACACAAATCAGAAGTTCAAACTTACGCCTAACTGATCGAAGCTAATAAGTTTCTTATTCAGGAAGTTCATCTGATACTGCAAATATTCTTTGACCCCCGTCATTTTACTCTGAAATAATACAACATATATATCATTAGCATCATTTTAAACTAAGAGTCTGCCCATCAAACTGAACAACTTTTACTATGGGAGCAGACAGATTAGAGCAAAAAAAAATTCTGCGGTTCCATACTAAACTGCACCCGCCGCCGTTGCCTACTCGACTCAAATGTATGCAACAGCAGTTTTTGTGTTTGCTCCGATATTAAAAGTTGTTCAGTTTGATGGGTAGACTCTTAGTTTAAAATGATGCTAATGATATCAATTTCACTCCGTAGATGCAAACGCGATACAGCCATGATGCAAAACTTTCGTAATATTTGATCAGTTATTTGTAGACAGCCTTTGCCACAATGCACTCACGCGTGTGCATCAGTACAAACACGCGTCTGCATCAATGCAAACATGTGTGCATCGCTACAATCATGCGTTTGAATAGATGCAAACGCCTGTTAATGAGCGTTTTTCTTTTCAAATTTTCAATCAAAATGATTCGCAAATAATGAAATATTCCATCAAAAGATGGTATCTTTTGACTATTCATCGTTCATATTTCATTCTATCATCTTCTCCCTCTTTATTGTGTTAAAGAAACCCTTTTTGAAATTTGTACTTTTATTCGCACAGACCGTAGCGCCATCTATCGATCCCCTAGAAAACCAAAAGAAAAACGCTCATTGCAAGTGTAGCAATTCAGTCACGCGATGGAAAACGCGTGTTCTTATCGCTACAAAAAGGCTCAGCCTGTACAGATACTTTAACTAGACAAATGAAATTGTTGACACTACCATTTGAAAATCTATATTTTTTTGTGCCATGAGACTCTGGTCGTCCTATAACATGTTTATAATCAATAATATTTGATACCTTATCCTCGTCAGTCATTTCGTTGTACTGCTGCATCAGGTCCTGCATGGTCTGCAGGGTGCCGAGGCATTCGGACCTGGCGTCAGGCGCCTCGTTCTCGCTGGACGGGTTCACCACCATGTCCATGTGAACTGTTGACTGTCCTGCAATTATTCGTTCATCATCACTAGTTCTAGCCTCTGTGGTCTAATGGCACAGGTCCGGCACTCTATAGAACGTTTTTGAATTTCGAATTTCTACACATACGCACGTCGTTGTGCAAACTGTCCATGATATTGCGTGTACGTCATTTACATTTCGATACCTTTTACTGTTCGTTCTGTTATCAAAAATAGTACTTGAGCTGAAGAATTACTGAAAATGTGAATTTAGCATTATTTTTCAACGTTTTTTTATGCACTGAAAAAATAAAATTTTATGTAGTAAAATCCAAACGGTGCGCGCGTCTGACTGCATTCCCTTGCTCAGCTCCCCTAAAGTGTCCCCAGAAAGTGTGAGGTGAGGTGTGGTGGGGTATCTGAAGTCAGAGGGCGGGGAGTGGCCGTTCTTTATCTAGAACTATTATACTTACCTAATCTGTGCTAATGGTTAAGAACGTGGCTGCAGATTCTGCAAGGAGGAGATGGAAACTCCTCTGCACCTCCTATATGACTGTGGCCCCTTGATGTACAAACGCAGTACTCATCTCATCTCATCATCAGGGTAGGCAGGTATTGACACCAGACGACATAAAAACCGTCCCAACCAAAAACCTACTACGATTCCTGGCCGTACTGGGAATTGGTAAGTATGTATAAAAAGGGCGATCACAAAGGACCAGCGATGGTCTAAGTGACGCAGGCTTGGTAAGCCTGTCAAGGCCCCGAACCCTCAAATAATAATAATAAGAGCATTTGGCTCTCGACACGGAGGTCGTGGGTTCGATTGCCACGAGGGACACCTACGATATGTCACCTTGTGCGTTTTTCCACAGTTGGTTAGGACACCTGATTGTCTGAAAAAATGAGCTTTTGGATTGCACGTTAAGTCGTTGGTCCCGGCTGCTAACTCTGATGGTTGTAGTCGTTACATAAAAACCACGTCAGAGGCCGTAAGGCGGTTTGGAAAACTCTGATATCAGGGCTTTGTCCACACAATAAGAAGAAGGTTCAAAAGTTACAGCCCTAAATAGATAGGACAGACATACGGACGGACGGACAACGTAGGCTTGGTAAAAATAAAAGTTTTAACACTGAATAAAATGCTGTTTTAAATAACAAAGACAATAAGGTCTCCTCTGACTACTTTAATTGTATGCTTACCTTCTTTCCAGGCCGGTTCATCAATATCTGCGCCTTTCGTCACTTCAGGCTTACTGTTAACAGCATTCGGTGGACCAGGTCCCATTCCAGGTCCGTGCGTCAGCCAAACCAGGAAGTTCTTGAGATCACTGGGCAGCTCTGGAGACAAAAATGTAAATTCTTAGAGGGTCTTTTGCAAGAATTCTCTTTACAGTTTTTAACGCCCTATGTATGAATGTATTTATATACAGGGTAAAATAATGAGTCTACCCATCAAACTGAACAACTTTTACTACGGGAGCAAACCGATCGGAGCAAAAAAAAAAATCTGCTGTTCCATACTAAACTGCAGTGCCTACTCGACTTAAATGTATGCAACAGCATATTTTTTTGCTCCGATCGGTTTGCTCCCATAGCTCGGTTTGCTTGCTCGGTTTGTTCAGTTCAAACTGAACAACTTTCTCTGTAGCACCAACATCGAAATATACATATACATTTCGCTCGAGTAGGTTTGCAGTTATGTATGGAACAGCAGATTTTTTTCTATAAACGGCATTATGTACCTAAAAGTGGTGCAATAAGCGCCACTTTACGAGCATGTATGTTGAAAAAAATATATATACGCGTCGACTTGAGAACCTCCTCCGTTCTTTTTCGTTGTTAAAGTACATTAAATTTGATTGATTGAAGATGACATTAACTCACGTAAACAGGTCTTCTGCTGGACCTGGAAGTCGACTAGGTCAGACATCATCTTAACAAGCTGCTGCATCAGTCCAGAAGTAATAGTGCCGGTCATTTGGTCTTCACGCACTGGAAAAAAGGAGCGTTTAGAGTTAATCCTCCATTAAGTCTCTTGCTAGCTTTTACTACGTCAACAAGACAAAAAGTGACAGCAAGAGATTTAATCGCGGATTAACTTTAATTAGTGTTCCTGCAACTGAGTGAAAGTTACTATACATATACATTGCAGGAGCAACTGACATTGAGAAACGTATCGGCATCGACAGGGTAACGAGCTCTGCAAATAATCGTGAATCCTAAAGTGAAATCGTAGATAATTTTGTAAAATAGATTATCAAATATATAAGGCCTAACAAAATTAGGTGAAACTATTTTAAGGTTAAAAAAATTTGCTAAGGAAAAAAATTTGCTGTTCCATACAAACCTACTCGACATAAATGTATGGGACAGCTGATTTTTTTTGCGATTTCGATATTGTTCCCATAGAGAAAGTAAAGAACTTTCTGAAGCGTTTGATGGTCTGATCATCCCCTTAAAATAGTTTCACCTAATTTTGTTAGAACTTATATAATTATAATTATAATCTAAACTATTATAAAACTGTAACAGAAGATTGTATATAGTACATTGAAGATATTAACAAAAACTGATTCCATATTACCAATTTTTGGATTTTTTGTCTGTTTGTTAGTTTGTGTGTTTGTTTGTTTGAACAAGCATCACGAAAAAACTACTGAACCGATTTTGATGAAACTTTTTTTGTTTGATAGCTAATGATCTGACTTAAAATCTGGTATATAATTTGTGCGGATAAAGTCGCGGGTTAACGCTCGTTATAATATAAAAGTGATGTCTCTGTTACGTAGTTAAGTAATCTGTGACCTTACCTTCTAAATTTCTCGTTTTTTGGACAGCTCTAGCAGCGTCTTTCAGAACTTGCTTCATGTGGTTGGTAAGTACCGTGAAGTTTATTTCCTTATCCGGCTTTTGTTCGTCGTCTGTCTCATCCTGCAAACAAAAATCTATCATCATCATCTGGAAACGAGAACGAGTCAAAACTTGCTCGAAATCATAAGATTCGTCATGCAATCCTTTATAATTAGATTTCCGTATATCCAAAAGGCGCCAACGGGACAAAGGTATCTCAGGATTTGTTCTGAGATTTCAGGATTTTTATGCGCCTGACTGGATTGTGGCCGGGTTTAGGAAATCTCAACATTTGTAGATTTATCACTGAAATCAGCTATAAAAGAGATTTCAGCACGCCTTATAGAGACCACTGGTGATAAGAGGGCTGGCAGTTACCTTCGTCAGCGCATAAGCTTAGCGATACAGAGGAGGAATGCTGCCAGCGTTCTTGGAACCGTCCCCCAGGGAGAGGCTTTGGAGGAGGTTTATGGGTTGTAGGTCCCCCCTGACGAAGCTTGTTGCAGATATTCAGGATGTATTTATTGACGAAACGAGTTGTGGATCTGAGTGATGTACTTTCTTTGACGAAGCCTGTTGTGGATGTGAGAGATGTATATACCTATGACGAAGCCTGTTGTGAATATGAGTGATGTATTTTGTTTAGTAAAATGTATTTCTGTTTATCACTGAAATTGAAATAGATTTATTGTCACGGCATAAAAAGCTCTACAAATATATAAAATCTAAATATAAATGTAATATACAGGGTGTTAGGGTACACAGTTGCATTACTTTAAGGGGTGATTGTACCCTTGATACTGAACAACTTTTTCTAAGAAAGCTATAGAAAATTCGCGAAAAAATTTCGACTTTTCATACAAACGTTCGATCACCTGATTACATTTAGTATGGAAAGGACAAAATTTTTTATCGATTTCCGATTGGTTTCTTAGCGAAAGTTGATTAGTATCATGGGTACAATCACCCCTTCAAGTAATACAACTGTTTACCCTAATACCCTGTATAAAGTACCTATACTGTACCTACATTAAAACCCACCTATCCCCCCCCCCCCCTGGATACGTGCCTGAATTGAAATTTTCACAAAATGTTATAATACTTACTTCATCAACTTCGTCATCTCTTTTCACTATACTATGCCCGGATGTTTCAGGTTCAATCGGACTTCTCCCTTTCTTCGAAAAATTTATCCTGAAATAATAATGAATGAGTAAGGAAGTAAGGAAGGTAAGGAAGGAAGCCTGCATACTTCTGATGCGTATGTGAAGTCTGCAAATACTCAAAAAACATCGAAATCGCAAAAAATAAACTGCAAACCTACTCAATCCAAATGTATGGGAAACCAGATTTTTTTTCGTGAGATCGATTTCGGTCCACAGAGAAAGTTTTTCAGTTTAATGGTCTGGCCATCCCCTTAGAAAACATATACAGGGTGTCCCGTAAACCGACGTCATGCTGATAGGTTAGGTCATGACTAAGCAGAATATCAAAATTTGACTTTAGTAAAAGTGTCTTAGAGAGACTTACAGTTTTAACACAGATACTGCATAGAACATTTGTAGCCGTGGCACTCAAAATAGTGGCTAAGGTAAAGAGTTTCACGAATGTCATAAAACTGTCCTTATCTCGAAAACTAAGAAACTTTTCTTGAAGTAAAATGTTGACAGATTGATTGATTGATTGACTGATTTTTTTTTTATTTTGGTATATTCTGGTTAGGCATGAACTAACCTTTCAGCATCCACCGGGTTGACGTCGGTTTACGGGACACTCTATATAGGGTATATATATATATATATATGCTCACGGCTATATTCCCCGAGGGGGTAGTCAGAGACATTCTGAAACGTCAGAACATCCATATCCATCCATTTCGAGGCATGTATTGTGCCCACTGTCCATTACAAGTGGCGACGGGCTCACTCCGAATCACACTGGATAGAGTTTCGGTACTAGTGAAACGTGGATGTTCTGAGGTTTCAGAATGTCTCTGACCCTGTATAACATAACATAACATAAACATACATATATACCTAAATATATGTAGGTATATATTCGAATTCTTTCTCCCTGCATAATATATTTTTCGACACACTTGCTCATAAAATGGCCCTTATTTCACCGCAATTAGGCACATAATGACACCTATGATCAAACTGTGACTTTTTCATTACTATAATTCACAAGGGAGTTATAGGTTTTTTATAGTAGGTATCTAAACTTCTTGGTTGAGTTCTTGAGTTGCTTTGTTCTTAAAAAAGTTTCGATACAAAAAAGATCATATTCAATAGTACAAATAAATTCTCTAAATAAACTTTTTATTTACTAAATAAAATGATTTTTTATTATTATTTTCTTCACAAGTGTGTTGAAAAACGTCGTATGATACACGTGTGTATTGATGATTACCGTCCTCGGCTCTCTTAAGACCCTCGCCTACGGCTCGGGTCTCAATGGCGCCTCAGCGGTAATCACCAACATTACACACTTGTACCATAATGTACTAATGTATATTGACCCCAAGTACAGGAAAATGTAATTGACGTATAATACCGATAGGTTAAGAATTACAGAGAAGTGAAAAAATTGTCGATCAACGACAAAAGCAGTAATAAAAACTATACTAACCCTAAACGACCCAACAACGACTTTTTCGGTTCTTTCTTAAGATCTGTATCCGATTTCCTTACATCGTCCGTTAGCTTCTTCACTTTATCGTGAAGCCACTTCTTTGGTTTCTTCAAGAAATTCATCTCCGGACAATGTTTGTCTCTCAGAGCATTATCTAGAGGATCTTGTTGTATACCATATTCTTCATCGTACATATCATTCCAAAATATCAAGTTGCCGTCTTCTGCGCTCCGTTTAACTACAGTTTTATTGGTGTCTCTTTTGTTTTCGTTTGTTATTGTATTTGCTTCTTTATCCGTTGCATTTATATTGGTAGGTATGGTTGATAGCTTGACGGTGTCGTAATTAGTTTTTACTGTAATTTAAACAAATGTATGTTGACGATTCGAACTGGCGCCTCATAAATTCAAAATGGCATAGAAGATTGAAACCAAATTGCTGTAGATATACAACGTGATAATGAATTAACGCAAAACTTGAAAGTAGTTTGTTTAGAATCGAGAGCAGAATCGAATTATCATGGTTTCAACATGGGTAATTTTTTTCAAAATATTAAATAATTTGTTTGTAAAATTTAAAATTTACTGAACCCGATGTCAACCCACCGCGCGGGCACACCACCTTACTTACTACCAAAACAGGATTATTAAAATGTATCCATGAGTACGTTAGCACTTTCATTCATTGCTGAAATGACAACAAATCATTTGTGCCTCAAAACTTAAAATGCGAATAACTTTAAATTTTAACTATAAAAATAATGAAATTATTGTTTCAATCTAATTATTTTGTTATAAATCAGTTGGGGTGTATGAGGTTTTGCGCTAATTCATTAACACGCTTGGAACGCTTTGAAAATTTACAAGCTCGCGCTTGATGTCAAATGCCGTAACACAAGCGCGCCCTCTAAAGCATGAATCCAATTAGCAGGAGTGCGATTTTTGATTCAGCAGTAGTTGAAAATGTCGAAATAAGTATGGAGATATGCATCTTAGAAAGATGACTTTCAAAAATCATACTTGAGGAGTGTGATTTTTGAAAGTCAAATCAGCAGTAGAAAGATGCATATCTCGATAGTAATTTTGACATTTTCAACTGCTGAGCTCAGCGAATGAGTTTCAAAAATCGCACTCCAGGAATGATGACGATCAATGAGTTTTTATTACCATAGAGTCATCATGTCATACAATAACAAAGCCTAAACATGGCACATGTCTCTAACGTCACCTTTGTATACATCACTCTTGCATCACCATAGCATCACTTATGCCCAGCTGTCATACATTGCCGCTGACATTACAGCCCTTTCAAATCTTTCAAATGTATTCGGTTATAAGTACTGTAAAACAACTGGGCATAACTTAGTGGTCCCGTTAATAGCGCACTGATGCGAAGTCCTCTTTGTATAGAATGTCATTAATGACGATAAATAAACTTACAATATTAAAAGAAAACATACCCGTTAACGTATTCACAACATCAGTACTCTTTCCTTCACTAAAATCAGTTCCTTCTACCGCTTTCCTTTCTACAGGCTTAGCATCAGATATATTAGCATGTTCTTCTATGGATAGGAGCACTCTAGATCTATGACCAATATTATCTACCATGTCTGTATCGTACAATGGATATTCTAAATATGTCGTCGTTTTGTCTGTTGTACAATTCTTCGTCGTAAGGTTTGCCTGCAAAATCGGATTAGTCCCATTTGCCCTGCAATGTAAAATACCATCATCAGAGTATAAAGCAATAAAAATGTAATGCAAAATCAGAAGGAAAGTGAGAACATGTTCAGCTAAATATAATTCTGTAATTATTTTATTCAGGGTACCATAATCCGGTCCCCTGCAAAGGCAACGGAACAAAGGCGATTTTGTTTGTAAAATAGGTAAATTCCAAAATAAAACTGTTATCGGTTAGCATAAGAAAACAGTCTTAGAAAAACATAGGAATTAAAGTAAAATACTATTCTTTTTTGCAAATTACAGTAACTCAGTTGTTTGTGTAAGCAACTCAATATAATTTTGAGGGACGGTAACGCAGTGGCTATTTTGCTGAAAAGGCATCAATCATAAGCATAAAAAAATCGGCCTAAAACGGTAAAAAAAGACTTATAGAATTTATACAATAAAATTTTATACAAATTGTACCCTGAATAAAATAATGGCCCCATTATGTAATTTTTACCCTGATTTATGCGAGGAAGCCTATGTCCCACAAAAGGATCTACACAAATGCTTTAAATAATTATAGTTAAATGAAATTAAGCCTTACTCAGTATTTTTCAGAGTTCCTGTTTCATTAGCTAGAAGGGAGAGAGTGCTAAACCAATTTGAAAGCATCATAAAGAAATCGCTTGCATCCATTACCGCGTTCTTTGTGTTATTTTGTTTTACAACTATATTTATATCTCCTGTTTTACTCATAACTTTGGTTTCATTCACAGATTTGTTTTTACTACAAAAATCTTCAGTAAAATTGACAATGTTTGTTATATTTTCTTCATCTGACGTAGGAGTTTCTCGAATATTGGAATCTTCTTGCGTGACTATTTTTTCAATATCTATATCAATAGATTTCACATTTCTTTTTGCTCTTACTTTAGTGGTAACTTTTTGTTTACTATCAATATTGTTTTCAGTAGCTTCAATTAAATCACCAGTTTTATAATCAGAAATAGTATCAATAAATTTAAGATTTCTGCTTTTAAAATAAATTGAAACATCATTATCTTTTTTAACAAGGTCTCGAGTAAAATTATCATCATCATGGGAAACTAAAGACCTTTTTAATAGTCCAAAATTGAACGCATTCTCATTTTCATGTGAGTTTTCTTCTTTCGTAGTCGTATCTAGCCCATCTGACGAATCAATCAAATCTAATTCTGAAGAGACTGGCAGCAGTGTTGTTGAATGAAAGCCGTGTTTATGAACTCTATCGTCGTCGGCTATTTTCATATGTTTTGATAGAGCTTGGAAAAGTTCGGTTGGTTTAGTATCGCTTTCGCTGTGATGTCTAATTTCAAATCTTAAACCTTCTGATTCTGAACCTGTTTTTGTTTCGGGAGTTTTTGCGGAATTTTTCTGGCTGAAACTATCTAAAAATAGCTACTAATGTTACTGAAATACCAATGCTATGTATGTTATGTATAGATATAGCATTATATTTATATTGTAGGTATCAAAAATAAAAATAAAAATAGTAAGTGTTCGGGTGCACCGCCATTATTTAGTTCGCTATTAAACGGCTTACGTGTAACGTCTGTCTTTTCTTCATACAGGGTGTTACAGAAGTAAGAATAAAAATTTAAAACTTTTAAGGTGGTGGTTTAGACCAACAAACTGAACAACTTTCACCATGGGACCAACATCGAAATCGCGAAAAAAATAATCTTTTGTCCCATACATTTAGCTCGAATATTTCTGTAGTTTAGTATAGAACATACGGTACGGTGTAGCGTAAGTAATCCTCAAACCAAACTGCACCAAGATAAATTGTTTAGACAATGGGGAGTTTTCTGACAGCTATTAAAACGTAGTCCAACATGCTGTTAGATAGCGTTGACGTGACTTGGCTCCGAAGTCGGAAAAGAGAATGGTCATCAGTGACCCAGGCCCGACAACAAAGTGACCTATCCCAGTTTTTTTGTTATATTTAGATACTTAACTAAAACATATAACAAACAAACTAGGATAGGTCACTTTGCTGTTGGAGTGCGATCTTTGAATCTCATACGTTGAACTCAGCAGTTGAAAATGTATGGAGATACGCATCTTTCTACTGCTGATTTGAATTTAAAAAATCGCACTCCTGGAGTATGATACTCCGTAGTAGGTAATATTGACATTTTCAACTTCTGAGTTCAAAGAATGAGTTTCATAAATGGCACTCCTGGGTACATTTTATATGGGCCGTAACCCTTCTTCTTTAAGATAAAAATTGAACAAAAAATGCATATCACTGAGTCAAACGCATCCGTAAACGAAGTTTCTGCTCATATCGTTCTGCTTACAAAAAAACACGAATATTTACAATTTTATTTGTATTTTATTAACAGCAATGTTGCTTATCCATCCATCAACGCTATCTATTAAGTCATTTGGAACTATTTTTTGTTTCATTGGTTTTCGGAAAATCCCTCTTTGCAACTTAATCAGAATTAAATCAAGGTGCAATTTTCAGCATTGATACTATACAATTTCATCTCAAGTATTTTTAAATAGAGCGTCGGTGGCGCGTTGCGGAGAGGTATGGACACTCAATTATGGGGGTCCGGGTTCGAATCCGCACGGACAAAATGCTATGTACCAATGAGTTTTTCTAACTTATGTACGTAATACCGACTGCTCTCAAACGGTGAAGGAAAACATCGTGAGGAAACCTGCATACGCTGAAGAAGAAATTCTGATGCATATGTGTAGTCTACCAATCCGCATTGGGCACACGTGGTGGACTAATGCCCATACACCCTCCCTGAGGGTAGGCCTGTGCCCTGCAGTGGGACGTTTATAGGCTGATGATGATGATGATGATGTTTAAATTAACGAGTCACTTTACGGATTTGGTCTAAAATAGGTTAAAGTGGTTAAAGACTACCATGGATATTAATTAATAGATCCATAACCTTCTAACAAGCGTGGAAACAAGAAAATTGTTAATGGCGGTCGGCAATGTTCGACCCTCTTTCGTTCGTCTCCGTCATCGATGTTTCCAAGATTAGGTTTGTCACTTTCTATCAGAACTAAAATTAAATAAAAACTCTGTTTTTTATTCTTGTCTTTGGATTAGAAAGGGACAAACCTAATGTTGGAAACAACGATGGAAATTTACGAAAGAAGGACGAACACCACCGACCACCAAGGAGTACTTTCATGTTTCACCGTTTGTAAGGTAGTTTGCCCTCTAGGCATAGACAATACCGCATAGGTATTGAAACACCTTCCTGAAGACTACATTGCAAAACTGTTTCAATTTCGCCACGTACGGCCACATATCTACTGTTTAACATTTACATTGTACCGTTTGAAAAAGCTTCTACAATCTTCGTAACATACATGTATCAGGATTGTACATTTGAAACATACCCTTTTTGGGTCTTCCAAGAATGCCTTCATTAAAAAGATGATCATCAGCTGCCAGTTTGACTCTATGCTCTTTCTCTTTAGAAAGATGGTTCTTATCATTTTGTTCTTTTTTAAGATCGAGTACTCCATAATCACTGTACGCTTGAGCCATTTGAACAAGTTTATCGTATTTGTTTCTAGCATAATCCTCTATGTATTGAACGTCCTCTAGTTCATTATCTTGGCCCTGATGAGAAGAAATAATGTAAGAACCAAGCTGGGTTCTATTTTAATTTTCACATTGAAATATTCCAGATTCTTATTCAACACCGACCACAACAGCGTTACCTATATTGAATGAAGTGGCAAAAGATACAGACTTGTTCCATTGTTTACAGGCTCAGTGCACGGAAGTAGCATAAGATTTTTAAGTAAATAAAGTATAATTTATATTCGAGTGACGTAACGGAAATAACTTAAATTTTTAATCATCGCTACATGCATATATTTTGTGCATATTTGGCTCTTTTTAGAGCATATTTGCATGCTACTAATAAGTAATCGGTCAGGTTGAAAACAGCCAGTAAGCAGAACAAAACCTACCTCATGCAAACTGGCACCTCCCTGACCTAACCAGCGTAGATCTGTCTCATTGTTAACCAGCAACTCTGTTTTATACTCTGTCTCGGGTTCCTTATTGATATCATGTTTCATCATAGTATTTAATTCGTCTGGGTATAGAGGCATAGGACCTTTCCAGTTTGGGTTGTGGACCCCGGGCGGGTCGTACTTGATTTTTGCTATTGGCTTCTCGGTTCCGAATGTGAGAAAGTCCTGAAAAATTAAGAGATTTAAGTAATTCATCGGCAACAAAAATATGGTCATCAACCAGGAAGTTGGAAATAGTATTGTCTATACCTGGAGTACAGGCTGCCTTACAAGCGGTTAAACATGAAAATATTTCTTGGAGGTCGGTAATGTTCAACCTTCTTTCGTACGTTTTTATCTTCGTTGTTTGTTTGTCCCTTTCTAATCCAACGACGGAAATTAAAAAAAGAGATTTTATTCAATTTTTGTTCTGACAGAAAGACAAACAAACCTAAAGTTTGAAACAGTACGAAAAAAGGTTGAATATTACTGACCGCCATGGCCAATTTTCGTGTTCATCATCATCATCTTATTTAAGAGCTATGCTCTTGTCGGTGGAGTATTCGTCAATCCTGTCTCTTTTCCGCTAGTCGCTTGAGTTCTTGATACGACACGACACCAACCTTTTCCTTCACTTGGGCTAGATAGTGTTATATTATACTTGTATAAATACTTCTCACTATTACAAATAAAGCTGACTGTGGTATATGGCTATATCTATAGGAAAATAAATAGTAGAGTTTACCCGCGACTTCGTCCGCACAAATTATACAGGGTGGAAAGTTGAGATGGGGCACGTCAATCCATAAGGATTAAGATCAGACGTATTCTGGAGACTACGTGTAGGCAGAAGTAGGGTAGCGCGACCCTGTGCTAGATGATGCAACGATCTGTGCAATATGTCTGGAACTGGCTAATATCTCGACCTCGGTTGACTAGCAAGTTGAATAGCAACGAAAAACTAATTTAGAAAATTAAGAACCAAATCCCGTTCTTTTCTTCACGGTTCCCGCGCAAAACTGCTTATTGCTCCTTAAGAGACGTTGGTGAGACACTGTCAAAATCATGTCAAGCCAGTGCCTGCCTTTTTTTAAGCCAAGGCATAGCCCATACAACCATGTCAGACGTAAGCAGTTTCAAATTTTCGTAAATAATGTTATATTCCATCAAAAGATATGCGTTGGCATCTCTTTGATCATCTTTTCCCTCTTTTTTAAAGAAACACTTTTTGTTTTGACCTTTATTCGACAGACCGTAGCGCCATCTATCGATCTCCTAGAAAACCAAAAGAAAAACCTTCATTGTTTAGCGTAGCGCCATCTATCGATCCCCTAGAAAACCAAAAGAAAAACCCTCTTTTTTTAGTCAATAAATAAACATAACTCTGAAGCCTATGTCAAGATTGACAGTCGAAGCTACGAAAGAATCCAAAAAAATTGCAACCAGCACTGTCCTCTAAATCCTATCCATATACACGCACACAGATATAATTTGTATGACGCCTCACGCACACCAACCTAAGTAAGTTGGCCCTTTTGTTTTATACGGTAGAAGCGTGAGGCTCATACTAGACATACTTTTTCTAACTCTGAAACCTACCTTTTTTAAATCCAGAAGGATTTGCATTGTATGCTTGGTCACCGCTTTGTAAACGCTTTTTATTTTCGATCTATGGTAAAGAACATTCTCAGCACTTACATCTCTCTTTCTCCTCTCAACCTGCCTATCAGTTTCATCATGATTGGCCATGTCATCAGACAGTACTTCTTTAAGGTCATCATATCCAACTCCTTCTTCTTCATCCTCGTCGAACTGCTGAAGTTTTCGACCCGGTTTCTTCGGTATATCATTTTCTGTTTCCAGTTTTATTACTTTACGGCCGACTGGATTGCTGGAAACAAGCCACCTTTATTTTTATTGAAAAATATAAAAATGGGCTACAAACAAAGACTCATTTTTTCGATTTCATTTTAAATCGTTTCATTTTAGATCTCTATAGACTATTGAATATAATCCTAATTAGGTCTTTCTCGAGTCTTCACTTTGCGCGTGCTGATGACAATTATCTGCTTCTTTTTGGTATATAATATCATTGAGCCTACCTATTTCAGCAAATTAAAAATTTATTTAGATATAGAAACATCCATTAAAACTAAATCGAAAATATAAATATCTCTTGATCCTATAAGGGTTCCATTTTTTCCTTTTGAGGTACGGGACCCTAATACCACATCAACTACTTACATAAGCGTAGATATGCTAAGTACCAAATCGTAATTCTCAGTCGGCTCTTTATTATGCGTTGTCTTTCTCACACCTTCTTTCCTAAATTGGTTAACATGCGTGTGAACGTTATGAGTCCGATAAGAAGAAGGAGTCCGAGTTAACGTGGCAAGGTTATCCATCGAACGATGAGTGGGGGCAAACTCTTTCTTTGTAGTACGATGCGTGGGGGCAAACTCTTTCTTCGTAGTTAAACTCGTATCTGTTAGCATCTTCATCAGCTCATTCTTGATTTTCTTCGCGCGACCCACGTTTGTTCTAACCAACTTGTTGTAAACCCGATCCGTGGAATCGATTACGTATTGCATTGGGTTTCTCTGATGAACAGGTTCGTGGTGACATGTTTTCTTTTTTTCATCTCTTGAATCGTAAGTCAAGATTTCTGGGAAGCTATTGTCTAGGAATTGATCCAGCATTTCATCTAAGCGTTGAGTGTTTTTGTAGAATGGGTGTTTATGTTCGTGCTCATGGGATTTTGATTCTTTGGGAGTGTGAGAGCATTTTGCGAAAATCTTCTTGTCCGCCGGCATGTATTGGATGAATAGCTTCTTCTTTTCGTAGAGGAATCCTGAAGGCATAACGCTTCCGTTATGGAATCTTCTTACTCTAATATTATCTATTATTCTTCCGTTCATTATTTCGGTCCCATTTTGATTCTTAACAGAGACTTTGACGCGAGGTTTCTTGTAGAATAATGACCTTTTTAATCGTTCGGGGAAAAAGGATGGCATGTGTTTTAAAAGGAGAGGAGACTTCGAGGACGAAAGTTTGGAATAATAGCCTCTTTTCAAGTTTTTTATTTGTATATCTGCCTGGATTAGTTTTTTGTAGAAATCTGGAAAAAGACATAATGTTATTACTTAATTAGGCTGTAGAATAAAGTTGTGCTTTATTACATACTATCAGAAAATATTAAAGCTCTACAAAAAATTTGGTAAAGTCGAACGGGGCAATTCCGTCAGTCAGTGGGTAATTACGTCAAATGGCTATAACTTTCGTTGTGATTTGATTTTCCGGGACTAGCTTGAACAAAAAATTGACTACAAATGAAAAAAAAATGACTACACCATTCCCTACTGCCATCTTCCCTGATAAGATAGGATAAGATAAGATTTATTTATTTGCAAGATTATGGTATACAGTAAGATCTTAACTTAAGTGCTATATGCACAAGACATAATCTGCCACACAGGATGGCGTGCATATTTTTAAAACTGAAGACAAACACACAAATTACAATTAACATCAAGTCTGTTAGGTTAAATGAGAACATCGACCATATATTCGTTCACAGAGTAATAACATTTATTTATTAAAATTTTATGTAAATGATTTTTAAAAGAACTTGTATTCAATGTTTTAAGCATATTTGGCAACCTGTTATATATTTTGATAGCCATACAGTATGAGCTTTTGTTATACAGCTTGATGGGGTGTGTTTAAAATTGGTGGGGGCAGGGTCTTGTTTGTAGTAGCCATACTCTTTCTTATACTGTGACTACAAGTGTTGCCTAACAATTGTGAAACTTTTCGAAATTGTGACCTCGAATATAATGTTAGGGTAAACAGTTGGCATTACTGTGGGGACTTGCTACAGATGTCAGCACCCACAAGTTATAGCAAAGATGCCAACAGATGGCGATACCGTCGCTCGCAGAAATATGCTCCATACATAGACAACATTCACCGCGAATACGTAACTCGTAACCTACTACAAATAAGGTTCACAATCGAATGCAAGACATACATCGCGCAAGAGAAATAATCACAGAGATTCGATATATAAGGTCTAACAAAATTAGGTGAAACTATTTTAAGGGGATGATCAGACCATCAAACTGAACAACTTTCTCTATAAGACCAATATCGAAATCGCGAAAAAAAAATCTGCTGTTCCATACAAATATACTCGATCTAAATGTATGGGACAGCAGATTTTTTTTTTCGCGATTTCTATATATATTTGCTAGTTTCCTATAGATTTCTTAGGGAAAGTTATTCAGTATCATGGGTACAATCACTCGTTAAAGTAATGCAACTTAGTGATATCGATAATATCATATCATCGGTATTTATATCGATATCACAGAATGACTATTGTGTACCTACAATACTATCGGCAGTATTCATCATCATCATCAGCCCATCATCGTCCACTGCTGAACATAGGCCTCTCCCAAGGCGCGCCACAAAACTCTGTCCTCGGCCTTCCTCATCCAGTCGCTCCCCGCTACCTTTTTTAGGTCGTCTGTCCAGCGGGCAGCAGGACGTCCTACACTACGTCTACCAGTTCGCGGTCTCCACTCCAGAACCCTGACACCCCACCGGTTGTCAGTTCTTCGGCAGATATGACCAGCCCATTGCCACTTCAGCTTGCTAATTTTCTGAGCTATGTCAACCACTTTCGTTCTCTGACGTATCACTTCATTTCTGATGTGATCTCTCAGAGAAACACCGAGCATAGCTCTCTCCATAGCTCGCTGCGCGACCTTGAATTTATCTCGGCAGTATTACTTTGAAACAATTGATACTAACAATACTATTAAAATTCAGTAGTATCAGATAGAATTTAGCTAATACTATTTTTAACCGACTTCAAAAAAGGAGGAGGTTTCTCAATTCGACCCCACAAAAAAAGAATCATCAAAATCGGTTCATAAACGACGAAGTTATCCACTGCGTATGAATCGCATGACCCGTGACTTTGTCCGCACAAATTATATACCAGATTTTAATTCAGATCATTAGCTATCAAACAAAAAAAGTTTCATCAAAATCCGTTCAACAGTTTTTGCATGATGCTCGTTCAAACAAACAAACAGAATCCAAAAATTGGCGATATGGAATCAAGGACACCTAAAAACCATATCTAAACTTTTTTTTGTTAATATCTTCAATGTACAGACACACTTCTGTTACAGTTTAATAATAGTTTAGATTACACCATATAGTATCATTATCCAGGGACGAAACTGGGCAATACGATTGTATGGAAAAAACGGTAACCGTCTATTCTCTTAAGACAATACTATCGGTAGTATCGATACTACTACGTCGTTAATACTATAAGTACTATTGATATTATCGATACTATGGATATCGACGTTATTTTTTTTTTTATTAAAAAGGGGTTTGCTCTTGACCTCAATCTATTTTTCGATTTCACGTTAGTATCGATTGACTATCGACAGGTTTAACTATTGTTAGACAACAGCACTAGTACCATATTCGGTATACTGAGACTAACAGCTTACTTTTAAGACGTTCGTCTTTTAGATTACTTGCATCCACCACAATGCCGGTTCTTACTGGATCCACTCTGCCATTTTGCGCATGACCATTCTGAAGCAAACAAACAGACACAAATTAATACATACATTTTTACAACATATAATTTAACTTAAGGTCTCCCGGGGCAATTGCAACTATGGGGTATTTGTACCTATGGGGTAGTTGAAACTATGGGGTAATTAAAACTATGCGATAATTGTAACTAGGGAGAAATAAGAACTATGACGTCACTTTTGTTATATATGCCTCTCGCTCTAATGGTAAATTTTGAACATTTATATTTCAGTCATTATCTTTAATAATAATTATATTCAAAAATTAATTTCAATATAGTTTTTAAAATATTAAATTTTTTTTGTCAACATCCCTATTGTCGTTTCGTATCAAGTGTCCGAACATTTTTCCCCTCCAGTTTCAACAAAAACTATAAAAACACATTTTTCAGCTTACTATTGGTAGTCTGTGCTGTTTTGTTTGGCGAGAGTATCTGTGGCGAGAGACAGGTAGAAATCAGAGCTGACTGCATTTCCAGTAATGGAGAGGAACCCGATGAAGTAGGTAGTTAAGGTAAATAAACTCTTTGATTCAAATTTTAGTGATAAAATATAGTTTTTGAAAGGTCAAGTAGCCAAAAAAACGTAAAATTTATACAACGCAACGCACAATGCCGTAATTTATTAAAAAAACGCGCAACATTTTTATTTAAAATTAAGAGCTCATTAGCTGAGGCAAAAATAAGTCTAAACTCTACGCCGGCCCACCTGCCCACTCTTAAATAGCCTTTGTACTAGAGATGTTGTGGATATTTCGGATACGGATAACGGATTAGACCTGCTATTTCAATTGCAGTAGCATGATAAGTTATGGTTAACATTATATATCTCTTATAAACAAAACGCTAAGGTAAACATTACAATAGTACCATGTTTATAAGTTTTACCGATGTACCTGCGTAATTGACAAATTTTAATAGCGCGCGAAATCATATTGACCAATTAGGATTTGTTTTCGCGCCCTTTTAGCTGCTATTCGACTTTGCACCCTTTGATTACTAAATGACTTCGGGTTTTGTCAGGGACTCAGTCCTGCTCTGCGCAAACGAAGATTGACAGGCGGAATTATTTTCCTGGTCGTACTGTACCTATGGTTCGACCACCACCACGTTTCGTGTTTACCTATTATGTATTTACCTTTGCCAGTCACTATTTTGTATTTTATTGTTCTGATGAAATAAATGAGTTACCTATCTATTTATCTATTTATCAATAAGTTTTTAGGAACTGAAGCAATTTGTAATGCCACCGGTTTTTCCGTGAAGGAAAACATCATAAGGAAACCCACAAGCTATGGATCTTAAATTAGATCTACATCCATATTGATAATTATTATATTGGGGGCTGTTTCACCACTTCTTAGTAAGTTCTTGTTAGCTTATGTGACAAATCTTTTAAAAAATTATCTTTCATACAAAATATAAGCTAACAAAAACGTACTAAGAAGTGTTTCGTGTGAAGTGCACTCTTGTTTCACAAGAGTGCGATTTTTTGAATCTCATACGTTGAACTCGGCAGTTGAAAATGTATACATCTTTCTACAGCTGATTCGACTTTCAAATATCGCACCGAATATGATTTTTGAATGTCAAATCAGCAGTTTAATATTGACTTTTCCAACTTGTTTCAAATATCGCACTCCTGGACCAAAATCAAAATCAAAACGTTTAATCTATCAAGATATTTCTATTTTATTTACGAATATAACGTTTTTATAGGATATCCGATAGTTTCGTATACGAATACGGATATCGAAAACATCCCTCTTAGTACTTATTTATTGTGAAAGGGTTAATATACAAAATGGCGACCAAGTGGTTCCCTTTTATAGCTTATTTTACTTTATTGTAAAGTAATTTTCTGGTCGTTTTAACTTGGCTTTTTACTGTTATTTATTGATATCGTTTAGGTTTCTCTTGTAATCCATTTCTGAAACCATCTTGAGATGTTAATAGAAAACCTAAGGTCCGCCACATATATCTATACTATTATAAAACTGTAACAGGAAGTTTGTCTGTACATTGAAGATATTAACAAAAAAAAAGTTACGATATGGTTTTTAGGTGTCCCTGATTCCATATCACCAATTTTTGGATTTTTTGTCTGTCTGTTTGTTTGGGTGTTTGTTTGTTTGAACGATTATCACGCAAAAACTACTGAACCGATTGTGATGAAACTTTTTTTGTTTGATAGCTTAGCTTAAGTCAGATCGACTTAAAATCTGGTATATAATTTGTGCGGACGAAGTCGCGGGTTAACGCTCGTACGGAATAAACCTGATTCGGAATTGGTTCCGGATGGAGTGTTGCCGCTTTCAGAAACTTTTTCACTAGATCTAGTGATTTTTTATGTCTTAGGTGGAATATTTTAAAGTGATTTTTGAGCGTAGGCGTTGATGGAACGATACCGTATCGTGACAGTGCAGTTGTGACGTCGTTGCGGTATATTGCGAAATCGCCTACGCTCAAAAATAGCTTGTGTGATAATGGTTCATGCCATTTTGTGTGCAGATTATGTCTAATGTTAAAACTATCGATAGTCTATTGATATAGTTGCATAATATTGAAATATAATTTACAAATCATCATCGTAACGTCATGACCTCATCGCATGATAGAAATTATCATATATAGAAATTGTTTGTTTCGTTTCCGTCTGTGTGTGGCGGACCTAGAAAATTGCAGTCCTTTATAATAATTTGCTCCTTGCGGGTTTCGAACCCGTGACCGTCGGCACAGCAGGTTGGTTCACTACAATTCTTCTTCTTATCATGTGGGCAGAGACACCAGGGGTGTCAGAGTTTTTTTCAGACCGCTTTACGGCCTCTGACGTGGTTTTTACGTAACGACTACTACCACCAGAGATAGCCGGTACCAACAGCTTAACGTGCCATTCGAAGCACGGAATCATCTTTCTTTTCAGATAATCAGGTGATTCAGTCTGCAATGTCCTAACAAACAGGGGAAAAACGCACAAAGTAACATCTCACTAGGTGCCCCCCGTGGGAAGCAAACGTTCTACCTCCGTGTCAAGAGCCCAATGCTTTTAACCATTAGACCCTACGTATAAGAATGTATAAAAATGTAAATCAAGCTCAAAAAGTGGCACCAAAAATTGTACATGAAATAAGAATTAACAATAATAATTGACCTCTTGTGCTTTTCTGCTCTCCTGGTGCATCTCAGTTAAAATTTTAAGTAGTTTTAAGGTGAAATAAGAAAGTAAATGATAATAATAATGGATCTCTTGTATTTTTCTCCTCTCCTGGTATATATCTCAGGTTCAGCTCAAGCAGTTGGCCCAATATGAGTGTCCTAGTTTTAAAGTGATATAAAGAATGTAAAATAAGATTCCGACTGTAAAATTTTTGCTTTAAAGAGAACTTTTTCACTTCAGATACACTCACTGCAGAGAGAATTCGATGCATGTAGGAATCACCGCAAAGGTAACAACTGAAAAAAAACTACACCGTGTTTTAAATTTGTTCTTTAAAAACTCTACCTTGCCGCCAAAACTAAAACAACATGTCATTTTTCAAGAGGTGCCAAAAATTATGTTGCTTTTGTTTAGAGTTATTCTTCTACAGTTATTCTTATTCGTAGATTAAACCACGGAGGCAGTTTTCATTAATAATTTCAGTCTGGTACTGAAGTATAAAGTAATTATAACAAACAATAGTAACGCGCAGTATGGAATCAATACAATAAATAAACGATAATTTAATGTAAATAATATAAATTTGATACTCGATGGGTTAGACCCGAAACTTAACGAATTAAAACTTGGCAAACAAAACATATCAAGTGCCCGTGCCATATGAACTTTGTTAAGGCGAAGCTAAGCGTTTTGTGTAGTATGTATGCAGCATTATACCTACTTTCTATTAATATTAAAGTAGGTCTGTTACAGGCCGATATCAACGATTCTGGCTTTGTTGTTATTGAACAATTATAAATCTAAGCGTCTTCAGAAACTTAACTCTGTTTAATGTCAAAAAATTATAGCCCAGTCATTTTACGGAGTTTTGTTAGGAAGGGTGAGGAGTAATTATCAATGGGACTTTTAAACTGTAACCGGCACCATTTAGTGACAAAAAGACTATCTGAAAATATATTTAAAAAAAATTCGCTACTCAACATAGAAATTAAAATTGTATCTCCCAGGAGTGCGATTTTTGAAACTCATTCGCTGAGCTCAGCAGTTGAAAAAGACGAGCTGATAAGTTTGAAGATTTTTGAAAGTCAAACCAAATTAAGCCTTAGGCTTTTTGTTATGGGAACCATATACTAACATCCATGACCGAACCGGGATTCGAACCCAGGACCCTGGCTTGGCAGTCCGGCGTGGTAACAATTACACCAACCGGGTCGTCAAAAAGTCTCTGGCTTTTACCGAGTTCTACCGTATAAAACAAAAGGGTTCAACTTTCTAAGGTAAGCCTGTGTGCGTGTATATGGATAGGGTTTAGCGGCCAGTACTGTAATGTTGCAATTTTTTTCTCCGCGTTCGTAGCTTGACATATAACTTATCCAAGAAATTAGCATTTGCAATATTTTATATAAATATATATATGTATATTTTGCATTTATATACAGGGTGTAAGTGACAGCCTAGCAAATACTGAAACGGTAAACTCAGACCTTCAAACTGAACAACTTTCACTATTGAGCCTACCTCAGGAGAAGCGAAAAAAATTCAGATGTCCCATACAAAACTGATGTACCTAACCGACTCAAAAGTGTGGGACAGCTGATTTTTTTTCGCGTCTCCTGAGGTAGGCTCCATAGTGAAAGTAGTTCAGTTTGATGGTCTGAGTTCACCGTTTGAGCATTTGCTAGGCTGTCACTTACACCCTGTATATATTTATATTTATTTATATATATTAGGGTTGCAATCTAGATTTAAGCTATATGTTCTTATGTGTTATTATTTCACTGATTGTCTCCTGTTTAGTGTGTCTAATAAATAAAATAAAATAATGTAATTTGAAAGGTCTTCGCCTTAACAACTCACCAAATTAAGCAGTCATTACTAACACGTGACGTATTGCAACCCTAAATCTTCCCCCTCTCTCTCGCCTCATTATTTAGAGAGAGACGACGAATGTAATAGAAACAATTACTTATATGGAAACACCCTTCTTTAACTGTTTGTTTGTTTTATGACATTGACAATTCTGTTGGTGTGATGTTTAGCACGCTAGAGTGACAAATTAAAGGTCCTCGGTTCGAATCCTGGTCTTGGATATTATACAGGGTTTTTTTAATATGCTTAAGGATTTTAAGAGGATGATCAGACTATAAAACTAAATAACTTTATTCCTTTCTTTTTCTTACTATTTTGTGTTTTTGGAAGTAAGTGTTTTTATGTTATGTTTATGTTGGACCGATATTGAAACAGTGAAAAAGAATCGGCTGTCCTATACATTTGCGTCCAATACCTAGGGGTATGCAGTTTTATTTTGGAATAGCAAACTTTTTTGCGACTACGATTTTGGTCCCGTTGAGAAAGTTGCTCAGTTTGATGGTTTGATCATCCCCTTAAAAAACGTCTAAGAACGAACATAAGACGTATACAAGATGAAAACTAAATGGGTATATTCAACAAAATAAAATTTCCGCTGTGACCTCCCTGTGAGCTGTGTGTCCTATCTATTAGGACATTAGGGTTGGGTTAGACTATACTTTTCTATGGAAATTTTTTTTTTTCGCAAATTCGTTGTTGGCTCTATATATACTATATAAGGTCTAACAAAATTAGGTGAAACTATTTTAAGGGGATGATCAGACCATCAAACTGAACAACTTTCTCTATGGGACCAATATTGAAATCGCGAAAAAAAAATCTGCTGTCCCATACATTTAGGTCGAGTAGGTTTGTATGGAACAGCAGATTTTTTTTTCGCGATTTGGATATTGGTCCCTTAGAGAAAGTTGTTCAGTTTGATGGTCTGATCATCCCCTTAAAATAGTTTCACCTAAATTTGTTAGACCTTATATAGTGAAAGTTGTAAAATTAAGGCGTGCTTCAAATATAGGTACATAAGTACAGAATGCAAAATTTTATACAAGGTGAAACAAAACACCCTTGTAATATTCAAAGGGGTGGTTTATTAGACCATCAAACTGAGCAACTTTTACTATAGATACAACCTCCAAAAAGTTACCTAGAGTTATTTCATACAAAATTACTCGCGTCTCAAATGTATAATGGGACAACTGATTTTTTTCTTTTTTATGTTATAACAATGGGATGGAAATATGGGACAACTGATTTGTTCAGTTTGTTGGTCCTAATCCAAACCACCGGCACCACTTTAAATATCACTATTGTGTTTTGTTACACCGTGTATACGTATTTAAGTTTACACCCTTTACTTTTCACAAATTAAAAATAAAACTTTCACTAAATGAGTCCTCCATCCTCAAAAACGTTAAAAGCCATCGATGAACAAAAAAATGATTGCAAAAATATTCAGCAGACCATACAAACGTCAGGGTATCATTACGACGACGCACAAAGGAGCTGGCGAGGTATAAAAATGTTGAAAGTATTCAGAGTTCAAGTTCTTGGTTCGGTCGTCGAGGCCGAGGACAATCTAGACTAGGCTAAGAGCTGGGTTACAATTATTACTTAAAATAATTGTTTTCTTTCGCGCAAATTTAAGTTTTCCCCGTTGACGGAACGTGCCGACGGTAGAAAGCGAAATAAACCAGGAGTTATATTTTCTTTGCCAGGATTGCCAGGATCGCGCTACATAGGTAAATAACCACCAAATCATCAGTGCGCTAACACGCTTATCATTTGACAGCGAGAAAGAGTCGTATAAAAGTAATCGTCACTGAATTGACATTGCTATCAATCTAAAAGAAAATGAGTCAAGCTAAGCGCGATACAGCGTGACCATTTTTTTTTTCAGAGAATTTACCAAAATTACTGCTGAAATCTACTAAAAGTCCTGCTTCAAATTCTACTTAAATTCTACCAACTAATATTTATGTCATTCCAGATAATTAAAATTTAATATAAAAAATGTTTTTGAACAAAATATTATTATATCAAATGCTTATCATTAGTCATGCTATTTATGCATTTTTGTAATTTTTTATCAGTTTTCATCACTTTGTAACATGAATGTTTCAATTTCCAAATAAATCTAAATAAATATTACCTGGTCGTCTCTATGCAAGTTTGTAGTTTTTTGTGTCTTATAAAACACTCTTTTTTTTGTAAATACAATATTAGGCGATAAGATATTATTTTGCCATACCTCTAAAGCTTTACTAAAAATTTCGGAAAGCCCCCTGCAATCGTTTTCTCGGCTACTTTTAATGCCAGCTTTGATTTTTTTCCCTGAAACCTTGAATTTTTTATAAAATTTTAGAATACCGAATTTCTACCAAAATCTACTAAACAATTTCCCACTACTAAATTATCGTTCTATTTGCCCTAGATCTAACAAAAAAGAAAAAATCTACTAAAAGCAGTGACACTGGAGCGATACCAAGTTTGAGACAGTTGAATCGACCCTGAAACAACAACCAAGACTCAAGGGAATTTGTGCCAAACGTAAATATTTTTAATCTTCGGGATTGGTTTCCTGGCTTAACAGAAAGCATGTTATTTTGCCCGCAACTAGATAATAATATTATAAGTAAAGTAGAGTCTAGTAGGAGCGAAGATATTCCCCGAAAGGAACAGAAACAGGTTTAAGAAAGAAATCTTGCTACATCTACGTACACGCTTAAAAAATTAAGCGTTAACGTAAGCGCTTAAGTTTGCCTTGTAATTGTTAACTGTCTCTTCTACGGGTCTGCTGGAGGAAATCTCTTCAGAGATAAGCTCGCCCTTAGTACATGTTTTCTCAACTTTGTGTATTATTATATCCGTGTGTACAATAAAGTGTTATAATAATAAAGGTAGTTTAGCCCAGTCATTTTACGGAGTTTAGTTAAAAGGGGTGGGGAGTAATTATGAATTGGACTTTTAAACTGTTACCGGCACCATTTAGTGACCAAAAGACTATCTGAAAACATATTCAAAAATTACATATTATTATTATTCTTATTCTTAATACCACTACACTCATTTTAATTAGATTTAACAATATAAATTACTTTTGAGCAACAAAATAAGCATTGAAATTGAAAAAATGAGATATTTAGTAGAAAATACTAATGTATTTTTAAAGCCTTGTAAGTAGACAAAAATATTATCATGTTTGAAGTATGATTATATAATGGTTTAATGGTAAAGCCTTAAAAGCTTGCTAAACAAAAATTACCATTCGTTTTTTTAAAACGAGATTAATGCTAAATAAAAAAATTGGGGCTGTTGCCTGCATTTTGGTACATTTCGAAGCTCAAATTGGCTCTTAAATACTATACCGAAAAAAATATCAATTATTAATTAGTTCCGACTCAAACCGTAAAATGACTGGGCTATTTGGTAGGTTTTCCGGTCTGCTGGCTAGAAGGGCGGACTTAAAACAAGAAAGAACTTGCTTTTTGGATGATACCTATGTTGATGACCATTATTATCCCCCTAATGCATCGTTTGACCATGACAAAAAACTAGAGATTTGAAGGCATACAATGATTAGTTAAATTAGTAGAAATATAGATTGCTCATGCGCTTAAATTTGACACCAGCTCTTAGTCTATAAACATTATGATGAAACCTACAAAAAACAAACATTTCAGCGGCCAGACGAGCTACATTCAAGCTAAAATACTCCTTTGTATTGCTTTTACGACTACAGATGCATTAAATATGGTCTTCATTACGCATCATTAGGTTTTACATTTTGGAAAAAGTTTTAATTTACTTCATTTACTGTCAGTTGCAGAAACGCTCATTAAAGTTAATCCTCCATTAAATCTCTTGCTGTCACTTTTTGTCTTGTTGACGTAGTAAAAGCTAGCAAGAAATTTAATGGAGGATTAACTCTAATGAGCGTTTCTGCAACTGAGTGTTACACTGTCAAATTCAAATTCAAAATGTTGAATATTAATATGGGAGTTTCAAATCCACACACTATAATAGAATTCCTACAGACTTTCGACAAGATCTTTGATACTCTCACTGTATGGATGCCAGCTGGCCTACCCTCAGGGAGGGTGTATGTACGTTAGTCCACCACGCGTGCACAATGCGGTGCGGTAGACTTCACCTACGCATCGGAGTTTCTTCTTCAGCGTATGCAGGTTTCCTCACGATGTTTTCCTCACAAAGGACAGACTACAGAGTATATAATGTCGTCATCATTTTCAGCCGTGGTGGTCCAGTGGCGAGTAACCTTGCCTGCCGTGCAGGAAGCGATGGTTCGATCCCCGTCCAGTCCGACTCGTACCAATGAGTTTTTCGGAATTTATATACGATTTGTAACACCACTGGTTTTTCGGTGAAGGAAAACATCGTGAGGAAACCTGCATGCTTCAATTTCGAGGCATGTATTGTACCCACTGTCCATTACAAGTGGCGACAGGCTCACTCCCCGTCACACTGGACAGAGTTTCGTTACTACTAGTGAAACGTGGATGTTCTGAAGTTTCAGAATATCTCTGACTACCCCCTCGGGAAATATAGTCGTGAGCATATGCTATGCTGTGCTATCATTTTCAGCCTGGGCACTCACGATACGTCCATTGCTAACTGGATTTAATATTTACGCTACAACATAAGTGATTGCCATGCGATGCGATATTTATAACTCACAAGCGTTAACCCGCGACTTCGTCCGCACAAATTATATACCAGATTTTAAGTCAGATCATAAGCTATCAAACAAAAAAAGTTTCATCAAAATCGGTTCAGTAGTTTTTGCGTGATAATCGTTCAAACAAACAAACAGACAGACAAAAAATCCAAAAATTGGTGAAATGGAATCACCTAAAAACCATATCGTAACTTTTTTTTTGTTAATATCTTCAATGTACAGACAAACTTCCTGTTACAGTTTTATAATAGTATAGATGCTGTCACGAATAAGAATAAAGTTTAGTGTATGAGAAATTTCAAGTCTCGCGCGAAGGCACACCTGGTTTGTAATTAAATTGATAATATTTATGTACCTCTCCTACCCTGTTACTTATAGGTTTTACTTCCCTTTGCTCTGTAATTGATCCATTGTGATCTAATGGCGTAGGTGACGTACCTAATGATTTATACTTCGTTTACTGTGTAGCCCTTCACAGACTAAAACGGTGAATTCAGACCCAGTGGCGTAGCGTTGGTTTGAGGACTGCGATTTTTGAATCTGATACGTTGAACTTAGCAGTTGAAAATGTATGGAGATACGCATCTTTCTACTGCTGATTTGACTTTCAAAAATCGCACTCCTGGAGTATGATTTTCGAAAGTCAAATCAGCAGTAAAAAGATCAATTTTGACATTTTCAACTGCTAAGCTCAGCGAATGAGATTCAGAAATCGCACTCCTGCCGCCCGGGGCACAGACCGATTTTACCGCCACATTAGATTATTATTATTTTTTTTTTTTTACACAAATTATCTAGTCACAGTTAAAGTACATGGACTTGTATTATGATGACTAGACAACGATATAGAATACATATATAGATACAAACATCCATGACTCGGGTACAAATATTCATATTCATCATATAAATATTTTTGTCCCTTACGGGATTCGAACCCGCGACCCTCGGCACAGCAGGCAGGTTCACTACAGACTGTGCTACCGGGCCGTCAAATAAGAAGACCTACAGAAAAAATAACAGAGCGAGCGAAGTGAGCTCGACAAATTTTTTGCACATCGATTTGGGTTGTGGTCAGATATCTTTTGATTTATCCATGCAAAAATAGACACTTATCGACTTTTCTCGGTTTTTTCGGTTAGAGCCAGAACTTTTTACGTAGGTACAAAACATGTGCAAAGTAACCTAAGTAAACGAACCTTAACAGGACACTGCAAGTTAAACAAACACCTACACAGAATGGGGCTTGTAGACTCACCCACTTGCAGATTTTGCTGTGAAGCAGAGGAAACGCCCATACATCTCCTCTGCGAATGCGAAGTGCTCATTCACAGCAGGAGTCGCCATCTAGGTGGATACATAATAACACCTACTGACATTAGGGACCTCCCCTCCAAAAGCATAACACGGTTCATGAAGTCCGTGGGCCTAGGAGATGACCTTTAGGTCTAGGGTGACAGCTACAATAGATCTATCTAGGTCGCAGTAGCTATTTGGTCATTGACCAAGCCCTTATAACCAAATAATAAATAATAAGTAAACGAAGCGAGCTCGACTTTTCTCTCCTCTACGAATTGGTTATAGACGGAGCTGAATCAATCTATATTTTTTCCCGAATTTGCCGCCGCGCCCCTAGTAAAGTGCCGCCCGGGGCATTTGCCCCCCTTGCCCGCCCTCGCTACCATCAAACTGAACAACTTTCACTATGGAGCCTATCTCAGGAGACGCAAAATAAAATCTACATATTTTGAGTCGGGTCGGTACAGCCGTTTTGTATGGGATAGCTGATTTTTATTCGCGCTTCCTGAGGTAGGCTACATAGTGAAAGTTGTTCAGTTTGATAGCCTGAGTTCACAGTTTTTAGTCTCCGCTGTCGCTTAAAACCCTGTATTTAGTCAATTAGTTTCATACAATGGATATTATTATCATCAAAGTTTATGTTATTGCGTGATACTCGTTCAAACAAACAAACAAACAAACACACACACAAACAGACAGACAAAAAATCCAAAAATTGGTGAAATGGAATCAGGGACACCTAAAAACCATATCGTAACTTTTTTTTTTTGTTAATATCTTCAATGTACAGACAAACTTCCTGTTACAGTTTTATAATAAGTACGAGCGTTAACCCGCGACTTCGTCCGCACAAATTATATACCAGATTTTAAGTCAGATCATAAGCTATCAAACAAAAAAAGTTTCATCAAAATCGGTTCAGTAGTTTTTGCGTGATACTCGTTCAAACAAACAAACAAACACACAAACAAACGGACAGACAAAAAATCCAAAAATTGGTGAAATGGAATCAGGGACACCTAAAAACCATATCGTAACTTATTTTTTGTTAATATCTTCAATGTACAGACAAACTTCTGTTACAGCTTTATAATAGTATAGATAGATAGATTAAAAAAAAATTGTTACGCAAAATAGAACTCTAAATTGTGTGTCCCAGAAGGCTTACTCATTTGACTTAGATTTAACAATGTAAGTTATTTTTGAGGAATAAAATAGGCATGGAAATTTAAAAAATGAGGTATAAATTTATTAGAAAATACGAATTTATTTTTGAAAACCTTCTAAGTAGACAAAAATATTCACACCATATTTGTAATATGTATAATGGTAAAGCCTTAAATATGTGCAAAAAAAAATTTACCCTCAGGTTTTTTAGAACGAGATAATAGTTAAATTTTAAAATTGGAACCATTACTAACGTGTTTTTTTTAATTTTGGTACATTTCTAGGCTTAAATTAGCTCTTCACTATTATACCGAAAAAAAAATGACAATTATTAATTAATCTAGAACTAAACATTTTAACGGGTTCTTACCGCGTGGGAACTCAAATATGTTAGGTTCTAGATTAAATAATAACCGCGTAACTCACAAAAACTGAATTATTAATTAGTCCCGGCTCAAACCGTAAAATGACTGGACTAAGAAGACCTGCTGCTGTTCCATACAATTGGGTCGAGTAGTTAGCAGTTTCGTAAGGAACAGCGATTTCGATGTTGTATTTTGTTCAGTTTGATGGTCTGCACATCCACTTAGAAAACCATCAACCTAAAAAAGACCATGTATCTTTGATGTTCAAAAAAATTCAAAATTCAAAAATTTTTTATTCGAAATAATATCACATAGATAGCTTTTTGACGTCATTTTTTGAGTCTACCACCGCGTCGGAAGGTGTTCCGTTGAGAGAAGATGCGGCCAGAAACTCTACAACACACATCTTTTACCATACCTTATTTGTACCATATTCAGTTTATGTTTCCTATTGTGCATTGTATTTTCTTTTGGTGTAAATAAAGTATATTTCATTTTCATTCATTCATTCTTTTAAACAAAACAAAATATACAAAGTACAATTAAAATACAATATTGCATTACATAGAGTAACATTGTCAAGACCAGACATTTTGGTCATTCAAATAGTCATCGAGTTTATAGTAGCCCTTTTTACAGAGGACTTGTTTAACATGAGACTTAAACTTTTTGTCTGGCAAGTTTAGAATATCCTCTGGTATCTTATTATAATAGCGTATACAGTGCCCCATGAAAGATGTGTTGGCCTTACTGAGTCGAAAATGTGGGGATATTAATTTATTTTTATTTCTTGTATTGTATTTATGAACGTCACTGTTTTTGGGAAAGAGATACAAATTTTTCCGAACGTATAAAATATTTTCGTAAATATATTGACTGTAGAAAGTCAAGATACTGATATCTTTAAAAAGATCTCGTAGTGAATCTCGACAACGCAGATTATAAATGGCTCGAATTGTCCTCTTTTGAAGGATAAAGATCGCCTCAACATCTGCAACACGGCCCCACAGCAAAATACCATAAGATATGATACTATGGAAGTAGCTGAAGTATACAAGTCTTGCAGTAGCTATATCAGTTAGCTGTCTAATTTTTCGAACCGCATAAGCTGCCGAGCTCAGCCTACCCGCTAGGGTTTCTATATGTGGACCCCATTGCAGCTTCGATTCAATCTTTATCCCTAGAAATACAGTATTATTTGTGAAATTCAATATATCATTATGAAATTATCATTATAAAGTTAAAAGCGATTTCGATGTTGTATTTTGTTCAGTTTCTGCACATCCCCTTAGAAAACCATCAACCTAAAAAAGACCATGTATCTTTGATGTCAAAAAACATTATAAAACTTAAGTCTCAACAAAACAATGATACCATAACATACATATACCAACTAAATATACATAAAAAACAGTTGACAAAGAGCCACAGTCCGTCTGTCTGTCGGTCCAGAACAATGGAGGTCCCGAGGCGAGTTCTAGATTAAAAAACCTCTTGCTATTGCCGAGATTACTACGAAATATGAAATGTAAGTAGTAATATCAAAAAGGGAGGGAAAATTGTGCTGGGCTTTTAGGTCCTATTGTCTGGAACTGTGGGAGTACTAGAAGGGTTCGTTTTGGTTGATAATTGTTATTGGTTCCGGCTTAGACTAGACCACGTCATTTAATCTCGTGATTCTTAACGTGGTTGCAGAGGGGTCAATTTTATACAAAACTTTGACGCACAATACGCGTAGACGATATTAATATAAGTAACTTTGTGTATATGGAAAAATTGTTAGGAAAATCTAGTTGCCGCGTAACAAATAACATTTGCAATTTATAAATTAATTACGAAGATATAAAGCTTTGAAATTTTCAATACAAAATTTTAAAATCTGTATATCTTCGTAATTAAATTATAAATTGCAAATGTTATTTGTTACGCGGCAACTAGATTATCTGAACTATTTTTCCATATATAAAATATTACTTTTATTAATTCCGTCTACGCGTATTGTGCGTCAAACTTTTGTATGTACTGAAACCACCTTAAGAGACGACTATAGTACTGTTGCCACGGGACTTTTTAATCTAAACTATTATATAAGGTTCAACAAAATAAGCTGAAACTATTTTAATGGGAGGATCAGACCATCATACTGAACAACTTTTTCTATGGAACCAATATCGAAATCGCAAAAAAAAAAAACTGCTGTCCCATACAAAACTGCAAACATAACTCGACTCAAATGTATGAGACAGAGGTTTTTTTCTCGCGATTTCGATATTGGTCCCATAGAGAAAGTTGTTCAGTTTGATGGTCTGATCATCCTCTTAAAATAGTTTCAGCTTATTTTGTTAGACCTTATATAAAACTAACAGGAAGTTTGTCTGTACATTGAAGATAAGAACAAAAAAAAAGTTACGATATGGTTTTTAGGTATCCCTGATTCCATATCACCAATTTTTGGATTTTTAGTCCGTCTGTTTGTTTGTTTGTTTGAACGAGCATCACGCAAAAACTACAGAACCGATTTTGATGAAACTTTTTTTGTTTGATAGCTTATTATCTGACTTAAAATCTGGTATATAATTTGTGCGGACAAAGTTGCGGGTTAACGGTCGTTACAAATAAAATTGACTTCCTAGATTTTCTTACATACTTACTTAATTAGTTAGTTAGTTACATACAAGTGAAGCTAATATAAGCGTGTTAAAAAGATTACCGATTGCCGTTTCGATATTGTTGTAGGGTACGAAATTACTAATATAAAAACCCAAGTCTTACAGATCACAAACCGACGAAGCAAAAAAAGTTTAAGTTTCAATGTTGCCGTTTTTTATAAAAATAAATATAAATAAGGTCTAACAAAATTAGGTGAACTTATTTTAAAGGGATGATAAGACCATCAAAGTGAACAACTATCTCTATTAGACCAATATCGAAATCGCGAAAAAAAACCAGCTGTTCCATACAAACCTACTCGACCTAAATGTATGGGACAGCAGATTTTTTTTCGCGATTTCAATATTGGTCCCATTGAGAAACTTGTTCAGTTTGATGGTCTGATCATCCCCTTAAAATAATTTTACCTAATTTTGTTAGACCTTATATACTGTCATGTTCTTCACCTCAGTTCAATAGCCATACGTAATTGTAAGAATGTCTTAAGTTACAATATAGGGATACTTTTTAAAGAGAAGAATCAGAACCGTCAAACTGAGCAACATTCCCTATGGCACCAGCATCGAAATTGCAAAGCAAAAGCAGCAGATTTTTTTTCGCGATTTCGATCTTGGTCCCATAGAAAAAGTTGTTCAGTTTAATTAATGGTCTGAAGGTCCCCCTTAATTATTACTAGGGCGTTTTGTTACACCCTGTATAATTAGAATCTGCTTCACCGTGTGGATGTCGTGTATGGTGCTTTTTCAAAACCCAGCCTTCACTGGGGCCTGTTACTCATAAAATTCGGACCACCCCCTCCGGGAATTCGTCGTAAACATACAAATATAGAACAAATTCGTAGTCTTTAAATAAATCATACTCTTCCTATAAACAACGGCAACGTACGCGCATTGATATCGAAAAAACTTTACCACTCTAGCGTCGGTCTTAATCCTAGCACTTTCTCCCAGTCAACCAGAGAGCTATAAATCTTATTACGTGGGACAAAATAGAGAAAAATATCCGGTCAAGTTCGATTAAGCAATTGATAAGAGGGTTCCGTACACTCAATGTTTTTTTATAAGACAGGTAATGAAAGTATCTTTTAATAAGAGCTAAGAGACAGGGGAAACTTATTCAGACAGGGGCGCTTAACTACTATGGAGAGAGAACTAGACAAATACCCGATATTATTAGAGGGGCACAAAATTAAATGTAAACAAACTTTCAAGAAACAACTAAAAGACTGTATGCTAGGTTAACCTAATTTAATTTAATACAGCTTTGTTAATAACAAAGATATAGCATTTAAGTAAAAATGTGATTAACGAGCGGAACGCCTACAAACTGCTCAGCAGTTTGGCGATATACAAAATTGTTCACCTGCTGGTGGAGTGTGAGCGGAACCGTAGTCAAAGAGAGGCATTGCTTACGGCTGCCAACCTCAGTAGATATGATGTAGGAGTCTTTTTAAGTATCCTGTCTGATCCGACGTCCGAGTTGGCGAAGAAAGTTTATAGGATGGCTAACCGTGATTAATGCCTACTCCACCATAGTTTGTAAGGTTATGATGATTGTATCGTCATAGTTTATTATATTATTAGATACTTATAATGATAAGGTACGATATGACCGGTATATACAAAATGTATTAAGGCCCTGAAACAAATAAATTAAAAAAAAAAAAAAAAAACAAAATTGTTAACTTAGATGTAAGATTCAGAAATAAAAAAAAAAAAAAAAAAAAACTTGGTTTTCAAATAATCGTCACGCCTCATTCCCAGTTGGGTAGGCAGAGACGAGCGTGTCATTTCCTACGATCCTAACAATGAATACATTAATCATTAGATAGTTATTAGATAAACTTAATCTAGGTTATTGTACTGTGAGTCAGAACACTACACTACTTAATTAAATATAGGGTGTAAGTGACAGCCTAGCAAATACTGAAACGGAACGGAACTGAACTGATCAACTTTCACTATGGAGCCTACCTCAGGAGACGCGAAAAAAATACATACAAAACTGCTGTACCTACAAGACTCAAATGTATGGGACAGCTGATTTTTTTTTCGCGCCCTCTGAGGTAGTCTCCATAGTGAAAGTTGTTCAGTTTGATGGTCTGAGTTCATCGTTTCAGTATTTGCTAGGCTGTCACTTACAAACTGAATAGAAATACCTAAGCCGAATTATCCGAACCCTTCGACTACGGAACTCTAAAAAAAGAGTTACTATTGTCCCCGTGCCGGTGTCTAGCTACAAATCACTTAAGGCCCCACTGCGGCCGGGACGCGAATAAATACTGACGCGCCTTAAGGTTGGATATGATTTGTTGTTCGAAGGGGCCCTTCGTTTGTACGGGATGATGCTTTTATATGGCCACCGGTAGGAATTTGTCATAGAAAACAATTTGCAGTTTTACAGCAGCTAAATTACGTTCATGTATGCATCAAGTTTTGCTTTTAGGTCAATTTGATGATACGACTTTTTGCTTTAAGACGTTATGACGCTTAGGCTTTGACTATTTATTATAAGGACTAGCCTTGCGGTAGCATTTCCCCTCTGCCACGGTATGAGATCAATTAATCATGTGCATTTACATTCAATTTTATACATTACGAGCGTTAACCCGCGACTTCGTCCGCACAAATTATATACCAGATTTTAAGTCAGATCATAAGCTATCAAACAAAAAAAGTTTCATCAAAATCGGTTCAGTAGTTTTTGCATGATACTCGTTCAAACAAACAAACACCCAAACAAACACACAAACAAACAGACAGACAAAAAATCCAAAAATTGGTGAAATGGAATCAGGGACACCTAAAAACCATATCGTAACTTTTTTTTTGTTAATATCTTCAATGTACACTTCAAACTTCCTGTTACAGTTTTATAATAGTATAGATCACTAAACGAGACGGCCTATAATTGGGACACAATAATTTCGAACTTAGGACGTTTGGGGTTCACACGAGACTTCTTTTCATGTATGCAGTGCGATTGCAGTTTAGTATGGAACAGCTGATTTTTATTTTTGCTTCGATCGGTTTGCTCCCATAGTTAAATTTGTTCGGTTTGATGGGTAGACTCTTAGTTTAAAAGGATGCTAATGATATCAATTTCACTCTGTAGTTGTAGCGTTCTAGAAATGCTTAGGTATTTTTGATAATATTATGCAAAAGCAGTATAACAGCACCCCTCTTTTTGCTTCAGGGGGTTAAAGAAAAGAAATAAAACATTTAAGAAACACCCTCTGTACATTTAAGACACCACCAATTGACTTCCATTATACCACAGAATAATAATATATTAATATTTATCGTTTTCCAGAGAGCACCTCACTTTTAATACCATTTTATATTTGCCTTTACTTAGCCAAGTTCATCTTTCATTACCTTTTTATGGTATCAGAAATAAGATTCATTTTGGTTTGACAGCTTTGTTTCCGAACTGAAAATGTTTTGCTTAAAAACCAATTTTATGTTTGCCGTTGTTAATACCCTGAAGTATCTACAGGACTTCCTTAAAAACTTAACAATAAGGCTCAATTTTCGTTGTCAATTTAGTTCTGATACGGAAAATGTCGTGGTATTTCTCTAGCGATGCTATTTTGATATATTTTATAAGCTTTTTGCATAGATTCCTATAAGTTAAAATTGTTTTTCCTAAGGGAATATTGTATTATAGTATTTTGTGCTAGAGGGGTGTTATTAATAATGCAGAAATGCATTAGATAGTTATGACTGCATTCCGTTTAGGGTGGTCAGAATCTTTGTTATAGCTAACTAGCATTTAAAGCTGCAATTATTATCAAAGATCGGTTGGATTGGGTGCTCATCGTCAACATATCTTCAGCCCTCACCATGTGGTTATAGTCACTGCATCCGACCCCACCGTGTGGAGTAGAGGTGCGGAGTTACATCACATGAGGGAGGGTCAGACTTGTGTCTGTCTCAGTGACTAATACCTTCAGACTATCGTCAACATCTCTTCAGCCCTCACTGTATGGCTGCCGGTTATAGTCACTGCATCTAACCCCACTGTGTGAGAGTAGAGGTGCGGAGTTACATGACATGAGGGAGGGTCAGACTTGTGTCTGTCTCATCGACTAATACCTTCAGACTATCGTCAAGATCTCTTCCGCCCTCACTGTCCGGCTGCCGGTTATAGTCACTGCATCTGACCCCACCGTGTGGAGTAGAGGTGCGGAGTTACATCACATAAGGAAGCGTCAGACAGGTCCCTGTCTCAGCGACTAATACCTTCAGACTATCCTCAACATCTCTTCAACCCTCACCGAGTGGTGGCCAGCTATAATCACTGCATCCGACCCCACCATGTGGAGTTGAGGCGCTGAGTTACATCACATGAGGGAGGGTCAGACTTGCGTCTGTCTCAGCGACTAATACCTTCAGACACTGTATCTGACTCCACTGTCTGTGAGTAGAGGTGCGGAGTTACATCAGTTAAGAGAGGGTCATACGGGTGTCTGTCTCAGCGACTTATACCTTCAAGCTATCGTTAACATCTCTTCAGCCCTCACCTGTGAGGCTGCCGGTTATGACTATAACCACTGCATTCAATCCCAGTACTTATCGGTTTGTCGTTACTCTACTACTACTAGCTACGCTCTTGTCGGTGGAATATTCTCCAATCCTTTTCCGCTAGTCTCTTGAGTTCTTGATACGACACGACATCAACCTTTTCCTTCACTTGGGCTAGATAGCTCTGTCTAGGTCTTCCTCTGCCTCTCTTCCCGTCTATCTTCCCTTCCAGTATAGACGGCAACAGAGATCATTCAAGTCCCTCAATTTATGATAATTAGGGTCATGATAATGATGTCTTATAAATATACAGGGTGTAAAATAAAATGGGACAGTTACTTAAAAGGGTGCTTCAGACCATAAAAAAAAACAACTTTTACTATAGGACCAACACTTAAATCGTGAAAAAAAAATCCGCTCTCCCATACAAAACTGCAAACATAGCTCGACTGAAATGTATGGGGCAGCTGATTTTTTTTTTGCGATTTCGATATTGATCCCATAGAGAAAGTTGTTCAGTTCGATGGTCTGAAGCATCCCTTTAAGTAACTGTCCCATTTAATTTTACACCCTACATAGTAGGTACTAGGTAAGTATACTAATTAATACAATGTCATAAATAGGTCATTTTAAAACCTAGGTCTTGAAATGAAAATGAAATATACTTTATTTACACCAAAAGAAAATACAATGCACAATAGGAAACATAAACATAGGTCTTGTTATAATTTGGCAAAAAGTCAGTTTATATCTACGAATACTTTTATTATTATTTTTCGACGCACTAATATATTATCACGCTAAAACAATGGCGTTTAGAGTTAACGTTTGATTTGAAACAGAACAAAAATGATTAGAGTCGATTCAAATAACATTATTTATTTTTATTAATTCAAGTTGTAATAACAATCATTAGACATTGACAAGAAAAGGCTAGCTCATGCATGCGCTGAGTGAGTGCATGTGAGAGAGCAATACACTGCTTACTGTTATTCACCGCCCGTACCACCGAGAGGGGGTAAGGGCAGGGAGTATCCGTACTGTTAGGTAAGATTAGCAAAATCAGTGCCAGATTGCAGCAGAAAAAATATAGTTACTTTAGACCGTATTTACCCAAAAAAATAGTTATTTTAATTATATTTTCTCTAAATTACAAAAGTCACTTCTTAAAATAAATTTAAATTAAAACAAAATATTGACTCTGAAGATTTTTGTTCCTTAACTGCATAGATCTCGCGGTTTGTTTGTGGTAACTTGTCCTGCGTAATCCTTTCCTTTGAAGGAGGGGGACATGATACAGTGGTACCATTGATACTCACAGTGTTGCATTTCATACTATAGTTATAGTATTTGTACTATAATTTCGTATTGGGTACTATCTACTATCGTCTATATAGGATAGTACGCTAAAATACTATAATTTGTCAATATCTCCGATATATATGTCCAATTTTAATTCTTTTTTGTAATGTATTGCGGTAAATTTCATTGAGGATGCGTTCAAAAATTAACATTAATGTTGTCTTTTAACACTGACAGCAGGATGGCGCATACATTATTATTAAGGTGCGAGATAAATAGCAATAAAATGAATGTTTGATCGTAACAAATACTAAAATTGTATTGAATTTGAGCCAACCGACGACGACTTCGTAAAATAAGTTCTTCTGATGAAATAATCTTACCATAACAATTTTACCTTTGAATTTAATTGTGTGAAAACGATTTTTCTATGTTATTTTTATTCAAATTAAGCTTATGTAAAAAATCGTACTATAATTTTTGTCAAATACTATCCTTTTCATTTCCATTTGACTATAATTTTTCGATAGCCCGAATGCAACACTGATTACTCAGCTGTTTAGAGTTGAGAGTGAGTTTAAAATAAGACAAACATTAAAACAGTTGCTGGTTGCACTTTGCGGAGATGTACGGACACTCAATCTTCTCAGACTCATTCGGGTTTGAACCCGCAAGGATGTCATGACATGTACCAACGACTGTTTCTAACTAAAACGTAATACATTATTATTTGGTTATAAGGGCTTGGTCAATGACCAAATAGCTACTGCGACCTGGATAGATCTATTGTAGCTGTCACCCTAGACGTAAAGGTCATTTCCTAGGCCCACGGACTTTATGAACCGTGTTATGCTTTTGGAGGGGAGGTCCCTAATGTCAGTAGGTGTTATTATGTATCCACCTAGATGGCGACTCCTGCTGTGAATGAGCACTTCGCATTCGCAGAGGAGATGTATGGGCGTTTCCTCTGCTTCACAGCAAAATCTGCAAGTGGGTGAGTCTACAAGCCCCATTCTGTGTAGGTGTTTGTTTAACTTGCAGTGTCCTGTTAAGGCTCGTACTAAGAGCCTTAAGTCGTTGCGGTTTGAATTGATGGCATCTGAGGTATGTCTGTTTGAAAAGCCGGTCACAAGTTCTTTCGCATGCCTCAGTCCTGGTGTATCCGACCAGAGCTTACGGCTTTGGTCCACGGCCCATTCCTTTAGCACACGTCTAGAGGTGTTGCGAGAGATGCCGCAGTAAGGCTCGGGGCCTATGGCTTCCTCTTCCGCCCCTCTTCGTGCCAGCTCGTCAGCGGCCTCATTTCCATCAATACCGCAGTGTCCAGGCACCCAGCCTAGGGTGACAGAGTTAGCAGCTCTCAAACGGCGAAGGAAAACGTCGTAAGGACACCTGCTTACGCTGAAGAAGAAATTATGATGCGTATGAGAACTGTACTGCACCGCATTGTGCACGCGTATTGCTACACTAACGTAACATACACCCTCCCTGAGGATAGTAGTAGTAGTGCTGTGGGACCTATACAAGGTGTAAGGAAAAGTATGATTAACCTTTAAACCACATACTCTACACACCAAACTGAACAAATTTACTATAGCCCAGTCATTTTACGGAGTTTTGCTCTTTTTTTGCGCTGATATGTTTGCTCCTATGGTAAAAGTTGTTCAGTTTGATGGGTAGAGTATGTGGTTTAAAGGGTTAATCATACTTTTCCTTACATCCTGTATGGACTAATGATGATGATGATTAAATTTCGGCATTTTGTAAGTAGCTTGTGCTACTTACAAAGTAAAGACAACAGTTTTAACTTGAAAAAAAAAGTTTTTTTTTAATTTCGTCGCTTTTCAGTAAGTAGGCTAATTATCTTCCACCCGCCCGCGCTCCTACCTACCCTATTGAAATGAAGTTTTTAGTTAAATACAATTTGTAATGTTTCATGCTCATGGGATAGTCAAAAAAGGTCGCCCTAGACGTACGTATGCGGACCAAATTGGCAGCGTACTTAAGAAGGGTCAGATCAAATGTACCCGAAACCGACGAGCGTGTATGAAGCGACTTATGACTGAGGAAGAGGCGAAAAAGGTGTGTCAGGATCGTAGCCGATGGCGATCCGTTGTCTCTGCCTACCCCAATGGGACACAGGCGTGAGAATATGTATGTATGTTATTACCATAGCAGAAGTTATTCATTTTGATAGTCGAAACTAACAAAATATTACAGTAGTACCAGGTTTATAAGTCTCACCGATGTACCTGCGCAGTTAACAAAATTTAAAAGAGCGCAAAATTATAATGACCAATCAGGAATGAAAGTGAATGTAAATAAGACGAAAGTTATCGTTCTCGAAAGGGATGAAAGACTGACTGAATGTAAAATACATGTATGTCATGCTTTATAAACAAACCTGTAAGTGTCTCCACCTATCGCGCAATAAAGCTAACCTTCTTGACATCTGTCTGTCACCATCATCGTAGTGTTTTATTTGTGCTCCGCTTTCTATTTATTATTAAAGTATATAAAACGAATATAAATAGTTAAATCACGATACCATTATACCCGCATGTTGCACATGACGTTTGTTTCTCGTGTCACCTCTAGTACGTAGATGTAGCTCAATATGTACAAACCCCTTTCCCAAAGCCAATACAAGGACAGAGGGTTGATTGATAAAAATGTCTCCCCAAACGTAAGGTGGGCGACAAATATAACACCCTGTATTTATGTCTTAGCTAACTCTACAGGGTGCTGTAAGTCTGCCGGGGAAGATTATTGAACGGGACAGGTGGCTTGTTTATTATTTCTGTCGCATTTTCCTGTTTTTTGGATTTCTTTGTGTTGTCCAAAAAAAAAGAGCATTTTTTTTTGTAGTTTATAAGAAGTTTTCTACAGCGATAACACGTTCCAATGCGGTGGGTACTTTGACTATTTATTATAAGGACTAGCCTTGCGGTGGCATTTCCCCTCTGCCACGGTATAAGAGCAATTGATCATGTGCATTTACATTCAATTTTATACCTTATCACTAAACGAGACAGCCTATAAATGCAACAAATCGAAACAATAACTTTGAACTTATGACGTTTGGGGTTCACACGAGACTACTTTTCATGATTTTTAAAAATCAAAATTAGAATCTAAAGTTATGGGGAATAAAATCCAAAGTTGCGGAATTCATGTTACCTCGCCCCCCGCAAAAAGTGGCAGAAATGTTTGTTAGTAGAATTACACGCGTAACTAGTGCACATATAAGTAGTTAACGCGGTGGTTGTCATTTGAATAGGGCTTGGGCTCTATATTTAATAAATATTTTCAAGTTCGAACTTTGAGTTACAAAATTAACACGTTCCGGAACAGTGACCGGCTATAGACGTGATAACAATAAAAGTTCTATTGTGTCTCGTTCACTGTCCCGGAACGTGTTAAGTATGAAGGATACAATGAAAGTGTAGTCAGTCATAATTTGTGTCAAATACAGTTAAAGGGTCAGTAGTACCTATTATGAGTTGTACCTTTGTTACATTACGGCCTGTTTCACCACTTCTGAGTAAGTTCTTGTTAGCTTATACGACACATATTTTGACACATCTTTCATACAAAATACGTAAAATTATCTGTCGGATAAGCTATCAAGAACTTACTCAGGAGTGGTGAAACAGGCCTTTAGACTTTTATGTGTAATTTTAAACATACCGACTCCCGCAAACCTGAATCTCCAAAATCTAGAACAAAAAATCATTCATTTTTAATGAACACATTAAAAATATGGTTAAAATTAATTTTCAACACACTTGCTCATAAAATGGCCCTTATTTCACCGCAATTAGGCACATAATGACACCTATAATCAAACTGTCACTTTTTCATTACTATTATTCACAAGTGAGTTATAGGTTTTTTTTTATTGGTTGAGTTCAAGAAGTTTAGATAGTAGGTATCTAAACTTCTTGGTTGAGTTCTTGAGTTGCTTTGTTCTTAAAAAAGTTTCGATACAAAAAAGATCATATTCAATAGTACAAATAAATTCTCTAAATAAACTTTTTATTTACTAAATAAAATGATTTTTTATTATTATTTTCTTCACAAGTGTGTTGAAAAACGTCGTATGATACACGTGTGTATTGATGATTACCGTCCTCGGCTCTCTTCTCGCCTACGGCTCGGGTCTCAATGGCGCCTCAGCGGTAATCACCAACATTACACACTTGTACCATAATGTACTATTGTAGTCGTTACTTCTACAGGGTGAAATTCGATATCATTAGCATCCTTTTAAACTAAGAATCTACCCATCCAACTGAACAACTTTTACTACCATACTAAACTGCAATGTTAACGCGCGAGTTCACGATTCAAATGTATGCAACAGCAGATATTTTTTTGCTCCGATCGGTTAGCTCCCATAGTAAAAGTTGTTCAGTTCGATGGGTAGACTCTTAGTTTAAGAGGATGCTAATGACATCAATTTCACCCTGTATTTTTTTATGAATTTCTCTTACATCCTGGCAGCATCCTAGGCTACACGGCCATTGTTACCTTGGCCCAAAAGATGATTGTAAAAATGTCAGAGAAATGAAAAAAATTTCAATAAGATGCCGAATTTGCATTTCCTTTGCTTGAATGCAATGATATTTTACACAAGATTTTATCTTGATAGAAAATGGCGCGTAAAATTATGCCGCGCTACAGGCGTCATGCACGTAGTATTGTTTGACGCGGACTATAGAAAGTCATCCTAATTAGGTCTTTTTCGAGTCTTGACTTTGGGCGCGCTAGTAACATTTATCTGCTTCTTTTTGTATTGCAAGGGAAATGCATCTCATTCAGCCTAGCTTGTAATTTTTCTAATAACTCGAGAAATTATACAGAAAGTAAACAGTTGCATTACTTTAAAGGGTGATTGTGCCCACGATACTGAACAGCTTTTTCTAAGAAACTTATGGGAAATTCGCAAAAAAATTTGCGTCTTTCCATACTAAATGCAACGAACTATGGGTGTCTTAGGGAAAGTTTTTCAGTATAATGAGAACAACCACTCCTTAAAGTAATGCAACGTTTACTATAACACCCTGTTTATAGCAAAATCTATTGCTTTTATGAAATGCTTTATGTATGACATGTAATTTACGAATGAATTTCGAATTTTGGTATTTTTTCTAAAATATAATGTTGTTATAAAATAGTAAAAAAATGTGTTTCAGTAATAAATTATCTTATTCAGCATTATGTTGTTTGTTCAAATAAAAGGTTGACCTTAATATTTACCCCCAACCCAAATGAGTGCAATTAGAAAAAAAAAACATTCGTTACCATCTGTGAGGTCGGACAGACTACCAAGCTCTCCCAACTGTCTTGACAATGAATTGTCCCAAAAGTTTCTGAAAATAAGCATTATATTACAGCTTAAAAGTAGTTTTTTTTCCTACTAAAAACAAACCTGACAAAGACTGAAAAGCCTTTTGGGCCCCTTAAGGTTAAGATACTCATTCTTGATTACAATACTCATTCTTGTACTGTGGCGCGAATCAATCAAATATACTTTTATACACCAAAATGTAAACAGTGAAATACAGAGAAAAAAATACACGAGGCACAAAATAAATAAATCTTATCGCTAAGAAGCGATTTCTTCCAACCTCAGGGTAGAGGATACGGAAAAGGCGAGTCCGACTCTCACTTAGCTAATTTTTTAGTATAAAACCACCAAGGTTAGTTAGTAATAACTACCAGTAGATGGCACTCACGTCCCCTTAAGACGCAACAGATTGAAAATTTCGTTCTCTGGGTAGTGGGCTCGGTGGCGAAATTGGATAACGCAGTTCCCCGGTTTGGAAAAGTGCGGGTTCAAGTCCCGCCCGATACAAATTTTTCAATCTTTAATTTGATTTAAAACCACCAATATATATTTTTCTGACATTGAAACAGGAAAATAGGCTTTTAGTGGCCGAATGGAAAATCTTTCGTCAGATTTTGGGTCCGACTGAGTAACGCTCAGTTGCAGAAACGCTCATCAGAGTTAAGAGGCTATGGGAAAAAAAGGATTCTTCAAAGCGTCATATATCATGAAGTACTAACAGTAGGAGTATGATTAGCGGATATGTGTAAATTGAACATATAATTGAAGTTTTGATTAGAGCCAAAACACGATTAATACACATTTTCTCGATAGAAAAACAAGCCAACTGCTAAACGGTGAATAATAGAAACACGAGACTTGATTAAAAAAAAAAGAGATTGATAGTTTACAAATTTTGATAAGAGCAGAATTGAACTTACATAAATAATACAATCACAATTAAATAAAGTTTGTTTTACGCTTGCGTCGTTTCAGGCGCGCGCGCCGCTCCATCTCTTTCTCTCGCATCAGGCAGTAATATAAGCTATCACACGCCCATTTTGCCTTAATTATTTTTCGACATAGGCCTTTAATCCTCCATTAAATAGCTAGCTTTTACAACGTCAACAAAACAAGAGACAGAGACAGCAAGAGATTTAATGGATGATTAATTTAATGAGCGTTTCTGCAACTGACAGTAAGATAGAAGATGGGAGCGTGGATGGCGCGTAAGGAAGAATATGGCAATAGATTTCCACTCCCAACGTCCTAGAATGGACAAGAACGGATGGGAGCAGATTCTGCAGTGAAGAAAGCGTATTTGGGGCGACCCTCTGGGCGTCATACGGTGGGCAGGCCCAGATATCGCTGGATAGACCAGGCCACCAAGGATCTCAAGGAGCACGAGGTGCCCAACTGGACTGAGATGGCACAGAAAAGAGATGAATGCTGTTTGCTGTTAGAGGCCAAATCTTTTTAAATTTATTTAACTTTTAGAGAATGTTTACAATCTAGAATACACAAATTCTCTCCAAATCTCCATAAGGAGTATAGCGGGAGACCCAAAGTTGCGGCATGACGTTAGTCATCAGGTCATCACACACTAATTACAGTGCAATCAAAAGTACAGTTACAGGGCTTAGTTTCATTTTTAACTACAAACTAACATTATTTAAGAAATTAATTTAAAGACTTTATCGATAACAATACCAACAATAATGAATGCATGCGCCCAATAATGAATAACCACACAACCACTATCTGACAAGGGCTAATCACATGTTACTTTCGTATATTTTATGGTCATTTAAACAATCCTCCTGCCTAACCCTTCGACCGATTCTTGGATCGGATTTCACAGTTGATTAGACTGGACCACTAAGTAAGTAATTAAATATATTTTTCACCCCTCCGGGCGGAAAGCGTCAACTTTCGCCCCGCTGCGCTAAACGAAGGTGTCGCTTTCTGCCTCCGTCTAAGAGAAAAATAGTGTACTAACCTCGGGCAGTAAATAAGAAAGCCTCAGATCACATGTTTGTTGACCTCGGCTTCGCCTCGCCCAAGTAACGATTTGGTCGTATATTTGTAATTCGTCAATTTGGTATAGAACTGAATAGTCAACCATATATAAGACTATTCGGTTCTATAAAAGTTATATTACAGTAATTTTTGTTTCTCTTCGTCGTGTACTGGTGTTTAAACGTCTGGTTATATAATAATGTCATATAGACGTTCTGTCGACGTATTTTATACTACAGTTATATATTGGTGTTCACGGCGACGTCTACAGGTCGTTCTTATATGACTTTTAGTCGTATTTAACGTAATTATATAACTTCCAGAACGTCTACTCGACCATGAAATTGTTATTTGGGTGAGTCTGAGACTTTTCTTACTTCCCTGCCCTCGGTGGGTAATCGAATAATTTCTAACCTGCTATCACCGTTTCTTCTATCACGTAAATTGGATCCAAAATCCTTTTTATCCCTCAACATCTCTATGGTTTTTTTCATGGTATTACCGACTTGATTCCCTTGGCTTTTAGAAATCTTACTATTATAGAGGCCCGGTTCATCTAGCTTCTCAGTAGCGATGGGTAAAGTTTTGCAGACGAGCAGAAACGCGAAAACAACACTTATTGTGAATAGACATAATAGGCACCCGACGCAGACGTATTCGTTGCCGACTAAGCGTTTCAGGCTGAAATTAAATTAAACATTTATTATACAAAACGCCCTTAGTAATTCAGGAGTGCGATTTTTTAATCTCATTCGCTTCTTCTCATCGTGTGGGCAGAGCCCTGGTGTCAGAGTTTTTTCAGACCGCCTTACGGCCTCTGACGTGGTTTTTATGTAACGACTAACTATCACCAGAGATAGTAGCCGGGACCAACGGCTTAACGTGCCATCCGAAGCACGGAATCATTTTTCTTTTTCAGACAATTAGGTGATGCAGCATGCAATGTCCTAACCAACTGGGGGAAAACGCACAAACACGACCTCCGTGTCGAGAGCCAATGCTCTTAACCATTAGACCACGGAGGCAGTCATTCGCTGAGCTCAGCATTTGAAAAAGTCAAAATTACTATTGAGATATGCATCTTTCTACTGCTGATTTGAATTTCAAAAATCGCACTCCTGAAGTATGATTTTTGAAAGTCAAATCAGCAGTAGAAAGATGCATATCTCAATAGTAATTTTGACATTTTCAACTGCTGAGCTCAGCGAATGAGATTCAAAAATCGCACTCCTGGTGTCAAATCGACTTCGATAAAACAAATTAATGTTCTTATGATTCGAACGAAAAAGTCATCGGCTGCAATATTATTTTTTAACTTTCTAGTTTTTTTGAAGGCGATTTTAATTTTTTGTTAAAATTTTGATTTTCTGTCGCTCCATCCTTTTCTGTCTCAGGAACGTCATTTGCTAGAGCAAATAAGGTAGACGGAACGCGACCGTACGCCGCAGCACCGCCGCGCGCGATCGCGTTCCGTCTACCTTATTTGCTCTAGCAAATGACGTTCCTGAGTGACAGAAAAGGATGGAGCGACTGAAAAAGGCGATGCGGTGCTGCTAGATGAGTTTCAACCCTTAATCACCGCCGTCAATAATGCACACCTTGAAAGTTACACCCTGTATTATTAGTCATCATCATCATATCAGCCGACAGACGTCCACTGCTGGACATAAGCCTCCCCCAAAATGGGGGGATTTGCCATAATCGACACGCTTGGCAGGCGGGTTGGCGATCGCAGTTGGATTGAATGTGATCACTCTACTCTACTCCGGTAGATCCCTTAGTCGCCTTGTACGACACCCACGGGAGGAAATGGGATGGTGCTATTCTTAGCCGACACCACACGGCAGTATTATTAGTACCTATGTATTATGTTTAGCAATTCTTTGGGCTATGTCAGTTACTCTGGTTCTTGTGCGGATCTCTTCATTTCTGATTCGATCTCGCAGGGAAACTCCGAGCATAGCCCTCTCCATTGCCCTTTATGTGACTTTCAGCCTTTTTATGAGGCCTTGAGTGTACGACCACGTCTCTGTTCCATATGTCATCGCTGGCTACCTGGGCGGGGCACATTGCTCGCAGAACCGATGGCCGATGGGGCCGAAAAGTTCTCGAGTGGCGACCGCGTACCGGAAAGCGCAGCGTGGCTAGACCCCTTACACGGTGGACCGACGACCTGGTGAAGGTGGCGGGAACCCGTTGGATGAGGGCAGCGCAGGACCGGTCGTTATGGGGATCCTTGGGAGAGGCCTATGTCCAGCAGTGGACGTTCATCGGCTGAGATGATGATGATGTATTATGTATAATGTTGTAACTTACGCACAAGAAACACATGAGCATGTATCTTCATTCTTCGACTTAGTACCTTTGGAACCTTTGGAACCTTTGGAACCACCCTAAAAAAATATATCTTTAGTTATTTTTTTTTTTTATTATTATTATTTTTTTTTTATTCATAACGGTTTTGCGCTTGGCTTCATCTCACCTGATGGGAAGTGTAGACGAAGCCGAGGATGTAGCGCGCTCACCCAGAAAAAGCCTATTAACTCTTCTTTTGAAAATATCCTGATTGTATTTGCTTGGAAACACAGACGCAGGGAGTGAGTTCCAAACATTACCGGTTCTCATTATAAAAGAGGATGCGAACCTTTTTGTGCGGATTGTTGGAATATCGACTACGTATGGGTGCAGACTCGCACTACGTCTTGTCGTACGTTGGTGGTAGGGGGAAGGGGAAGGGGGTCCTTTTAACTGACAAAGACTACAAAGAAGAAGGGTCACGGCCCATACAAAATTTACCCAGGTCCCACAACAAAGGGACCTACCCCAGTTTTTTTGTTATATTTAATATGACTAGAATACATAATTTTTTTTTCAATTCCTTGTGAATTTCTCCAGGCCCAATACTAAAACAATACTTTTCACACACCTTCTAACAATTATATCTATTAAGGACTCTGCAGGTGCATGTGATTCTGATGACAATACAATAATATGGTATTATCCAGCTGATCTGATGATGGAGATGGAAGGTGGCTAGTGGAACTCTTGGATGACTACTAGTATATCCATCGAGTTTCGGCTCATTAAAATCATCTTGATTAGTAGAATAGGACTCATAAAGACAATTTTAACAAGCTGAAACTCGATGGGTATACTAGTAGCCACCCAAGAGTTCCACTAGCCACCTCCAGTTCCATCATCAGATCAGCTGGATAATACCGTATTATTGTATTGGCATTGCTATAAGGTGTGTGAAAAGTATTGTTTTAGTATTGGGCCTGTAGAAATTCATAAAGCAATATTTAGGTGTTAGCCATACAAATTGAAAAAAAATATATATGTTTTAGTTATACTAAATAATTGGTCGGGAAAAAAGTTTCATCGCATTTTTTAAGAAAATTCAAATTAAATAAATAATCTATATTGTATTTACTAAAGTATGTAGGTACCATTTTGTTCGATAACTTTTTGCCATCTTGTAGGTAGGGAATGGTTTTAGAGCACTGCAGTAGTAGATATTACGTATACAGGGTGGATGTTGCCGGGGCAGTAAGGTCCGCCACATACATACGGAATAAACCTGATTCGGAATTATAATATAACAAAAAAACTGGGTTAGGTCACATTGTTGTCGGGCCTGGGTCACTGATGACCATTCTCCTTTTCATAGATTTTTACGTACCTTGTAAATGCAAGCAATCTAGCTTTAATTCTACGGCTCGCCAATCTCTACACTAAACTACGTCACGCCACACCACGTCCAGAAAAAACTCAAAGAGGGGGCGCAGTGGCGTAGCGTGGGATTCTGCCGCCCGGGGCACAGACTGATTTTGCCGCCCCCTTATCTTTAAAAGAAGTCCTACATAAAAAATAACGGAGCGAGCGAAGCGAGCTCCACATTTTTTAGCACAACTATTCGGGTAGTGACAGACATCTTTTGGTTTATAAATGTAAAAATAGAAACTTAGATCGAGCGAGGCGAGCTCGACTTTTCTTCTAAATACGAATCAGTTGGAGCCAGGAGTGCGACTTTTGTTAGGAAAATAATTTCCTAACCTTCATACTGGTGTGGCAGCAATGATCAGCAATGTTACACCTCGTGTCTCAAGGTTCAACAACAACAACAAGGTTGAACAACAGCAGGAGCAAGCCTCGTGCACATAGTCGGAGCCCTCACTAGGCACTACGCCACAGGCACGATGATGCACAAGATGAAACTCACCCTGGACCCCAGCTGCCGAGCACGCGGAGAGGATGAAGAGACTACGGAGCATGTTCTTTGTGACTGTGATGTCCTGGCGGCAAAACGCATGTGCCTCCTCGGAGATGGATACCCAAAACCAGGAGATCTTAGCTTTCTTCCCCTCAATGGTATTGCCTTCTTCATTGACCATGTATTTGAAGGGTGAAGAAAACAAAAAGTATTGGGGCTAACACAAAAAATCCCAGTTGGTCGAAGTGTTGCTGGCTTGCCAGCCACCACAACAAGATAAGATAGGATAAGATACTGGTGTGACAGCGTGGTGTGAAGGTTGGTCGTCGTAATTCTACGCTGCATAATGCTACGGCACGATACGCTGCACCACGCTACGCTACGCCATGTCACGCTACGCTACGCTAATACACGTCTTGCTACGATACGACACGCCACTCACGCTACGCCAGGCCACGCCACATCACGCTACGCCAAGGTACTCTACGCTACGCCTTTAGACAATGAACGAATGAAAGACAACAGTGAATGTAGTTTAGTTCCAATCAAACATTACAGATGGCGCTAACATGTGTACCAACCCAAAACTTCCAGCTGTTAAGTTTTTCACTAATGACCGGCTGAAACAAAATATTATTATTATTTCTATTTTATTCTTCTTAATTAATGGTCGATTGATTGCGTCTAGCGCGGCAATTCTGCCAACGCAACGTCAAGTATAGGTGGACCAGAATCTGATGGCAAATAGGGAAATCAAATTTTAGAGTAAGCAACACTGGGGTAATTAGATTAGGGCCCTTCACACACATTTCATCGATTGCATCGATTGAGTCGCGATGCAGCATCAATGCGAACGCGATAAAGCACAGATGCAAACGCGGTACAGCCACAATGCAAAACTTTCGTAATATTTGATCAGTTATTCGTCAACAACCTTTGCCACAATGTACACGCGCGTGTGCATCAATACAGACATGTGTGTGCAAAGCTACAATCATGCGTTTGAATCGATACAAACGCCTATTTATTGCTAGTGAAGCGATTAAGTCACGCGATGGAATAACGCGCGTTTCTATCGCTGCAAAAAGGCTCAGTCTGTACAGGGCCTACTTTGACTAGACAAATGATATTTTGACACTACCATGTGAAATCTATATTTTTTTACTTTTTTTCATGTCATGAGATTCTGGCCGACCTATAGTAATCTCAAGTAATTGTTTTATAGTTAAAACACAAAAGAGCTTCACAAAATGGAGGAGCCGCACAGAGGCCTAACAGACGCCAATACGCACACGTCCGCCCTCCGTCACACTTGCAGCGCGACTCGACATTATTATTTTAAAACCACTGGGGCTTACTAGCCTCCAAGGTGAGTATAATAAGTGTGTGAAATATATAAATAAAAGGGACTAGGTTTCGTATTCCGGACACAAAGCACAAAGGCCCCCTAAAGGACTCCCTCCACTTCGACGTTCGTAGCCAAAAATATTTACATCATGTTTGAAGTTGGTAAAGCCTTAAACATGTGAAAAAAAATTTACCATCAGGTTTTTTAGAACGAGATAATAACTAAATTTTAAAATTGGAACTGTTGCTGACGTGATTTTTTTTAAATTTTGGTACATTTCTAGGCTCAAATTGGCTCTTCAATATTATACCGAAAAAAAATCAATTATTAATTAGTCCCGGCTCAAACCGTAAAATGACTGGGCTATATCCTGAAAACGGTTTCATTTGACAACTCATTTCAGTTCCTCTGCTACTGTATAATAACTTTAGGTGTTGGACGGACTTGAGATAGCTCCAAACTACATGTAGAAGTAAAAACTAACATAGCTCTGGGTATGTTGACTGTGGATGTGCTGTACTTTCTGTCCTTGTTGTACGGTGTACTGCATCTTGGGCTTGATATGATCATTAGCACTCGAATCACCTGACTTTGCCTGGATAAACAAACAAACGATCAAGGCATTGTACCATTGTCCATATACCTACAGGGTGTATATAGGCTAAGAGATAAGTGTACTTTTTCCAACTTTTTTCAGTGTTTATGGGGTGTAGAGCATCTCTGTGATGGGGATGGACCAGGTCTGCCTGCATAACTCCAGTCGGTTTAGAGGTTACTGATGTTTAAAGGTTCAGTAAAAAATTAACGATCAGCTGCAAGGCTGTACAAAAACTGACATGAACTGCTAGTCGGTTTAGGAGATACCTCCTATCTCCTAAACCGACTGATGAACCATGTCAGTTTTAGTACTGTTCACATAGCTACAATGCATACTACAATAATATCATACGATCAGCCTTGCAGCTGATCGTTAATTTTTTACTGACCTTTAAACATCAGTAACTTGTAAACCGACAGAAATGCCATGATCACGGGATGACAGTTGTAAGATAGCCGAAATATCGGGAACTCTATCTATCTATCTATAACGTCACGCCTCTTTCCCAGTGGGGTAGGCAGAGACCAGGGCGCGCCACTTACTACGATCCTTACATACTTATTTTGCCTCATGCACATCCATACATCTCTTCATACATGCCCGTCGGTTTCGAGTACTCCGCACCTCCCCTTTTTGTAGGACGCAACTGATTTGATCAGCATACGTCCTACGAGGGCGCCCTCTGCCGACGCTTTCACTCACATTAGCAACATATATCTCTTTCGTACATCTGCTATCACTCATCCTCTCCACATGACCACACATCGGGAACTCAAATATTCCAAAACGCGGTAAGAACCCATTAAAATGTTTAAATGCCAGATTAAATAATAACCGCGTAACTCTCAAAAACTCTACAGGGCGAAATTGATATCATTAGCATCCTTACTTATCCTAAGAGTCTACCCTTAAAAGGATGCTAATGATATCAATTTCACCCTGTAGATTAAATAATAACCACGTAGCTCTCAAAAACTCTACAGGGCGAAATTGATATCATTAGCATCCTTACTTATCCTAAGAGTCTACCCTTAAAAGGATGCTAATGATATCAATTTCACCCTGTAGATTAAATAATAACCACGTAGCTCTCAAAAACTCTACAGGGCGAAATTGATATCATTAGCATCCTTACTTATCCTAAGAGTCTACCCTTAAAAGGATGCTAATGATATCAATTTCACCCTGTAGATTAAATAATAACCACGTAGCTCTCAAAAACTCTACAGGGCGAAATTGATATCATTAGCATCCTTACTTATCCTAAGAGTCTACCCTTAAAAGGATGCTAATGATATCAATTTCACCCTGTAGATTAAATAATAAACGCGTAGCTCTCAAAAACTCTATATTGCGGTAAATAAGTCTTGAACTGAACCGTGATTGGGCTTCGACCGAAGCTCAGCTTTTTACACATTTGGTATCGCGCTAGTCGCGGTACAGCCACAGATTAATAATAAAGTTACTAACAGCTCACCATGACAGCCTAGACGTACATACACTGACCAAATTAGTAACGTGATTAAAAAGGGCCAGGCTAGGGCTGCAATCGCGGTAAATATTCGGTGATGGAACCGTGATTGGATTACGTACGAACCATAACTTTTGACACAATTGGTATTGCGCTAATCGCGGTACAGCTCATGACATGACATCGCTCAGACGTCAGTTACATAGAGTTTAGCGCGATGCGGAATTCAGCGCAGTTGAATAGTAATTGGATTGCAATGTGATTAGAACTGAAATTGGATAAGAATACAACTTCGATGTTTTGAATTGGCGCAATCGGGCTCCAGATCTGCCCAAAACTGATGAGCAGGCATGAAGACACTAATGAATGTGGAGGAAGCGAAATAGGTTTCTCTGGATCGTTAGCATGTGGCATTCCTTTGTCTCTGCATACCCCAGTGGGAGACAGGCGTGAGAATATGTATGTCAATATTCTTACGTTCGTTATACAGGGTATTTTGCTGATGATTTTGAAAGATCTTTTTCTTCTTTGATCATTCATTGACGACCCGGTTGGTGTACCTAATGGTTACCACGCCTGACTGCCAAACCAGGGTCCTGGGTTCAAATCCCGGTTCAGTGATGGATGTTTATATGTTTGTGCCGTTGTTGTATGGTTTCCATTAGTGCTTGCTTGAGATCATTACAATATATAGTGCCTGTGAGCGTTATTTTATGTATTTATTTATAATGTGTTTTGGATCGCAGTGTGGTATACTTGTATGGGGTTAATTTTATTATAACTAATTGATTATTTGAAGACTTACCAAATCACTTTTAGATGTAGAATACTGCTTTCTCTTTTTGTTTTTTCGTTTCTCTTTTAACAATTTCGCTTTTTCAGGGTCGCTGTGAATTCAAAAAAAGTTTGTCTATTTGGGATCCCACTGCAGGACTCCTCTCTCGAATAACGGTAAGATGGGGTAAGCCACGCGGCCCAGTTAGTTAGTGGTGAGCTTGTTGTCAGAAAATTTGTAAAATTATATTTTATGTTTACCTCGCAAGTGTGTTGAAAAAAGTAAGAATCGCTTGAGTATTAGTAATTAAAGTCTCGGCCTATTTTACAGCACCCGCCTACGGCTCGAGCTTCGATCCAGCCTCATCATCATCATCACCATCATCTCAGCCGATGGACGTCCACTGCTGGACATAGGCCTCCCCCAAGGATCGCTATAACGATCGGTCCTGCGCTGCCCTCATCCAACGGGTTCCCGCCGCCTTCACCAGATCGTCGATCCACCGTGTGGACCTACCCACGCTGCGCTTTCCGGTACGCGGTCGCCACTCGAGAACTTTTCGGCCCCATCGGCCATCGGTTCTGCGAGCAATGCGCCCCGCCCACTGCCACTTTAATTCAGCAATTCTATGTCAGTTACTCTGGTTCTTCTGCGGATCTCTTCATTTCTGATTGGATCTCGCAGGGAAACTCCGAGCATAGCCCTCTCCATTGCCCTTTGGGTGACTTTCAGCCTTTTTATGAGGCCTTGAGTGAACGACTACGTCTCTGTTCCATATGTCATCACTGGCACACATAGATCCAGCCTCGAGTGTAAGTAATTAAATGAAATTAAATTTTTAATTAACAAACGAAGTTAGTAGGTACTTAATAAATAATTGACATTTAGTTATCTCGTCGAAGTGCCTTATTATTGAGCAATGAACCTTTTCAGAAATAACCTTCAGGATACCGTTGCTGCTGCCGGCACTCTACTCAGTAACGATGCAGTTTTTATACGCAGAATGGCGTGACGCCCATCCGTTCGGGCTTGAACAAACATCTCCGATACAATAATAGCTCATTTGTATCATAATGTACTATTCTGATCGAAGCGGGACGTCCTAAGTCTTTCAGCGGAATCATAATGATACTGATAACTTGACACTTACACGTTTTCTCTCTGCATCATATCCCTGAATATCTTTAACATTGGTGACTGAGTTTCTTTGTCAGATTTCTTGCCATAACTGGAAAATAACAGTTTAATTAATGGTTGAGTCATAATATGTCTTTAGTCTACCAGAAGAAAGACGGAGAAAGTCAGTGGCCGACCAGCAATATGTTGGTCGAACATTATGACAGTTCTCATCCAGCTTATATGCGTCCCACTGCAAGGCACAGTCCTTCCCTCAGGGAGGGTGTATGTACGTTAGTGTAGTACCACGCGTGCACAATGCGGTGCGGTACGCATCAGAATTTTTTCTTCAGCGTTTATAGGTTTCCTCACTTTTCCTTCACCGTTTTGGAACAATCAGTAAGTTAGAAACATGGTACATGGGATGGCGCCCGTGCGGGTTCGAACCCGGCTCTCATATTAAGTGTCCACACCTCTCCACAATATCTTTTTTGAGTTTACAATTCTTTGGAATAAGTCGGTTTCCTTAATTTTTCTGGAAATCTCTTCATTCATGATCTCGCAAAGAAACTCCGAGCAATAGCCTTCTGCATAGGTAATTCTGAATACTACAAGGCAAATGTATATTTATGATTTAGCCGTGGACCACCCTTTTCATCCCGTGGGTGTCGTAGGAGGCGACTAAATGATTAAAGGTTTCTTATGCAGTGTTTATGTGGGCGAAAAGCTAGCCACCCCTCAAAACTTGACACGTCATTCGATCCTGAAACTTAAATTGCTAAATGTGAGCATCGCTACAACTACATTCTTTAACAGAAAGTTGGTAGTTGGAGCAATGTTTCTGCCCACCCCGAAAGGTATTATGGTCGTGAGTTTATGTATGATGTGCATGTAGATAAAGTGAACTTACCTAGTACTGCTTTTTCCCATATTCTTTGTTTTGACATTTGTAAAATTGTACTTTTCTATTCACATGGCTTTTCTTCTTATCAATCTAGCAAAGAGATTGCTGTCTTTTTAAAACCAAAAAGATTATAATGTTTCTTTTTATCTCTTGGGGTTGCTATACACATAAGCGGGCCGGCATTAATCGGCACAGCCAGACGGTAAAATCTAATATATGTCGATGAATGTCCGGGAAAAAAAGCCGCTCGTCTTTGCTGCACGAATACAGTGGCCGGGCAAAGCTGGATGGAACTATTGGCACAGCCGGGCGGTAAAATTGAATATGTGTAGATGAATGTTCGGGAAAAAAAGCCGCTCGTCTTTGCCGCACGAATACAGTGGCCGGGCAAAGCCGGATGGAACTATCGGCACATCCGGGCGGTAAAATTGAATATGTGTAATTGAATGTTCGGGATAAAAAAAGCCGCTCGTCTTAGCTGCACGAATACAGTGGCCGGGCAAAGCTGGATGGAACAATTGGCACAGCCGGGCGGTAAAATTGAATATGTGTAGATGAATGTTCGGGAAAAAAAGCCGCTCGTCTTTGCCGCACGAATACAGTGGCCGGGCAAAGCTTGATGGAACTATCGGCACAGCCGGGAGGTAACAATCGAATGTATGCAGATGAATGTTCGGGAGAGCCGCACACAATCACAGAATAAATACCAATACTACCACACAATCACTCGGCTCAGCAACTGCCGATTTATGCCGGTCGGCTTTTGGCAACAATTTTAGTTCAATCAATCAATCAATTATACTTTATTTGACACCAAAAAAACAGAGTATACAGAGAGTAATCAATCAGGAAATACAAAAGGCACAAAAACAGGAAAAGCAGGTCAATAGCATAGATAGACCGATTCAGGAACGTATCCAGACTTTTGTTTTGGGGGGGGGGGGTATTTATAGAAAAACAATGAAAAAGTAAGTGCTTTAATCACTTTTCCATACAAATATTCGGATTTCGGGGGGGGGGGGGGTGCCGACCCGCTTATGTGTATGAGTTTTCTAAGGGGTGCTATAGCACCCCTTAGAAAACTCTCAAGTACATTGTCAAGGAGAGTGAGCTCATGATATCATATTGCTAGGTTTAACACGAATATTATCAACTACTCTATTGTACCTGGAGTATCGCTCTGTGGCCCACTAAATTCAAATACCTTGGCCATTGGCTCATTGTTAACTCGTCTTTGCCGCACGAATACAGTGGCCGGGCAAAGCCGGATCGAACTATCGGCAAAGCCGGGCGGTAAAATCAAATATGTGTAGATGAATGTTCGGGAAAAAAAGCCGCTCGTCTTTGCTGCACGAATACAGTGGCCGGGCAAAGCTTGATGGAACTATCGGCACAGCCGGGAGGTAACAATCGAATGTATGCAGATGAATGTTCGGGAGAGCCGCACACAATCACAGAATAAATACCAATACTACCACACAATCACTCGGCTCAGCAACTGCCGACTTATGCCGGTCGGCTTTTGGCAACAATTTTAGTTCAATCAATCAATCAATTATACTTTATTTGACACCAAAAAAACAGAGTATACAGAGAGTAATCAATCAGGAAATACAAAAGGCACAAAAACAGGAAAAGCAGGTCAATAGCATAGATAGACCGATTCAGGAACGTATCCAGACTTTTGTTTTGGGGGGGGTATTTATAGAAAAACAATGAAAAAGTAAGTGCTTTAATCACTTTTCCATACAAATATTCGGATTTCGGGGGAGGGAGGGGGGGGGGCATGCAGTGATTGATTCGGGTCGGCTTTGTAGTTCCACAAATACTGCCGAATCAAATGATGCGTCTACTCGATCAAACTACCCGATCGGCACAAACCGAATGAAGCCGAACAAGTGCAGTGATTGCTTCGGGTCGGCTTTGTTGATCAACTAATACTGCCGGACCGACAGTGCCGACCCGCTTATGTGTATAGCACCCCTTAGAAAACTCTCAAGTACATTGTCAAGGAGAGTAAGCTCATGATGTCATATTGCTAGGTTTAAGACGAATATTATCAACTACTCTATTGTACCTGGAGTATCGCTCTGTGGCCCACTAAATTCAAATACCTTGGCCATTGGCTCATTGTTAACCTCGGGAACAACTACGATATTGTATTGAATGCTTAGGGTGGATTACTGAATTCAAATACCTGGGCCAAGATTTCCATTGGGTAACTGTTGACCTCAGGAACTGCTATATTGAAAGTGAGCGTAGGTCGCTGACTGTCCGTTGTTATAATTATGCTCACCATCATATTGTATGGCATTTTTTGGCTTCCTGCTTGGATCTGGGAGGTTGAAATTTCGAGGTCAAGGTGTTTTAGCCAGTTTCCGCTGCCGGGGTTAACCTATGGATTTCTTCAATTCCACCTGGCAAACGGCGCAGAGTGCACTCATTTACCACATGGGTGAGTGTTTGGTCAGGTGCCCCGCAGTCGCACATCGGTGACTCCCTCAGGCCCCACATGTAGAGGTGGTAGTAGTGGAATAATTATGCTAGCACGAAGGTGCCGCCAGTAAAAATCACACTTTAAAACCGTGATTAAAGATTTTTAACCGACTTCAAAAAAGGAGGAGTTTTCTCAATTCGACCGTACATAATATATATTTTTTTTATGTGTGTTCGCGGATAACTTCGTCGTTTATGAACCGATTTTGATGATTCTTTTTTTGTTAGAAAGAAACTATTCCAACAGTGGTACCATGATAAGGAAACCAGGATCTGATGATGGCATCCCAGAGAAATCGAGGGGAACTTTTGAAAATCGTAGTGCCGGCTAGTGCGTTTGTTAATTTAAAGCACTACTATTAAATTGAACTAATGAATTCACCACTGAAAATTGTGAAATAAAAAAAATTTTAACAAAATATTATAACCGCATTTTGCTGTATACCAGCTGCGTATACCGGTTCCAAACGCTGCACGTGTAGAGGACTGACAAAAAATTATAACCGCCTTCAAAAAAACTAAAAAATTAAAAAATAATATTGCAGCTGATGACTTTTTCGTTCGCATCATAAGAACATTAGTTTGTTTTATAGAAGTCGGTGTCAAGCCAAGCCAAAAAACTAATGCAAGCCTTGTCGCGAATCGTACCGACTTCGATAAAACAAATTAATGTTCTTATGATGCGAACGAAAAATTATTATAATGCAATATTATTTTTTAAATTTTTAGTTTTTTTGAAGGCGGTTTTAATTTTTTGTCAGTCCTCTACATGTGCAGCGTTTGGAACCGGTATACGCAGCTCGTATACAGCAATCTAGGCGTACAGTATATCTGGGCATCTATACGGATATTCCAACTTCGCAATTGCGTGAACGTTTTCGTTCCAATGTCAACTCTATTACAATGAAGTTCGGACCGAAAAGGTCGCGATATATCAAAAAATTAATATCCGGGTACAGGGCCTGGATCGTGTTTAAAAAATATCATGAAAAAAAAAAAATTAGCTTTGATTGGTTAGTATTGAAAATAGGATCTAACTTCGCTTGTATGAAGCGCACTCGGGAGCTCTGTAATGAAATGACTATCCAATCTGTTTATACCGCGTACCTGAGTGTTATATTATATTACAAACCTAGAAAAGCCTATCCAAATCCCAGTGATACCAACATCGACTACAGATTCAATCTCTCCTTTAACCAACGTCGTAATAAGAGAGGTGTTGTTAGTAAATCCACCCTTACCTTCAAAGCTTGGATGTAAACAATTCTTGGATGTTGATCTGAACAACAGATATTATGAGATTCGGATATTGTTGGGGTGATTTGAATTGGTGCACGATTGGGTTAAGCTTAACCAACTATAAATCAGTACTACACGATGTGATATTATTTCGAAATGATCCAATCTTATTTAGGGAGATCAGTGACGACGAAACACCCTGGTAGGTCATGATAACCATCACGATGTGAGCATCAGGGACGTTGAAAATGTCTGATCAGTTAGTCAACTTGTCGGGACTTGCTACAGATGTCAGCGCCCACAAGTTATAGCAAAGATGCCAACAGATGGCGATACCGTCGCTCTCGGAAATATGCTCCATACATAGACAACTTTCACCGTGAATACGTAGCTCGTAACCTACTACAAATAAGGTTCACAATCGAATATAAGACATACATCGCGCAAGAGAAATAATCACAGAGATTCGATACATATACAAGGTCCAACTAAGAACTGTTGGACCACGGCCGGTCCCCAGGCTTCACACATAGCCTGGTTGAAGATCTTCCCTTTTTTCAATGGAGGAACATTCCCAGTAGCACCTCCATAACGTCTTCAGAGACTTGTCTGGTATTTTATCCTGGTCAATTTTCCGACTGTATACGTATTTGTCCTATCTGCCCCTCCCATACACATTCCGCCGACTAGAGTGCGAAAGCCGATTTTAATAATACATTCAAGAATTTATTTATTTATTTGATTCACTTACAGTTATTACACTCATACAATCATTGTGATACTTAACTACGTCTTAAGCTAAATGCATAACCACTTAAAAGTGAACACAACATGCGTAATTTACAGTCACAAAAGGGAAAAAAACAGAACGTTTCACCCAATGAAAGAGAAACATTGATCTCAGATGACAAATAACTTAGGTACTGTTTATTATTATATTTTAGAAAATTAAAAAGTAAAATAAAAGAAATGAGAAAGTGACAAATAACAATCGCAGTGATAACGTGATGGAGATAATACAATGAGCAAACTCCCTTCCGTTATCCTTCTCCTATTTTCCCCTTTCTTCCTTCAAACTTTGTTCCTTCTGAACCTATTGAGAGAGTCAGAGTAGATGTCTGCCGACTTATCGGAATTATTATTATACAGTCTACAAAGACGTGCCACGACAGAAACAAAGCCCAAGACTGTTCTTCGGAATGGCGGTGCAAGTGGTGTTGATATGAGGTATCTCGGGTATCTGGCAGGAATAATATGAGAAAGACTTTGGCTATGTCTGTATCTTATGCTTTTTTTTAGTTTAATACCTATTCGCAAAATTTGTTTGCTTCATGGATGTCTAAAAACGGGCGGTAGAATTGTCTTCTTACGGATATTAATTTATGGAATAAAGCAAAACATAACCTAACACACACACAAAAAATTAAATTTAATTTCAATGTAATTTTTTTGCCTACCAACATGCGCCATTTTATTTTCCACAGCACTAGCCAATCCAAGCTGTCTCCACTGTAGGCCATATAAAAAAAAGTCACAATCGTAAAACAGCGATGTTGTCTCTGTACACGAATAGTATCGATATATCGATGTTTTAAGTTTGGTACAATTTATAAGATACTTGCTTGATACCTTTTAGACTAAGAGATAAGTGTACTTTTTGCAACCATCAGCAGCAAGGCTGATTCAGTGTTTATGGGGTGTACAGCATCTCTGTGATGGGGATGAACTAGGTCTGCCTGCATAACTTCAGTCGGTTTAGGAGTAAGCTGATCGTTAATTTTTTACTGACCTTTAAACGTCAGTAACTCCTAAACCGACTGAAGTTATGCAGGCAGACCTAGTTCATCCCCATCACAGAGATGCTCTACAATCCATAAACATTGAATCAGCCTTGCTGCTGATGGTTGCAAAAAGTACACTTATCTCTTAGTCTATTTGGCTTCGGACGGCGTGTAGGTGTATTTGTCGGTAAAGTATCGCATATACCGCCGTGCCACACCTTGGACACTTAGCTGTCATTTCATACAAATAGGGAAAATTTACAGGAAGAGAGGGCAATGTGCGATACTGAATGAGTGCGAGCTAGACAGGATTATGCCATTACCCACATTTTCCGCTACGCTTTCTACCAAGTGGGGGTGAGGCACAGATTTAAACGGCGGCTTTCTTACAGTAAATTAGGTTATACGACGTTTAAGCGACGGCAACACGACTATAACGGTATATAAATGTCATATTGTGCACCCATGCACGGCAAAAAGTCGGATCGGCGACGTTTATATGCCCGGTGCGGGTAGCGGGGCACGAAACAATGCAACATGATTGGCCTTTTCAAACTACTTCGAGCTCGCTCACTCGCGTTGCTTATATCAGTGCTAAATCATAGATGTGTGGCGCGCGTCGCGTCACTTTATATGTACGTTTTTATTCCTCATTATCAAATTAAAACAAATTATTACCGATGTAAATATGTAATACGAAAATGCTGTTATTTTGCATTATACTATATCACGATTTTTATCTCGTTCGTTCGCGCGCAAAAGAAAGAGAGCGAAAGCGTGATAGCGCTATAACACGCTGCTATGCTAGCCATGCTGTAGTGGTTCGCTTATAACTTAACCCATCCCCCATATGTAGGGTAATACGACCAGTATTGGACACCCCTCGGCATTCCGACCTTTAGGGTAAACCAGCCTGTTTACGACTGTGCCGTAACGGGTGGGATTCTAAGGTGGGACGGTAATAGGCCCCATATTGGTTCGCGGGTAATTTTTGATCTTGTTGTGTAATTGAATTGTAATAGATTCTTTGTTTCTATTTGTAAGGGTTTTTGAGGGTTTATATCTCTTATATACGCATGGTTTTAGTTTTGTAAAGAAGTATCTGACGCAGAAAACCCCAGCACAGACTGATGATCTACTCAGTCTGTAAATGCTTGTGTTTTTTTTTCTTTAGAGCTTGGGATTTAATTATTTTCCAAGCAATGACTTGTAATACTACGACCAGTGACTAATAGTTCCTGGCCGCATCTTCGCTACAATACCACTTTTTGACGCGGTTGTGGAATCATAAAAATTACTTCAGAAAGTATATAGTCTATAGGTATACCTACAGGGTGTAAGGAAAAATATCATTAACCTTTAAACCATATAATCTATCTATCAAACTGAACAACTTTTCCGATGGGAGCAAAACTGTCAGAACAAAAAAAATTAGCTGCTCCATACGTTTAAGTCGAGTAGGTATTGCAGTCTAGTATAGAACAGCAGATTTTTTTTCGTTCTGACAAGTTTGCTTCCATAGTAAAAGTTGTTCAGTTTGTTGGGTAGAGTATGTGGTTCTATTCTATTCTATTTTTAAAAAGATGGCTGTTATCTTGGTTGTGATGATTTTGACTGGAGCTTCGTTGCAGGCCCGGGAGGGGGCAACCAACAATCGACGAGCAATACGTGACTACCCAATAGCAGACCTACAACGCGACTCCCGACTGACCCGAGTATGTGGTTAATGATACTTTTCCTTACACCCTGCATATGTATGTATACGCGATAATTCTTACCCTTGCAACATTATAAAGTTTCCCACAATTTTTCCGTAAAATACAAAAGTTCACAGATAAATGATTTCTAAAAATGCATCCCCCATCGCAAAGTTAAAGAGTCACCACAAATAAGGTCAGGTAAGGACCCGCGCCGGCGCCGCCGCCGAGTGTAAACATATTCACTCGCTGATAAATAAAGTAAGAGGTAGAACTGCCGATGCCGGCTCGAATTTAATATACGCCGGTTTGTAGGGCTGCCACCACGCTTCTTGTATTCGTATTAAAATAGAAAACTGTTGTTGATCTCTTCGTTCTTTCTTTCTTATCGTGTCGGCAGAGCCCTGGTGTCAGAGTTTTTTCAGACCGTCTTACGGCCTCTGTCGCGGTTTTTATGTAACGACTGGGACCAACGGCTTAACGTGCTATCTGAGCTACGTAATCACTTTTCTTTTCAGACAATCAGGTGATTCAGCCTGCAATGTCCTACTCCTAACCAACTGGGGAAAAACGCACAAAGTGACATATCGCTAGGTATCCCCCGTGGGAATCGAATCGAGAGTAGAATTATTTTAATCGAATGCTTTTGACATTGGAAGTACTGCCCAGTACAGTAGTAGAAATGTTGCCGTCACGGTAGGCCCGGAAGATGTGAAACATCGAAATTGATAGGTACCTATTCTTCTTCTACCTATTATAATATAAGTTTTCGAGCCTAGATGGTTATTGAAAGAATTTTTAAGATGCCATTTTTCGTCACGGCATACGAGTTGGTCTTATCCCCAAGATGCACCAAGAGATGTTTAACATCTAAATATGATTAGTAACCAGGGTTTGAATTCCGGTTCGGTCATGGATATTATAATGTTTGAGCCGTTGTTGTATGGTTCTCATAAAACCCTTGAAAGCCATATATATTAGGCTTACTTGGGATCATTACAATGTACGTGCCTGTGAACTTTATTTATTTATTTATTACGGTGTCATTACATCAGTATATTAGAGGCAAGTGGACAAAAAAGTGAAAAATGTACAAGAACAGACTGTGGTGTGCCAAATAAACGTGGTGTGCTTTATAGAATTTTTTTTTGGGTTGGAAACGAAAATCACCGTTTCAAAATATGTCGCATAGATGGTGAAAATTTTGGAAGTATAAAATTACGAATTAAAAGGGAAACAACTTTAATTCGTGTAACAGAGGCAAAATAGTTTATTATGAACACGAATTAACAGATCCTCCAGGTTTACCAGCTTTACAACAAAAGAAAATATTTGGTGTTTTCATATATTGGTAGTGGCAACCCTAGCAGCTAATATGTGAGTGACAGGTGGTCATAAATTACAGACGTCACTCGATCAACCCTGCGGTTTAGAAGGACAACAATTTGGGGTTGGTACAGAGTTCGATTTTGGGTCAAAAATTATCGTTGACATAATAATTTATTGATAAGGTATCGTTTAGATAGAAAGAACAATATACAGAATGTTAACATTACATACCTTTAAAAAAATCTGCTGTTCCATAGAAAATATCAATAGCTACTGGACCAAAATATATCAAAACATACACTTAATTTAAACAAATAATTACAGATAAAACAATAAAAGGTGACAAGGGTAAGTTTATCTTTTCGTTTTTAGACCTATGGGTCCGAAAAGTGTTATTTGTCTAATTCAAAATTCACAGATCCCGTACCTTCCATGTACCTTTATAGATTCCATGACCTTCGGGTACCGACATTGAAAATGTATCTGCCAAATGAACTGAATCAAATTTTTCACAAAGGTACAAAGAGATACGCACCACCAATATTATTTTTATATGTATATAGCCCAGTCATATCTCTAGAGTTAATTTTTTATTTTTTCTATAAAAAAATCATATCTCGAAAACGAAATAAGATCGTTTTCAAGATAATGAATTTTTTCTGACCGAATCAGAATGAAAATGAAAGCACTTTTTTTTTTTAAAGTTTGAGTATTTTTAAATATTTTTTTTCTTTTTGTAGCCCTCGTCAAGACGCGTCTTTTGATACCCCAATTAGCCCCTTAGTCCCAAAACCAACGACACCAGAGCAATGTCGCACTTTCGCTGAAAATCGGGTCTATACCAAAGCGACAAAAAAAAACAAATTAAAAAAGAGTGAAGCTACCCGTAGTGATGTAAACAGGTTTATGAGCTAGTCCCGGAGCCCGGGGCCGGAGTCCCGCGGGATTCATAGCGCGGCGCGACACCAACAGCCACCTTTACCCTACCGGTGCGCCTCATTATTGTATTGATTGTCCGACTTGTTTGTTTGTTTGTCTGTGTTTTGGATTTAGGAATACCTATTTTAAACTTCACACCGAGTCTTTTATATTATACAGGGTGTTACAAAAGTGAAAATAAACATTTAAAACTTTTAAGGCGGTTGTTAAGACCATCAAACTGAACAACTTTCAATATAGGACCAACATCGAAATCGCGACAAAAACAATCAGATGTCCCATATATTTAGCTCGACTCGATTTGTAGTTTAGTATATTATGGAACATAAATACTAACATAACCTTCCTTGAATGTTTTTAAGTCGAAAGTTAAGTCTCATTTCCTTGATCACTGAACTGACCCCGATCTGTTTTCCGTACGTACATCTTTTCCTATGTCTGTGGTTCATGCTTTCCTTAAGTATTTTGTTGTGTAGTACGCGTATTTATGTATGATGTATGTGTATATATATTTATATGAGTATGTATATTATATATGTATTTAGAATAGGTTTATTTTGAATCAAATTAAAGATTGAAAAATTTGAGGATTTTTTTATTTTTTTTTTATTTTTTTTATTGGTTTGATTTGTTTTTTTGAATTTGAGGTTTATTTTGTTTACTTACTTTTTGTTTCTACTAATAACTGCTGATTTTTGATAATTTTTTCTGGAAACACCGCCTACCTTTCTTCTTTTCACCGTTTCCTCTACCCTAAGGTTGTCTGGAAGAAATCGCTTCTTAGCGATAAGACCGCCTTATTTTGTGCCTCTTGTATTTTATTTCTGTATTTTACTGTTTATGTTTTGGTGTAAAATAAAGTATATTTGATTGATTGATTGGTTAAGTTGTTCAGTTTGATGGTCTTAACCTTAAATGTTTATTTGTATTTTTGTAACACCTTTTATATTATCAGGTTTGGTCCAAAATGTGAAAATGCCGGCCAAAATGCGATATTCTGTTAGGACCTGTCCATCATCATCATCATTATCAGCCTATAAACGTCCCACTGCAGGGCACAGGCCTACCCTCAAGGTGTATGGGCATTAGTCCACCACGCGTGCCCAGTGCGGATTGGTAGACTTCACATTCAGATCAGAATTTCTTCTTTAGTGTATGCAGGTTTCCTCACGATGTTTTCCTTCACCGCTTGAGAGCAGTCGGTATTACGTACATAAGTTAGAAAAACTCATTGGTACATGGCATGTTGTCCGTGCGGATTCGAACCCGGACCCCCATAATTGGGTGTCCATACCTCTTCGCAACGCGCCACCGATGATCTATCCATATAAACATTTATTATTATGGAAACAAAGCTGTATGTTTGGTTTTATTTAGGTTTGAAAAATCTGCATACAGCATTATGCTCACGACTATATTCCCCGAGGTGACGGGGATTCTGAAACCTCAGAACATGCACGTTTCACTAGTAGTACCGAAACTCTGTCCAGTGTGACGGGGAGTGAGCCCGTCGCCACTTGTTAATGGACAGTAGGTACAATACATGCCTCGAAATTTATTTTATTTTTATTTTTTATTTTCATGGGAAGACCAACAGCTGTTGACACAATACAAAATATGGATGGCTAACAGAAAGCCAATTATAGGTCTCCGCTGATAGAAACATAATTAAAAAAAAAACAAAGCAGAGCTAACACTAAAAATACAAAGTGGGTAACAAAAAGATAACGAACGTATTCAAGTTACAACAATCGACTGAATAAGAAGCAGTCTTCCTCGCAATAAAACTAATTACAAAGCAACATCATTAAACGTAACAATAAACACTAATAAAGCCAATTCACTCGCTAAAAAATCTACGACTTAGCGCATTCCTCGCTGACGCCACGCTAGTGCAGAAGATATCAAAGTCAAAATCTTTAGATAGAATGTTAAAGTTGTTGCCCGCTCGTGGCAAAAACGCGTTTTGTCTATAGTTAGTGGAGTAGGATGGAAAGGCTAGGGGTGGGTTATGTCTTAGGACCTTGGTAGAAGCATGCAGGTTTCCTCACGATGTTTTCCTTCACCGAAAAAGCCAGTAGTGTTACAAATCGTACATAAATTCCGAAAAACTCATTGGTACGAGTCGGCCTGGACGGGGATCGAACCATCGCCTCCTGCACGGCAGGCAAGGTTACTCGCCACTGGACCACCACGGCTCGCCTGCCTGCCTGCCTTTTCATACATTTTTGATGTAATATTTACAGCTTTCGTGCCATAATAATAAATGCTTAGACGGACTAGTTTTAACAGAATATAGCATTAGTTTTTGTTGGCTGGCTCTTTCACATTTGGAACAGAAATGTATGAAATGCGGATGATGTTATTGCTGACGTTTTTTCAAGGGGATGATGTTGAAAAAGCTGTTCCATACAAAACTGCAAGCTTCGATTTGAAAGCTGAAATAGCAGAAAAATCTTTTGTTCCATACTAAACTGCAATTTACTTGACTCAAAATGTATGAGCAATTTTTTTTAAACAATATAAATTAATATGAATATGACTTAACTAACTTAATAGAACAAGAAAAAACAGAACAAACAGAAAAAAGAAAAACACCTAGGCTACTTTTTTTTAGGTTTTTCGGGATTTCGTGTTTGCGGTCACAGTAAAAGTTGTTCAGTTTGATGTTCTGAAACCACCCTAAAAATTTTGAAAGAGTTTAAAAATCACAGATATTTTGGTCATTCATAGTAAAAGTTGTGTAATTTGATGGTCTTCACCCTCTGAGAGGGGTTCTTGCGCATGATCCATTGTTCAATTTAAAATTAGATTTGTGCAACTTACAACCCGAATTCCTTTAAAGTACGAGTGAATAGGCTTCTTCTGGGTGAGCTCGCTACATCTTCGACCCCATCTTCGTGCTGAGGACTAGATTGAGGTCAAGAGCAAACCCATACGTAATAAAATAATTTTACAAATATGGAAATGACATGTAAAAATTAACGTTACTTACCAATTTGACATGTGTGTGTTGTATGATTTTGTATTCTTCTTCTTATCGTGTGGGCAGAGCCCTGGTGTCAGAGTTTCTTCAGACCGCCTTACGGGCCTCTGACGTGATTTTTTATGTAACGACTACTACCACCAGAGATAGTAGCCGGGACCAACGGCTTAACGTGCCATCCGAAGTACGGAATCATCTTTCTTTTCAGAAAATCAGGTGATTCAGCCTGCAATGTCCTAACCAACTGGGGAAAACTCACAAAGTGACATAACACTAGGTGCCCCCCGTGGGAATCGAACCCACGACCTCTGTGTCGAAAGCCAATGCTCTTAACCATTAGACCACGGAGGCAGTTATGTTATATTTTGTATTGAAATGAATTGAAAATTACATGGATTTATCACAGCACAAACTTTCGCAACATAATTTAATCTAATCTAAATATAAATGAAATTTTTTGTTGCTTTTTAGGGATATGTAATAATATGTAGATGACACGATTGTATCAAGACCTCCGCTTCCAAGTACCTAGTAGACAAAGTTGTATTACGTTATGCAACACAACCTGCCCACCAAATAATTTCTACTCCTATTAGAAGAAAGAGTAGAAATTATTTGGTGGGCAGGTTGTGTTGCATAACGTAATATGTACAACTTTGTCTACTAGGTACTTGGAAGCGGAGGTCTTGATACAATCGTGTCATCTACATATTAGTCATGGATTTCCGCAAAGTAACGCCTGATTCAATTAATTGGATATGTAATAATAATAAGCAATATGTACCTAAGGTGCAAAGATAGTAATTTTTGTTTTTATATTGAGAATAATAACTTAGCAATGTCATAAAACTTGAATTTTTTTTATATATTGCATGACACACAGGATTAAAAATTAATATTAATTTTTTGTATGTAAGATAATGTATTTTCTTTTCTTTGTGTTATGTTCTGTTTGTAGCAAGAAATTAAAAGGCTTTTTTATTTTTATTATTTATTTAATTTGATAGTCTGAACCACAACTTTGGATACTATTTAAAAATCACCCAGTGTGATATTGATGTGGTAAGATTGAGTAGGTAAATTTTTTTTATTTATTTATTTATTCAATACATTACTTTATAATCAATATTTATAAATATTAACCGCACTTCAGAAACCACAGGATTTATATGAAGTGCGATATATGAGGTCGCTTTCAATATAGCGCTTAATACATAGATAGGTACCTGTATATAAGTTCTAACAAAATTAGCTGAAACTATTTTAAGGGCATGATCAGACCATCAAATTGAACAACTTTCTCTATGGTACGTATCGTATCGTATCTATGTATTAAGCGCTATATTGAAAGCGACCTCATATATCGCACTTCATATAAATCCTGTGGTTTCTGAAGTGCGGTTAATATTTATAAATATTGATTATAAAGTAATGTATTGAATAAATAAATAAAAAAAAAAAATTTACCTACTCAATCTTACCACATCAATATCACACTGGGTGATTTTTAAATAGTATCCAAAGTTGTGGTTCAGACTATCAAATTAAATAAATAATAAAAATAAAAAAGCCTTTTAATTTCTTGCTACAAACAGAACATAACACAAAGAAAAGAAAATACATTATCTTACATACAAAAAATTAATATTAATTTTTAATCCTGTGTGTCATGCAATATATAAAAAAAATTCAAGTTTTATGACATTGCTAAGTTATTATTCTCAATATAAAAACAAAAATTACTATCTTTGCACCTTAGGTACATATTGCTTATTATTATTACATATCCAATTAATTGAATCAGGCGTTACTTTGCGGAAATCCATGACTAATATGTAGATGACACGATTGTATCAAGACCTCCGCTTCCAAGTACCTAGTAGACAAAGTTGTACATATTTTTTTTTCGCGATTTCGATATTGGTCCCATAGAGAAAGTTGTTCAGGTTGATGGTCTGATCATCCCCTTAAAATAGTTTCACCTAATTTTGGTCTAACAAAATTAGGTGAAACTATTTTAAGGGGATGATCAGACCATCAACCTGAACAACTTTCTCTATGGGACCAATATCGAAATCGCGAAAAAAAAATCAGCTATTCCATACAAACCTACTCGACCTAAATGTATGGGACAGCAGATTTTTTTTTTCGCGTTTTCCCATAGAGAAAGTTGTTCAGTTTGATGGTCTGATCATTCCCTTAAAATAGTTTCACCTAATTTTGTTAGACCTTATATAAGTAGGTAGGTATGACAAAACTCGAAGATGAGTTGGTCGCGAGGTCTTGGTTAGTGCGTGTATGTTATTGTATTCTTCCGTTATTATTGCCATTTTGATTTTATCGAACACATTCATAACTTAAAAATAAAGGAAAAAAAAAAAATCCTCCAAAAAAATAGTGGGGGATCCCACTCGTCCAAAATCGAATCTCCACTGACGAGCTTCTCCCTCCGAACTCCTACTATAACTACCAACTCCCACTATAACCCAAAAAATGGCAAATAAACATAAATAATAACGAAAAAAATGTCTGAGAAAGTATCACTCAACGAAATTGCGTGTATTTCGGCGCAGCATTACTGAGCTGGGAGGCAATAAAACGATATTTGATGCGTTACTTTTGGCGGTAAAATAATTGCCGGGATCCTTTCGTTAGTGGTCCTTAGGGAACGGGGAGATATAAAATGGTATTTGAAGGACATTAGCGTTATATGGGCTTTGATGGTGATTTTTAAAGAAAATATATTCAAGCTGAAAGTATGTGAGTGCTACAACATCCAAATTTATTTTATGCGTTTTTAGCATAGAGATCTAGACAGATGCCAACCAACGCGCCGAGTACGAAACCTAGTGTCGCATTACCAAGCGATAGAAAATATTTTGTTAGGTTGTATGTGCTCATTATCCATTGCGGTATCAGAACTCAACGTTCGAATAATCTTTAGTACTACGCAAGTATTGTAAACTATTTACACATAATATCTCGACTGGCTTTCAGCCTCATTTTTTTATTTTTTTTTATTTTAACTCTTTATTGTACACACGGAAATATACATGAAAACAACATAATAGACAATTACAAAGGGGAGCTTATCTCTAAAGAGATTTCTTCAAGCAAACCCGAGACAGAGAGAGAGCATAGAAAGTGAGGCAGGCATAGTGTGGCACATTTAACTAATAAAACAGTAGGTATTTAAGACTAATAAATATATATTACATATCGATACAGGTACCTATATGTATACTTAAATACAAATATATACGGTATGATAAATAAATGAATAAATATACTAGTTTATTGAAGAGGGAGATAGTGATCTTTGACTTGTTTTTTAAATGAAGCAATTGTTTGACAGTCTCTTATATTAAATGGGAGAGAGTTCCACAGCTGGACTGCATGGACAGTGAAGGAATATGAATAGAAGTCAGTAGAGTGGGATGGGATATTAAGGAGGGTACGGATGTGGGATCTACAGGGTTTGTCAGAAGGACGGGAGAAGGAGAAGCGTTCACGAAGGTAACTAATCGTCATAATATATTGAATCCTTACTGTCGCGAGCAATGTGTTCCGTTTTTGCGCATATTGCTGCGACACTGGCCCAGACCCCTTTTCACATCTCCCTTTAGTTTTTGTGATCTGTGGTTTTTAGTTATAGCAAAGTCTACCATGACCAAATGCCTGGTCTTGACCATTTGATGTTTGTAATTCGGTATGAAACGTTTCTTTTTTGTATTTATTTCACAGGGTGTACACTTAAATTTATTACTGTACTGGTGGTGCTTTAAACTAAACAACTTTAACTATTCCCGATATCAGAAAAAAAATTGTATGTAGTTCCATAGAAAAAGCCAGTAGCAAAGCTACTCGACCCAAATGTATGGAACAGCTGGTATTTTTTTCGCGATTTCAATATTGGTCCCATACTGAAAATAATTAGTTTCATGGTTTGAAGCACCCTGTCATGTAACGCATTTAATTTTACACCCTGTATAGTGCAGTGAATTAAATTTGACCAAAACCATAGATTTCTGCAAGGTTTGAGCAAAGCAAAAATTTTTCGCTCTTTATGTGGAGTCTAGCTACACAGTGTATACACTTAACACCTTGTATAATTGATTGAGCATTGATTAGAGACTGGTTGGCAACCCTATCCTACGCACAAACAGAAAGCTTCCTTTATATAGTATCGAAGTCGTAATCTGTAGCTATTGGTGATAATACCGCCTTTTATAAACACTTGTTCGCTTCTTTTTGTATGTTTTTATTGTGCAAATGGAAAACAGGTATAGTTTTGTATGGTGCTTGTATGAATTCTATGTTAGTGCCATAGTAAGTTCCCGTGTAACAATGATTTCTTTTGTTCTAAAAGAGAAATAGTTTATTTTGTTGTGGTATCCTGTTCTTGTATTATTCTCTTTGTGAAAAGGTCTACTGAATCCCGCCTTGGAGGTCACCGGTGACCTCATGTCAGACCTGTTTTCAAATCACTGTAGGGCGCCGTAGGGCGCAGTTGTTAGAGTAATAACGCATTGAGGTGCCCGGCATGGCGCTCAAATACAACACTTTCGTTTGGGAAACAGGTGGCATTAGAGAAAATGTCATAATGAACGAAAAATCAATAAAACAAGATTTTTTTGAATGCAAGGTTTATTTACGTTTATTCATTCGCCTCCGTTTACGTGTCGTGCACAGATTCTGCAGTTCGTCATCGCTATTATTTATTTCGGGCAGTGCACTTGATTCTAAAATAGCAATTTGGTCCAAATCTTCTTGTGTGAACTCCAAACCATCAAAATCCACTTCAAATTCCATAAAATCACCATCCATCTTGTTCGTTTACTAGATTGGTTTGCAATACAACAATAACTAAATGAAAATAAGCAAATAAAAGTAAAAACACGGAGAGAACAACGCAACGCAACCAAACCGCACCACCGCGGGGTGACCGGCGGGGTGACCGGCGTGGCGCTGTGATAACGACTTCTCGTTTGTTTACTTTTGTACGCCATGGAGGTCACCGGTGACCGCAGCATGTTTTTATTAAATAACTCAAAAACAATATTTTTGTTTTTTCTTTTTTCTAGTTTTATGTGCATATTATGTCCCAAGAAACATATTAACACTCACTTTAATTTTGGTCAAAATTATAGTTTTTGCCTAAGCGTTTAACGTGTTAACTTCAAACTTAAAATTATGTCTAAATTGGCCTGGAAATCGTTTAGAACTGGCCCTCATATTACAAACTTTACTAGTTTGAGGTCCATGAGTAAACTGTAATACTGAACAACATGGAACAACATTTTTTTCAACACACTTGCTCATAAAATGGCCCTTATTTCACCGCAATTAGGCACATAATGACACCTATAATCAAACTGTGACTTTTTCATTACTATTATTCACAAGTGAGTTATAGGTTTTTTATAGTAGGTATCTAAACTTCTTGGTTGAGTTCTTGAGTTGCTTTGTTCTTAAAAAAGTTTCGATACAAAAAAGATCATATTCAATAGTACAAATAAATTCTCTAAATAAACTTTTTATTTACTAAATAAAATGATTTTTTATTATTATTTTCTTCACAAGTGTGTTGAAAAACGTCGTATGATACACGTGTGTATTGATGATTACCGTCCTCGGCTCTCTTAAGACTCTCTCTCCTCAATGGCGCCTCAGCGGTAATCACCAACATTACACACTTGTACCATAATGTACTATTACTGTCAGCAAGTGTGTTATAAGAATCTAAACTATTGTAAAAATTGTAAAAATGTTGAATAAATGTAATTTGTATTTGTATTTGTATTGTATAATTATACCTGTCTCGTAGGGGTAGGCAGACACCCATTACTGACGTTTACAAAACGATGATATTTATATTAAACATTCGCGTCACAATCTCGATCGCTACAAAATGGCGGCGCTAAATGGAATCTAAAAGCTTCGCTTTGCTGTGAACAGCCGATGCTTTGGGATGGTGTCATGCAGTATGTAGACAAGAACAGTGTGTTGCTCTAAAATAAAACACTGAATACGCCACGTACTCATTTTGCACCAGAACCACTTTCAAGTATTCAGTTTGTATCAATTACGTACTGTACACGATAATATTAAATGATTTGTGGATAGTTCTGCTAAAGATAAAATAGTGACATTAAACAATAGTACCTTTGTCGGACTAAGAAAAAACATTTAAATAGGATAAATAAATAAAAATAAGCTGTGTCTCCGTCGAGTACATCTTCTACTCGGCTCATGCTGAATAGAAGATGTTCTCGAGGCTGCCGTCTTGAGGGTGAGTGCCAACGACGCTGGCAACATTACCTCACTGGATGCCGATTGAAATTCGTTGCCCGAGGTAAGCGCCAGCCCGTCGGTCTCCGGACACTTCGACCAATCGCGACGACGCGAAGAGTTGTCGGGCGTCCGGTCCCCACGGCCCCAGGGTCTCCACACCGAACAGCGCCAATAAGTAACCTTCGCCGAGGGTTCTGCTATATTAATAAATGTATTTCTCAAATGTTTATAGCTGTTTATAAATGTTTATACCAGAATCTGATGGCAAATAAGGAAATCAAATTTTAGAGTAAACAACTGGGGTAATTAGATTAGGGCTCTGTGAAGTTTTACAGTGCTTCTGCATCGATACAAACGTGCGTATAGTACGACCAGGAAAATAATTCCGCTCGTCAATCTTCGTTTGCGCAGAGCAGGACCGAGTCCCCGACAAAGCCCGAAGTCATTTAGTAATCAAAGGGTGCACAGTCAAAACAAATTAGCCAATAGCGTAAACGAATTGAAGGTGGCACATCCTGATCATCCTGACTGAGTCCTAACCCATTGCCACAATGTGTGTTTCTATATATATTTGATTTTTCTATTTGATTAATCTGTCTATTGTTTCTGTACCTTTTCTTTTTTTTGTATTTTGTGTGGCAATAAAGTGCATTTTTTTTTTTTTGCTGCGCAGGTACATTGGGGAGACTTATAAACCTGATACTACTTTATGTATCACTAGAAAACGCGTTTGAATCAAAACGCCTGTTGCCATTGTAGCCTTCGATGCAGTCACGCGATTGGTAAAGTCGCAGTTTGTAAAGGGCTTACCTACTTTGATTAGGCAGATGACAGTTTGACACTACCATGTGAAAAATCTTAATGTTTTTTTTTGTGTTATTCATAGGTTCTTGTTCTTTTTTTTATTTGTTGTTCAATAAACACATTTTTTCAAAATTTTTACATAATTATATTCCCGAGCAGGAAACCGTACAATGGTTTATGTGCTTGGAATGAATCGTTACGCTCAATCGCTAGTTGCTGTTTTAGTTTAGGTACTTATCTTACGCATATAATATCCCGATAACAGGTTGCGTGTCGGACGACGCACGTTGGTCATCTCTCAACGTTTTAACGGTCTCTCTATAACAGTCTCTCTTAGATTATACACCTATGCCATAAAGAGATCCTTCCTCTGAGACCTACACAAAATGATCCTCAATTTCTGATACATTTGAACAAGGACATTTTTATTTCAAGATGGCAATGACAGCCCAGATAGTCATCAATTACAATCATGAAGAGTTCGAATTGTGACCAGATGGCTTACTACAGAGACTTTGGCTTACTAATTTCGTATTGCTGTCTCATGTTTGCATTCTATCTATCTATAACGTCACGCCTCTTTCCCAGTGGGGTAGGCAGAGACCAGGGCGCGCCACTTACTACGATCCTTGCATACTTCTTTTGCCTCATGCACATCCATACATCTCTTCATACATGCCCGTCGGTTTCGAGTACTCCGCACCTCCCCTTTTTGTAGAACGCAACTGATTTGATCAGCATACGTCCTACGAGGGCGCCCTCTGCAGACGCTTTCACTCACATTAGCAACATATATCTCTTTCGTACGTCTGCTATCACTCATCCTCTCCACATGACCAAACCAACGAAGCATACCTTTCTCTATTATTGTCACTACATCTTCTTGTAATTTACATCTATCTCTTATTACACAATTTCTCACTCAATCTTTCAGCGTCACACCACACATACTTCGCAAGGAACGCATTTCAACAGCATTAATTTTACTTGCATGCTTCTTCTGCCATACCCAGCACTCACTGCCATACATAAGTGTAGGCACCAACACACCATTGTGTATAGCAAGTCGCGCCTTTTTGGACACTAACTGGCTAGCCACAATGGCATGTAGAGCACCGTTTACTTTGATTCCCGCTGTTACTCGCCTATGCACATCACCCTCACATTTCCCATCTCTAGTAAACATGCATCCTAAATATGCAAATTCATTCACTTGTTGTACTTTTTCATTCTCAATCATTATACAACATGTTTATGTTTGCATTGTTTGGTTTATTACCAATCTAAACTATTATAAAACTGTAACAGAAGTGTGTCTGTACATTGAAGATAATAACAAAAAAAAGTTATGATATGGTTTTTAGGTGTCCCTGATTCCATATCACCAACTTTTGGATCTTTTATCCATCTGTTTGTTTGTGTGTTTGATTGTTTGAACGAGCATCACGCAAAAACTACTGAACTGATTTTGATAAAACTTTTTTTGTTTGATAGCTTATGATTTGACATAAAATCGGGTATAGAACTTATGCGTACGAAGTCGCGGGTTGACGCTATAATAATATAGATACCTACCTATGTTATTTTTTTCAACCTCTTTTGTAGCACAGTTTTTGAGATTCGAGACTAATTTTCTGGTCGCTACAAAAGAGAAATAAACAATTTAACGGGTTCTTAACGCGTTTTGGTATCGGGAACTCAAATATACCAAAACGCGGTAAGAACCCGTTAAAATGTTTATTTCTCTTTTGTAGCGACCAGAAAATTAGTTCCAACTAGCAAACAGCTAGTATTATTAAAATTACTTAGTTTTTCATATGACTCTGTTCATATTGCATAACCCTGTCCAGATCTCTCGTTCCCCGAACAATTAGAGCGTGACGGTGTAGCGATACATCTGTCTTGTTGGAAGAGTTTGTGACGCAGCGGAACTTTGTTCGGAACTATTGAAGTTAAACCAACGATGGCTAGTGCACTTCTTTGGTTGGGTGACCGTTTTTGTACGTAACATAATATCGCGGACGGAATCGGCACTCGGTGTCGGTAAAAAGGAACATACAGTACATAAACGACCCGGTTGGTGTAATGGTTATCACGCCGGACTGCCAAACCAGGGTCCTGGGTTCGAATCCCGGTTCGGTCATGGATGTTTATATGTTTGCGCCGTTGTTGTATGGTTTCCATAATAAACATCCTATTAGTTCTTGCTTGGGATCATTACAATGTATGTGCCTGTGAGCGTTATGTTTATGTTATCTATCTATACTATTATAAAACTGTAACAGGAAGTTTGTCTCTACATTGAAGATATTAACAAAAAAAAAGTTACGATATGGTTTTTAGGTGTCCCTGATTCCATTTCACCAATTTCTGGATTTTTTGTCTGTCTGTTTGTCTGTCTGTTTGTTTGTGTGTTTGTTTGTTTGTTTGAACGAGTATCACGCAAAAACTACTGAACCGATTTTGATGAAACTTTTTTTGTTTGATAGCCTTATGATCTGACTTAAAATCTGGTATATAATTTGTACGGACGAAGTCGCGGGTTAACGCTCGTATGTTTATAAAGCCACGACTGTAATTCCCTTTCGGGGTGGTCAGGAATATTGCTACAACTATCAACTTTCTGTTCAAGAATGTAGTTGTAGCAATGCGCACATTTAACAATTTAAGTTTGAAAGGAATGAGATTTCAAGTGGTGTGAGGTGGCTAGCCTTTCGCCCACATAAATACTGCGTAAAAAACCTTAAATCCCTTAGTCGCCTCGTACGACACCCACGGGAAGAATTGGTGTGGTCCATTCTAAACCGGAATTACAAGGCTAAAAAGGGAAGTCTGGAAGAAATCATTTTTTAGCGATAACACTGTGATTATTTAAATTTTATATACTTTCTGAATTCCCTGTCTATTGCATCGTTTATTTTCCGTATACAAGATAAGTGTTTGACGAAGCGCGTGGTGGATATTAGTTCAGTAAGTTGACGAAGCATTACTGTTTATTTAAGTTTTGACGAAGCATGTTGCTGATCTTTTGTATTATTATGTGATTAAAGAAGACTTTAAATAAATAATTGGTACGTACCTATAACTTTTTGGGCATTTGTCCTCAAGAGCATCAAAATAAAGTAGTCTCCAGGCGTGTACAGCTTGGATTTGGAAAGCTCAAAGACATGCTTCGATCATGAAAGAATCTTCAGCGCCTTAAGACCCGCAGATTTTTTTTTTCGAGATTTCGAAATTTATTCTATAGTGAAAATTGTTCAGTTTGATGGTCTGAAGCACTCACTTCAGTATTTTCTATCTATCTATAACGTCACGCCTCTTTCCCAGTGGGGTAGGCAGAAACCAGGGCACGCCCCTTACTACGATCCTTACATACTTCTTTTGCCTCATGCACATCCATACATCTCTTCATACATGCCCGTCGGTTTCGAGTACTCCGCACCTCCCATTGCAGGGCACATGCCTACCCTCAGGGAAGGTGTATGGGCGTTAGTCCACCACGCGTGCCCAATGCGGATTGGTAGACTTCATATACGCATCGATATTTTCTTCAGCGTATGCAGGTTTCCTCACGATGTTTTCCTTCGCCATTTGAGAGCAGTCGGTATTACCTACTTAAGTTAGAAAAACTCATTGGCTGTGGATGGTGGCCTATAATTGATTGATTAATTAAATAACAATTAAAACAACATCTTAACTAGTAATTTGGTGTACATATGCATAGCAAGAGCGTCGGTGGCGCGTTACGGAGAGGTATGGACATCCAATTATGGGGATCCGGGTCCGAATCCGCACGGACTACAAGCCATGTACCAATGAGTTTTTCTAACTTATGTACGTAATACTGACTGCTTTGAAACGGTGAAGGATAACATCGTGAGGAAACCTGCATACACTGAAGAAGAAATTCTGATGTGTATGTGTAAGTCTTCCGATCCGCATTGGGCACGCGTGGTGGACTAATGCCCATACACCCTCCCTGAGGGTAGGCCTGTGCCCTGCAGTGGGACGTTTATAGGCTGATGATGATGATGCATAGCAACACAGCCACAAAATATTGCCTAAACAATTATCTCAAGACAAGACACTAATAATAAGATATCCCTTATTCCACATCGAGTTTACTTCCAGAATGGCAATTTATGAAGCATCGTATATTAAACTAATCCAGTCTCAACCGACTCGACTGAAGAGAAAGGAACACAAATCTCATTCTTCTCTCCTTTTGTCGCGGTCGGGTAAATGTACGTGTTGTTGACGTCTATGATAAAATCTATACAATTATAATAAAATTGTAAACTTGGTGTGAATGTTGACATTGACGATATTTGCAAAAATATTATTTGGGGGTGTTTAGAATATTAATGGATTGCATTGTACTATAATTGGAATGCAGCGGGCTAGCACACTATCGGGCACAGCACCTCGGATCACCGGGGTGTCTTCCAGAAGTCTTCGGCAGCATTAACAAGCTGATGGGCTTCCTGGAGGAGCAGGGATGGCAGGAGTGAAGATATTCCCACCTCACGCAAAATAGTCGTCCATGATGTTGAGTTTGTGCCAGGACACCGATGCTACCCACGTATTTTTTACGATGAATAAAATTTAAAAAAAAAAGTTGCGGAAAACATGCCCGCTCAACCAATCCCAATACCAATTTATATGACCAAACCATCTCAACATACCTTTCTCTATCTTTGTCACTACATCTAGACCAGTCATTTTACGGTTTGAGCCGGAACTAATTAGTAATTGACTTTTTTTCGATGTAATATTGAAGCTTCGAAATTTATCAAAATTAAAAAATAATCATGTCAGCAAAAGTTCCAATTTTAAAATTTAGCTATTATCTCGTTCTAAAAAACCTGATGGTAAATTTTTTTTTCACCAGTTTAAGGCTTTACCATTATACATACTACAAACATTGTGTGAATATTTTTGTCTACTTAGAAGGTTTTGAAAAATAAATTCGTATTTTCTAATAAATACCTCAATTTTAAATTTCATTGGCTATTTTATTGCTCAAAAATAATTTATATTGTTAAATCTAAGTCAAATGAGTGCATTGGTATTAATAATAATAATTTAAAATCCTTCTGGGTCACATAATTTTGATTTCTATGTTGCGTAGCGAATTTTTTTTAATATGCTTTAAGATAGTCCTTTTGTCGCTTAATGGTTCCGGTTACAGTTAAAAAGTCCAATTAGTAATTACTCCCTACCCCGCCTAACAAAACTCCGTAAAATTACTGGGCTAATCCTCTTTCAGACCACAACATTAACTAATTAAACAAATTTTAATTACTCCATCACACATACTTATACACACCACACATACTTCTACGGCGTTAATATTTATTTGTAGCCTGTCTCTCACTGGTTCATCTTGCTTTTGCCCAGTTTTTTTTACCAAACAATCACAATAAACAAAAAAATGATAAATCCAAACCGATATCTAATAAAAATCCACCAAAAAAAAACATCAAAATACAAAAATCACTGCGACCTCGTCACAAACAAGACCTGCTACCCTAATATTATAATGAGATTCGGATGTAAACATCTGTCCGCGATTGGATTAAGATATTATTCCGGTTGGTCCACCACCGGCACGATCACCCTACGAGCGTCTTGAGAATTATAATAAGCTTCGTTTTAATTTTATAGAATTATTGTTTTAATTTGTTTACAAAATATAAGATTAGGTCTAGTAAAAATAGCTTTGGTAGATACCAAAACCTACCAAAAATGGAATCAAAATCTTAGGTCTTTAAAATAGCTTTCTAGTGACGTCAGATGAGGTAAGTCGCCAGACACTTGGTGATATTCAAACTTAGAGTAACTTTAAACAGATATAGTCTAGATTTTGTTGATAATACAGTGCTTTTGGAAATAACGATACGAACTCTAGGCTGCAATGGGACTGAGTTGAAACTCTGGCTGGTAGGCTATGCTCTGCATCATATTTTGCAGTCAGAAAAATTAAACAACTAACTGATATTGAAACTGCCAGGCTCGTATATTTCAGTCACTTTCATAGTATCATGTCCTTGACTTTCACTTTAGAGATACGCAGGACACCACAAAGTTGATGAATATAGAGTTTTATGAAAAGATGAAAAAAATTCTCTTAGTAAATCGCCGTTTGCGGCACCTACCGAACATGAAATTGAAGTCGAATTTTCAGTTTTTTTTTTTTTAGCTTAATGAATGAATGAAATATACTTTATTTACACCAAACATTAGTTTCGAAGTCGGGTTCAATTTTTTTTTAGTGTACATACGTATTCGCTCAAGGAGTGGTATTTTTAAACTTAGTGCGTTGGCACTGACACCATCCAAACTGATTATTTTCCTGGAGTGCGATTTTTGAAACTCATTTGTTGAACGCAGCAATTGAAAATGTCAAAATTACTATGGAGAATATGCATCTTTTTTCAGCTGATTTGACTTTCAAAAATCGCACTCCTGAAGTATTCCTGAAGTCAAATTACCAGTAGAAAGATGCGTATTTCCATATTCATATTGACATTTACAACTACTGAGTTTCGAAAATCGCACTCCTGGTTTTTTACAACGAAATAAATACAAAATTTTAAATTTGGGGCTGTTGCTGAAGTAATTTTTTTTTTATTTTGGTACATTTCTAAGCTCAAATTAGCTCTTAAATACTATACCGAAAAAAAACAATTATTCCGGCTCAAACCGTGAAATGATTGGGCTATATACGATAGTGCCCAGGGTGCACCGTAGGTATCGATGGTTCAGGTCGTCACGAGGGCACGCTCTCCAAATGCATGGAATAACAAGACGAACAGACAAACAGGAAAAATAACGAGGAGGTACGGACACTCAATCACATGAGGTTCCGGGTTCGAATCCGCACGAACGACATGCCATGTACCAATGAGTTTTTCTAACTTATGTACGTAATACCGACTGCTCTCAAACGGTTAAGGAAAACATTGTGAGGAACCCTGCATACGCTGAAGAAGTGTTTCTGATGCGTATGTGAAGTCTACCAATCCGCTTTATGCACGCGTGGTGGACTAACGTACATAGGTACAACCTCCTGAGGGTAGGCCTGTGCCCTGCAGTGGGACGTAGGTATATATAGGCTGATGATGATGACTTATTTTTCGTGTAGAACTTCCTTTTATCTTGAATAAGTATAGAATCGTAGGGGAAAACTTGCTTTGATTTTTGTAAGTATTTAAAAAGATTATAGTAAAGATAATATTATAATGAATGAATAGTAAATTCTGATTGTTCTTTTTAGGACAATCCTAGTCAAAGATTTTATGATTGATTTTCGGTCATATTTTGACTAATTTCTAATGAAATTATCATAAAACCTCCCGCACAAATACTTGCAACGTATTACAACTAGCGCCATCTAGTATCGAGTAGCGTAGACTAAAATATCTTGACAAAATGAATTTTTAAAATGGTATTTTCTTTTTCCTTTCTTTTTTATTTTGTTTCTGATGGAACATAATTTTGATAATTAACAAGCTGAAGTCCCATAGTGGGCTTGTCATATTTTGACTGACGACCCATGCGGAATCCAAGTTGTATTAATGTAGACCACGAACTGTCAGACAGTAGTTTAACTTCTTGAGTGTGACGCTCCGGCTCTGGACCGATGACAAGGAGTGCGATTGTGAGTGAGTTGAAAATGTCAAAATTACTATGGAGATATGCATCTGTCTACTGCTGATTTGACTTTCAAATACCGCACTCCTGAAGTACGATTTTTGAAAGTCAAATCAGCAGTAGACAGATGCATATCTCCATAGTAAGTTTACGATTTTCAACTGCTGAGCTCAGCGAATGAGTTTCAAAAATCCCACTCCTGAGACAGTGAGACAGCTAGTGGGGAGCGACTGGATGAAGAAGGCCGAGGATGATGATGTATCTAATTCTTTATGAGTTTCAAATGGAAGGGATTAAATAATATTAAGACGGAAATAACAATCCATATCGCAGGAAATGAGATTATCTCTGTTAGATGACAAAGTTATATAAATCTTAGGATTTTTATAATCCGCAATAATTCACATGTTTGTGTCTGCAATGAAAAAAGTTATACATTATTATGATGACGGTTTTTAAAGGGATGATCATATCAAACTGAACAACTTTCGCTATGGGATCAACATCGAAATCACGAAAAAAAAATCTGCAGTTCCATGTACAGGGTATTACAGAAGTAACAATAAAAATATAAACTTTTAAGGGGGTTGTTTAGACCATCAAACTGAACAACTTTCACTATGGGACTAACATCGAAATCGCGAAAAAAAAATCTTTTGTCCCACACATTTAGCTCGAGTAGATCTGTAGTTTAGTATGGAACATCGCAAACGCATCGCATCGTGGCGATTATGGCAAATCTCCTCATTTTGGGGAAGGCCCATGTCCAGCAGTTGCGTCTATCGGCTGATATGATGATGGAACATCCGTTTTTTTTTTCGCGATTTCAATATTGGTGCCATAGCGAAAGTTGTTCAGTTTGATGGTCTTAACCACCCCCTTAAATGTTTATTTGTATTTTATACAAAACTGCAATTATACTTGACCTAAATGTACGGGATTTTTTCGCCATTACAAATTTACAATGTAAGTCCCATAATCCCCATATACAGGGTGTAACAAAACACCCTAGTAAAGCTTTTAAGGGGGTGCTTCAGACCATCGAACTGAAAAACTTCCACTATAGAGCCCAAATACAACCATTTCTGAACTACCGACTATTACACTTTATTCTTTCTCTTTGTTTTCGACTTTTTAAAACTAAAGAGATTGTAATTTTTATTGTAGTTTTGTTATATTCTTTGTTATCGCTCTCCAGCGGTGCTGCGCCGTACCAGGATTCATTATAAATACACTTCGCTTGTAATTCTTTACCACTTTAAGCTGTACATAAATGCAACAGGTAAGGATATCTAATCTAATCTAATCTAAGCAGTCAATGCTCCCTTGAGTAATAGTGTAATTAAATTTTGATTAAGTTCCCCTATTCAGTCTTTTTGTGAACGAAAGGCCATCTACCTGCCATTACTTGACACGCCATTCCATTGCGAAACCTTCCATACGCTAAACCTGCAACGTCATCATCATCATCCTACAAACGTCTCGCTGCAGGGCACAGGCCTTACCATCACGGACGATGTATGTACGTTAGTCCACCCCGCGTGCATAATGCGGATTGGTAGACTTCACATCATCATCATCATCTCAGCCGATGGACGTCCACTGCTGGACGTAGGCCTCCCCCAAGGATCACCATAACGACCGGTCCTGCGCTTCCCTCATCTAACGGGTTCCCACCGCCGGGGGAGCCTATACCCAAGCTGCGCTTTCCAGTACGCGGTCGCCACTCGAGAACTTATCGGCCCATCGGTCATCGGTTCTATGAGCAATGCGATCAGGGGTGCGATTTTTGAAACTCATACATTGAACTCAGCAGTTGAAAATGTTAAAATTACTATGGAGATACGCATCTGTTTAATGCTGATTTGATAATTGATTTCAAAAATCATACTCCTGGAGTATGATTTTTGAAAGTCAAATCAGCAGTAGAAAGATGCATATCTCCATAGTTATTTGACATTTTCAACTGCTGAGCTTAGCGAATGAGATTCAAAAATCGCACTCCTGGACGCAAAAGTATAGGACAGTATATTTTTTTTGCGATTTCGTTGTTTGTCCCATAGAAAAAGTTTTTCAGTTCGATGGTCTGGTCATCCCCTCAAAAAAGTGTCAGCATATTAAAAAGGACCCTGTATAGGCTGTGATGATGATGATGATCCACAGCCTGAATCCACCCACTGCTGGGAATTAGCCTCCATTTGTTTATGACTTCACTCCAGACTTCACATACAGATCAGAATTTCTTCTTGTTTTCCTTCACCATTTGAGTGCAGTTACATAATTTAAAAACTCAATGGTACATGGTACTACATGGTCGCCCATGTGGATTCGAACCTGGCCCCTCATGATTGACTGTCCATACCTCTCCGCAACGCGCCACCGAAGAACTCAGATCACTCCTTGGGCACCAGCTGTCATTTAACGTTTATCTGTTTGTTTGTGCACTTAAAACTAATGAATCTATTTAAATTAGGTTTTCAGTTTACACAAAAGCAGAGGGCTTAGTTGTAGTTGGCTTAAGGTAGTTGCAGAGGGGTCAATTTACTATACAAAACGTTGACGCACAATACGCGTAGACGGTATTTATATAAGTCAATTCGTTTATATTGAAAAATAGTTTAGGAAATCTAGATGCCGCGTCACAAATAACATTTGCAATTTATAAAATAATTACGAAGATATAAAGCTTTGAGATATAAATTGTTCATACAAAATTTTAAAAGCTTTATATCTTCGTAATTATATAAATTGCAAATGTTATTTGTGACGCGGCAACTAGATTTTCTAAACTATTTTTCAATATATAAAATATTACCTTTATTAATTCCGTCTACGCGTATTGTGCGTCAAACTTTTGTATGGACTGAAACCACCTTAACATTTATGGTTTATTCCATCGCAATCGGTTCCCTCACTAACTAATGAAAGTCAATGAATCGTTTATGCGTAATGAATTAATGATATACCTACATATTTTATCAACATATTTTTTTACCAGGAACATTGATTTGAAATATTTTTATCAACATGAAATATGGATTAACGGCTCAGCGGATTATTCGTCCGAGGAAGTGAATTTGCTAGCATTTTAGGTATAATATACTGATATAGGCAATTAATGCGAAAATTTTAGGTATGTTAATTAGATTACAATTTCCCCAAAATGGTATGGGGGTATTTTCCTGGTTTTTGCGTCATCGTCAACTGGACCGATACGCGGTGGGTTATTTGATAAAGATAAGCATTTGATAATTCGATATTTTTTTTTAATAGTAAATGTAAAAAAATAAACAATAAAGATGTATATTATAATCTTAAAAGTATTTTATATCATTGCTTCACTTTTTAAACTCTCTCTCTATCATGTTTCTGCTGGATGGAGACATTTTTTAAACTCTCTCTCTGTCATGTTTCTGCTGGATGGAAGACATTTTTTAAACTCTCTCTCGGTCATGTTTCGGATGGATGGAAGACATTTTTTAAACTCTCTCTTTGTCATGTTTCTGCTGGATGGAAGACATTTTTTAAACTCTCTCTCTGTCATGTTACGGCTGGATGGAAGTCATTTTTTAAACTCTCTCTCTCTGTCATGTTTCGGATAGATGGAAGTCATTTTTTAAACTCCCTCTCTGTCATGTTTCGGATAGATGGAAGTCATTTTTTAAACTCTCTCTCTGTCATGTTTCGGATAGATGGAAGACATTTTTTGGGATTAAATCTTACTAACTCTTATCCCTCTACAATTTTCAATTATTTGTTTATTTCATTCATTCTTTTCCGTACCAAAATTGGCAATACGGAACACTTATGGAAACAGCTCGTTCTCTGTCCGTCCGTACACGTCTGTCACAGGCATTTTTCTCCGAGAACATAAGACATAGGAGGCTGAAACTCGGCACAGATATAGAAATTACTGGTCCCATCTTATAAATAACCTACACCGACTTCTACTCCTACTCTTTCACTATCCATGCTGCCCGGTTGTGGAACTCAATCCCCGCCGATATTCGTGATTGTCAAACATTTGCGTCCTTCAAAAAGCAAGTGAATGAACACTATCACTCTCTAAAATAAGCCATAGTTTATGTATGTTTATTGTATCTATTTGTTTGTTTATAATTGTGTTTATTTATATTATATTTATATATATATATATTTAACTTCCATTTAACAACAAGTATCTAGTTTTTATCATTTGTGCTGTACACATTTTGTCTGCCTCACACTTCAGAACTGTCTCTGTTGCGGGTTTGCTGGAAGAGATCTCTTTAGAGATAAGCTCGCCCTTTGTACATGTCTACTTTAATGGTTTTTTCTGTATTGTTATGTGTACAATAAAGTGTTAAATAAATAAATAAATAAATAAAATAAATAAAGTAAAAAGCTTAATTTTTATATTGGAGGAGCAATATGGGGAGGTAGAAAGGGCTTAAAAAAATTTTATTCTACCGTATGGTGTAGGGTATATCAATTGAAAGCTTATGAAAATACAAGTCTAAAATATATCTTTCGAATTTTTAATTAAAACTTTGTTTAACAAAATTTTTTAATTAAATCCGAGAAATTGCTGTCCCCTCCTCTATTTCAAAAAATATAGCCTTACATAAGGTCTAACAAAATTAGCTTTAAGGGGATGATCAGACCATCAAACTGAACAACTTTCTCTATGCGACTAATATCGAAATCGCGAAAAAAAATCTGCTGTCCCATACAAAACTGCAAATCATAACTCGACCCAAATGTATGGGACAGCTGATTTTTTTTTCGCGATTTCGATATTGGTCCCATAGAGAAAGTTGTTCAGTTTGATGGTCTGACCATCCCCTTAAAATAGTTTCAGCTAATTTTGTTAGACCTTATATAATCTGAAAATAATCATGAACATCAGAAATAACGTGTAGACGGCGGGAAAATTATCAGGGCGGCACTAACTTGGATAGTTTTTCTTATATACCCAAAAAACAACACCACTGTAAAATGATCTTCGGTTACTATATGACCCCATACTAAGTAGGTTCATCATAAATGGCCTATTTTAAACAGCTGGTATTATTATTATTTGGTTATAAGGGCTTGGTCAATGACCAAATAGCTACTGCGACCTAGATAGATCTATTGTAGCTGTCACCCTAGACCTAAAGGTCATTTCCTAGGCCCACGGACTTCATGAATAAACAGCTGGTAGTGAGGAACACTAATTGCCCGAGTCCCGACTCTTGACCGGTTTTTTTATATGTACGGATCATTTAGTTACCCTATCTTATAACTATTATAAAATTGTAACAGAACAGAAACGTGTCTGTACATTGAAGGTATTAACAAAAAAAAAGTTACGATATGGTTTTTAGGTGTACCCGATTCCATATCTCCAATTCATGGATTTTTTGTCTGTCTGTTTGTTTGATCGAGCATCACGCAAAAACTACTGAACCGATTTTGATGAAACTTTTTTTGTTTGATAGCTTATGATCTGACTTAAAATCTGATATACAATTTGTGCGGACGAAGTCGCGGGTTAACTCTATATAAATAAAGCAGTAGCATTGTCTCTACCACCATGTTTTCTTTATCATAATCTCTACTTTATCAATTATCAGTTCACGTTGGATTATGCTAATATTATAAAAGCTACTGCTGAAAGACGAAAAATTGCAGAAAGGTAAAATATATCTCACATCGAGTGAGAGGTTTTCCGTTGCAAAAACTTGCGTCTTACTGACGCCATGATACGTGAGTTACATTATATTTTCTTATTTTATTTCACCACTAGCTTTAATTTTTTGTTAAAGAGGAAGGATTAAATTTTTTGTTTGTTTGTTTGTATTGAATAGGCTCCGAAACTACTGGACCGATCTGAATAATTCTTTCACCATTAGAATGCAACATTATCCGTGATGAACAAAGGCTAAAAAGAAACGGCCAAGTGTGTGTCGGTACGTAGTTCGCCGCGGTCATCTAGTTACAAATAATTATTTTACAAAATTACATGAAAATTAATCACATATACTTATCCCCATATTTTGGGGGAGGCTTTTGTCCAGCAGTGGACGTCAGTCGGCTGACATGATGATGATGATGACTTATGATATTATTTTATTCCGGTATATAAACTGTCACTATACAAAGTTTCGTCAAAATCCGTTCAGTGGTTTTTGCGTGAGGAGCGTAAACAAACAAAAAAATTAAAAACCTTTCTAACATGTTCAGTTACTGATTTTAAGTCGCCCTGGTTGGTTTTTTTCCAAATGTATTCAATGTATAGACTTTTTTGCGTTTACGATTTTATTATAGGTATAGATAGATAGATGATCATGATCATAATAAAATAATAATATAAACTGTGCATTTCTCACTACAAACCAGTATATAAGGTCTAACAAAATTAGTTGAAACTATTCTGAGGGGATGATCAGACCATCAAACTGAACAACTTTCCACTATCCAATATCGAAATCGTAAAAAAAATCTGCTGTTCGATACAAACCTACTCGACCTAAATGTATGGGATAGCAGATCTTTTTTTTAGGGGTGTAAGGGGTAAACGCTGTAGACTATGGCGAAAGCCCAACTGCCAACCTCACCTGCCCGTGGTGCACCCTGCCGACTAACCGACGAGGCTCTGGCGACCGATTGATGGCGGTATATCCATCCAAAAAAGGC